>OX421472.1:25009978-25609978 GCA_949126895.1 Eilema caniola
CCAGGATTCGAACCCGGGATCTCTCGATCGTAAGAAAGACCATTTTTAATTGCCGCACGTAGATGGTGGTACTCCTCGGTCGATCTGATTCATGTATACATGCTTAAGAGCATTCATTTTTGTACCTATATAAATGCAACACTTACAAGAATGTGAGTTGAATAGATTCTCATTAATGCAGAAATGTTTCGACATTCAAGTATGTCCTGATATTTATGTTGTTGCGAGTACGTTATTGAACGAAAGGCATTTATTGCACAGTGTCAGTACACAGTGTGCATACTAAACAATGATACAATGAATGAGCGGACCGTTCGACACAATGTTGTACGACATGTGGTTTTTATATTACCTACTGAAATATTTATGGGTAATATAATTGTCGAGAGTAAAGCAGACTGATAAACATACCCTTTTACACCTAAACTACTTTTAACCTGTTATTCATAGAGAAAATGGGGTGACTATATATGTAGGTAACTACTATGTCATACTATAAATGGTGGTTTACATAAAAAAACATCATCAAACTCCTTGGGTTAATCCCATGGCCCAGGTTTTGCAGTCTAATTGGGATGTTATGTTATGATGATTTTTTTTAACGTGCGGGAACTCCCCACGTGTACCGCCCCCGCTGGAGCCGGAGGGGGAGGTTATGTCGGGCTCGAACCGACTAAACCGCACGCCGTCTGGGTCGCAGTACAAGGCCGAAGGTGAGGTAGCTATAAAGCATATCCCTCGCACTCCGGCTAACCCAGGGCTGAGTTTCTGATTTGAATGTTGGCGAAAACGAGAACATACAAATATATCATCAATAAAAATCTTTAACTTCATTTTAAAAATAATGTCACAGAGCAATAAAAATACTATCAATTTCGCTGTGTATCAACCCTAGTGCTAACGTAGGTGTGTGAAACGACACCGATGGAAATAGCTCTAATGTAAAAAGTCTCTCGGAAATCCTATTTGTATGGCTTTAGAAATAGAATTTTGCGACAACGGATAAGCGAATCATTTTAGCAGGCACGCAGCGTGCTTGGCCGGGTGATTTCTGTGTTTCGAACATTTTCTGTAGAGTTTTATCTATGGTGTTTTAGCTTTATTCATAAACAAAATGCGCAATCATATACAAAATTGATATAGGACTAGGACTAGTCCTACATCGACTAATGAATCAACGATTTATATCTAAGCACCGCTTAGAATTTTTGTATTCATAAATAGAACTTACCGTCGTGAAACACTACTCCCCTTTTTGAAGATAGTAGTGGTGGAAATTTGAAAAGCAAACGAGTAGTTTTCATTTATTGTGTATGATTTCCGTGGTTTTTTATGGACGATAATTTATGAAGTCTGATGTGAAGTCTATCTTTTTGCTTATGTTTTTAGAAAATAATCATATTATGTATATGCCAATGTCTTTATCGTGTAAATAATGCTTCTTCTTACTTGTATATCCGATGCTGATCTTATCTTTTTTCTTCCAGGTAAGTTCATCTTCACGAAACACAGTACGTAAAGCGAGGCACTCAGTAAGGCTGAATATTCTTAACATATACATATTTAGTAGGTACTAGACACACTATCCGCACTTATACCTTCTAGTAGGTATACTGTGTATGTAAGTTGTTGATAACTGATAAGAATTATAACTAAAGTTCGCTGCAATACTGCAATTAGGCTTGATTTCACCAGTGAAAATTCGTTTGACTGAACTGGGTATTCACGTTTTACTCAATTTATTGCGTAAACATGCTATCGTAATTTAGTTCATCTTAATCGCATTTCCTATAGTTGGTGGTTTCCAGCCTTGATGACCTTTACCTCCTCTCTAGTCCATAGCCTCTAAGCTGCCGTCACGTTATGTATACAGGTTGGAAGACTTGGGGGAAAGTACTCTAAATAATGGAGATAACGCCTTTCACTGAAACGAAACATTCCTTTCTCAATAAAATTTGCATTTGAATTTTTCCGGAAACTTGCTAATCGAACGGGCTAAAATCCGAAAAGTAACATTTTGTATTTTTATGACATCAATCGACAGTACTTTTTTTTTACGTGCGGAAAATCCCCACGGATACCCACCCTTCCGGAGCCCGAGGGGGAGGTTATGTCGGACTCGAATCGACTAAACCGCACGCCGTCTCTGGGTCGTTGTGCTAGGCCGAAGGTGAGGTTGTCATGCGACATATCCCTCGGACCCCGCCTGACCCACGCGGTCCCCGACTCAACCCCGGTGTGGGGAGGCGGCGGCGGCGGCGCGCATCGTAGGACGATGCGCGCCGCCGCCGAGGCCTGCTTCTGTTAGGGTGACGGGCGGCTCCACCCGTCACCCTCAGGCCCGCGCTCATGGGGGCGGAGGTCAGTTTGCGCCCTCCGACGCCCGAGCCGCCTTCGAGCGCGTGCAGCGATGTCAGCGAGCCTTTCTTGCTCATCGCGCCGCACCCGCTCTGCTCTGCTGTCTCCTTCGCGAGCATGAGCTGCTCGCAGAAGGAGGCGTTGGCCGCCCACGCATCCGCGCAGCGGACCATCGCCGCGAGCAGGGTGGATAGCATGAGCACTCTCACCCCCAGGGCCGCCACAAGCTCCCGCCTCGGCGTCTCAAACGCTGGACACTCGGTAAACGTGTGCAGCCCCGAGTCCACGCTCGCGTCGCAGTGATGGCACTCGGGCGTTGGCTCTATACCCATCAGATGCAGATACCGCCCGAAGCTACCGTGCCCGGTGATAATCTGCGTCTGACAGTACGAGAGGCTCCCGTGTGGCCTCTCTAGCCATTCCCCCATTATGGGTCTTACCGCCGCAATCACGGCGTGCCCTGCGCATGGTTGCCCAAGTCGTCGCTCCCACTCGGCCACCATGACCTGGTGGAGCCGGGATTTCTCGGCCCGAATATCCTCGGGCTCGGGATCGAATCCCCGCTCCCGCGCTCAATCGACGGTACTGTCGATTTGTTGTCGTATTTGTTTTGTTCGATCTTGATCATAAGGATCAAATCTCTCTAATAAACATAGTAAATTAAATGAAAAGAAATCTATAAAATCTTAACTTATAAATTCAGTTTGACAAAATAAATCACTTAAGTCAAAGGTCCATCTCATATCATATTTACATTAAAATTCCATTTCAGTCCTTTCAGTGAAATTCGCTGTCTCCAGTATTTAGAGTACTTTCCCTCCAGGTAAGTTCGAAATCTTCCACCCTGTATACACAAATGGTAGGTAATAAAAAGGAACAATAGAATAAAAGAAAATAGGCGAATCAGATTTGGGTAGTTAGCGTGCTGCATGAATGAAGTCGACTCCTTGGTCGTCTACCGTTCAAAGAATCCTAGTGGTATGGGTAATGGACTGCTGAGACAAGGTCTCGGGTTCGAGCCCAGGTTTTCCATGGCACACACCAATGACTTTTCGATGCTTTTCGAAGTTATGTGTGTATTTATCGCAGGTTTATAAGTGCCCAGTTAATGGCAATAGGCTCGCCACCTATTACATTGGGACCAAAACATAAACCGGCGAAATGTGGGTGCTTGCACCTCCGCCTACCCCTTCGGGGATGAAGGCGTGAGTTTATGTACCTATAAATACAACTACCGCACGATTATTTTTAGCTCACTGTTTATAGTTAGCTTAATTACTTAGCTAATCAGACTGTAAGTACCTAAGTTGCATAACCGCGCTACAATTCGGATTTTCCTCTCAACTCAATAACGATATTAATAATTTGCCGATTGCAAACAAGAGGCGCTGAAACAATTCCAATGAGGTTCACCACGGTAATAATCCGTGAAAAGTATTAGATATCAATCACTATTGGAAATTCAGAATTTCCTACGTCACCTACGTGCCCGAGGAGGGCCAGATCCCGAGGAGGGCCAGACCCCGAGGAGGGCCAGACCGAAAGGGATGGCCCTGGGTCAGCCGGGGTGCGAGGGATATGTCGCAAGACAACCTCACCTTCGGCCTAGCACCACGACCCACAGACGGCGTGCGGTTTAGTCGGTTCGAGTCCGACATAACCCACCTCTCCGGCTCCGGAGGGGCGGGTATCCGTGGGGATTTCCCGCACGTAAAAAAAAAAAAAAAAAAAAAGTCACCTACGTGATTGGGTGCCCTGTGAAATAGGTACGGGTCAGCTAGTTGGACTGAATGAATGAATGAATGAATGAATGAATGAATGAATGAATGAATGAATGAATTTATTTCTCCGAATATGGTACATCGAGGTCTTAATGTTATTACATTGTTCATACATATTCTACCATAATAGGTGTAGAAATATTAAGTTATACAATAATAATATCTAATGTCAAATAATTTCAAATAATAAAACAGCTTATGTCACACATGTAATTAATTAATTATTCCATTCTATATACTATGCTTTCAGATTCCTATTCCTTCACCGAATAGTTAATTAACTTTCCAACTCTTTCAAGTACTATTTTTACTAATTTTCACATAAGCTTCCTCTTGTAAGTATATGTTTGGTCTTGGTACCTGGAATATCCGGGGCATAACCCAGAATATGTCCAGGTAACTCAGTTGGACAGAATATGCCCTGTAAAGGACTGTTGTTAGGTAATAGTCCTCGATATCGTCTTACCGATATGAAGTTGCCACTATTATTTGACTGCATTAGATAATTAGATGTACTTATACGAAACTAGCTTTTGCCAGCGACGTCGCCCACGTGGATGTTGGTTATCGCGACCAAAAATAGCCTATGTCCTTTCTCAAGATGCATTTCAATCTATCTCTATACCAAATTTTATCAAAGTCGTTTCAGTGATTTAGGCGTGAAAGGCAGTCAAACAGACACACGATAACATTTACCCATTTATAATATCAGTATGGATTAATCCTCTTTCAGCTCAGCTTCTAAATAATAAACTTTCCATAACACATTTAGAGCGACAGCCATTTAAACCAAACTATAAATAGAGTCGCCACAAATGGTTTCTGCGGTATGGCCGCGGCATATATTATCACAATATAGATTGTTCTAGCTATTTTTGGAACCAGTGATGTAATGTGTGATAATGATGTCGTGAATTTGTAACCTGTTTCAGAAGTGTAGGTATTTAAATGAAATTATATGGCTATTTTGTAGGCAGAACGTTTTGTATAGTCCAAATCCACTTTATTATGCGTTTTAATTATCATAGACATTGTCATATTTGACAGCTGCAGTCATTTGAATTGTGACAGATAGTATTATTAGAATTTAACATGTTTCAACAACTTGAAGTCGCTAATACGCAAAAGGGAGGTACTTCAACGAAAAATTCGACTCGCGCGCTTCCCCGGCGAAGTTCAATACAAGGGCCACCCCAATACTTCGTGTGGGTATGGAATCATTAATTGATAGCACTGTTCTCCATCTGACATTCGAAATACAGCCTAAAAAGAGCGCGGTTGATGGAAATAGCCTTTAAGTTGATAATGACCACATTCTTAAAATGTCCACTTTCCTAAAATGTCCACTTTCCAGAAATTACCACCTTTGATTTCGAAAATGGCTACTTTCTTGAAATTTCCACTTTCCTTAAATGACGTGGTACCAAAAACAGTTGACGAAAAGTGGATTGTATCTAACAAACCTTCGCTTCAGGGATGACGTCAGGCGTGACGTTGAAAAATATATAATATCTATTTATATATGATATTTAATTGCTGATATCAGAACTTATTTCGTAATCAAAATCACTCGCCATATGGGCAATAGTCACATATGATTTTCAATACAGATCCATTATTTATTTCAGTGTATTTAAGTGCGTAAAAAGCATATATATTATAACGGCTTGGCAAACGAACGAAAAACAATTATAATAGTGGAAATACTTATTATTATTATTTGTTATATGAAGGCTATTTATAAAGCAATTTACGCAATGGCAAAAGGAAAATATCAACCTCTAACCTGTTGATTTATTAAATGTTAAGTACACTGGGAGTTTTCAAAACTTCCTCTTAGGAAAATGCAACGTGATTCCTTGTTAAGTAGAATTGAGAAACTGTGAGACACAACCTATGTCGAGATAATATTCTAAATTTATCTTGGCATAGGTACTTTTTATATATCATTTTAAATAGGACACTGAATTGAAAGGTAACCTTTGTGACTAAACCATGTTCCTTCCGGTAATGAACATACCGGGTGTAACGGGACCGCTCCCGAAGCCGAAGGTCCCTGGTATTACTCCGGGTACATTTTTTTGCCTATATGAATAATATTTTTTCGATTTGGTGTTTTTTTTTTTGAAGTGAAAACTTCTTTAGCGGCGTTGGATGGGTGTAAAATGTTAAGGAAGCGTCAGGATGAGTTGACCTTTGAACCGTAACCGACGACTGACGTCATACAAGATTGGTACAGACTATCTATTTGGCAATTTACAACAGATAGCGTCGCCGTCGTAGCTTAAACGGTAAGCACTTCGACTGTAAGTCCTTATAGTTTCAGATAGTGTCGGGTTCAAACCACCTGGCCTTCAGGGATTTTTTGTGATTGTTTTTTCTTATTATAATTTATTACTTTTGGTGATTATTTTTTCTTTTTGTAATTTATTACTTTTTATGATTATTTTTTCTTTCTGTAATTTATTATTTTTTGTGATTATTTTTTCTTTTCATATTTTATTAATTTCTTCTGACAGAAAATTAGCAGAAAATAAGTAATAGGTTCTATGATTAGCGCTATATTATAGGTATGGTATGGTATGTTCTTTTTTATCTTTTTCTATGTATATAACGAAGAAAGAAAAAAGAAAATGTTTTCACTTCTGCCGGCACTCCCAGAGTGCAACCCGTCTTTTTTTAATTGCTTTTTCCTTTTAATTAGCTCTATTTATTCTCGATCGTATTAGAAAAGCTCAATGAAACGACAATTTTATATTTTTTGTTTTATTTGGTTTTTCCTTTTAATTAGCTCTAATTATTCTCCATTCTATTAGCAAAGCTCAGTGAAACGACAATTTTATAAAAAAAAAATTTTTCGCCTCATCGAATAAAAAATGTCAATATGTAGTGTACCTGAGGCCTTCGGCTTCGGGAGCGTTCCCCTTACCTACACCCGGTATTGCTCATGACAAAGTTGATTCGGACGGTGCAGTCAGCGAACTATATTCGAGTACGTACACAGCTTCATAATTATCTCCCTTGCCGACTGTACAGTCAAAAGTTTAAAAATAAGCGACATTTGGCAGTGAGGTAGTTAAATCGAATGCCAAGATTTGACCTATAACAAGCCAAGTTTGGTAAATGAAAGCTTGTAAGAATCGTTAACCATAAGAAAGATTTAATGGGTGGCCAGCACACATTAAAACATTCTCTTAACTAATATGCATATATATTTATGTATTAAACATCAATAATTTAATAAGAAGTTATAGCCGATCTGTAGCCAAATCGTATAAAACTTCGCTCAACGTTCTCTTTCATTATTATCTTGATCAGCTAAACATAAATAAAAACACTTGCCTGACTTAGTCTCTGTTCCTTGAAATAAATTTATATTGATTTGATTTTATTTATAAAGATAACTAGCTGTTACCAGCGGCTCAGCCCGCGTGGATGTCGGTCGTCGCGACCAAACATAGCCTATATTCTTTACCAAGCTCTAATGTACCTGTGTGCCAATTTCATCAAGTGATCTTAAAAAAGGACGAAGTTTGTATAAAATTCAAACTTTCATCCCCTATTTGAACCCCTTTTCCTTCCCTTCGCGATAAAATGTAGGTTATGTACTTTCTCAAACTCTAGTCCATCTTTGTACCAAATTTCATCAAGATCGATTCAGTTGTTTAGACGTGAAAGCGTAACAGACAGACAGAGTTACTTTCACATTTATTAGTATAGATTTTTATAGAATGAGAATGATTTGACCTCCTTCAGCTGCAACCTGTGCTATCTAACGAGATAATATATTATATTCTGTATTCTAATTATAGTTGAAACTGATAACGACGGCTGGTTTTGCTAATTTTAAATCTTTAAAATATTATAATGTATTCAAAATGTCACAGCTAGCGTTGGTTTTATACTCTTTAGTATTTCTTCGTACGCAAATACTTGCTATGGAAAAATAAGTAGTATGTTAATGTGAGTTCCTTGGAATGTGGTTAGTATGTTTTATTTATATAAAAAACATAACTACTTATAGGCACTCGCGGGTCCGATGGTTACTGATCCTGTTGCCCACAATAACTTATTCTTGGGATAAGAATTAAGCTAATGTTCTATTACGAGTCTTATGCCAGATCCCACCAGGCGTTTTAAAGTGATTGAGCATTTGCATTTAAAATATCAGTTTGGATAGGATGTTGAACTAAATTGTAATTGGCCTAAGGCTTAAGGCTCATTAGGGAAGCGGGTAACTTTGTCACATAAGTAGTATTTGCTATATTATCACGAAGCTAAAATGGTACCTCGTTAAATTTCAGATCATAACAGAAATCGGTTTTGATGCCTCTTGTTGTGGTACCTGTGTGCAACGGACATTCGCTGGGGTGCAAACATTTACTTCAAAATATTAACAAGCCTACTGCAGTCTGCTTATACTGTTGATTGATGGCACTTGGTGGAACTTGCTACACATCTTCAATGAAAACACTTGTACTATACTACCACCCAAATAATGTGGAATAGTACAAGTGTTTTCATTGAAGACCTACTGCAGTCCACTGCTAGTCATATGCCTCTCCCAATGTGCGCCATTTTTCTGAATCTCCTCCTTCGTCGCACCATTAACACCTGGAATTCCTTACCAGCTCACGTGTTTCCCTCTTCCTACAGTCCCGGGTCCTATAATCGGGGCGTGAAAAAGCATCTGATGAGGCCCTCTTTCCTGAGACTTCGCCTTCAGCTCACCATCAGGCGAGTTAAAGTAAAATTGACGTGTCCTAGATAAAAAAAAAAACGAAAGAAAAATCGGTGGCGCCTTCTCCTTTCGGTCGGATATGGCTCAAGCTTAAAACTGACACGCAGACGTCAAAATAAATATTCTATCCTATTAATATTGTCAAATGTGAAAGTTTGAGATGTTCCCTTGGTTTGCAGGGACGGGACCTCCACGGGGAGGGAGCATAGGCCACTAGCTAGTTCATAATAAATTAACATTGTTAAAGAACACAAAGGTTATGTTCATGTCCAAAGAATGCTGAAGTGACTAAACAAGGCGTAAAAGGAAATCTTTTCTCTATGTTAGAATGAATATAAGAATCTTGCAATGAGGATAAAAACATCGATGCATAATGTAAGAAAACGCGATAAGTATGCATCCACAAGAATGTTTACATACATTTTGATGAGAGAGCTAAATATATGCAGCCTTATGTTATAATCATTCTATATCCATCCGACTTACCGACACGTTTGACCACTCTACGCGCACATTACACGCGTATTTAGTAGGTATAAATATATATATAGACTTATTTTCATATCTGCAAAAGATAATTAATTTCTTTTAGAGGTCGAAATTAATTTTGGTGATGAGTCATGAATTTCGCGGTGGGTACTCGAAAAACCAGTTCTTAAAACGGGAATTCGTGAGTTCAATAGTTTAAAAGTATACATAAAATACATGCGAATATGTACACATTCCCTAACAAGATTTTTTTACATTTATTTCTGTCCTTTTACACCTCACAAACTTTTTCCAATGTTACACCCTTTTATACAAATCAGTCGGTTCTGATCTTTTAGACAAGTGGCAATTCGTTGGCCGGTGTTTGATGGAATAAAATGACGGATGTATGGGATTTGACGTATATGACATGCGTTAACGACTGTCTAATATATCTTTGCCACTTGTCTAAAGGGGCTGTACGGTATCTATTTTTCAGGCAACTCCTACGTTAGCGTCTATAATAGTGGCGTACGCCCTTGACTTGATACTTTACCTTTAGCTTCACTAGCAGGCAGGGTGAAGTCATGGTGACGTGACCTGATAAAAAAAACAAAAACATCTATAAGCATACCTTTTAGCACATGCGGATATTAGTATTCCTCTTGTTAACTACTTAATGCCATATAAGTGTTATTAGCGTTTGTTTATAAATAACGATACGTACAGATAAACGGTACTGTTTCCTCGTAAACGTTTGTTTAAATATGCAATGTATTGGTGTACATGTAAATAATGAGTAATGGATATCGGACAGTGGCGATCAACAGCTATTTTGGTAGCGGAAGTCGTTTATCGTATACCATTGCGGAATACACCGCGGCTCGGGTATTTTTGGATGAAAAAAATATACAATGTCCTTTTTTATTCTCATTCTGATCGCGTTAAAGCGATTAATTGGTATTTAAACAGGTTTATATTTTGCTAATACAATGTAAGACCCGAGTATTGTAAGCTCTTGATGGCATCGCTAAATGAATCGAAAAGAAAAACATACTTGCCGGTGTAAGTAAATATTATTATCTCTCTCCGTTGATCACTTGCCATAAATTTGCAGTGCCCCCGCCAAGTCGAGCAAAAAAGGCGTTGTTGTAGTTGTTACGTAATTATCGAACCTAACAACATCTTATAGTGACCATATCAATATGAAAATCTTTAACGTTTTAAATTATATTGACTTGGCAATCGCACTAAACAATCTAATTTATATTATGTACTAGCTGTTGCCCGCGACTCCCCCCCCCCCCCCCCTGCATATGCAAGTAGTAAAAACGGTTATTTCAATATTACAAACAGACACTCCAATTTTATTTAAATGTGTAGATGTATAGATTACTTGTGAGATATATTGTGTTTTCTTGCGATGGCCGAGGCAATATATTTATTTAAATCGTCAAAGATTTATATGGGTTAAGATATTTTTAGGAGAGATATATACGCAACAACTTAAGACAGAAGGTCTCTTAAGTAGGGACTGAATAAAGTAATAACCGACTTGATATTACATGTATCTCACAACTTTTTACGGTAGAACAGCTGAGGCGAGACTTGGTATTTTTGACAAGTGTTGTTATTCTTATGGGATTTAATATGTCGACCAGTGTTATCATAGTCTTATGATAGGGAATTTGTAATAGCAATTTGGAGTCTAAAAACAGCAAGCGTGAACACAGCATGCGAGGAAAAAATGAGTAGGTATAATCATACCTCTGTAAACCCTTCTCCACGAAAATCTCGTCAAATACCTATTAAAGAAAAAGTAACTGATGGTGCTAACTTCCCATGATCGCATTAATTCCCCGTAAACATTCATAGTACTTTGCTGGCATCTATGTCAGCATCAGCGGAGTTTGCAGCTATAAAAGTTGATCAATCCGGTAAATATATTCGCCTAGTATAAAAATAGCTCCTTTGTTCGAATAATCCGCGTTTATAAATAACAACTTTATTATTGAGTTTTAGTTCCACTTGGCGACCTGCCTTTGTTATATAAATATAGCATATAATAAATATGAGCGTATTACGGCTTACTACACTATGGTTCATGAATTAAAAGTCTTTGTTTGTTTCTTGACGAGCTTGTCAGTTCATTTTACGGTCCACAGAATCACAGGAATGCTATGACGATGTTCAACATAATTGACGTAGCGCAATTGGACACTAACTAACGTTTACTTCACATCCTATTTTCTGTGGAAAACTATAAAATATAATCATGTCACTCTTTTGGGGGTAGGTTTAGATGTGACTATTGCTATCCCAGTTGCTCTAGGAAGTCTAGCAGATCCTTGAAGCCACAAACGACGACAATTTGGAGTGACCTCGGTATAACTAGGCATTCCACCGCTCCAGGACTATCCACATAGATGTGACTGCCTCCCAATTAAACCATGCACAAATGCTTTATTACCATAAATTTAACACGTGTTAAATTTATGGTCATACTGCATGTTGTGGAATATTTATTGTTCATTTATTTATTATTATTAAAATTAAATATAAAAATCAGTTACCGGAACTTTACCAGAGTAGTTGACTATATTTAAAATCTATACAATTACATCGTTACAAAGACGGAAACCAGATATTAAAAGTCTACCTTCAAAGTTCAAGTTATTTCAGTAACATGTCTTCCGGTGCCGAATATAGGCTGTTCTTGTTGTTATTTCCAGTGACTGCACGATTTTTATAGTGTAAATGGTTTTATTTTTGGCGTTGTCACGGGTCAGTGGCCGGCGGTATGGTCTGCACGTGTCTGCTTATATATAGCAGGTTCGATCGTTGATTTTTTATTGGTATTGACCTGAGGAAGTACTTAGCTTTCACTTAAAATCAACTTAAAAAATAGTATGCCTTATTCCATACGATTCGTGAGAGTGCCACTCTTTTCTCCTATTGTCCTTGTTCTATCCCCCTGCTGATTTGCAGGTGACAATGCGTAACTAATACCTCTGATGTTACTAGTAATAAAAGTAACCATTTACAATTAGGTGATATGTTAGGGTCTATTGTGATTTTTTAAATATCTGAATATATATATTTATAACTGCTTCGTTGTGTGGTCACATCACAGAGATCGTTTCTGCAAACCCACTTCTGTATATAGGCCATTAGGAAACTATATGCCACTTCCAGTCGAGGTATATAGTGTTAAGGGTTCAATCTCAATGACATTACCAAAAAGAACGTGATACTTAGAAATGTGAGCATGATATGTTTAATAACGGATTTGGAGCCGACACGCTAGGTAAGAGCTGATACAACAAATAACGGCCAGTTCTTTCAATAAACTAACAAGCCATTTGAGTATAATGTCACAGTGAAACGAGTTCGTTAGACTGTGATAATGCCATGAATTACAATAAAAACAGGCAAATTGGTTATTATTTACGAAGTACTAAGTCACAAGGGCTCTGTTAAATAATAACCAATTTTCCTGTGGCACGCGACCGCCTCGGTTATTATTAACCTCGTTATCTCGCCAATTGTTCAATTAGCACGCAATTAAATGTTTAAATATAACCATACATATTCATTATGTTTTCCTCTTTGGCCATTTTCCCCAAGCACCCGGTGGTATATAGCGAGTACCCAATACACTTAATGATATTAAGTGAACGAGGTCGCAACTTCAAGTTGTAACTTATAAATTGCAAGCTCGTACAATCCTGAAGGCGGTATAACAAAAGCAGCTCTAAATCCTTACCATAACATTAGACCAGCTTCTTCTTCATCCTAGTGTCAATTCCAGTCGCATCCGAAGCTATCAACTTGGAGCCTGGGGTCCGCTTTTACCAGTCCAACTGCAGATTTGGCTAAGCTTCGTCATTTTTCGTGAAGCGACTACCATCATCCACAACCCAAAGGCGATTTCGAAGCATTGCAGTTAGACCAGTTGTTGGGCTTTTGTGGGCTCCCACTACCCGTAACGACTGCCATAGATGTTTGTATGGCAATCGGGACTGACGCTTAACGTTCTCGCCGAGGCACGACCAGACCATTGCATTGGTCATACCCATATTCATGCATACAAGTATTTGCACAGAGTAGGGATACTGCTACGCCACGGAGGATGTCAATTTGACAGACTATGACGGCTCTTCATAATCTGATGCTGTACGCGACCGATAGAAGCAGAAATGTATACGTGTGATCAAAATCATGAAGCGAAACATGAATAGAGCAATCATAAACAGAGTTAGTCGATAAGGAGTTTTTCTTCAGTCGACGTTAAAAAGTTAGACCCTGAAAAAGTATGTCTCATGGCAAAAGGTTCGCCTACTAATACACGGAACCAAAACGTGTACGTCTACAAAATATCAATGTTAGTACATACAGGTATTATTAGAAATAAATAATGACCTTTTAAATAACTTATTACTTCCGACACAAAACTTGACAAATAGCTATTAATAAATAAACAATACTGTTAACTAAAACCGTCAACAACCTTTTAAGCAGACCTTAAACCCACGACATACATTTAAAATGTAACATTTGATCATTTGTTTGGCACACCCGCGCACCGTTCGGTTCGGGCTTCACCGCCCATAAACCGTCGTCTATATTTAGATACTCTGCCTTCAATCATGCCCCAGACTCGTGCAATTTTATATATAGCCGAGAACTTTTGTTATTTCATTTTTCAACCGTGCTATTTTTTGTTTCACTGTATTGGTACGTCACTGTAAAACAACATTATGTTGAAAATGTGACGTTGGATTTACCTTTAGAATTTCTTTCGTAGTCTACAAACTTTGAGAAGTGTTACATTATGGTTTGGGTACTTATTTGAAGTGTCTCGCCTTTTTCCTGCGTGGGAGGCAGATACAATGATCCATTTGCTTTGTTTCTATGTGTACATGCCTCAGGAGTTTCCTCTTAAGTTTTACACAGTTAATCATCTAATCCATTTAATTCACGATATATTTAAAAAATCGTTTTTAATCCGACTTTTAACCTCTAATAAAAAAGAAATCAAACTCATCTCCAGCATATGACAAGAAATAATACTCGCTCAGACAGAGCCCTCAGCATAGACGTATGTTTTCAAAACTCGATATCTATGTATTTAGTTACTATTGACAAGCTTGTAGTAACTTTTTGTAACTATGTAGGTATGTAAACCAGTTTTGAAAGTCAAATAAAACAAAATTCTTTGACATCCCGATGACAATAAAATGACGATTGACTCTACCGAGCTGATCTGATGATGAAAATAGGTTTGGTCAGTAGAACTCTTGAATGACCTCCTCAATGCAAATCCTTCAAATCTGGTACCTTTTTATTTTAACGAGTCCAAAACACACGTTTGGCAACAAGCATGTACCTAAGTGTAGTATGTATGTTTAAAAATAGTGTTAGCATATTTTTATACTTTTGTTTATTGATTAATCGATACGTTCTAAATGTCGTGCTAAATACATACCTACTTACCTACGTTCACTTTGCACACCAAATAAAGCTCTAAGGCATATATGTGTTCTAAACATAAAGTGAGATGGAGAATGTAATCATCGCAGGTGACTTCAACCTACCTTTCATTTCGTGGTCAGCTAGTGACAACTCTGAAGCAGTGGCTGCAAACTACGACACTGATGTGAGAGGTTATATGCTAATGGACTTTATTGCTTTATCGGGTTTAAAACAGTTAAGTAGCGTAAAAAACGCATTAGATCGAACACTAGATCTTTTTCTTTGTAATGTTCAGAGTCAAGTGTCAAAACCAGATACCTTATTAAGTAAACTTAATCCTGATCACCCTCAAATAGAACTAGAAGTTGTAAACACTGACTCACCACATTTAGCTCCCGCGCCCCGCACAGTGTACAATTTTTATAAGGCAAATTATAACGAAATTATTCCTATACTAAAAAACACCGACTGGCATTCCTGTTTCTCTAATTGTAACACGGTTGACGAACTGGTTCAGAAATTTTACGCAGTCTTGCGAGATGTTATATCGATTCATGTCCCAAGACGTAATCTTAAAAAAACTAATATCCCAGTATGGTTCCCTGGAAGTCTTGTCAGAATTTTAAAAGAAAAGCATAATTTACGACTGCGGTATCAAAAGTATGGCAACCCCCGTGATCAGTTGGAGTACGAACTTTTACGCACACGCGCAGGGATCTTACTTGAGTCATCTTACAAGTCCTACATAAACAGTATTGAGACCAGTTTACATCGTAGCCCAAAAATATTCTGGAAGTTTATTAAAGATAAACGATCACACGGCTCTCAACTACCATCCTCAATGACTAACGGTTCAGAAACGACCGGCACAGGAACCGGCATAGCAAACATGTTTGCCGGCCATTTCAAATCTACTTACAGTGATGCAGCCTCTCAAGTTCAGCCAACATCTTTTGGAGCCACTAATACTGTATCGGCTATCACTCAACCCCTATCTCGCATCTTCCTCACCGAATGCTTAATACTTAAACATATTCGTAAACTCGATCATAACAAGGGAGCTGGTCCAGACGATATTCCTCCTCTATTCATCAAACGCTGCGCAACGGCTCTCACATATCCATTAAACCAAATTTTCACAAAGTCGTTAGAGTTTGGTGTATTCCCGAGTGAATGGAAGAAAGCTCGCATAGTCCCGATTTTTAAAAAAGGTGATAATACCAATGTTTGCAATTATCGACCAATCTCGATTCTGTCGGCGTTTTCAAAATTATTTGAGGCCGTTCTTTGTCCTATACTGTATAACCACACCAGCCATTTACTAACGGATAAACAACACGGATTCAGAGAAAAACATTCAGTGCTTACCAACCTGATCTCTTATTCCTCCGCCTTACTAAAATCGATCGACAGTGGTAAACAGATCGATTCTATCTATACCGATTTCAGCGCTGCGTTCGATAAAGTCAGCCACGAAATTTTACTTGCTAAATTAGCAGCGCAGTATGGTATTTGTGGCAAGTTACACAACTGGTTTGACTCTTACTTACGAGATCGTCCACAAACTGTGGTTATCAGTGGCTTTGAGTCGGACCACTATGTATCAACCTCAGGCGTACCCCAGGGGTCACATTTGGGCCCAACATTGTTTGCACTCTTCGTAAATGATGTGGCAAAATGTATAAAAAACTCCACGTGCTCCATTTACGCAGATGACATGAAAATTTTTAGAGAAATTAAGTCTCAGTCTGAGGTGCAGCTCCTACAGGATGACATAAATAGAGTCGTAAATTGGTGCAAGGACAATAAAATGACTCTCAATGTAATGAAATGTCAATATATCACCTTCACCAAAAAGAGAAAACCTCACATCGCTTCTTATACAATCAATGGCGAACCGATCACTCGAGTTCATCAGATTCGCGACTTGGGCATTATTTTGGACCAACAACTTACATTTATCCCACATTATGACTCCATCGTAAATAGAGCTGCCAAAATGACGAACTTTATTAATCGCTCTACCGCTAGTTTCAAATCCCACAAATCTAAAATTATTTTGTTCTTCTCTCTTGTCCGTAGTGTGCTCGAGTTCGGAAGTCAAATATGGAATCCCTGTTACACCATTCACTCCAACCGAATAGAATCGATTCAGAGATCTTTCACGAGGCGTATGGCATACCGATCACAAGGAATTAGCCACCGCCAGTCCTATAATGCTCGACTGAAATTCTTTAGGATGTGTCCTCTTAGCCATCGTAGACGCATGTTGGATCTAACATTTTTACACAAAATTATCAATGGCGCGACGGTGTGTGAAGACTTGCTATCGTCAGTTAGTCTCAACGTTCCCCGTGGAGCTAACTCACGACTCCCTCACACCGAGATCTTCCACATTCCCTTTCTCAGAACGATCACTGGTCGCAACGAACCTATATCTAGGATGCTAAGAACCTACAACCAGTTCTGGAAACTGTACGATATTGACGTTTTCGGAAACAGCGCTGCCGGGTATAGGTGGAGAATAATGAGAAGTTTCAGATCTAATAAAAATAAAAATGCAGGTGATATTGTAAAATTGGCTTAATATAATAATTCATTAGTATATTGTTTGTTAATTTTCTTATATAGTGTCATGTACTAGGCTTACGAACGCTGTGCATATCTATAATTGGGTTATGTACTAGATATAAGTCCACAAAACTTGTTATTTAAGTTTGAAATGTAATCTACATAATCTGTTGATGTGCCTAATAAATAAATAAAAAAAATAAATAAATAAACTGTAAAATATTCAAGGTCTCACACGTTTCAATTCGTAACATGTGAAGATAAAATAAAGTGACTTATTTCGTGAAGTTGAAAGGCACTGACATACACTATTCACGTGGCGCCTACAGTGTTTGAACAGCTTTAAATCACATACAAATTAGTTCCAAAATGAACTAGCATGAAGTACGGTTTACACACATATATTATACTAGCTTTTCCCTTCATGACGGGTCTTGCCGCCATAATCGTGGTCTGTCCTGAGCTTCTTGCTTACATTACTATTTTCTATCACTTAATTGTAAGGTTTTTTTTTAATAATTTAGTTTGTTTTTTATAATTAACACAACATAACACAAACACTGCATAATTTAACTGATTTGGTTGCTCACGGTCGTGATAATTGATATAGACACTTAAGAAAATGCTCTAATTTATTGAATTCCAGCTCTGTATTTTATTATTTACTAAATAATCTGGAAATATATCCAGTTTGTAAGATTTTATTTGGACAGCAGATATTGGATCGTTGACACGATTGACAATTCACAAACAAAAGTTTTACTTTCCGTTGCCATGAAAAAAACCTGTTTGCAAAAATATCGCCGATATACATCGTATTTTCAGTAGCATTACATTATTTCGTGAATTTATCACATTTAATTATGATAATTGTTTTTCGGCAACAAAGACAAAACCAAAAAACCAAGTTCAGCCGTTCTTGAGTTATAAGAAAGTACATTTTTGCCCTTTTTAGGCCTTAGGGCCTAGCTGTTCCAATTTAAACATCCTTATTTAGTACGCACGCACCAAAGCAAATATTCTCTACAAATTTCAAGTCTCTGAGACTATTGGTTTAGGCTCTACGTTGTCTCTAAGTCAATCAGTCAGGACAACGAGTTTGAAATACGCTATTATATTAAACAACACTTTGCAAAAAACATACGAGGAAACATTTTACAAAGCAACTGGAAGTGATAAATGAAAAAAAAACTCATTTAAATTTTATAAATGGTTTATTTACTTTTGTACGATTGTGTGTATGTATTTATAGAAAAATATAAACAAAGTTTTGCTTAGTTTGGGTTTACATAGAGCTGTGCTGTACATTCTAGAATTATCCTTTCCTACCCATTAACTACTCTTATTATTTATATACATTCAGAGCATGGCTACTATACAAAGTTAGGAACGACAGGATTCGATGTTGCCTGAAACAAGACTACAATGTGTCATCTGAATAGTTGCACCATCACCATTAGAGGTTTCTCATCAAAACTGCTTCATTAATCTGCAGCTAAACTTAATTGGAATTCGTCTCACTTGTCACTGTCATGTGTTTATGGGAATTAGGTCACTGTGGTGCTAGCAGAACAAAATATGGCCTGTCGTCACAACATGTGCTGTTGCGTTCTGTTGACAGGAGACCGCTTGCTTTTCAATAATTTCAGTTAGGTTGCAATACTGTCTTAATTTTCCTGTGACATCATGAATGTCATAACTCGATTTTTGTGTGAAGGTTTACTTATCAAAGACTTATCAAGTGGGGTTAGTCTTATCAAAAAAGAAAAAAGACAAACAAATTAGATAAGGTTTTAACTGATCAATTCTCAATTATAAATAAAAGCTCTGCAACTTGTATTGAAACGAAAACGAGATGACAGGTCAGATGTTGCAAAATACCCATGAAATCATTAAAACAATAACCTAATAAAACTTTCAAAGAATCTCCCACCTTTGTTTTTCTTAAATTTACAACACAAAAAAACGAACATGATTTTTATTACTCCAAGGAACAATACAGGTCCCAAAATAGCTCCTTGTATAACCCATGTCTGGGAATAAACTACTGGGAAAGTATCGACCCGGCTATTATTAGAGGCTACAAGCCAACTTGTTCCACTCTTTGTTGGTTCAAAATAACCATGCTACTCCTCCCTCCATGGCTGGAGTGTACTCGCGTGTATTTTTGGTACAGTCAGTTAGGAGCGACTTTAGTAAGGCATTTGATTGTTTGCATTAGCGTTGAAACGTAACTTAATGTGGCGTTCCCATGATTCATTGGCTTAAATCAAAGTGTTCGGATATCAATCGTGTAGGTTTTGTTATGCTGACATAGATATGAAAGCGTCACCGGAATTAGGTAAGTGATTCTTTATTTGCACCATATTTTTGACTTTTGCCTTCAAACAATGTCAATCAATCACTTGCAGTCCATCCGGACATGGCCTCATCTAATGTGCGCAATTAGATAGCAGCCAGTCCTCCTCCTGCATTCTGTCCATATTTCTTAAAACGTCTATATATTTTTGTAATCATTTAAGTAATGTTTCTATGTTTAGTTTTCTACTCATGTGTTTTGAAATCTTGTTGCTTACTAACGTTTATTTTGTTGAATATTGGTAGCCGAAGGTATCGAGTTTATTAAACCTAATCTTAATGATCTTTCGCATAAATGTTGCTTAATCTATTCCTAAATATTTGCATTCAACGCGTAAATAGAGATAAATCTAGTCAAAAACAGTTATTTTACAAGTTAACCCAAAGGTAAAAAATCATAACTCGATAAAATTATAATATTTAAAAAAATCAAAGAGTCAGTGATTCTCGAATTAGGTTCATCTAAAAATAGCTCAGAACGGAATGCGCCCATCTGTTTATAGAGCAAGCGGGGGAGATTTACTATTCTATTTGTGTGCACATGGGGACAGGTCTGGACAGGTTGACAAAAAATTTAAACTTGCACACTGACAAGTGAATGAGAGGGTTGGAACAGGTGCCACGTGTCGTGTTCGAGTGCCGAAGGGAGACAAATTAGTTAACTCATTAGTGAAGTAGGCGACGAATTTGTTTTTGTTTTCGTCTGTTTTGAACAGATATGTTATTGCACTTGTAGGAACCTATTAGTTCTTTCAAGTGTAGGGTTCTTGACTTCGTTTTCAGTGTTATTTGTTTAATCAATGAGATAGTTTTTGTGCGTTTAGTTCTCACACATTGAACCTACATTAACTACACAAAGAATACGTGACTCAATTCGATCGTTAACGTTACTAGCCTTTGTATGGTGAACTAATTATATCTCAGCTATAAATAGCAATGATTCACTAAAGCTCTCTGTGTCTGGTTTAATAGACGTGAGTTATTGCCTGCATGTCAGCATGTGGCTATGTGCCCTATTTTTAACACATCTGTGTCCAATGAGTGCTGGACGCTGGTATCTCTCACAATAATATAAAAGGGAATTGTCGTATATGGATTGTTAATAATATCTCTTAGTGCAAAATTTAAACTGTTAAATGATGAAATATTAGAATCATTACATACATATAATACAGTCATGTCAGTGGGATAGGCAGAGACAGCATGTAAGATTCTTTTATAAATTCAACCAAGTATTAAATTAAGCGCAGATAGTAATTTGTTATTATTAAAGTCAATTTATGTAAATATATTAATGTTGCAGCAGGTAGAACAGGTTTTAATTACTTATTTATAACATCTATATATAATACGAAATATTTAAATGATATCTATTATTACAATTAATTTACAAACTGGAAATATCCGGTAATAATGCATACATAGTAAGTTCATGAATTTAGATTAATGTAGCATATGTTGACATAATAAATATAATGATAGTTCATGACAAAAGTTAAAAAAAGCTAAACTACTGAATCTCCCCGTGACCAAACCAGAACAAAATATCGGGAATAATATAAATACCAAAATAGAACATAATAAGTTAAAGTATGTAGCAATAACAAAGGTTAATAAATTCCTTACTACGAGTGACCAATAGACATTCTCGAATACTGATGCAACGGTGTGAAGGCAAACGGAAGAGACATCGGGTCTTATACGACTGCACAATAAATGCAGCGAAGGATTAATGTAAAACAGTGAACCTTGAAGTTGTCTTAGCATCCATTAGTAACTCATTTCCACAGATAGCAGATAATCTTAGACAAGAATTACTGATTATTATGCATCAAGACGCTGTCTATTTAGATGAATCGCACTGTAACAATGATTCTACAAATAGCTTAAACGGATGATACCGAATTCTGTTGTTTACGCAGCGCATGCTGAAACTATCCATTGAATTTGTTAACCATATTTAGGTCACGAAACATATTAGATTATAAACAGAATAAGTAATGAAATTTAAACTAATGCAGCAGAAAGAAGACAAATAGACTGTATTGTAGACGTTTCAATATATGTACCTATGTATGCATGTGTAGATTTCTTTGAATAGACATGAATTTCCGTGACCATACAATGCAATCTAAGTATAATAGAATATACCTTCACATTCAGAGGTACAAGAGCAATGTGACTTGAAAGAAAGTTATTCTTTTATTTTTAGACCTGAAATATCACTATCATGCCTTTTAAAAAAAAGGTGATAATATTTTTTCTTTTTCAAAAAGAATGTGAGCAACCGAAATTATCGAAATTACTAATATTCCCTCTAACCCCTCCAACTAAGCTAAATTGCTTGTGCTAGGAGTGGGTCCACGTCGGTAGTGTAATGGCCAGGATTCGTACCCGGGACCTCTCGATCGTAAGGCCGACCCCTTAAGCACTAAGCTACTATAGTGATGACGATGAACGTTGTTAATGGGGTTAATACGATACTGGAACTTTAAATGGGTTTCTAGATTGACTTATTAGTAGGTTATAATTAACCAGTGTACCAATTTTTAGTTAGCCTGGCTTACTAAACACATGTTTTTTTGTTAAAACATCCATTTTATACATAGGAACTATCCATTAACCGTCTAGATTTTCATTTCAGAACTGGTTACTCTTTAGTAAAGTTTAATCCATAATAGCATCGATGTACATGAATGTGCACAAAGAATTTGTTTCATGTTTCGCAACTTGTATGTGTAGTGTTTTGTCGGGCCGGACGCTATACGAGCTGGTTCACAGAAGCGTACTTAAATAAAATCAGACATACGGAACCATATTACAACCAGGAATGCTGTATTGGGATATTGCATTTTAATGGTAGATAAATTTAACTATTACACACGTTATGTAAAATGAGAGCTTCTTTTTTTTAAATAAAGTTACTGCATACTGGTGCCGAAAAGCGATCATTTTCAAAAAAGAAGTCTGTGAAAAAAACCTCTGTCTAGTTTGTCATGCACCATGCCACCAATTGGGAAGCTGGCAGGAATCGAGTTATAGGGATCCTTCCCTACTGATTAATTATGAAAATGAGTTTGATAGTTATCGAAGTGGCAAAATTTCGATACAAGTAACATTGAATGATACATTTGTACTTTTCCACAGACTTTATTTTTATTTTGAACCTGATCGGCCTCACCTCACGGTATTCCCTCAAACGCCATCAATCTCCAGTATAAACAAGCAATATTCGTTAGCCACTTAAACTGTGCTTATCCTATGGATTTATTGGTAAAAAACTGCTTCTGAGGGTGACTGTACCTCGCACCACGGTATTTGCAGACTTAAAACAAAATGATATTTTAGTCGGTTCGAGTCCGGCATAACCGCGAATATCTGAGGGGATTTCCGCGGGACCCCGTGGTCCCCCCAACCGAAGAGGGTCAGATCGAGTGCGATAGCTCTGGGTCAGCCGGGGTGCGAGGGATATGCACAATAGCTAACTCACCTTCGACCTTTCACTGCGACCCACAGACGGCAAGCAGTTTAGTCGGCCCCTCCGGCTCCGGCAGGGGTGGTAGGTATCCGTGGGGATTTCTCGCACGTTAAAATAAAAGAGGGGATTTCCGCACGCAAAAACGGTGACTATATCTACATATTATACCGAACGTAGTCAACACAGAGACAGACCGTGCAACACCTTTGTATCAGACATAGTGTGTGTATCTGAATGGGCCGTGTCGACGTGCGTCGCACGCGCTCACAACAATCGCCCGTGTGTACTCATGTCCCGAATCGGCCCACGTTATTTTTACATTCAACATATTTATAGTAACCGCTGCTTTTCCGTCGCTTACACCATGTTGAAAACAGTTCCAAAGGCAGGCGGTTTGTGTGCACTTTGTATTGCATTTTTTTGTTTGTTCTTACATATTTATGTCATCTGAAGTCACAGTTTTTATGCAAGTGGTTTTTTTTTGTGACGTAACAACATCAGTTTCACTTTTAAAGTACATACTTACTTACAGGTTATAAAATATTTCATTATGTTTGTGTCGATTTATTTAGTTTCATGAAAATTAAAGGTATTCTTGCATTGGCACTTGCTAAATAACTTTTTAAACAATACTTGTAAAGGCGTAAGTAATGTTTAAATTTAGTGGCGGTCTCAGCTTTTTATAGTTCCCTGGCAAATCGGTCCGCAATTCAAGTTGCGCTATGAACGCAATAGGTTGGTCAAAGTTAATGGCTTATTGCCTACCATTGATTGGTCTGCTTAAACTTCTAACGTGTTTGCTCATTATCTTCTTCGCCATCTGCAGATGACTAAGCATCAGTGACATCTCTGCTATTCCAAACTTTCACAGTTCAGTGTAACTTCTTAACTAGATTTTGAGCCTTGTGGTGGAAATTCTGCATGTTCGGATGATTCTCGATACTGAATCTTGGCTACACCCTGCCGCGCAACTACCTCCCCTCCACGCGATTAAAAAATAAACCAAAGGTACTCCAAATGTACGATACCGAACCAAAAGCCATTCGTACAGTATCCGGCGGCATTGCATTCAGTATGAAAATAGAGGCGCGTGCGCAGAGGCAATCAAATAAACAGTTTGCACCAGAAATAGAAGCTCCCGCTGAATATGGAACGGTGAAGAGTTGGCTTTTATGGACGGTTATTTTTGGTGGCCACGCCGCGGCGGAGGTGCGAATATTGGATGCGGTACTCAAGATGCGGGTGGCCGTGCTGGTTACTGGTTAAATGGCTACCTGTTTCAGTTTCTTTGGGTCTTTATAGTAGTTACACGTGCCACCTGATGGCGAATGGTTACCGTGACCATCTGTAGCACTTGAATAATTTAGTAAAATAGTCCCTAGGCTCACATGTGTATACAAGAGAAGCATTTATTTCAATTTTTGATGAATGGCTCTGTGCTTTCAGTATCAATTTCGCCAATGTCCCATAGTAAGAATGACTCTACCACCTGTCATATCTCACGTGTCATGTCTTAAGTATAATGCAAAAATCGTAAAAAGAAATAACAATATAAAACCACTTACTGTATTAATTAATCATATTCACGGCATTTCAAGGAGATCTTGTGATGATTTATCACAACTTGAGCATTAAAAATGAAATATAGAATAAATAACTATTCATATATATCTCAAGCAGATGAAGTTAAAACAATATTTTTCCTTAATACATAGCTATAAATAACTAACGAAAAATAATGATCATTCAGCCTCAAGCCAGTATGTCAAAAACGTTTCGCGGCGCTAATTTAAGCGGAATAAGCACATGACCTGACTGTCTGCTCGCTAGTCAAGTTCACGTGGATGAGATCTGCACGCAAAAAAAACATCACTATTATATTGTATGGGCCGTTCGCGTGTTCCACACACCATGACTTATCAATTTTTTGACTAACATAATGATAAAACTATACAAAAAATCGCAGACACGGCGTCGCTCCATCTTTTAAACTGCGAGTTTATTGTTGATGGTTAAAACCGCAAACGTTTGTTTTAATGTTTCAGGGTAAATGACCGACTGTACCTCGCTGTAAGATATGTTTACGTCCATTGTATATCGCCTTCGCACGAAATAAACAACATCAAGCTTTACTAAAAATTACGAAATTAGTAATATAATTAAAAATTTAAAAATCCCTCGCAAATTATTTTAATCTTTTTCAATTGAATATTATTAATTTTGAAATGTGCACGTGATGCGCTTTCATTAGAGACTCCACTCGAGTATATTTGCAGACATTCGGTTATTCTTCCCCAATTTCACCCCCACTACTTTCAAACGGCTCAACGGATTTTGTGCACATAAATAAAATCAAAATAATAAAAGCCATTTATTCTACTACCTCGAGATACAATATGCGTCTACAATTAGTTACCCAATTAAGTCATCCTTATCAATATAATCAGTCGCATTGATTTAATATATTAACACATGTCTCATTATACCTACATGAAAAAAATGGATTTTAGTTTAGTTATATTATATAAGCCGCGTGGTTCCCGGCAGAGTAGAATTTGGGCCACCCCTTCTCTTCCCAGGTGGTGTCGTACAAGGCGACTAAGGGATAGGGCTGATTAACTTTAACAAGACAGATATCAGCCTCAGATGCATGGCTCGAGTCATCAATAGTGCCTGGAATACGGCAATAGGCTCACCCACTTTACGTGGGACCGAATACAGATTGGTGAAATGTGGGTGTTAATTCACCTCTGCCTAACCCTCCGGGGATAAAGGCGTGATGATATGTATGTATGTATATAAATAAAATTGCATTCATGTATAAACATCCTGTCAGCGTGACGCATAACATAAGGTTTGAAATTCACTTCAGGTAGCTGTCTCCTCCCTGGCGCACAGTAGGCTCAATTTAATTTCTCATAGAATTACGATATAAAAAAATTAACATTTTTTTTTAATTATTCTTTTAATGGTGATTTGTTCTACTAGTCCACACGAGTCTTTAATGGTATGGGTTCATTTTGTTTACAGTCATATTCTAAAAGTTATGAAAGATTATTTTTTTTTTTGTTTGAAAAAATATTAAAAAAATTAATATTTCAAAAAGCTCACATAATCTCCAAATATTATTTATGGTGTCGATAAATAAGTTAAATATTCTATCTTTACACATAATTCGGGAGCTTCGAAAATCCCCGAAACTGCGTCATTTTGGACCTCATTTTTTTATTTTTTTATATTTGTTTATTCTCTTGTGGAGGTTAAGAACCATAGTGCGTAAGGTGTTTATAGTAGTCAGTATAAAAATTAGTCAAGTGCGCAATTTTTTTTTAAATAAATAAATGTTTGGACATTCTCACACAACATCATCTAACCCAATTTAAGCCAATATAAGCTTGAGCTATGGGATCTAGACCACTGTTAAACACACTAATATATTTCTAAAGACATAAAGAAAATAAATAAATAAATATTTTGGACAATTACACACAACGCCATCTAGTCCAATTTAAGCTAATTAAGCTTGTGTTATGGATCTAGACAACTGATAAATATGTATACTTAAATACATTTGTTTTTGTAAATACATACATTATTATAGATAAATTACACCCAGACACAGAATAAATCTTTATGCTAATCTAATACATATAATTAAATTATACATAGAAAATACCCAAACTCCAAAACAAACATTCGTGGATCACACATATATTTGATTCGACCCGGAATTGAACCTCAGGGACGGAAGTCGCACTCTCATACCACTATGGGCCACTGAGGCAATCTGGTTATTAATTTTTTTTACAACTACCCTCAAGTCATCAGTCTATTATTCTGTCAGTATGTATTCTATTAGTCCGTTTTTTGCTTTTGTGATTAACGTACGCTATTATATGTTCGAATTATGGAAGGTTTATTTTCTAATCTTGACGTATTTTTAAAATTAAAAGAAAGTGGAAGTTTAAAAAATAGTGAGATAATGTTCAATCTCGTTATATCACATTTAACGGAACAGTTAAATGACGATCAAAACAAAGCTCTCAAAACATTTTGTAGGACATATTGTTTTAATCTTCAAAGAAAATGGACCTTAGCGGGTTGCAAAAGTTCTGTTTTTGTAAATAAATATAGTTCTTGGTTAGATTCGCGTGTAAATTGGCCTGAATTTATCAATAATTCAGCAAGTGATAGTGAGAACGTGCACTCGATTGCTGGCCCTTCTTACGTAAGTACTCCTTTAACAACTAAAACCGTTGGAACTTCGACTCAGATTAGTCCAAGGAAACCTTTTTCTGATTTAGGGCCTAAACAGAAAAAAAGCGAATTGAAAATACTGAATCTAATTCCTTTTCTTTTGACAAAGAAGAGGAACAGTCTTATTTTTATTTACGTTCATTAAAGGCGTGTGGTAAAAATGATATTGCTGAAATTTTAAATTATCTGCTCAAAAATCCTGAAGAGGTAAAACATGTAAAGGAATTCATTTTTGTTCCGAAAAAAAACGTTATGTCTTCTGAAAAAGCCTTAGGTAATATGTTATCTTTAAAAATGACAAAATGGCAATATAATGCTATGAGAAAATCAATTCAAGACGAAGGCGTAGTTTTACTACCCTCTTACTATTTTATTCAAAAGGCAAAAAATTAATGTTATCCATCAAAAGATGATGTGGAAATAACAGATATTTCTGCGCAAATAAAATTACAGGCTCTTTTAGACAAAACGGCAGAAAGACTTTTAAAATTAGTTGAAATACAAGACGATTACAATAACCTAGAATTAACTAGTAAATGGGGTTTCGATGGTGCCTCAAGTCAGTCTAATTATAAGCAGAAAAGTGAGACCAATGATGATGATAGCAGTATATTTATGGGAAGCCTAGTTCCTTTAAAACTAACATGTGGAGAACAAGTTTTGTGGGAAAATAAAACACCTAATTCTACTTTTTTTTGCCGTCCCCTGTTTTTTAAATTTATGAAAGAGACGCAGTTAATAATTAGGAGTGAAAAGGAGAGGATAGAATCCGAAATTAATTGTTTAAATGAAACTAAAGTTCTAGGAAAATTGATTCGTCACACGTTACATTTAACTATGATTGATGGAAAAGTGGCATCAGTACTGAGTGAGACCTCTTCACAAACTTGTGATATTTGTAAGGCCACACCTAAAGAAATGAATGAGTTGGACATATTGTCACAAAAACAATGGAATACTGAGGTGTATAAATTTGGCATATCATCACTTCACGCTTGGATCAGATTCATGGAATGTATTTTGCACATATCCTATAGACTAGATTTTAAATCTTGGATTGCGAAAGGTGAAAATAAAGCTAAGTTGGAAAATAAAAAGAAAGAAGTTCAAATAGCTTTTCAAACTAGAACTGGTCTGCTTATTGATATTGTTAAACAGGGTCATGGTACCACTAATGATGGGAATACGGCCCGCAGATTTTTCGAAAACGTAAATACTACTTCTTCTATTACTGGAGTAAATGAAAATCTTATTAAGCGGTTTTCTGTCATTTTAGAAACATTGTCATCGGGGCTTCCTATAATACATTTAAATTTAAGGAATTTACAGATGCTACATTGGCTTTGTACATTGAGAAATATAAATGGTTTTATATGCCTGCAAGCGTGCATAAAATACTTGTGCATGGTGCAGACATCATTGCCAATTTCGGTCTTATCCCAATAGGAAAATTGTCTGAAGAAGCCGCTGAATCTAGAAATAAAGATTTCAGGAGGTATCGAGAACACCACTCAAGGAAATTTTCTAGAAAAGCAACAAATGAGGACATTTTTAATAATTTTATTGTTACATCTGATCCATATATTTCTACAATTAGACCAAAATTCGTTAGGAAACATAAAATAATATCCAATGAGGCACAATCCTTACTATTTACTACTGAACAAGATAAAGAATATGACGAAGAATGAATGAAATATAATATTCGAGGTTGATTCTTACCTGAGGCCATTTGAGACAATTTTTTTTCAGGTTTAATATTGTTTTTTTATTAAGTAATTATTTTTATGTCAGGTGTATAATAGACAGTCCATATAATTATTTTTGCCAGTGGATTAGGCCTCTTGGGGACACCACTTAAAAAAAAACGCACTTGGTTCTTAACCTCTGGGGTAGTGTGGAATAGAGAACATACACATTATGTATAATTAATATTTAATTAGTTAACTATTTTTAATTATTTCTAAGCATAACATAAGAATTAATTAACTGTTTCAT
Source organism: Eilema caniola (assembly GCA_949126895.1). Taxonomy (NCBI): domain Eukaryota; kingdom Metazoa; phylum Arthropoda; class Insecta; order Lepidoptera; family Erebidae; genus Eilema; species Eilema caniola. The sequence continues at coordinate 25,039,464 of OX421472.1, forward strand.
GTTATAACATTGTTACCGTATAACTTTTGAAATACTAACTTTTTGGATTTATGCCCATAACATAAAACGATTATAGACAGAAAAGGAATCACTTTCTATAGTTTTTTCTCCCTAATTCCACAAAACGATATTTCAGTCCACTGTGTGGCGTAGGCCTCTCCCATTGCTTGTTCGAGAGCTGTGATGCTACAGACTGACAGACATGTCAAACTTATAACAGCCCTCTTTTTGCATCTTGGGTTAAAAACAGGCAATAACAAAGTAACTCGGCATGTTTTGATGCATTAGAAAAGCGAACTCGCGTGTCGCCACTTTCGTACACGTATAAACTACAGTCGTGTACTATGTGTACACAGCTATGTATTATGTGTTTAATTGGTACACAATGTGATCTCCGCGAATTGATAAAATAATTCGACTGTGTCACGTTTAGTAGCTCGCGTGTGTGTTCTATTTTTAAAACTTAATCATTTAGTTGTATATTATGCTGCTTCTCGCTCGATGGACGATTATGTTAAGTGAGCGCGAAGGAGATGGGGATATAGAGGCGCGGGCGGGGCGCGTCCTTCACTTGTCGCGCGGCACATTGCCGGGTGTTCTAAATATAAAATGGCGGGGGGAGCCGCGCGGGGGGAAAGCCCGGCCGGCTTTGTTGATCCTAGCTTTGTTGTACCTCGGCCATAGTACACTGTGGCATTTTAAATCACTTATCGTTGGGCCAAGGTCTTTATAAATTGGCGCGCCCCACTGACATGTCCACGAACTAGACACATAACACCTTCGCTAACGTTCCTCGGGTGCATACCAGACCGGTGTTGTGTTCGTTAATTGTGCAATGTTTATGTGAATGTCAACAAGCCACGACGATAAATTAGTAAAACTCCAAAAGCGTAGAAGGTTGAACAACCTCTAGTGAATGTATTTTTGGAGGACAAAATATATTTAGTGTGACGAAATATTTTTATAATTTTTCGTTTTGAAAATTTTTTTTTTCTTTTATCGTTAACTTTTGTATTCAATGTTGGACAGTATAGAAATATGCTTTTACAGCACACATAAACTAAATAAACTCGTAAAAAAACCTCCCTCATATTCAACATCGATGTTTTCTATCGCATTTCTTCTCCTCCGAAAGGTAGAAAAAAAATCACCTTCAAGTTCACACAGTTTAAGTCAGTTTTATAGGAATACTAGCTGTTGCCCGCGGCTCCGCTCGCCTGGATGTCGGTTATCGCTATAATATCGGCTATCATTATAAACTGTAGCCTATGTGTTATTCTGATGTATAAGCTATATTATTGTAAAGTTTCATTAAATTCCATTCGGTAGTTTTTACGTGACAAACATCCATCCACCCATACTTACAAACTTTTGTGATGAAATATTAGTGAACAACTTCGAGCGTCGCTCTTCAATGGCAATCAATCGGTCTCGGTGCAACAGTATTATACAATATTAGTACGACTAATAAAGTATTTATAGATCCACCGTCAACAGATAAGCCAACAAATCTCTGTTATCGCAAGCGCCAGGTGTGAACACGCTGACTTCATGAGTAGGTACCACACTCACCGACTTGCATACAGCGGCTATAAATTCAAGTGCATTCGAATAGTATGTTTAACTTTTTAAATCCAGAAACAAACCTCTCTTTTTTACAAGCTTTTATTTAACTTGCAATGTATGTTTGTTCGGGTGGAATCTTACAACTCAATTTTAAGACACTTGCCCTCAACCGATTGAGCTGAAATTTGGTATGCACGTTCAGTTCGGATGACAATGCAAGAAAAAAAAAAAAAAAAAAGATTGTTTTTCAAAAGGTTTTAGTATTAAAATTTACTTATTGCTCCATAATGACGTCGCATTTGTTTTATCAACTCGCATATTGCCGCTTTCTTACAATCTCGGGTCTTTTAAGAGAGTTGTGAAATGTCATTTTACGAGAGCGTCATATCCGAGATAACATATTCACATTGATTACTATAGGCATGTGGTCTTCATTTTGTGGTCTTTACTTACAGTTTACCATCAAGCGAAAAACGAGTGTGACACCGCTAGTGTTGCACACGTCCATGGGCCACGGTAACCTCTTTCTATCAGTTGGGCCCTAAGTCGTATAAAAAAAGTTATTTTCTATAAAGAATATACGTACCGATTTCATAACAGAGTAAATCCTTGTTTATAATAGAACAAATCATCAGTAATCGCGTCCTATGATCCCGGATCCGTTCTGAAACAATAGCAACGGTAGATTTGGGGCCTGTCTGTTAGTGTGCAGTAACTGCCTCGTCATGTCCGATGCTGTCACACACAAAAGGATTTAGAAGTACGATTCCGTCCGGCTTCCCTTGTTTTTGTTTAAGACAAAAGCGAAATCTAGGATTCCATTTCTCACACTTTTAAATTATGTTGGGTTCTCTTCAGAAAATCGCAAATTTTGACCCCGCAGGCATGTTTTTTTACAAATATGTCGATGATAGGACCATAATTTTTGAAGTGAAAACTACTTTAGCGGCGTTGGATGGGTAAAAAGTGTTAAACTCGCGTCAGGATCACGTGACCTTTGACCCGTAACCGATTACTTTGTAGGACGACATGACGCCATACAACATTCCTAGCTACAGAGTGTTTATTTTGCTAGGTATGCTAAGAAGCTTCAAAGCTTAGCGCTAAGCGCTTTGACTGTACGTCCTTATGGTTTCAGATAGTACCGGGTTCGAACCTGGGCTTCTGACACTTTTTGTGATTATTTTTTCTTTTTGTAATTTATTAATTTTTTCTGACAGAAAATTTGCAGAAAATTAGTGAGAGGTTCTATGATTGGCGCTATATTATAGGTATGGTATCGTATGTTCTTTTTATCTTTTTCTCTGTATATAACGAAGTAAGAAAAAAAGAAAAAGTTTTCACTTCTGCTGGCACTCCCGGAGTGCAACCCATCTTTTTTTTTACATTTCGCACAACGCTATCTAGACTTATGGTAAGCATATCTTAACTAGCTTGTGTTATGAAATCTAGAATGCCAATAAATATACGTAGATACATTTTTTTTTGTAAATACAAACATATTAAACATGGAAACACCCAAATGCAAATATACATATTCATACATACAAATATTTGCACTGAGCGGTGATAGAACCCGCGCCTCCTGCGTAGCAGCCGGTTTAATGATTATAGCATACACATAAACTTTTAAAGTGTACCGTTTTTCTAATGTATATTTAATATTGCATCTTGTATGTAAATAATGTACTCTTAATTTAATATGTAATTATTAATTTTGTTTCTTCACCTCGTTTAAATAGATTAACCGTGTAGTTACCGATCTCGTAGAACGTGCTACGCTCGTAGAGATAGCGTCCCGCTCGTAGCCCGTTACGAATCTCCCGCCCATTGAGTGAATTTATTCCTGTCCTCGTAGCATGGTACTGTAGTCTCTTGAATATCTGACCAATGAAATGATTTGTTTTGATTACGTGAAAATAATGTTCTGCGATTTGATTGGTCAAAGAGACTTGTGAGGGAGGTAGGTATCATGACTAAAACTTAACGAAGGAAACAAACTTGGAATGTTGGAAATGGTAAGCTGTGTGTACTGAGTATTGAGCAAATTAGCAACGAGCAGGCAAGTGACCTAAGTGTGTTGTGTTGTTTTGTGTTGCGATTACCAGATATAATTTACTATTTTGTAAATAAATTGTAATAACGAGATATTTAACCTAAAATATAAAAAATAAAAATGTATTTTCATTCGTTCCGTTACATTATTTGCATAAATATACAGATACTATAGTATTTCATTCGAAGTTGACAAAAAAGCGTAAGGAATTCTGTTCCTGAGTCTTCCGACCGCTCTATTGTCCTGTATCTTACACAATACTTCCTTGTAGACAACAGGACCGTTAAAACGCGATGGATCCTCAAACTGAATAAAGCTTCTTTATTCTTTCTACCTTGCTGCAGACCTTATAAACAAAGGTCTCTTGAAAAATAAGAAATTAATAAGACTTAACATAGCACGCACGCTTATGGAATGAACTTGCTGCTGTGGTTTTCCCAAGCAACTACAATATGAGGTTTTTCATGAAGAGCATTAGAAGGTTTCTTCAGGGTTCAGGGTCTTCAGCGCGAGTGTGACGCCCTGGTGTTGCATAAGTCCATAGGCCACGGTAACCACTTTCCATCAGGTGGGCCGTGTGCTTGTCTGCCACCTAAGTTGTGTAAAAAAAATAGCTTTTACTAAATCTGTTCATTTCAAACACTTCATGAAAACTTAATTAGGTATTATTGATTTAAAATACACAGTGACAGGTAGACTGTTTGAAATATGTATTCAACCCAATTTTAGTTTAGTTATTTTGAAGATAAATATCTGTTTAATAAATTTATGATAGTATTAGGTTATTCTAGAGGAATATGACTTGCTAAATAATTGTATGTTATTATGAAAGATGTGTGATTATGTTCTCTGTAAGTTTTTTAAACGTGCATAGCCTTAACACTAAATAAGTACCTACACAACTACACATATTTCAAATTATTGTAAATCTTTTCGTTCTATTTCCGGTTTAATTTTAACAAACGCTAAAACGTAGAACTGTTCCTCTTCTGAGTAGTTCAGTTTGTTTGTTTACGATTTGTTTGCTGACGATAATAGAGCAGTTCCGAATTCGCAAATCGTCTTTTTTTTATTTTCGACGCGTCACGTTGACTTCACCTCACCTGATGGTAAGCCAAAGGCAAAGTCTCTGATAGAGGGTCACCATTACAAACTTGTGGCTTAACAAAGCCACTGTTAACATAGGTTAACAATGGCTCTGTTAAGCCAGGCTATGTTAACTCAGCTTGACGGCCTTATCAGATCAGATCTCGTCGAGGTATTTAGCCATATACTTAAATTCACTCGAAAAATAAATCGCCAAAAAATCTGTGTAGAAATAGATACTATTCATCAAAACCTCATGACTGCTAGATTTGCCATTATTAATATTACTTTATAATCCGCAAAAAATAAAATCTTCCCATAACTTAAGTCCCTTCCTTATCTCCAAATCTAAGAGCTATAAAGTTGCCTCTACCCGGCCGACAGCTATTCTAAATATATCCACGGACAAAAATAACAGTCGAGCCCTCCCCCCTCGGTAGGAGCCACCCCTACCCGCAGGGTCCGCCGCAATCCCCCGGCGACCTACATATAATGAGTGCAGGTCGGAAAGCGACTCCCTGCAGCCTTATGCAATTTTAAGTGCTACTTGATAATATATTGGGTTGGGAGAGGAAGGAAAGGTTTATAGGTCACTTGAGAAGTTTTATTTAGGCGGTAAGTTTATTACTAGTTCTTATAGTAATCATATAGAATTTAAATCAAAATAATAGAGTTACGGGAATGGAACACGACGGTATTTCCATCTAAATAAGTAGCCGACTGGGGAAGTACCTCCGCCCTACAGAATACCGCGGCCGTAATAACCTCGTGTTGTGTTCATGGTGGTAAGTAGGGTAGCCAGAGCTCACTGGAGAGTTTTTGTGCTGTCAGTGGAAATGCTGCTTGGTCTTCTACACTGACAGCACAGAAACTCTCTGGGTTTACAGGACCGGCAGCACGTCAAGTGCGACTCCCCTGGTGTTACACACGTCCATAGGCCACGGTAACCACTTTCCTTCACGTGGGCCGTGTGTTAGCCTGCCACCTCAGTTATATAAAAAAAAGTCAAGGTGGTGTTTTATGGGGGTCCTACAGAGCCACCATTATCTCCTGTTGAATCACCACTCAGGATTAGGCTTAGCTTTTACGGTAATCTTTACCGGATTAAACCCATCCATCCACCTAGGGTGATTGTTCAAAAAGGATTTGTTACGAACGACTTTGACGAAGGTAGGTCTATGACAAACAATGTCATACCATCTTGCCCTTAAAGTCACCATGACCTGTAAGAAATTAAACAACACACTGATTCAAATCTAATCAGACCCCAGGTCATAAACGTGTGGAAAATTAGGTACACAGGTTAAGGTTTTTAATTTAAACAATAATACTATTTACTTATACAGCCAGAAACATACGTAAAAATAACATGATTTGGACAAGACAACCGTTTACATTCTATCTTACTCACTCTTATAAAACCAAGAAGAGCGCCTTATTGTTTCATAGCGTACTCAATAACATACACAGTAAAGCTAGTTCGCAAATCCCTCACCTTACCAAGATTAGGTTATTTAGGTCACAAACTGTCAAGCAGCAGCTGTGTACAGACGTGTGGTTCTCGCTTGTCGCCTCTGACTTGCTCGATACATTTATTTATCGTAACGTAATCGATCGTACACTCGTAGGTGTGCTTCAACATTCTACCCTTCGTAAGGAGAAAAGTTGACATAAAAGAATATTGCTCCTTAATCTGTGGTAATAGTGTCATTTTATGTGCTGTGCGAAGTAATTAATATAAAGAATTTAGATGTTGATTTTACGTAAGTATGTAAATTATGTGTATACGTAGCCATTGTACATTTTGTATTGTTGGTTGCATCTGAGGCTTCCAGATCGAAGCCTGTCGCTTCCTTCTCTTCCTTTTGGTTTGGCTTATACGGTTTTTATGGTAGAAAAACCTGCTCACCGCTGAAAAGAACAGCTGCACCAGTGCTTAGTCCGTTGTCGGCAGATGTTCCGACTGGCACGTGGGGTTTGTTCGACATCAAGGATTTTTTGGATACCATATACCCTATAGTAGTCTCTTGTGATAAAATAAAAAAACAATAATTATGGAAAATTTAAAGTGGGTAATTAATCATTGCATTCTTTGAATAAATGTACTATTCGTTATTATAATCGTTAAGGTGACATTTTATTATTCTGCTGCAATTTAAATTATAATTTCAAATACTAAAACTTACCTACTGCTCAATTTTAATGACATTCACCGATGTCAACCTTTATAAATAAATTGTATTTACTTACTTTATTTACCAAGTGCGGTACTTTGTAAATTCATGAATATTAAAATTACAGGTAGGTATTACAGTTAGGTAGTACATTAACAGTTGCTCACTCAATTATTTTGCTATCGCACTGAGACTACACATCAAGCCAAGCACTTACTTGAGAAGTTGTCTGAATGAGGAATTTACTGCTAAGTTGACATCTTCACCTGGCGCCTTGTGACAGGACATTCGTCAATTTCTCTTGAGATCAACCGCGTCAAGATGGAAATTGATGTCCCAACTTAGGTCTTTGCGTTACCCAACACTCCATTTTTAACAATGTTCAAATAACATTATTTACAGTTCAAAATTATTTACGGATCTTATGAACTGATTACGTAGACAAATATCTTTAAGTTTTCTTCGTGAAATCGTCAGTAGGTGTACGGAATGTAACGTAAAGCATTCGAAGAGATTTCGCGTGGGATTTGTGAAAAGCTTTACTATTATTTGTATCCGTAGCTTGTAGTGTTTAGTCTGAATCTTGAAACCAAACAGCACTGGTGAAATAAATAGTTAAAATACAGTCAACCTTGACATTCTCGCTCTAAGGTCTTGGGATTAACTATTGCACATATGTAACTAAAGAATACCGAAACATTTTCTCTTAAGAACCAACTTTTTTCTCGTTCAACGAAGAACCAGAGTTCCTTGACAACGCGATCCAGATGGATCGCGGCTAAATGATTGCTATTCTGACATTCAATAAGTGGTAGTCAGCGTGAGAACTTCTATATCGTGATACAGGATTTGATGTTGTAGTTTAGCCTATCTTTGCCTTTGGTATCGCCACACTTCCAATTTCTTTCGGAAATGTACGTATGTACTATGAGAACTAAAAGTATATTTTGCTTTCTCTTCAGCAGAAATGGCGCATGAGAGCGGGGGCGGGACGGATGGCTCGCCGCAACACACGCCGTCACCGCCTCACGCGCCGCGCCTGCCGCACGCCGACACCAGCTTCCACCACCAGATCATGCAGGTACAACACCCAATTTGTGCTACCGACTTACTCTTACTACTAAAAATCCTTTATAACTCAAAAAGTGCCTAGGAAAAATCTTCTCCACGGTTATTTTCGATGCTTCTTCAGATACTCTGATCTATTTCAAAATGTCACATCCTTTCTCTGCCTGTAGTCCTTTTTCCTAAACCTGGACTTGGTAGATGATATAACCCTCTTTGGAGGTATAGTTCGCTCTACTTTTCCTAAACCTAGACTTGGTTGTTGTTGATAAGAACCGCCTACCTGAAGTAGACTGAATTAATAGATATTCTACGATATTCTGCATTCTCCAGACTCAAAGCATAGTATAAAAAGAAGAAGATGAAGAAGAATTGGGTATTTGACTGATTAGTCAAATTAGTTACTTTTTACTTAACGTCAAAACGGAAAGTTATCAGGCAAATTATTTGAAAAATTTCTATGTGATGTCATAATATTTAATAGTCAAATCATTTAATATTATAGGTTGGGCGGATGACTAAAAATAAATTATTAAAAACCTTTTTAAAAACAATCTTTTATAATCTTGCATTGTCATCCGAACTGAACGTGCATACCAAATTTTAGCTCAATCGGTTGAGGGCAAGTGCCTTAAAATTGAGTTGTAAGATTCCACCCGAACAAACATACATTGCAAGTTAAATAAAAGCTTGTAATAAATAAAAACGATAATATAAGAACCGACGCAACTGTTTTCACTCTTTTAGCATTTTTAATTTAATAAGTTCAGCTAAATAATTGTTTGAAACCACAAGAAAATATCCAATTCTTGATATACTGAGCCCAAAGTTGGCACAGTTTAACCAACTTGTGTCATTTATATAAAAGAAGTAATTTAATTGTACTAGTTGGTAACGATTGCGGTAACTCAATTAAATTTAATTTCAATCAATTCAATTCAAAGTTATCAGTTAGACAATGCGCTTGTTAACGATTTAGTAACCAATGATTAAGATTGGAGTTGCTTTAGAACTATGTAGAACCTAAATCGGTTGATATCAAATTTAACATATCAGACAATGGACTCTTCGACCTACGAAGGTGTTGCTATAATTAACGCGGGTGACACTACGCGGCATAGCTAGGACGTATCGAAGGGTTGGTCAGATGATATTGAGCTGGGAAATTGTTTAAACGACATTTAAAATTAAACACTTTTATGTAATAATAATAATAATAGCTCTTTTTTTCCAACGACAGTTTTACTTATAGAACTTAAATTTCGATGTAACTGCTTAGCGCAAGTTATTTATATTATGGTATGCTGACGCAGTTGATTTACATACACAAACATGTTTGTGATATTATCGTTGAGCGATTCATGATATCTTGGAAAGTTTCCGCAAATAAAATTAATTTTAAAGTGATATTATAGTTTGTTTATCCCCACGTTCCAGTTGTTTTAGCAGCCATATTCGCAGTAAGATGGTACTCGTCTCGTTCTGTTAAGTTATCTCACAATGTTGAATAAACCAGTTCTTAATGGATGACAGTAGAACCTTGGAGAATGCCGTGAGGCGAAATGGTCAGGTTAAATAATTGAATACCGTGACACAGTGCAAGTGGTTTGTACAATATGTGTAGCAAAGTCCACCTAGTTTAATCAGTGAATAGAATAGTTATCTGAAAGTACTACAACTCTTCATTTCACCATTTCGCTGAAATTATTTTTTTTTTTGCTTTCAGAGTTTATGTATTTATGCGAGTTGCAAATTTTACTATAACTTTTAAATTACTGACCAGATTCTTATAAATTGGGTATCATATCTTTAGATCCCTAACATCATTCCCAAAGGCTATCTACGAGTATCTATACTTTTCCAAGAAAATGTCTTTAGGTCATCATATTAAGCCCTAACGTCTAACCAGTAGGCGACCTCCATGTACGAAATATTTATCGCAATAGTCGTAACTATAAAACTAGGCAGTTATAAATAAATGATGTTATAGATTACACGTGAAGGTATGTGCTATATTTAGCTGGCAGCAATAAAGTGTAGCGATAACGTATCTTACTGTCGTACAAGCTATTTGAATTAAACAGTAGTTGTGAAGCTACATCTGTACAATTTTTATACATTCTGTATTATTGTGAAAGAGATTTGATCATATGCGATAGAAAAATATAGCTAATGATCAATAATGGATGTCTGTGTGCACCTGGGGTCGCAGTAATAAGTATGTGATTGTCGTCCCAATTTTCTAAGCTCTATTCATTGAACTTATTAGCTTCGGGATTGATCCTTGTGTGTATTGTATAATATATCCCAAAAACACACACCTACAAGTACGTTTTTCTATATGAAGAGAGAGCTGATTGAGCGTCAACCAGGGGCTTTTAAATAGGTCGTATGTTCATTGTTGGATCGAGACCCTATAACCCTTACTTGCCTTGTATACCCGCCATTCCACGAGCAGAGATGGAGTAGTGATCACTTTCTACTTCGGCGGACAACTGAATAGTAGCTTATGTTCTGAAGAATGAGTATATGAGTATAAACACACGCCTAGGGGTAGGCAGAGGTGCTAGCACCCACACATTTCGCCAGTTTATATTTAGGTCCCAATGGGTGGCGAGCCTATTGCCATTAACCGGGCACTTATAAACCCACACATAAATACGCACGTAACTCTGAAGAACTCTTCAAGATAGTGCCTCCGCGAGTCTCTATAAAAGAAATTAGCCGTCTCATTTGGAACATTGCTTGGCTTCCCACGAGCGTCCTACAAGGCAAGGGATAAATAAGACTGTTCGCCATTCGTAAGCTCATAAAAAGGTACATGCAACTGAAAAACAGAATTCGTGAAAAAACAATGTTAATATACTTCTGCCCCTGATAAAGGTGATTTTCCACCAGAGGGGCGAGACGAGACGAGGCGAGGAGAGAATTGAAATTTGTATGGCTAATTTTCAATCCTCTCCCAGCGTATCTTTGGTGGAAACAGTGTGGATTGACGAGAATATGCGAGGCGTGAATTGAAATATTTGTTTGTGCAAAAATTAACCGTATTGGTTCCCATATAGAGTATAAATCACCTTCAAGGTGATTTTCCACCAGAGTGGCTAGGCGAGGCGAGGCGAGGAGAGAATTGAAATTTGTATAACAAATTTTCAATCCTCTCCCAGTGCATCTTTGGTGGAAACAGTGTCGATTGACGAGAATATTGACGCCTAATTTTCGTTCGGAGTTTTCGGCATTGACGCTAGAACAAAGTTATATCGACCATTGTGTGTGAGTTGTCTAAAATACATTTATATATGAAGCATACGGGTGGCGGGGCGCGGCGGTCACGCGCGAGCTCGCGATGGCAATTTTTAGTGGAAAAGGGTCAGTGCGATTTCAATTCTCTTCTCGCCTCGTCTCGTCTCGCCCCTCTGGTGGAAAAGCACCTTAACACTGTTTTCTATTGAAAGCGAATGAAAATGTGCTGTGAAACTGAAAAAAAGGGTTGTCGAAATAACATTAACATACTTCTGTCCCGGATTCCGATATGAAAGCCTCGGATGCAGCCAGCAACGACGCCAATTAAGAAAGTGATAATGCATTGGAATATCTATGCTTCTGCCTGTCCCTCTAGGGGTATACAGTCGTGAGTACATGCATGTAATATGTACAACAACACGGCGCAAATCCGCGGGCTACCGTGACCTTTTACTGAAATACAGCCAACTACCTACAAACACATTATTTTTACCAGATATTAATACCGCGCGCGCGCCGCTATTTATATATCGACGTATACCATGCGTGTGTGTGTGTGTGTGTTCAAAACGTTATATTATAATACGCATAATATATAGAGTAAAATTAGATATGATATGTTTCGTGGCCCCTTCTTGCCGCGCTTTTTTAAATGTATGTATATCTAGATAGTTCAGTTTTATTGCTTGGAAACTGGTTAGATTATAGTTTATGATTTCTCAGTATCTACGTTAATGTATGCATAGTTACGAGAAATTCAAATTGAGAAATAAAACATGTAGGTCGGATTTTGACCTGTGGCAGTTCCTATTAGGAAGTACACCAACTAAACTCTATAGCAGAAGTAGGAAGGTGGACCACGGGTTCTGTACTGCAGGCTGTGGATCCAGCAGGGAGTTCCCCGTCGAATTTGGCGATGACACAATCACTTAAACTACCTAAACTCGAAAGTTGAATTTTTCCAATATCAGTTAATAGTACAAAAATATATACAGAAGTGATTTTACTGCAAACTGTAACTGAGTTTCGAACCGTAAAAGCCATTCCGTTTGCTAAATATGAGTCGAGCTTTAACGTTTTGTAAGTTCCCTTTTAATGTTCTATACAGAATTTTGACCCGATGAATTTTCATTAGGAATATGTAAAAGTTTGATTTTTACGTGTGATAAACAATACTATGGTCCATTCGGTTAACTATTTCACTTCTGTTGTTGCAGATTTACTGCACAAACCCATTGCCGACTAGGTACCTATCACTTTTGACCTTATTATACTTATTTCATTTATAATATATTCATTTTATTAATGGCAACATGGCCCAATTTGTTAGTTATAATTCTTTTTACATCTATGATTAGTAAATTACATAAAATCAAATTAAATTAAACAAAGTCAATACAAATTCAATCAAATGAAATAAAATTAATCAAAATCATGTCAAATTCAATCAAATAATATTAAATCAGCATCCATCAGGTAAAATCAGATCAAAGTCAATAACATAAAACCAAATATATCATGAAATTTAATTAAATTAAACTAAATTAAATTAAATTAAATAAATTAAAATGAAAACAAATTAAATTCAATAATGCATTCTGTATCATTTACTACACTTGATTGATGTGGTGCTTATCTGTAATGTGAATATATTTCAACTCTATAGGATTCTTAAACCAGTCGCCTAAAAATAAATACAGTAAGAAATCTATAAACCTATTATAGAGCATGTGAATGAACGAAATTTATATCTTTGCTTCAAAAGTCAATAACATGTCCGTATGAATTTTCTACTATTCACCCTCTTAGGGATACACGTGTGCATTTATTTCTAACCAGAAGCGAGTTACGAGACTTTCATAGAACTTAGGACTACTGAGGATTTCTTAACAGACAAACTTATACCCCATCCAGGAAGCGAACTCTCTGCCTCTAAAGACAAGTAACACCTTGGCAGTGTTGGGCACATTTTATTAAACTTACAATTAATCCGACTGCTATCTATAAGATCGAAACAAGTTTGACAGAAGGCGGTACCCGTTATTTTAAGCTATGTGATTACCAATAGGATAGCCTGCTGTCAGGCTAGTTTCCATCTTAAACAGCAGTCGGGTTTACTAGTTTAGATCTTTTAGACAGCAGTCGGGATTTTTAATTGCAAATATTGTTTAATTGCATTTAAAATTTGCTCGACACTGCACCTTGGGTGTTGCAACCGTTCATATACCACGAAAACTACTTGTCACACAGTTAAAAAAAACGTGATCAGTTCTCTATAAAACTCATCAGTAAATTTTGGCAAAACTTGTTCTCCAAATTTACGTATAAGGGATTCTACGTCGTATGGTGCGCCCAGGCTCCCGTGAATCACGACAATCCCGTCGCGCCCACGCGCTCGCGCAAAACATCCGTCCGCGTGTTCTATTCGCGGAGAGCGCACATTCCAGCCGCCCGCCATTTTTCCCCATCAAACAAAAATAATGTGCGCGTCGCCCGAAATAAGCGTACGCGCACCTCGTACCACTGATATGATGTTTTTTTTTTTGTTTAGCTTCCGTCCTACCGGTGCACAGTGCAGCGATCGAAAGGTTCAGCGTTAGTGATAATGTTAAAGGGAAGAAGCGGAAAGTAGGTAGAGCAATGACGTCAGCAATGTAGTAATACTGACTCGTATACTGTGACGGCAACAGGCTTGATCGCAATTCTTTTCATTAAATACCTAAATATAACTTCTGCCATTGTCTACGTCTGCCAAGCGTCTCTTGATAGCCAAACTATAGGACGTAGGACCCGGTCTACTGTTGGTTTTCCAGGAATAACCAACTACGAGTTAGGGACGTAATCTTGACTTCACGAACCTTTATCCTTCCGTAAAAGCCAAATTCCTTATTACCTTTTAAATTTTCCTTATTTTAGTTCCCAAGTGACTGGTTGCCGTTGATAGACTTGCTCTATTACTTAGGGTAAAAAATAGCTAGATCTAAAGACGTGTGTGTATGTACGTTTGATAGACCATGACCCTTTCTTCAAGTAGAATATGGCGATTGCGTTATTAATTTGCCAGTCTTTTTGTTTCGCTGCTTGACAGTTTTTAAACATTTTTATTCTGTTCTAACTTTATGTTTGTCGATGTACCTACTGTCAAATATCGTCACAAAACTGGTAAATCATCAGTTCCATGCGTGGACCGACCCCTGAACTACCCCCCTTCGGTCGTCTTTCGACTGTATCCTACATCTTATTTCATCTCGTTGTCAGAATCAGAATCCAAGAAAGAATCATATTGCTGAGCGGGCGAAACAGACATTAGAGAATAGTTTCCTGTTACAAGTGAGTTTAAATTACTATAATAAGTGTTTACAGTGAACCGTCCATGTGTTACATTCAATTAACCAAGAATACTTCCAAATGTTGTTACCATTGTTGTATGGGGATTGTCACAGCCATTCATCTTGCATTACTAAATTAATTTGTGCTTTGCAACATTGTCGAAGGCTTTAGCTAGTTCATCAGCTTTTCATCTAAAACATACTATTTTTTATGTAGAAGTTGGACAAGTATCTGGATATGGTCTCAATAGTGAGATGGTAATTATTTGTAGATTAGAGTCAAATCATTCGAATTAGTTATATGCGACCTTAGTGTTTGTGACAAAAAGATAACTATAACCCTAATCCAGACAAAATAAACATTTGAGTTTGCATGAATTCGCATAGAGCTGGAAATTGTTGGGGTCTTAAGTACACCATAATGAAAGAAATATTAAATGCCCTATCGATTTGACTTGGCCTTTTTAAATTTAAAGTCAAAGGTCAAAAATATTTGATTCTCACCATTTTCCAGCTCTATGCGAATTTATGCAAGCTTACTATTGTTTATTTTGATTGCTTTAATGTTGACGTTATCAATAAAATAACATACATTTTGTATTACCACATTTCTTCAGAAATTTCTTGTGAATTCATAATTATTAATTACATCAGATAATTTCAGTAATAAAATCACAATATTCCTCTTGTATAGCCATCTTCGTTCATACTAACAAAATCACTCAAAGCTAAAATATCTTGCATCACTCAAGTTATTCAAATGCATGTTACAGTTAAAGAAGCAGCAGGAGTTGCAGCAAGAGATCCTGTTGCAACACTTCCAGCGACAGCGGCAACAGCTGGCACAAGAACACGAGCAACAACTCATGCACCATTTGAAGGTAAATGTGAGTGACAAAACAAATTTTATTTTGATATGAGAGGACAATTTTGTAATTAGTTATGCATTGTAGTTGGTCATTAACATGAGTAGAAGTATTGTTTGTGGAGTAAAAACAATATGCATGTGTGTATTGTTGGAAGGTGTACCACAAGGAGCAGCCGTAGGTCCTTTACTAATATTAATGATAGTATCACTTTGGGCTAACACATTCTAAAAACCCTCCACACTCACTCGGTGAATCCACTCTACCTTCCTTACGATACTTCGTTTAAATAAATGTATTCGGTTCTCCTGTTCTGCACCATATCGGTTTAAGTTATAAGGTATTTGCTACCTACCTTTTGGTAAAAAGAAAATTGTTCGGTTTGGTATTGAACCGTTCAATTAATCGTGAAGAGTTGTTCTTCAACTGTTACCCTAGTAGGAGGTGACCGAAGGTTCGTGGTAGTGTTATTGTTATAACACACATTTTAATACGTTTGATCATTTATTTCAATTTTAAGTATCAACTGCGTATGTTGTTATAACATAACGTATGTTTATTGTGCATGGATATTTATAGTATGTGCTATCATAAAGTTCGCCGCACAGACCGGTTTCTATTCACACGGCAATTTATATCCGGTCGTAACTACGTAATTATATCAGCAGGTACTGCACATACGGGTGTGGGCGACGTTTAAAATAGATCGGAATTGAGTGCAAGTAATTACATCATACGTACATTGTATAATTGTGTTAGCCTCATTTGTACGGGTCACTGGCCACACCCTTGGGGCACCCTAAATTAGCTAGAATGATATCCGGAGATGTTACGCGCGCTGTGTCAGTGTGGCCATGTGTCAGTGAGGTGTATTGATAAATACATGTTAGTGTTGCCTGGTTAAAGATGTAAGTTGTTAAAAAATATATAAATTTTGAAAGTTGTTTAATTTTTATTTGTCCCAAGGATCGCATAGAAAAAGATATGTTTCTGGGGGTGAAAAAAAAATTTTGCTGAACTTATTAAATTAAGAATGGTAAAAGAGTGATAACAGTTGCGTCGGTTATTATTTTATCGTTTCTATTTATTTTTAATCATCCACACAATCTATAACAGTAAATGATTTGACTATTGAATATTATGACATCACATATAAGTTTTTCATTCAATCATCCTTATAACTTACTGTTTTGGTGTTTAGTAAAAAGTAACTAATTTCAATAGTCAGTTAAATACCCAATTAGGTAGGTACCATGGGTAACCAGGCTCAGTCTCTATTATGTGGAGCCGATGACAATGTAGTAGGCGGAAGGTGTGTGTTTATACATCACTGCGAACTGTTCGGGGACATACAGACGAGAATATAATTTTAAGGTATCTGATATAAATAAGGCCTACCTTACGTTTAAAGAAGGTGAACAATAAAAGCAGGGCATTATTCTTTGGTTTATAAATTTTAACTAATTAAGAAAACATATCATAATCTTTCATCAAAAATCACTTAAAAAGAGGAAATCCTAGAACCTAACCTCAGGCCTTTCTAAAGTATGGTGATTTAAACAAAGCCTGTATCCTTAAATCCTAGGAATATTGTTATTAAAATATTCTTTTCATGAAAATATGTATTTCTGTGCCTTTTATCACGTTTTTACATGAGATTTAAGCATCTTAATCCGCACATTAATAAGAAGAATATTAAAAAATAAGTATGCCAACCAAAATGAATAAATTAACATTTCTACACAAAAATATAGTCAAATATTTAAAAATTAAAAATATTTGACTTTTCTGGACTCTAGGCCATAATGGCGCATAGGCTTTATTTGTATAACTTACCTTATATTGATATAGTGTAAATAAATTATTAAATGTATAGCTTTTGCATAATAACCATTGTCA
Organism: Eilema caniola; assembly: GCA_949126895.1. Classification (NCBI taxonomy): domain Eukaryota; kingdom Metazoa; phylum Arthropoda; class Insecta; order Lepidoptera; family Erebidae; genus Eilema; species Eilema caniola. Next base: position 25,056,748 of record OX421472.1, read on the forward strand.
GTTCTATTTCTATAAAAATGTCGGATACCTAATGCATAAATTGCATAAAATTGCTTAAATTTAGTTAATATCTAACACAGCAGGCGAGTATTTTATAATTGAATTGAGAATTTATAAATGGCAAGCTAGCGAACAGGTTACCTTTGGCAATGTATTGGCACTTAGGCGAGCTAAAAATAACTTGAAACTTCGTTTACTTGTGTGTGTCTAGACATGCTAAATAGCTATATAAATAATGGTCAAGAATGATCACGGAAAATGTGAGAAAATCAGCACGTATTGTCTTTAATAACATTTTTTCGATTGCACGGGTAGCAACATTATAGATGTGGCGCCAACCAAAAATGTGAGGCAGGACAACAAGGGTTCCAGGCGTCGAAGACTCCCAATATGCGTTCATTTAAATGCAATGCTAATATGTTAGACCACTTGGCGACAGAAAAAATACATGAATAATTTATTCAAAGTCGGCCTAATAAGAGCCATGTTTATTCACAGTATGTATATCCTATCGGAAAAGTACAACTCTCCCTTAATGTTAATTTTCTTTGCCTTTAAGTACAATATCATAGCCAACTGTTTATGAAGATGCTGGTCGCTAAACCTTCTTTCCTCTTATCTATTTTTCTGTTTCTACCTCCTTTCTCTGAGGAGAGTTCCCTTTACGGGTGGTAATTAATTACCACAGCTTCGAGTGACTTCATACTTGGGATTTTTTTATATGAATTCGATATACACTCGTTACATATTTGGGTGTCTTTTGATCTTTATTTTTGGTTTATAAAATGACCGCGATTAAACACGACTTCACTGATAACACCACGATGTGCAATTAACATCAATCTTAAATAAGTAGTATTTGCACCGTCCTGTTCAACCTGAATAAAGCACGGCACATGTTGTGTCATTTTTATCGCGAATTACAGAGAAAAGATTTTTTCGAATATATTGTCAAATGTTTAAAATCATGAATCATGAAAAGAAAATGCTTCCTACATTCCTAACGAAAACCAAGATCATGATCTTTTTAAAGATTTACGTAGGTGCACCAACGATTCACTGCATAACAATGTAAACAATGTCATTCGTAACGCCGATGTCAGATCTGGCGCGTGTGAGTCACGCGACTGATCAGCTGAATGGGTAGAACGTACATGATCACCAGCTAGCTCGGCGGCGGCGTAAAGAGGCCAGTGCGCAGGCATTTAGGATCGTTTGTAAATAACATACTAAGTATCATATTTGTGGACTGACTCATTTATGTTTTTGTTTTGAGAACATTATTGTAACGGGTTCAGAGCTTGCTTCGTTCTTAAGCAACTAAATATACTTGTTTTTATTACGACTCAATTGTACTGTTGAGCTGGTTTGCATATTTTAAACCTTTAACTAACGAATGACCTACTTAATGACTCCGACAATACTAAGGTACTAAAGGTATCCCGCGCACATTGCCACTCGCATGGAGAAGTGGAGATAAAAATGAGAAGAAGAGGAGTAAGAATCATAAAAATTTACCCATCACTTCTCCAAACCGCGTGACTTACAAACATAGATTGATAAATATGTTAAGCACAATGTTTAGGGTCACGAGAGACCAAAGTGTCGACCTATGCAATAGCCTCCTGTCCGACCCTGCGTCGGCTGAGGCTCAGATATTGCATAGGTAGATTAGCTGAACTAGGTTTGGAATAGATAAGTGTGTTATGTGTGTAGTGTAAGCTAATTTATGTATAAGTATTGTGTGTATTATATATTATATACAAACGACAAAGCCCTTGAATAAACAAAAAAAGGATAAAAAAGCACAATGTGGGCAGGGTGGGATTAATTGAACGAAATAATCTGTATTCATATTTTTTTTTTACTTTCTCATTGGTTTTACCATCGTTATTTTTAAATATGTTAAATTAATATCTTTGGCAATAATATTATGTATGTTCAAACACAATGTCAATTGTTACTGAATAAATAAATACGACTAAGAATAAGATATGGTTCCCGGTGCAGTTCAGTACTAAAATCAACGTAAATCTAAAATAAAATGAACAATAAAATTGAGCTCAATAAGCTTGCTCGATATGGAAATGAAGAACTTGATGGAATCCAGGCCTTAAATGCGATTCGGTCTACCAATTTATTTTGAATACCATTTAATATAGTACATTACTGCCGCGGCCACCAATTGTAGTGTTGCCGGACGATCGTGAAGTATGCGGGCCGAGGCGCAGCCGAGGCACGCATTACGGAGTCCGGCAACGCTCAGTTGTGGCCAAGGCTTGTATAGTGCTTTTCTCAAACAATGCGCGGAAATTAAAACTAAGTAGTATCTAGGTAGAATTTTTTAGTTACCTACTTTTCAAAATCAATGACGAACAACAGTAATTTTTGACGCGGCGAAATGTTCATTGGTTTTTTATTTTTCTTAATAAACAGCATTCTATTTGCAAGCCAGTTCTATATTTAAATAACGCCTTAGATAAGTTACCTCCTTGGTTGCCATGGTTCGGAGTAAAAGTTTGTTCCATTTTTAAATTACACGAGAGATATGAGTTTACATAGTAATTTATTTGGCCGCTAAAACACGACAGATATGGATTTTCATACAACTTTTGCTGGCCGCTGCTCGCATGTACAGCAATTTCGATTTATCTCGAAGAAGGTTGTCAAAATAATGTTCACATTTCCCAGCATGTTTGAGAAAAATAATTTTGTTTGTAAATATTACAGCACTTATGTCACCACCTGAACGTATTAGTGTAAAGAGTAAACAATATAGATAATACACTGTTTAGTCAGTCTCGAGCCATATGGCTGGAACCAATCGTGTGTATTGTGTACTGCGTGATGGCGCTGGCAGATCATGTATCACAAACCTAAATACCTACATAGCGATAACAGTGATGCCAGATGTTTGTGAATCCTATTTAACCTATCCAATTATAGATAATACCTATATTAAACTTTCAATGACAGTATTATATATATATACATAAATATGACTTATTAACGCCGCAGGTTGTTTTTTTATCTATGAATTGAAATTAAAGTGGGTGACGTTGTAAATGAAATAATAACCTAAATGTGAAGATGCAATTTGTTCGATATCTATTTAGGTATTTCTAATTTTCTGTATACAGTAGGTAGGTACACCGTAGACCCGCACACCATGAATATTTCTAATAATTAAAGCGGTGTTTATACTTTTGTAGCAGAACGATGTGATGTAACTTTGACACAAAAGAAAATGATTCAGGCTGAAAGGCGTTCTATGAAGCCTTTCTGGCTGAAGCACACTAGCCATACCGCAAGCGATGTATAAATAACAGTCAGTGTCACAACTTCGATAGCGCGATGCAGGATCAGTAGCCTATGTAAGTGCCAAAGTAGTTCGGTTTAACTTCACTAGATGGCGTTAGATATTTGTGGTATCGTTATAATATAATCGGAATTGGACTTATTTTCGTTAATATTATAATAATTTAATATAATGGGAAATTCACTTTTTATTTATATATTTGATCCGTCAATTGACTGCACCAGGCTGGATGGAAAAAAAGCTGAGGTGCAGTCCAGAAGATATGAGCCACCATGATCACTAACTTGACGGCTTTGATATATGCTTTTTCACGCACTACTTGCAAGAACCCGGGACTATAGTGGATGGGAGTGTAAGGACAGGACGTGTATTTTAAAACCGAGCAAATGCTACCATATTATTGTCTTTCCTAGATCCGTATATTACCTGCTCCTTAATAATCCTGTTTGTAATGTGAATACTAACGTTTCAGTTATGGGAGCAGCAGAAAGCCATGGAGGAGGCGGCGCGACGGGAGGCCAGAGAGGCGAGAGAGGCCCTCGAGGCGCGAGAGGCGAGGGAGAGGCACGAGAGGGACCGCGTCGAGCTACTCCGGAAGAAGGACAAGCATGAACACAGTGCGAACGCCTCCAGCGAAGTCAAGCAGAAGTTGCAACAGTTCCTGAAGAAGAAGCAGGCCAGTGCGAACGGAACGGTACCTGGTTCGTCATATAGAAATTGGTGAGTCTGAATCTCTTTGAAATCGGAATTAATTTAACAAATACAAATAATATAACTCGCAAATCTGAGTTGAAATTAATTATTAAAAAATTACAATTACAATTTAAATTACAATGAAACCACTTTCATTTTTTTAAATCGCGATTTGCAAGTTCTCCTGTTGCATGAGTCAAGTGGCGTGAGGTAACACGGCTGACATTTGTGACCCCTAAGGTTGAAAGGGCAGGAGCTATGTAAACATAATTGTGCTATTAATTACGCGGTTGCTGCATTACTAGAGCCACATTGCGTGTCATAGAGATGAATAATGCTGCGTGGAGTTACGCGTAAGGATTGCGTGAGGAACTTAACTCTTTTTAAGAATCAATTGCTCTTTTCAAGGGGTGCTTTGTCTTGTTTTATTTTTGAACCCGAAATAAAAATATCTCTAATGTCAATGTTTGTTGTCCGTTTCTAGGGGTATAGTGAAGTCGTCGTCGGGTGAGTCGATCACGTCGACGGGCGCGGCGGCCACGCACCCGTACCGGCTGGCCGCGCCGCTACCGCTCGCGCTTAACGCCGCGCCGCCTCAACCCTCACCCGCAGACTACCCCCTGCGCAAGACTGGTACGTACCTTCTATAACCCAGCTAGCTAGATGTACCTACTCGAGTGTGTAATCATTTAGTGCATCTGTATTGTGTGATTTTGATGTCCACAGTTTCTAGTGCGAGTTTTGAAACATCGCGAGTCAGTAATTGGTGTTTATTGGTTCAGCGCCATCTAGCGGTAGATTTGAAATTTACGCGATAATTGTTTTAGAACTCGCATAAGGCTGAGGCTGAAGTAACGCTTGATGTTACGTAGATATGTTAGCATGTTTAGGAGTGAAACGTAGAAAAAGACAAATATAAATATTGGATAGATTGACAAGCTATAATAAAACAAAAACCTAAAGGTAACGACAAAACTAAGAACTTGTCTGACTACTTACCTAATGATGAAGCTTCTGATACACTTACAATATTAAATAAGAATTGTAAATTTGACGGAGTGATATTAATGAAAAAGCTTTTTTGTAAAGTAGATATCAAAGTATTCGAGGATTTAAAATTCTGTAATCTATACACTCTCACTACATTTTCAATTTTTACCTGAAATGTCGACTTTTAAATAGAACATCAGGGGGTTACCATGAAACATCCAAAACTTCGAGTTCGAGGGTAGACGTAAAATGTAGCCATGTTATGTCATATCATTTCTCTTACAATAGGGTTCAAATCGAAGCAAAGTATCACCTAATATCTTCAGATTCGATTTCGGTTAGATAAATTCCATGAACCCGGTTGCCCGAAACTCCAATCCGCAATTGCGGATGTTCCATGGTAGGCCTACAGCCAGTATAACAATCCGGTCATTAACCCCGTCGCCTGTGTGTGAGTTAACGTTCTGAGCATGCGCGTGCACTAACCGCAGCGTCGGAGCCCAACATGCTGAAGGTGCGCCTCAAGCAGCGCGTCATCGAGCGCCGCGCCTCGCCGCTCGCGCGCCGCCCGCTCAAGACGCGCGTCAAGCACCGCAGTGAGTACACGCCGCCGGCCGTCGCCAACGTTGGCTCTAACTATACCCCCCTACGGGAAAAGTGCCACTTTCGGCCGCCTATTTTGGGATATACGACATAAGTATAAAAAAAATGTTTTTAAAATCTATAATTTCGCATTAGAATTTTATATATACGTTTATACGAAACGTTTCGACGAACAATTTAAATATACATATTTCCTTTTGTTTTGTTTCATTTTAAAATATGAGTAAATTTTGATTCAGTATTAGCATTCATATTTTGATCTCTTAGATTACGTTATTAAAGTAAATCTATAAATCGCTGATTGGCATAGCCGGGTCGAAGGACCATTATTTGTGTGCGTCGACGCTATAGTAACCGTTCACATATACACACATTGTTATCATGGTCCTTCGAGCCGGATACTATGTCATTATCTTGCCCGATAGAAAGTTTCGGAGTCGTACCTTAAGCGTTAATAGAAGTTGACCGCTTGTCCGTTCCGCAGACTGCGAGGGCGGGTCGCCGCGCGGCTCGCCGCCGGGCGCGCTGGCGGGCGCGGGCGCGGGCGTGGCGGCGCCCATCCGCGAGGAGGAGGAGGGCCTGTCGCGCGCGGCCGAGCTGCTGTTCTCGTCGCCCTCCATGCCCAACATCAGCCTGGGCCGGCCGCACGCGCCGCGCGCGCCGCCCGCGCCGCCCGCGCCCCCCGCGCCGCACGTGCCGCACCCGCCGCACTCGCACACGCCGGTATGGGGCTGCAACATCTCTGTAATTTTACCTTTTGTTTTTTTTTATCACCTGGATCATTGACTTCTTCATCATCAGGCATTTACATTGTCATTTTTTTTTGTTGTTAATTATACTGTTTTTTTTTTAATTTTCATCGTAATTTATTTTGATTGCAATTCAAATGCTTTGGTTACAAATTCGCTTCGTTTACTTCAAATTTTGTGATGTTAAATTTATTTCAAATTAATTTATGTAGGTCGTGTTATTTTCATCAAATCATTTTTCATCGTCACATTACCGTCTCGTTCGTTCGTAGACTCCTCGAACTCACTAAAATGTAATTTCGCAGGTGGGTGCCCCTATTCCCCTCACAGTGGGATCTACGCTCCCCGCAGTATCAGAATCCTTAACCTCGTGGGGGACGCTGGGCGCCCGGGGGGCGAAACGACCCCTGGGCCGAACCCACTCCGCCCCCCTGCCGCTCGGTGACCCCGCGCTCGCGCCACCCAACGCACACCATTATCTCAGAGATCAAATACGGAAAACGGTCAGTATAAATTAAAGGAGTCGGAACATGTATACTGATCCCCCGCAAGAGTCATTTCTGATCGTTGTTGCGTTTTTGCAGGTGCTGACGCGTGCACACGACGCGGCAGCGGCCCAGCTGCGCGAGGAGGAAGGGGAGGTCATCGACCTGACGGCGCGGCGGCCGCAGCCCAGCGCGTCCGACCCCGCCGTGGCGCCGCCCGGCCCGGCCGCGGCCGCCAGCCCGCTCGTGGCCGGCGCCGCGGCGTGCGAGCCCGCGCCGCTCGCAAGAGCGCTGTCGTCGCCGCTGGTCGGCGCGCGCGCGCCGCCCACGGGCCTGGCGTACGACCCCCTCATGCTCAAACACGGGTAAGTAGCCCTCGTCCTCGAATTTTTGAAATATATTATTCATGATATTGTATAGCGTCTTTTCTTTGGCCTTGGAGTATTGAGTATAGAGATAATATGGCTGGTCGTATGCGTCCGTCCGATTGAGTAGTCGTACTAGGGAAATATCTCCACTCTACCGAATACCGCGGTTATAATAACCTCGTGTTGTATTCCCGGCGGTGTGTAGGGTAGCTAGAGCTCACTAGGGAGTTTTTGTGCTGTCAGTGGGAAGACCAGAGGCTATTCATGCTTTGTTTTCTACGCTGATGGCTCAGAAAGTCTGTGTGACTACCCTCGTGCTGCACACGTCCATAGGCCCCGACCGTAGGGTATAACAAAAGCTGTAATGTCTGGTGGCGCAGGTGCGCGTGCGGCGCGCACGCGCCCACGCACCCGGAGCACGGCGGGCGGCTGCAGTCGGTGTGGGCGCGCCTGTGCGAGACGGGGCTGGCGGCGCGCGCCGAGCGCACCAGGCCCCGGAAGGCCACCTTCGAGGAGCTGCAGGTGACTGCGCGGTTTATATGTACACTGCTATCCATGATCCCGATGAACACTCCTATACCTACTATTGTTTCCTGTAATATGTTACTCGAATACGGTTGCTCATTAAGTATTGATTGTTTTTGTTTTCTCAAAGCAGAGCTATGATGACCAAACTTATTGAAACCCAGTACATATGACCAACTAGAGGACCTAAATTACTACCCTGGGGAATTCCTTAACACTACATTTTATAATTCGATAAAAAAACTGGGAAGCTATTTAAATTTTATATAGTCAAGATCATTTAAAATCACTATTACCTATTTACAATATAAAATTTGCTGTAAACTCTCATTTAATAGCATTAAGTATTTAACTCACATAGATAAATTCATGGTATAAGCAATCGAAAGCTTATCATATATCCACATAAGATTTACAACATTTACAATATTGTTAACGTCTAGTTTATTTCAAAAAATCTTTCAAATTACTTTTACTAAGATTACTTTCGCACCCAATTATAATGACTACCATTTCTGAATTATAAATATTCTATTTCAACCGGAACTCTCTGACTCCCAAATTTTCTCCTAATGAATGAATATCTCGTCCCACAGTCAGTGCACACAGAGTCGCACGTGACGGTGTTCGGCGGGCGCTCGCGCGAGGCGGGCGGAGCGGGCGGCGCGGGCGCCGCGGGCTCCGTCCGACAGCTCGTGCGCCTGGCGTGTGGCGGCCTGGGCGTGGACTCGGACACGGCCTGGTCCGAGGCGCACACGGCGCCCGCCGCGCGCATGGCGGCCGGCGCGGTGCTGGACCTGGCCGTGCGCACGGCGCGCGGGGACCTAAGGAATGGGTGAGTCTGTCTTTCTCTCTTCACACTCGCGCTGCCGACCCTGAGGAAACCTTCTAATGCCCTTCTTGTGACAAATTTTTGTAGTGAAAACTTCATAAGAAGCGTTCGTGGAACTCAGATCGTCACGTTCCGAATGGTGACGCTGACATTGCAACACCAGCACCAGCCGCGCGCACTGGCCTACTACAATATACTTCAAAAGTTATTTTTCCTTTTTTTGAAGTTATACTTCTTTAGGCGCGTTATGAAAAAATGATGAGAGTGAAATTTTAAGATGCGCGCGCACCTGTGACACAAAATTAACAGTATGAAGTTAGGCGCGTTATGAAAAAATGATGAGAGTGAAATTTTAAGATGCGCGCGCACCTGTGACACAAAATTAACAGTATGAAGTTAGGCGCGTTATGAAAAAATGATGAGAGTGAAATTTTAAGATGCGCGCGCACCTGTGACACAAAATTAACAGTATGAAGTTAGGCGCGTTATGAAAAAATGATGAGAGTGAAATTTTAAGATGCGCGCGCACCTGTGACACAAAATTAACAGTATGAAGTTAGGCGCGTTATGAAAAAATGATGAGAGTGAAATTTTAAGATGCGCGCGCACCTGTGACACAAAATTAACAGTATGAAGCCGTCTGCTTAACCGCTCATTAAGTCAAAGAAGTATAACTTCTCACGCGCGTACATAAGTACACGCACCCATTTTTTTTTCCATACGGCCAGTACCTATTACCGTTTTCACATTTGTCAACATTCCCAGAATGTCACTACTTATTAGTGTACCCACATTTTGGTCCTTAATCCGACCATTTTCGTGTTATTGCAGTTTCGCGGTAGTCCGCCCGCCGGGCCACCACGCGGAGCCCAACCAGGCGATGGGCTTCTGCTTCTTCAACTCAGTGGCCGTGGCCGCGCGCATCCTCCACACCAGGCACCGGCTGCAGAGGATACTTATTGTCGACTGGGTAACTTTCAACATGCACTATTGGATTTAGTTTAATTCAGTTGCGACGCATATATACGTCATCGCTCTCACTGAGGCATGTTTTGATGCATATTTGTGCGGTGGCAGGACGTGCACCACGGCAACGGCACGCAGCAGATCTTCTACGAGGAGTCGTCGGTGCTGTACATGAGCATCCACCGGCACGACGAGGGCAACTTCTTCCCGGGCACGGGCGCGGCCACGGAGAGCGGCGCGGGCGCGGGCCTGGGCTACACCGTCAACGTGGCCTGGCGCTCCGGCGTCAGCCCGCCGCTCGCCGACGCCGAGTACCTGGCCGCCTTCCGCTCCGTCATCATGCCCATCGCCAAGGTACCGCACTGCTGTACCTCCCTCTGCCCTTGGAACACCTTCTTCCAACTTAGACCGTTGATAAAATATCTCAGAGAGACTTCCATAAATCCCGTAAAAAGACCATTAGATTCTGAACTAAACTAAAAGAGGCATCCATTGATATGATAAAATAGTGTCCATAGACACATGAATAATTATTAGGCTACGCCCCCGAAGCTAAAAGTAGTAAAATGTGAGTATAAGGTAGCGAATGGTCCCTGGCAGGAGTACGACCCGGAGATCGTGCTGGTGTCGTGCGGGTTCGACGCGGCGGCCGGGCACCCCGCGCCGCTGGGCGGCTACAGCGTGTCGGCCGCGTGCTTCGCGCACATGACGCGCGAGCTGGCGCAGCTGGCGCGCGGGCGCGTGGTGCTGGCGCTGGAGGGCGGCTACGACCTGCCCGCCGTGTGCGACTGCGCGCAGGAGTGCGTCAGGGCGCTGCTGGGCGAGCGCCAGGCGCCGCCCGCCTACACGGAGCTGGCGCGCGCGCCGCACCCGCTGGCGCAGGAGGCGCTGCGCACCACCATCGCCGTGCACCTGCCGCACTGGGCGGCGCTCAAGCACAGCGCCGAACTGGTGGCCACGTCGGCGCTGGAGGCGGCGCCGGCGGGCGCGGCGGCGCGGCGCGGCCGCCTGCAGACGGAGCGCGACGCCGCCGACACGGCCGCCGCCATGGCCACGCTGTCCATGCACCACCCGCCGCCCGCGCCGCACGACCTGAGGTGAGTGCCGTGCCCTGTGGCCCACTGCCGCCCGGCGCGCCTGTGCCAGCCCCACTAACCGCGTGTCTTGTCGCAGGTCGGGCTCCAGCTCGCGCTCCGGCTCCGCGGAGCCCATGGAGCAGGACGAGGGCAAGTGAGCCCCGCGCCCCGCACTTCAACATTCCCCGCGCCCCGCGCCCGCCCGCGGCGGACTCTTCAATGAAAGCTTTAACGGTGTAGTCGGAGTGACGTGTACAAATATTCATATATAATTGTTGTGTTGTAGTGTCGCGAACAATCTCGTAGAAGTAGCAGCTCGCCTGTCCCTGTCCGCCACCTGGTACTTTCTACTATACCAAAGATTGTTTCAAATTCTGATGTTACAAAAAGTATTTATTCGATGTGTATATAGTGGAAATTGTGGAAATCTATTGTTGTGAGTTAAATTTTTATGGTGAATATAAATATTTGTATATCTGTGGGGTGGGCCGGCGGCACCCCCGCCGGCCGGTGCCCAGTGTCAGGCGGACGTTCCCGCCGCTGCACGTTCGCAGCGTGTATATGTACGTGTACATGTACAGCGTACACTACGATATGTTACAAGGTAACCTTCGGACGCCGCGTCCACTTTTTGTAACGTGTGATAACTGAATATGAAACGAATTAGAATTTTTAAAGAAGTCTAATTAAACTATTAAATGGTGAATTTCTATATTTCCTCCGTACGGAGACGAAGATGTTGTGTATCGGTGTTGATTTGGATGTTCGCTCGCGATCCCGAGGGATGTCTGTCGACCCAGAGTTATGTGAATGTAATTAGTTTGTACGCAGAGTCAGATTTATTGTTTATATGAGTCGTTTATTGAACTAGCCGAATGTGATGAGGTTTCCGAAAGCGAAACAGTTGAGTAGCCGTCGCTTGTCTCGGCGCGAATGCGGGTTCGACGCTCGCTCGCGCCTTTATTATATAAATATTTTTGTATGACGGCTGTCTGTGTGTATACAACGTACCTACGGGATGGGATCCTTGTACGATAAACAGAGTTAAACAAATGTTGTGTCTTTGAAAATTTTATTGTTAAATTGGAATAAAGATGAAATGATTATTTAATAAATGTATATATATTATATATATATTTGGAAATATAAACGAATTTTTATTTAAACTCATTTCGACGATACCATAAACCCCCTTAAGACACTGAAGCAGGCAAGTATTAGGAACGACTGTTTGACTCAAATGGAAATGTACCTATCAACATCAAAATAAGCATATAGTCGGTCTGTAGACTTTACGATCGACGGTTTCGGGTTCGAATCCTGGCCATTAGACTACCGACCTAACCTAACTAGCCAGTAGCATCAGCAGGAAACGTATGGATTACCTACCTTCCTTCCATTATCTAAAAATAAACTTTTTGTACCATAATCTAATATTAATAAGCTTTTTCTATAAGATAATGCCTACTTACATTCTTTGATTCCTACTGTAGCCGACCGAAGCAATCTCAGCGGCTTAGTGAAGATTGGCGGCATTCTTGAAGAACAAATAACTTTTAGATCTTGCTTCGTAGTTTTGATAGGAACAAATTATCAACGAAACAATTTTTTCATCCACAACCACTCAACATCGTCATTGTCATTGAAGCACTTATTTTAGTATACAATACAAAGCACAACCAAAAAATAAAGCCCCTGTAATTAACGGACAATTCTATTAATAATATGCAAGTGGCGGGATTTCCTTGTTCTTAATTTAGGCTTAGGATGGGCTTAGGTATTCCACTCAGGCGGCCTATTATTCCTATTTTCACTGTTCAGCCCTTTTATAAATACTTACTTAAGTATCCATCATCCATTTATTTTATACTTTATCCATAGACTAGCATATGCCCGCGGCTCCGTCCATCTGGATGTTGTCACGAGTTTTAGCCATATTGCCCGATCTACTTAACCTATTGCGATTGCGATCAAACGTAAGATTTTAAGTCTGTCTAAGATAAAAAAAACACCGCATCAAAATCCGTTCCGTTTTTGCGTCTACCGCGAGCAAACAAAAAAAAGTGGTTTAACAGTAGTTTTACGGCGAGGGCGCTACCATGCATTTATTCTACTTTTCATGTCCTTTCTACATTCTATGAGAAAAAATTGTACCTTCTGATTACTCTTTAGATGGCACGCGCGCCCGCACCCGTCCGGCCAACACGTTCCGTTCTATGAATGATATTATATTCCAAATTCAAATCAGTTTTCCGCCCGCTAAAAAGTTCCTAACAGAAGACAAAAAGCGAGGGATTCAAGAGTAGAAAAAATAAAAGATTATTTTTATTAATTTGATTTTAGATTATGGGAATATTATTATTTAATAAAATATAGAAATTACTACTGAAATCTAATAGTATCTGAGTAATAAACTAATAATAACAGTAATATATTTTTGGGTTCAGTAAAGATCCAAAGGTACACCAATGTACGCATTTCTAAAATATTATTCTTAAACCCGTTTAATTGTTTTGCTAAACGGATTTCTGCCAAATTTTCTGGCACTTTTTGTGATTATTTTTTCTTTTTGTAATTTATTCTTTGACAGAAAATTAATGATAGGTTTATTGAGAAAGCTGTACAATCCGACTTGGATAGGTTAGGTTAGAAGGCTAGGATAAAATAACCAAGAAGGCCTTCGAAGTTATTTTATTTTTATGACCATGCATAATAAATCCATTTTCATAGCTATTTCATTAAATGGCTAGGCAAGTAATTAAACGTCATCCATCCAAGCTACGTCTAATCGAAATACTTCGAAATGCTTGTTTTTAAAATTAGGTGTTATACTATTTTTTACAAATTTACAACAATTATTTAATAGGTGCTCATTATGAAATATGTTAGTGAATATATTTTGGTGCACATATTATAGGCGGAACAAAGGCAAAATTGGTTAAATTAAATAGGAATATATTGAAGTACTTATAAATAACATCCATAATATAACAACTTGAAACTTGTTTTATTATAGATACTGACTTTGAAAATTTATTGCTTTTATTTTTTTTATGTTCCAAATTCAAAAAGTGCGCCGTAATAGTACATTATTGCAAAGGCAGCAAAATAGGCAATTGTAGGTCGAGCATGAGTTTGAAGGCCGATCTGCAGGCGAGGACATCAATGATACGAGACAGGCAATTGCTATTTCGGCCGAGGCATATATAGTGCTTTACTTAAAAAAATGCAAGGAAATAAAAAGGCCTTTTAACAAAATAACAACGAACTCCGCTTTACCGCCAAATTTTTATTTTATTTTATAGTTTGTGCCGAAAGGTAAACGCATCTATCTGTATATAAGTCTTCAGGCTTTCACAGCCGGTGTTGCATGTAGAATATACTGCTTCCGGGCTGTTTGGCCGTGGTCCATTTGAAACTTGCGTTCCAGACGTTTCGTCGATCACTGCGGTCGACATCTTCAGTGGCGCAGGTCCGGGCGACGACGAGCATCTATCTGTGGCTATACACCCACGAGAAACGCAATGTGTACGTGAAAGAGTTCTAAATTCAAACAGCACACCGTTTCATGCAACATTGCCGGCGCGCTCTTCGTTCCAAATTCAAAGAAAGCGCCGGGAAGTGATTTTGGTTTTTCAGTCTACGTAAATATGATACTTCGCGTGTTCTTTATACAAAAGTAATGACAATATTTCCGCGCAGGTTTAAGAAAAGATAATTGCTGCGCACTTATGAAGAGCATTAAAAACGCATTATTGCCCTCTAGAAGATTCTTATAAAAAGAAATACACACCACCTTTGGGTGCACCTAATGGCGAACCACGCCTTGGCTAGATGAGATAGATCGTTTTTGGATAGATGAGTTTGAGAAAAAATTAAATATGTATAGATCTATTCATAAATAGTTACGATGAGTGAATACAAGGTAAGCTAAGCTTTATAGTTTTTAATCAATAGGTATATTGGACATCAATATACGGTTCGATAAAGGTAGGGCGGAACTACGGAGTAGTATTAAAACAACAGAACATTAAATCAAATAATTTTATTTCTTAATCATAATATGACAATAAAACAATTGACTTAGGTATTACAATGGTTATAAAATACATATTAGGCCTTACGCATTTAAAAAAAAAGAAATCTGTTTCATTACTAGCAATGTGGTAGGTACCTACTAGTGTACCCCACATGCCACAAAATGGTAGATGACGATTTTTTTTAAATACGTCTCTTATAGTTTTGTTTCTCGTTAAATACAAGTGATTACACCCACCGTAATGAGGTGATAAGTTCTTGTTAATAGGCAACTCAGTGCTTTATACTTTTTTATTTTAATATAGGCCACCTCGCCTGATGGTAAGCTGAAGGCAAAGTCTCAGGAAAGAGGGTTGTTCTATCTTAAGTATTTGCCTACTTAAAATCAAGGGACATACATCGCCGATGAACGTTATAGTTCGTGCAATATAATAACCTCGTCCTGTTTTTGAAGTCGGTTAAAAAGAAAGCCTGTGGTAGGTATATGGTGATATTATGCATTGTCGCCAGCAAATCATACACATAGTGTTAGTCAGTTCGATTCTGAAAAATACACCTTTCTATATGCATCACGAGAGACGAGGCCTAATATATATTTCACCAGGGTTTGCATGCGAGGTGATAATAAGGAATACATATAGATATATTGATTATATTGTATATAAAAATAAACCCTCTTACGAACTAGATACAAAAATATTTGCCCGTGTGCGTCTAGCTATAGTTAATTCCTAAATATATAATACACTTCTCTTTACAGTATGAACACAAGCTTATTAATCATCTACAAAATAAGGCTGAGTATCATAACGCCAGTCTTCAAAGGCAAGGGATCGGTGCAGGAGTGTGGTAGTTATCGTGGTATAAAGATAATGTTCCACGCCATGAAGCTCTACGAGAGGATAATCGACATCAGGATCCATCAAGAGAGTGCACTCTTGGAGTGTCAGTATGGGTTTCATCCTGGGCACGGGTTGCTGTTCGCCCTAAGGATTGTTGCGGGGAAATATAAGGCGCAGAACACACCCCTGCACTGCCTATTACTAGACATGCAGAAGGCGTTCGACTGTGTTACTTGCGCGGTGATTTGGTGGGCATTGCGGTCCAAGGTAACCCTGGAGGCCTACATTGACACCATCCGAGACATGTACCACGATTCCGGTTCCATGGTTCGGTCCGCTGTTAGCGACACGAAAACCTTCCCCAACACCGTCGGGGTACACCAGGGATCCATACCTAGTCCTTACTTGTTCAGCTTGGTATTGGACGCTTTGTCGGACAGCGTCAGAGACTCACAAGGGCAGCCCCCATGGTTGCTCATGTATGCTGATGACATTGCGTTGCCGTTGATGGACGCGGACAGGAACAGATTGGTGCGACGTGTGAAAGTGTGGAAGGAGGCGCTTGAGAATGGCCGTCTGACCCTAAATGTGGCGAGGACAGAATACTTGGCGTTAAACTCAACAGATCCCACCCGTCCGCATAAGCGATGACTTGGTCGAGTGCACGGACCAGGTTAAGTACCTGGGATCTGTACTTCAGGCGACTGGAGACAGAGACTACTATGTCAAGGCACGTGTTGCCGTCGCATGGGCCAAGTGGCGGGAGATGACTGGCGTCACATACGATCCTAAAATGCCAGTCAGGTTGAAAGGGCAGGTCTACAAAACGATCATTAGGCCTGACCTTTTACACGGATGTGAGACGTGGTCATCGTTGAAGCGGCAATTTGCTCATGACATCGCAGATAAAATGCAAGAGAGTCGGCTTCACTGGTGTGGCCACGTTTTGCGGCAACAGCCAGGCTAATGGTGCCCCCGCCGGGTCCCGGTAGAGTAGGCCCATGAAGTCCTGGTTTGACGTCGTGGAGGATGACATGTGTGCAAATGGTGTCACTACCATGGACGCCCAAGATCGTGCGAAGAGAAGGAGGACGAGTCGGAAGGCGGACCCTGAACCTCCGAGGGCATCTTGGCCTCGGATGCAATCTAAAAAACGTCTAAATGTAGATGATATTGAGTAGTAAAGATTAGATAATTTAATAATTAGCGAATTAAAGTAAAAATAAAATCAATCATCATTGTTATAAAATTGACTGTATCTGTATAAACATGTTGAACACTGTAGTATCTCAGATTTAAGAACCGACTGTAATGTGACCGTAACCGCTGTACCGCGCCTTGGGTATGTGCGCGGCGAGGCGGGGTAGTATCGACCACTCGAACGCCAGATTTGGTCAGTTCAGCACACGACGGTATTGCTCGGGGACATATTATGTCTTGGACCTAGAATGTGCTCTATACGGGCAGTACACGTCGCTTGGGTGTCTTTTGAGGATCGCACGGGGTCATATTCACCAATCATAGAGTATTACAAAACAATTAAGACCTTGGCTCATGCTCTTTCTTTAACTTGTCCCACGCTATGGCAAACGCACATGGGGCGCGGTACAGCGGGCGCAGTCCACCAACACCAAATATTTAAAACAAAATGAACTTTTGATCCTATAAAATCTGCATAGTACAAGAATAGATGTTTAGGAACTGCTATTTTTATTTTTATGTATTCTGACTGAGTGCTATACCCGGTGTAAGGGGCACGCTCCTGAAGCTGAAGGCCCCTGGTAGTACTCCGGGTACACATTTGGCATAATTTTTATTTTAGATTTGGTGAAAAAAAAATTTTTTTTTCTTTTCGTTTGCATTATTTATTCTTCATCGTATTAGTAAAGCTTGTTGAAACAGTAATTTCATAAAACATAAAATAACTACAAAAAAGCACATGCTTGGCGCCATTTGTTATTTTTCGTAGTTATGTTTTTTTTTAATGAAATTGTCGTTTCTTTGAGCTTTCCTAATACGATGGAGAATAAATATTGCTAATTAAACGGAAAAAATTAAAAAGAAAAATATATGCCAATATGTAGTGTACCCGGATTACCAGCAGAGGCCTTCGGCTTCAGGAGCGTTCCCCTTACACCGGGTATATCTCGAATAACTGAAACTTTACAAACCGGACAGACAATAATTAAGCTTATTTACAATAAAAATATACCGTATTACAGAGGACTCGACTAGCTTAATTGGCAGAGTTGAATAAGTCTTGTTCTATCACAAACTATACCCGCGACCAGTCCCTTACAGGGATGCTCTGACCAATTCAATCAAGTCACATATTCGTCTTGGGGTGACAGCAGAGCCATCTGCCGATATTCATATGAACTATCGCTAAGAGACTAGTCGCAGTGTCAAATCCCGTTTTGGATGTTAAATTTCTCCGATTTATATTTGTTTTTACCCTTCAAAAGACAAAATATACACTAGTGAGCGAAGCGTCGCCAGGCTAGAATCTGTCCGGCGGGTCGAGTGCAGCGCAGTGGCAGTTGCAGGAACTCACCGGACACTCCGTGTGCTCCCTGTGTGGAAAAAGTCACATATTGACTTCTATTTGAAATGTACAACCTGTTTACTTTAAATTTGGACCAGACATCTTTGTAACGTCATCGGCGCCAGGTCCAAGCATGAAGTGAACGGCTTATCAGCACATGTATCTATAGCATGTAATATAACAACACTGTATTACCTATATTCAGAATAGTAGTTTATGATACTGTTGCATAATAAGAGTTCTTATAACACGAGTGTGTTTTAAAAAAAGCCGTAGGCGAGTTTTTTATTGTATCACACGAGTGTTATAAGACCAAGTTATGTACAGTGTCATACACTACTTTATCTACTCTCATACTATAATCCATAAACTAATTTATTTTAAAAACAAAACCAAACTTTGTTTAATTTAAATGTAAAAAAAAATAGCGCCAAGGCGCAAACATCGATTGCGCATGCGCGTTTCTTTTTTTTTTCTTCCGAATCGGCCGTTTTTTATTTAAAGTAGAGGTTCAGTCCAGATGGAGGTTGTATAGGTGTATCGTTATGATTAAAAAGTTATTTTATCTACTCTGATACTATAATACAAAGATTATAAAATTGAAATTAGAACTCTTATGACAAACATTACGCACAGGCCAAAAAAAAGTTTTATTACGATTCAGGTCTTGTATGGACACCTATATCATTAAATAACTTTTTAATCTTAACGATACACCTATACAACCTCCATCTGGACTGAACCTCTAATTTAAACAAAGAATCCGCCATTTCGGAAGAAAAAAAAAAGAAACACGCATGCGCAATCGAAGGTTGCGCCTTGGCGCGAACAATTTTTTTTTGTTCTATACATTTAAATTAAACAAGGTTTGGTTTGGTTTGTAAAATAAATTAGTTTATGTATTATAGTATGAGAGTAGATGAAGTAGTGTATGACACTGTACTTAACTTGGTCTTATAACACTCGTGTGATAATATAAAAAAACTCGCCTACGGCTCGTTTTTTTAAAACACACTCGTGTTATCAGAACCCTTATTATGCAACAGTATCATGTATGTCCATACAATGTAGTATGTCCATACAAGACCTGTATCGTAATAAAACTTTTTTTTTGGCCTGTGCGTAATGTTTGTCATAAGAGTTTTGATTTCAATTTTATAATCTTTGTATTATAGTATCAGAGTAGATAAACTAATTTATTTTACAAACAAAACCAAACTTTGTTTAATTTAAATGTAAAATGTTGGCGCCAAGGCTAAACAAACTTGAATGGTGTAACGGTAGGCGAGAGATATTTATTATTCCATAAAAAGTATCGTGATGGTTGAACAAATAATCGCACATGCAATGGACATTTTTTTCAGTGCGGATATTCCCAATGGTACCAACAATGGGGCCAGCGGAGCGGGGGTGGTTATGATGGGCTGACACGATTAAAACCGCACGTCGTCTCGGATCATTCGTTTTTGAGAGTAAGATTGTATGTGGCATATGGCCCCCGCAAGGCACATGTATTGGACTGCTCATATAGAAGAAGATATGAGACTGGTATAACACCATTGTGTTATAATATTAAGTGCACATTTATTTGTGTTATCGCCGCTAAGTTGTTCGCCGTGCCAGGTGCAGCCTGTGCGGTGCACTCACTTGAACCAGTTGATGAGGTGCTGCGCGTGGCCGCCGTGCCTGCAGGCCACGCACCAGCTGAACCAGCCGGCGAAGTGCGCGCCTGGCCCTGCGCCTGCCGCCGTGCCAGGTGCAGCCTGTGCGGTGCACTCACTTGAACCAGTTGATGAGGTGCTGCGCGTGGCCGCCGTGCCTGCAGGCCACGCACCAGCTGAACCAGCCGGCGAAGTGCGCGCCTGGCCCTGCGCCTGCCGCCGTGCCAGGTGCAGCCTGTGCGGTGCACTCACTTGAACCAGTTGATGAGGTGCTGCGCGTGGCCGCCGTGCCTGCAGGCCACGCACCAGCTGAACCAGCCGGCGAAGTGCGCGCCTGGCCCTGCGCCTGCCGCCGTGCCAGGTGCAGCCTGTGCGGTGCACTCACTTGAACCAGTTGATGAGGTGCTGCGCGTGGCCGCCGTGCCTGCAGGCCACGCACCAGCTGAACCAGCCGGCGAAGTGCGCGCCTGGCCCTGCGCCTGCCGCCGTGCCAGGTGCAGCCTGTGCGGTGCACTCACTTGAACCAGTTGATGAGGTGCTGCGCGTGGCCGCCGTGCCTGCAGGCCACGCACCAGCTGAACCAGCCGGCGAAGTGCGCGCCTGGCCCTGCGCCTGCCGCCGTGCCAGGTGCAGCCTGTGCGGTGCACTCACTTGAACCAGTTGATGAGGTGCTGCGCGTGGCCGCCGTGCCTGCAGGCCACGCACCAGCTGAACCAGCCGGCGAAGTGCGCGCCTGGCCCTGCGCCTGCCGCCGTGCCAGGTGCAGCCTGTGCGGTGCACTCACTTGAACCAGTTGATGAGGTGCTGCGCGTGGCCGCCGTGCCTGCAGGCCACGCACCAGCTGAACCAGCCGGCGAAGTGCGCGCCTGGCCCTGCGCCTGCCGCCGTGCCAGGTGCAGCCTGTGCGGTGCACTCACTTGAACCAGTTGATGAGGTGCTGCGCGTGGCCGCCGTGCCTGCAGGCCACGCACCAGCTGAACCAGCCGGCGAAGTGCGCGCCTGGCCCTGCGCCTGCCGCCGTGCCAGGTGCAGCCTGTGCGGTGCACTCACTTGAACCAGTTGATGAGGTGCTGCGCGTGGCCGCCGTGCCTGCAGGCCACGCACCAGCTGAACCAGCCTGCGAAGTGCGCGCCTGGCCCTGCGCCTGCCGCCGTCCCCAGGTGCAGGGAGCACACGCCGCAGCGCGCCAGGGGCTTGCGGCAGTGAGGACACGACGAGATTTGCTGTGCAGACAAGGTAACGATAGTTAATATGACCCTGCAGTTGAGAGGTCCTTATAACTCCCCCCCCCCCCCCCCTTTTCTGCCAGCTTCCCAAAGCATAGTGCACGATGGACTAGATCGAGATTTTTCTACCAGTGTGGCTTGCCCTTTTGAAAATTGTGAGTTAGAGAATTTACTTGAACTATAGTACCAGCTGAAAGGCTGTGGTTCCCCAAAAGCTCTAAAGTATGATGAAATCGGGAATCGTCATACTCTCTGCGTCGAGTTTTTGTTGCATTTGAAATCCTTGTTTCGCAACCAGACTTTGTAACTTTTGGGCTTGGTATTTCTCTTAATGACACGATTTACATTACCCATTCCTTTTTTTTTGCAGAGATCACTTCAGATGTCATTCAGCGGAGAAGATTATATTGGACTCGAACCAATTAACATCGCACGTCGTTTTAAGCCTGTAGATAACGCGCTGTAAGATTGCCTACAATATATTAACCTCGTGTTCTGTTCTGTTCTGTTCTGTTCCCGGCGGTGAGTTAGAGTAGTCAGAGAGTTTTTGTGCTGTTAGTGGGAAGACCAAAGGCTTGTCCTGTTTTATGGGGTGCCAGGGATATATTGTGCAACCATGTCGTATGAAAATAAACTTTTATTTGTTTTATCTTCTATACGATGGAACAGAAGTTCTCTGTTCTCACAGGGTCGGTAGCACGAGCGTGTCGGTTGGTGGTGTGACCACCCGAGTGATACGTGGAGCAGGGTGCTACCTTCATCTTGGCGGCGGGCGGCGGCAGGCGCGCGAAGGCCACGCGCGGCCGGTGGTGGCCGGGCGGCGCCGCCACGGACTTGCCGCAGTAGGTGCAGGCCACGCACACGTGGCGCGGCACGCCCCCCGCCCCCGCGCCCGCGCCGCCCTCGCCCTCGGCCGCGCACACCCACGTGTCCAGCGCGCAGCGCGCCCACCACAGCTGCCAGCTGTCCAGGATCGTGCGGTAGCTGCGCCACAAGCGTACGACACTATGTAATATACACACGACCTATGGTGAACACGGCTTAAGTAGCTTGTGTTATGGAATCTAGGATGCACTTCAACATACTTAGATACTTTTTTGTTGTAAATACATACATATTATATATAGAACACCCAGACTAATACAATATGATATTTATGACTCGAACTCGCGCTCCCAACGTAGCAATCGAACATTCTACGGCGCGGTTTATACCTACAGAAGAGACGTGATGGGGACGTATGACGTGGCGAACAATTTAATAAACGCAATATAAACCTTATCCAGTGTACAATAACGTCGTTTTTGTCTTAGAGGAGAATTGCATCCGCGCCTCCAGGCGACGTCCCGCCACTAAAGTGACGCGCGATCGCATCGAGTGGCACGCGTCACGTCATTGACGTTATTGTACACTACATAAGGTTCATATTTGTACTACTTAAATTGTCCGCTACCGCCAAATGTCACCGCCAGGTCTCTTCTTATAAACCGCGCCTACCACTACGCCACAGAAGCCGTCGCACTAGTTACCAAGACATATCGCACCGTTCGTCATAGACATCCATTCCCACACAAACAGTACAATATGAAAGGGACCTCATATCACGCACGCTCAAACTGTGGAATGAACTACCTGCTGTGGTTTTCCCACACGACTACAATATGGGTTTCTTTCGTGAAACCAGAAAGTAGATCAAAAAAAAAAAAAGGCCCGCTGAGTTTCTTGCCGGAGTCTTCTCAGGTCGGGGCCGCGTTTCGAACCGGTGGTCCATTTGCTAAACTAGTCTAGATTTTTTTTTTAAACTTGACGTTTTGTAAGTACCGTTTTAATGGTCTATACAGAATAAATGATTTTTGACTTTGACTTTGACTTTGAAATCGAATTTGCAGCGATTCATTTCTGTCACTAACTTTCACAATTTTTGACTGTTCAAGACAATAATTTAAGAATAATACTTGTTTTGCTAAGCAACATGTTTAAAAAATAATCAATTTGTGAAATTTTGTTTTGGCAGTTTTTTCTGCTCCATTTATTAAAAACATTGCATTTCCTTTTTAACAAATCATTACAAACTCTTTTTAGAGGCATAATGAAAATTTTCCAAGTAAATATTTTTTCTAATGACTAGTTTATTAAACAATAATTTGTAAATTGATAAATCTACGAAGTATTATGTGTTTTTCGTTTTTGTCAAATGATTGGATACCAAAATGTTAAAACGAGACCTCGGCGCGTACGGATTCAGACCACCGCCGCGCCGCCGTCACATAATCCTCAAAATAGACCCAGAAAAACAAGTACTGCGTCCATAGACTTCATTGTTATGATGTGACTGGGGTCATCATGTGTCCCGATAACGGCGATAACTATACCATCCGTTTTGAACCGACTTCGAAAAAGGAAGAAGTTCTCAATTCCAACTGAATGTGCTGTAACTACCTATATATAATATCCTTGATTAAAACCTTTTGAAACGACAATATAAAATATAATTTTAAAATATATTTCATGCTGATATGTGAACAATCTGGGTTACCACAGCCACTTTTTTTTAAAATACCTAAGTCGCAGAACATATGCATTTTAGTTACAGCACATGTATAAAATAGTAACACATATTTTACACTTTATTTATTTAACATTACTAATTTATTTACAAAATATAAAAGATTGATAAAAAAGCAATACTTTTATACCAAAAAGAATATTTGGCAGCGGTGGGATTCGAACCCACGCCTCCGAAGAGACTGGTGCCTTAAACCAGCGCCTTAGACCGCTCGGCCACGCTACCCTGTGTCAACGGGAGCGAATTTTATTATCTAGTATTAAATAGCTCTTCTTTTATATTCCTCTTCAATGCAATATTGTCTCGTAGACATTCAGCGCTTGGTTAAAACATAGGCTAAACGTAAATTTATACATATTTTAACGTACATTTATACATATATACGTACAATTAACAACATATATACGTACAATTTACGTACATTTTATTAGTAATGTCAAATTAAAAAAAATTGTCGCATTAGAATTCACCCGCAAACCTGACATAAAGATAGCGGCTCACTTTAAAATAATGTTTATTACGCATACAGAAACGTACATTTATACATATTTTAGTACAAAAAATTAAATTTTTCGTACATTTATATAGTTAATTTTTGACCTATTTTGAAGTTATACAACCGCCATTCTGACGGGTACAATCTTGTGGGGGATATCAGTCCACTGTCTGACGCCCGTTTCTTCCTAACTGATTAGATCAGCTCTTTAGTCGTTTTCCTTTTAAGTCTTACGAATCCAGTATCTGCCTACATTAAGGTAAGGCGAGATAGTTTGGAATTTTGTCGAAACGTTTTGCATAGGACGCTGTTGACGTTGTCATTTGGTGTTCATCCGTGTCAACTCTGAGATCTTTGTGTAGTAGATCATTGGTAATTTACTAAGGTACGTAGCATCTTAGACTGGAATCTTTAGAGTATTTTTATCTTTGAGTTTGGGGATGTACCATATAATTGTATACATAGGTCCAGATAGGTTTTAGAATACATTTGTATAGCAATCGTTTATTTTCTTAGAATAGTTTAAATCTTCTGCCAACCAACCAACTAACCAGTACATTATATGCAAATGGATTCTTAAGGCCTTTCGCAGGAGACGACCCATGTACAGTCCCGAATATCTTACCTCGCCTGCTTGGAATATTGTGATGCCCTTTAGAGCAACAGGTGGACATGTATCGAAATAAAATATTAATAAACGAAATTAAATATTAAGCTTGCATAAATTCGCATAGAGCAGGAAATTGGTAGGGATCTTAAGTACACCATAATGAAAGAAATATCAAAAGTCCCCGTCGATTGGACTCCTGCATTTTTTTTATTCAAGGTCAAAGGTAAAAAAAAACTAGATTCTTGCATTTTTCTCGTAAACATAAGTGTTAGCGCAGAAGTAGGTTGGACAAAATTGTAGATTATGTAATTACCTACAAAATTGGTGTATTACTTTATTTGTTTATTTATTTTGACAGACTTCCAATTTCGATAATACATCTACAACTTTGCCTAGCCAACTTTTGCGATAAGAATTGGAGGCTGTTTTCAGAAGTCCCTTTTTCAGAAACGCCTTCCTTATTCCTATAAGTTAAGCAATTATAGATTGTTTTAGTTTTTTAGTCGCCTTCCAGAGGGATTAGTCGGCAGCTGCCGTGACGTCAAAGCCCTTCAAGTACACCTCAACTTCTTCGTTTTTCTTAAAACTAAATAGCTCATAACAATGTTTTTTTAGGATACAAAAAATAAACCGGGGTTACTTATAGGGTTGGAGGGATAGGAAATACAGACGTGTAGAGTATATACAGCATATAATGACATCTATACTAGAAAAGTAACTCTGTATGTCAGTTATGCTTTCAGGTCTAAACCACTGTGTAAATTTTGATGAATTTTGGTACAGGAGTAGATTAGACTTTCGGAAAGAACATAGGCTATATCTGGTCGCGATAACCGATATCCACTCAATAGCCAGCATAAATAGAACTGATGCCTTTGTTGCCAACTGATATGACATCTCATGTCAATATACGAGTAGGTAATTTTAAGTAGTTGTTTATTATACCTACCTACTAAGATAGGTTATGTTGAGTGAGATAAACCACCAAACAGAATAAACAGATAAATATTTTAAGAAAAATACACACTTTCGACCTTATTAATGTCAACAGTCTTAGTAGATAATGCTTCGAAAGATAGTTTCTAGTTATTGTAGTTTTATTAGTAATTAGCTGACCCGGCGAACTTCGTACCGCCAATATTTTTTCTGCCCGCGTGGCGTCATATCCCGTTCCCGCTGCACCCTCTGCTATATTAAACATGTATTATACATATAAACCTTCCTCTTGAATCACTCTATCTATTAAAAAAACCGCATCAAAATCCGTCACGTAGTTTTGAAGATTTAAGCATACAAAGGGATATAGGGACAGAGAAAGCTACTTTGTTTTATACTATGTAGTGAAACAGAATGTCTGGCAGAGCGATGGGATTGCTGCTTACCCTGTTAACACGGGGAGTTTCTGTGACGTCAGTGTAGAAGACAAAGCAGAAATAGCCTGTTCTACCCACTGACAGCACAAAAACTCGCCAGTGAGCTGTGGCTACCCTACTCACCCTCCCATTTGAGCAGTTCGACTGGGAAAGTACCTCTGCCCTACAGAATACGGCGGCCATAATAACCTCGTGTTGTGTTCCCGGCGGTGAGTAGGGTAGCCAGAGCTCACTGGAGAGGTCTTGTGCTGTCAGTGGGAAGACCAAAAGCTTGTCTTGCTTTGTCTTCTGCACTGACGGCACAGGAACTCTGTTCTTACAGGTTCGGCAGCACGAGTGACTCTCCTGGTATTGCACACGTCCATAGGCCACTGTGACCACTATCCATCAGGTGGGCTGTGAGTTTGTCTGTCACCTAATTGCTCTAAAAAAGGCTATTCACATTCTGTCCGATTAAACTGTTCCCGCTTTAATGTTCCACTAACATAATTTGTTGTTTTCGTCAGTTTGTAAGAATTTCGGTGAATGGCTGCATACGCCTCAAGATGCGTGTTTTAAGTATCCAGGACGTGCCCAGTTAGGTCAGTTGGTCAGAGCATTCTGCTTCAAGTCCCGTTCCGACTGTTGACTTTTTCAATCCAAATTTATAGTAATCCCTATGACAAATGTATCAGAGACTATATTCCCAGAGGGCATGTTGAGCAGACTGATTGCTCACTGCCGCCTCGCCCCGCATTTACTGCCAAAGGGACCTAAAAACTCATTCTGCGTTGCTAGCGTTTATAGTCACGAAACTTGCCGGCACGTATAGTAGCAGTCTACGTCGCCGCCCTGCTCCACCCAGCGCTGCACCAGCGCCAGGCCCTCGAGGGACGCGCCCGAGAGAGGGGGGTACCGTATAGAACCAGTGTCTGACCTGTCGAGCCAGTTAAGCGCGCGCTGGTCCTTGAGCAGGTCGGCGGTGAAGCAGCGCGCCGCCAGCAGCGCCGCCGACTGCACGTCGCCGCCCTGCTCCACCCAGCGCTGCAGCAGCGCCAGGCCCGAGGGAGGGGGTACAGTATAGAAGCAGTGTCTGACCTGTCGAGCCAGTTGAGCGCGCGCTGGTCCTTGAGCAGGTCGGCGGTGAAGCAGCGCGCCGCCAGCAGCGCCGCCGACTGCACGTCGCCGCCCTGCTCCACCCAGCGCTGCAGCAGCGCCAGGCCCGAGGGAGGGGGTACAGTATAGAAGCAGTGTCTGACCTGTCGAGCCAGTTGAGCGCGCGCTGGTCCTTGAGCAGGTCGGCGGTGAAGCAGCGCGCCGCCAGCAGCGCCGCCGACTGCACGTCGCCGCCCTGCTCCACCCAGCGCTGCAGCAGCGCCAGGCCCGAGGGAGGGGGTACAGTATAGAAGCAGTGTCTGACCTGTCGAGCCAGTTAAGCGCGCGCTGGTCCTTGAGCAGGTCGGCGGTGAAGCAGCGCGCCGCCAGCAGCGCCGCCGACTGCACGTCGCCGCCCTGCTCCACCCAGCGCTGCAGCAGCGCCAGGCCCGAGGGAGGGGGTACAGTATAGAAGCAGTGTCTGACCTGTCGAGCCAGTTAAGCGCGCGCTGGTCCTTGAGCAGGTCGGCGGTGAAGCAGCGCGCCGCCAGCAGCGCCGCCGACTGCACGTCGCCGCCCTGCTCCACCCAGCGCTGCAGCAGCGATAGGCCCTCGGGGGACGCGCCTGGGTTGGGGGGATAAATGGTTTAATGGAGGGTCCAACCATCAAAAACCCTGTATTCATAATGAAATAGATAACTACGCTCAGATCTATCATTCACCAGTTTTAACATCAATTAGCAATTGTAACTGTTTTCATGGTCCTTCGAGCCGGATATGATACTTAGCTATGTAATTAAATATTACCTACATAGAAGTTAGATATGTTTCTACCCTTAAATAGAGTCTTACTATGAAATGGATGCATGGACATGTGAAAATGGAGGAGAATTAAATAAATTAGTATGTTCCACAGCTAAAAGCGGCAAATATCTCACCAGTGAGCAGTATGCCGGAGAGGTCGCCCTGTTCGGTGAGCGCGTCGCTTGTTTGTCGGATGTAGTCGTGCAGCTTCGTGTCCGAGAGGAAGATGCACGCGAACGCCACGCGGTCCTCTAGCCGCATGCCCGTCTCGTCCTGTATGAAACGGGAATTCATTTGTAGTAAGAGACCAAATGAACGGTTGTTTTAGTAGCGCAGGTACGGTCGGCACTAGAGAGCGGTACTGACCAGCACGGCGGACAGGTCGGGGTAGTGCGCGGGCGGCTGGTGGTGCGTGGGGTGCGCGGGCGCCGACGCGGCCAGGAAGCGCAGCAGCGCGCGCAGGTACGGTCGGCACTAGAGAGCGGTACTGACCAGCACGGCGGACAGGTCGGGGTAGTGCGCGGGCGGCTGGTGGTGCGTGGGGTGCGCGGGCGCCGACGCGGCCAGGAAGCGCAGCAGCGCGCGCAGGTACGGTCGGCACTAGAGAGCGGTACTGACCAGCACGGCGGACAGGTCGGGGTAGTGCGCGGGCGGCTGGTGGTGCGTGGGGTGCGCGGGCGCCGACGCGGCCAGGAAGCGCAGCAGCGCGCGCAGGTACGGTCGGCACTAGAGAGCGGTACTGACCAGCACGGCGGACAGGTCGGGGTAGTGCGCGGGCGGCTGGTGGTGCGTGGGGTGCGCGGGCGCCGACGCGGCCAGGAAGCGCAGCAGCGCGCGCAGGTACGGGTCGGGCAGCGCGGCGTGCGCGTGCGCGTGCGCCTCGCGCCACAGCCGCTCGTCGCTGAGCCCGGCCAGCGCCAGCGCCGCCACGCGCAGCTCGGGCTCCCGCGCGCGCGCCAGCACGTCGAGCGCGGCGCGCACGCGCAGCTGGAAGGCGGCGAGCGCGGCGGCGCGGCACGGCGTGCCCTCGGCCTCGGCGCGCTCCACGCCCGCCAGCGCGTTCTCCCAGCCCCAGCCCCAGCCGCACAGCTGCAGCGCGCGCGTGCGCTCGGCGCTCCTGCCACCACACGTTAAACATAACTAGACTGGCTTTACCAGAACAGAGAGGAGGCGATCTAAGTAACTGTGCACTGTCACTCCCGGGTCATTCGGATAACGTCAGTCATAACAGTTGAACGAACCCCTTTATCAGCACACTCTACCCCAGCAGTATCACGCGCTTTTTTTACAGAGACATTTATTACATACACCTCCTCTCTGTATATGCTCTGTGGGCTGTACGGATCAACACGGATCAACATATTTTATAACACGAAAAGCCATCAACCGACGACGTGTAATTTCATAGTTACCACATATATGACATTACAGCATGCAAGTTCAATTGTACTTAGTCCAATGCTAACGTAAGAACCCTTAGCTGAATGCTCACCTGTAGATGGTGACCCTCCGGTTGGGCAGGTCGGGCAGTATGGACGCCACCATCTCCGAGCGGTAGCCGCCGTCGCCCGCCGAGCGCAGCACCGTGCGCACGCCGGGGTGCTTCCACGGGCTGTTGCGGATGCAACCTAAGGATATTTGTGTTTATCTGTAGCTTCTTCTTCTTCTATCGAGTCGACGGTATATCGTGCCATATTTTTATTGCCCAGTGTACAGCAAGCGGAAAATGCGCGTTTCCACGGATGATTACAGTAGCAAAAGGGCGTTTGCGCAGCGCGGATGTGTATCTACCTCGTTCGATATTCGAAATATGAATAACTGACGTGCACCCCCCCGCCCGCTCGCGACACCCGCTGCCACGAGGCGTTTCCCGCTCACCCAGACTAAAAGCCAGAGTCAGAGGCATTCATAAGTTACTTCAGTGTACACGTGTTTGAACAAGTAGCATACTTTAGCAGTTAGGTCACAGCTAATTTCGTACTAAGTAATTTTCGGTAAAAACGCAGAAATTATACTTCTCGGTTTTCGGGAAATATGCGCGCTCTTTATTGCGGAGAACTGTTGTATTCTTTTCTAAATAAATTTATGAAGACAAATATATAAGATATGACGTCAGCACTTACCGTCCTCAACTAGCGATTTACTGAGTGCCAAAAAGTGCCAGAGTGCACTCAGTGCATCGTCGTCTGCCAGATCCGCGTTTTGCCATAAGTCTGGCTGGAAAAAAAATGTATCGCACATCAAAAGAATAATTTTCAAAAGAATATTTTTATATGTTCGCAAATATACTTAATCTCATTTGTGTCTGGAAGATAACATTTGACTCTATATTTGTTGAATTATTACAGAAATGTCATCTATAAATATAATGCTACATTTTTTTATCGCTTATTATAAATCATTATTATAAATAGCAGAAAATAAGTAATGGTCTAATATACTACCCTGTGGCATTCCATTATGATTAAATTTTGATACTTATTATATCTCTTATAGTAAGCAGATTATACTTGTTATATCATTTTAATCAATTAATAGATATCAGCTAAAATAACAAAAAATCAGTTTAGTGAAACTGTTTTTATCTACAATTACTTTAATTTCTAAGTGCGGTCTGATGGTTTACAAAATCGAAGGCCTTACCCATATCGAAAAATATAAGATGCCAATTGAAATTAGACAAATATTTATAATACTAATGAGAGTGAAAAATATGTAAAACGGATCTTAATTGGATTATGCCATTATATTTTTTTGAGACATGTTGTTAAAAAAGCAATGTGTATAAGCCTTAAGCCGCACGCACCTTAAGCCCGTAGTCGGTCATGGCGCGGCGCTTCATGACGTAGGACACGTCGCCAATAGCGGCGTAGAAGTCGTCGCGCATCATGCGGAGGGCAGCGCCCCCCGCGCCGCCCTCGCCCCCCGCGCCGCCCGCGCCCGTCCACAGCAGCGTGCCGCCGCCGCCCCACGCCAGCGTCACGCGCTCGCTCACCGTGTAGTCCACCAGCGTGCCTGCCACATACGGCAGGGTGAAAGGAAATAGGTTAAACCCACACACAAGAATTTATAAACAAAATTCTTAGCTCCCAGTGATTCACCGTGCGGGTACCGGATCCATCGTATTTCAGAGAGAGAAAGCCGAGCAAACCCCGATAATTGAGACTCGGGCTGTAGGTTTAAGAGGCTGCTTTGTGACGTATGTATTTCTCTCCCTGCCCCGAGAAATCAGTATGATCCTGCTAGCGTAATGAATCCGCTAAAGATTTATTATCTGATTCTTTACTGATTAGAAAATTATAGTACCAACAAATTATTGATGAATTCTATTAACATGTTTCAACTCAACAATAAACTTAACTTAAGGGTACAAGGGTCCAAACATCGAACCCTGTAAAACACCCGTACCAACCAAAGAACGTCCCTGAGCAATTTATACAGTTCTCATCTACGATCTCAATTCATGTCTGAAGTTAGGAGGTCAAAAGTCTCATTCCTTATGCCGTAATCATCTAATCCACTGATTAATTTGTTATGAGAGACGCAATCGAAGGCCTTGGATACATCATTCAAAATACATAAGGCATCTACCCTGATACTACAGTACTTACCGTTCGCACAAACACATAGGAGTCTTGCCTCGTGAACAGGGTGACAGCTGAAAGTCACTATGGGCACCGCTGGCGACGGAGATACCTCGCGTTCTATGACGCTGGGGCCGCGGGAGTACTGCTCTTCTAGCTCAGCTTCTACGGCCGTCGCAGTTGTCTGATATTAAAATAAAGTATTTTATTAATATACACGGCAATATATTCTCTTGTTACCTTAGTAATATAAAAGGCAGCATACCGCATTGTCATTCAATACGTTGACCTTGTTTTCACTCGCTTGTTGAATGTCGTGAACGCGCAATGTACTTGAGTCACGCTGTAGCGACAGAAGGAGGTTTCGTCTGCAAATTAAATAAAAATGTAGATTTAGATGGACTGCCACTTGAACATACAATTTTATTATGATCCATAAGAGGTCGATACTTTCTCCAGCACCGCACCCTTCACCATAATACCCTGTATGGCATAACACCACAAATTAGTGAAATGTTTAGAATGTCACTGCATCAGTATAAGCTTCAAAAATATGCATCTTCTATATGTACCGTATGCCCTCACCCAGCAGTGATACCGACATCATAACACTACTTTAAATCCTCGAACCCAAAATGATACCTTGTAGGACACCAAAGCGGATGGATTAAGATATTATAGCTACGTTAGCAGTGGTGTATCAAGCATGCACGTGCCACACGTACGCTATGTTCTCAGTAATACCCAGCATCTTATATGACGTTGCTTGACTTGCTGTAGATCCAATGTTACCTTGTGGGACACCACTGTAGATGCGTCAAAGGCTTGGGATGTTGCAGCGTGAGCAACGGGCGGGCGAGCGCGCGCGCGTCCCACACGCACGCCACGCCCTCGCCGCGCGACGCGATCTGCCAGCCGCGCGGCTCGGCGGCCACGCCGTAGCAGTAGCGCGTGCTTGTCGTGCTCACAGACTTGTTCGACAAGTCTGCCGAATTAAACAAATGCTTCATTTGTAGTAAGACCAGCCGACTATGTTAATAAATTAGGAAAGCACCCTGAACTTAATCTTTTTAACACAAGCCTATCTTCCTATAGTCGTATTATCTCTTCGAGACGATTCTCTGACTGTATTAACATCGAAACTAATTCGAATTATAGCTATACAGGCAAACACTAAATTTGCATGCATATGAATGGTTTGAATGAAATTTTTAAGCATTTTGCATGCTAAATATTCAAATCGATTAAGATAGGAAAAATATTAAATCGGTCTAGGCGGAGATTCCCGCGATCTTTGCCTTACAGGGGCAATGCTTTTACTGCAATAGCAATGGCCAATGGTTTTAAGTTTTTCAATTAGTTGTCAATTTAGTTGTAGGATACTGTTTTCTTTTATTAATAAAATAAATCTAGAGACAATGCCAAACCCGCAATTACGATGGAAAAATCGGACTCCGGATTCCAAGGTGGAAGCTTCGGATACGACCGGGATTAACGCTAGGATGAAGAAAAACAGCTATGCTAATGAATATTTTATTAGGATACATGTGAAATCATAGCAGCAGATGTAAGAAAATTAATTTAACTAATACACACATCAACATGGTTTAGGGATATTTCAATTAAACCTAAATAACTAAAATTCTATTAACTTTTTGCTATGACACCTACACATTAAAATAAACCTTGTTTAATAGCCTATCTAATCTGATATTAAACTTTTAGATAAAGTTAAATTTAATGCTTATTTGTTTGTAATAACATATATACATATACTCACACCTGTAAATCCCAGAAAGGTAGAGGTGTATTAACACCTATGTTTCGCCAACTATGATTTTTGATCCTACATAACAGGGGGCAAGCCTATTGCCATGTAGCAGACACTTTAACTTGACCTGTATATTCACTGTCGGATGTAGTACAGCCCTATTCCTTAGTTACCTTTTACGACACCCTCAAGATGAGCTGACCTCCACTGGGGTCCAACACGGTATATAGGAAACTTGGAAAACTGATATTTGAATTAGGACACACAGAACAGACTATTACGACCTTTACTATTCACCGTCTCTAAAAGGAAATTCCATGGGAAATTAGTAAAATGACATGAAGAATAAAATAATAAATCGCATACCTCTAAGATCAAATATCTTTATGTACTTCAAATTCATGGAAGCTATGAGGGTCCGCGGTGAAAAGTTAGCCCAAGTGACACTGTGCGCAGTCTCCGACAGACCCATCTCTGCTACGGGCTTCGCAGGATCTGGCGGTGGGGAGGCACTCTCTCCTGCTATATAAATGGACCATGTGAGCATGCATCAGAATGTTGTCTTGCCAAATATCTTTGATTCATAAATTACTATACCGCGTGACACATATCTTGGACCTAAATCGCGAGACAAATGAAACCCTGATGGCGCGCGCCGAGACTTTTGTAATAATAACCGCGTGTACTGCGCGTATAGAGCATATTTTAGGTGAAACATGTATTTGCGAAAGTATACTTAGATCTTTTGATTGTTTGTCACGAGATTTGAGTATCCATAACGTCATTGTGTACAATGGAGTTACACTAAATCTACCTTGGCGATATATGATTGGAAATGACTATTGAAAGTATTTTGCATTCGCTTACTTAGTCGGACAAAAGTTTTGTCAGGTTTCGTCTTACCTTTTGCCTCATCACACAGCAAAGATCCCCGATACACATCCCATAGCAGGATGCAGTGGTCACTGCGGTGCTTCTCCATAGCCACGGCAAGCAGATTTGTCTCCTGGTGATTCCATGATACAGAGTTGCATAGTCGAGGGTGACGAGACGCTATAGTGAAATTTAAATTGCATGGATCACTTTTGTAAATAAAATACTTATATCAAGTATCCTGGGGTAATAAGTCATATCAATAATGATTTTTCTTAAATATTGCAATCAATAGATAATACTATACATGACTATACTCCCTTTGGTTAGGTATTTAACCATGGAGAAGGAAATGATAGTGGAGATGTTGCAAGGCAATTGAGTCGCAACCCTTCTATACTTCAAAACGATTCAATTGGTCTGTGACGTTACCATCTAGTTCTAGTGAAACATCTTTGCGTTCGGTTGTCACATTTGGTCAAAAGTTCAACGATAAAAATAGCTTTAACCTGGTTTAAAAATGAAGTGTGCAGTACAAGGGTATACAAAGTGTATACATAAACAATTTAAACATTTTAAGGGTATAACATTTCATCAGTAAGTCCACTATATTTATATCTTTTAGAAAAAACTGTCTTAAAGTACCATCTACCGTAGAGAAGAAACAAGTAACCTTGTCTAACATGTTTAATATGTTGTAATAATAACTCAATCTAGTTTATGAAAATTTCATCGCAATAATCTCACCTGAGTTCATTAGCAATTTCAAAAATGTTATTTGATATTAACAATAAAAAGCTTATTTTTTATTAATTAACATAACAATGGTTTTAAAACTACATTTCTAAATAATTACACAATACTAAAAAAGAAAACTAAAAGTTAAAATGCGTCGTGGAATTCATCCGCATTGTATGCCTCTAGTGGAAGTGTTCCCAGAAGACTGGCAGCATTGCCACATTGTATAGCTGTATTAATCTCTGACCTAAAAAGAGGCCAGCCTTCTGGTCACGAGAAGCGTCGACCATACGCTTCGCAATCATCCTGAAGAGATTGCGGGCGCTCGGACCCCAAGGCCCAAACGTTTCGACTCCAAACGGCACAAAATCATAATCTCCAATGAGATTGGAATATTTGCGCCGCATAAGAGCTTCTGCAGAAGTAAATGGGTAGGGGCAATGGTGTCGACGCAAGTTGCGTCCCACACCAGAGTCCTACCCATTTTCCAAGGCATTAATGACATACCATCCGGTCTCTTGCCATCGTCGCGCGCCAAACCGTTTGGTTCAAGCACAGCTGGTACATCGGCGGTGACAAGAAAATTAAAATAAAAAATTGGGCCATCTGTCGTTATAAGGCCAAATCATTAGGGGGCCTAAATTATTTTGCTGTAATCCGAAAGATGACCTTATTTTACATATTATTTGCCTTATTACAGATTATTCTAGAATTCTAGAAACTTTGTTTTTGTTCAATTTCGCTGTGACGCACTAGATGGATACAGGGGATGAGGTATAACGTCAAGCCCCACGGGTCTCCCTTCCCACCCACATTTGGCCACAAGCTTTTCTTAAGAGAAGTTTGACTGTGGTGGCATCTCCGCTACCTAATCATATTCTGTCCACCATATATTAAACTAAACAAACAGTCTTGATGTGCATTTTTTATATCTTTTTATTTGCTTCATATGTGTTTTTATAACAAGTTGCTACAAGATTGTTTACCTTCAGCTAAGTATGTAACAGCTGTATAGAAATTAATATGATATTAACTATACAAATTCATATCAGTGTTTCATTTCTTTTATGTCAATAAAACTTTTCAAGCACAAAATTCTGCCATCTCAATTACACTATCAGTAGTTTTGTTGAGATTGTCTTCACGACAAGAGGTAGGTTATAAATGACACTCAAGCAAGTTCAAAACCAACAATGAGACAAACAAGAAAAATCAAAACCAAGATAATGTAGAAGAATTAAATATAGAGTCTGAACACATCCCTAACCTAGAAAAAATACTTATGGCCCAAACACAAAAGCTTGAAGTAATCCTACAACAAATGAGTACTCTAATGACTCTTCTAACAAAAATAGTCAATAAACTGGTCTAATGGCTATGCTGAGAATTGCAACCTGGAACATAAATGGATTAGCTCCTAACAAAGACGACATTGAAACTCTTCTGATAGAACGCAAACTTGACATAATACTCGTCACCGAGGCCCATTGCACCAGTTCATCTAATGTGAAGATTAAAGGTTATTGTACTTACACGACGAACCACCCTGATGGAACAGGACACGCAGGTACGGCTGTCATAATCAGAGAGAACATCAAGCACCATCTTCTACCAGAATTTAAAACTGCAGCTATCCAAGCAACTACTGTGGCAGTTGAGGATAAATCAGGTTATTTCAATGCTTCAGCAGTATATTGCCCACCGAAACATAAACTTACTGACGTGATGTTTTCGCAACTATTTACCACACTGGGTGGTCGATTCATTGCAGGAGGAGACTGGAACTGTAAACATACTACGTGGGGCTCAAGGGTGACCACAACTAGAGGCAGGCAATTAAAAGCTAGTGTCATACATAATAAACTAAGCACAATATCTGCTCTGGAACCCACGTATTGGCCAACTGATTCAAAAAAATTGCCAGACCTTCTGGATTTCTTTATCACCAAAGGTTTGTCTAAGCTCTATCTAAAACCCGAATCCTGCCTGGATGGATCATCTGACCATACTCCAGTGCTGCTAACTGTCAGTACTATGGTTATAGAGACTGACAGACAATACGCTCTCACTAATAAGTACACAGACTGGGAATCATTCAGACAATATATTTCACAAAATATAAATCTAAAAATTCCCCTGAAAACCCCTGATGACATAGAGGTAGCAACGAAAAACTTTACAATGCTAACTCAAGAGGCCTGTTGGAAAACTACACCAGTACTGGAACAAAAACAGATAACCACCAATTATCCACTTGCCATAAAAAACAAAATCGCTGAAAAACGAAGGCTCCGCAGAGTATGGCACCAAAGTAGATGCAGCAGCGACAAACAAGTATTCAACAAAGCTATAAAAGACCTACAATGCTCACTAGAGGAATGGCGGAACACAACACTTGCGTCGAAGCTGGAGACACTTACAGCCACAGCGGCTTCAAACTACTCCCTGTGGAAGTTCACAAAGTCATATGACAGACCTCAAGCTGCGAAGCCACCACTAAGAAAAAGTAACAATAAGTGGGCTAGAACTGCTAAGGAGAAAGCCGACTTATTTGCAAACCACCTTGCAATAACATTCCAACCCAATGATTCCGGTGACCCTGAAGCAGAGGAAAAGGTAAAACACGTCTTAGACCAACCACATCAAATGTCATTACCTCCTAAGCCAGTGACAATAAAAGAGGTTGTGAGAACAATTAGAGAGTGTAATAATAGAAAGGCACCAGGTTTTGACCTTATCACTAAAGAAATTCTAGCAGAACTACCAAATAAAGCCATTGTTTACCTAACCATGCTGTACAATAGCATCTTGAGAATTCAGTACTTTCCGATTATGTGGAAGATATCCCAAATTATTATGGTGCACAAAGCTGGAAAACCTCCCAATGACGTCAGTTCTTATAGACCTATCAGCTTATTGCCAATTTTGTCGAAAATTGCAGAGAAAATAATACTGAGCAGAATTACGCCCATATTGGATGAAGGTATGATGATACCAAAACACCAATTCGGATTTAGACAACGACACTCGACGATAGAACAAGTACACCGAGTCGTAGATAAGGTCAGAGGAACACTCGAAAAAAAGGAATATTGCTCAGCAGCCTTTCTGGACATACAACAAGCATTTGATAAGGTGTGGCATGAAGGTCTCCTAAGCAAAATCAAAACCAGCCTACCGCATAGCTACTACGAAATCATCCGCTCCTACTTGTCAGAAAGACTGTTTCAGGTAAAGGAATCGGGAGAAACATCCACTTTTCATCAAATAATGGCGGGCGTTCCTCAGGGATCAGTCCTGGGCCCTGTTTTGTATACTATTTTTACTGCCGATATGCCAGAAGTGGCTGGAGTAACCACAGCCACATTCGCTGATGACACCGCAATACTTGCCTGTAACAGAGACCAAGCAGCAGCGTCATACGATCTGCAGAGAGGACTGGACGAAATAACTAACTGGTTAAAGAAATGGAAGATAAAGGCAAGCGCTACCAAATCTCAACACATAACATTTACCCTGAGAAAAGGAGATTGTCCATCAGTCCGCCTTGGAGATAATACCTTACCACATACTAATAATGTTAAATACCTAGGAATGCACCTAGATCGCAGGCTTACTTGGAAAAACCACATTAAAGCCAAAAGGGAAGAGCTGAATATAAAATATAAGACATTGCTCTGGCTTATAGGGCGCAATAGTAAACTCTCCACAGACAACAAGCTGCTAATCTATAAATCAGTATTAAAACCTGTCTGGACGTATGGCATACAGCTGTGGGGAAGTGCAAGTAAATCAAATCTGTCCATGATCCAAAGACTCCAAAACACGATTTTGCGTACCATATCGAATGTCCCATGGTTTGTGACAGGTGCTGAAATCCATGAGGCTATGCAAATGAACACAGTACTGGAGGAAATAAGACATACTGCTGAAAGATACCAAAGTCGGCTAGCCATGCACCCCAATGAGCTGGCAGCTCAGCTAACAAAGCAAAGTTATCCTAATCGCCTAAAGAGGCTCGACATTTTGAAACTGCATTCCAGAATATGAATTGGGCTGCTAAAATACAAGTAGTGTACTTGATGGAGTGCACACTTAACCCGTGAACATACCTCAACACATCCGCTTATAGTCGTGAGACTGATTGCAGATAAACTTAGAAAAAAAAAAAAAAAAAAAAGCAAGTTATATAGTTATATTTTAGTTTATACAAAACATGCAAACAAAGAATATATAGTTATTCTACAAATTAAAAAAAATGTTCACACTCACAGAACTCTCTGCCGACGAGTCCAAGTGGGTCATAAGTTTGCTTGAGGGTAGTTAAGGCTACTTTGCCGCTCGCATAGCCCAGTGCCAGCAATGGCTCCGGTTGGTCCGGAATGGCACTAATGTCGGCACACCGGACTCCATTTGCACTCTGAGAGGCAATAACTGTTGCTCCGCGGGAGGCAGATATAGGAGTAACTAGAAATTAAAACAAAACATTTATTCTACACTACTATTATAAAGAGGAAAGATTTGTATTTTTGTATGTTTGTAATGAATAAACTCAAAAACTACTGAGCCTATTTCAAAAATTCTTTCACCATTGGAAAGCTACATTCACCCTGAGTAACATAGGCTATATTGGATTTCCACAGGAACGTTTTTACGTTTTTA
Source organism: Eilema caniola (assembly GCA_949126895.1). NCBI lineage: Eukaryota > Metazoa > Arthropoda > Insecta > Lepidoptera > Erebidae > Eilema > Eilema caniola. The sequence continues at coordinate 25,096,217 of OX421472.1, forward strand.
GCCAGAGCGGATTGCTAGTATAGAATGAATATAAAAGCAGACCCCATACTCGTGACGTGAAACACGGATGCCACATGGACTAATGTTGTCTAATGTAAGTCAAGTGTTTCTGTTTATAAAGGACAAATTGCAATTAATAGATTGATATGTTCTTAATTATTTAATAATAACTACTTGTACGATATATTAGAAAAACATATTCTGGATGTGGGAAAAAAATTGTCAACAGAAAAAAGCAAGAAAGACAGAGTGGGAGACGAAGCTAGAGAACTCAAAAAAGAAGAGAGTTAATACTTGATCGAAAAACCAACATAAAAGAAATAGAAGATATCAGTAAAAAGATCACGACAAGCATCAGAAAACATCAGCAATTAACAAGAATAGAAACTATAAGGAAGGAAATTGAAAAAACAGGAGGTATCAAAAAAGCCCTTAAACAACTTAAAGAACACAAAATATGGATGCCAAGCATACAGCGCAAAGACAACGTACCAACATCAAACAGATCGAAAATTTCAAAAACAGCTACCGACTTCTACAAGGACCTTTACAGCATAGACAACTGCGAAACTTTTGATATTCCTCCGAGTACTACAAAGGAGGAAGAAATAGTTCCAAGTATTCTGACAAGTGAGACAAGGAAAGCAATAATGTCACAGAAAAACTTCAAAGCACCAGGAGAGGATAAAATTTCGAACGAATTATTAAAACAATTAATTGATGTTATAGATGAACCCTTAACGGCATTATTCAATGAAATACTATATACAGAGCAAATACCAACACAGTGGACAAACTCAACAATAGTTCTAATTCACAAGAAAGGCGATAAAAACAAAATCGACAACTATCGACCAATAAGTCTGATGAGCAACACATACAAAGTCTTTGCCAAAATAATATTAGGACGATTAGCAACAACATTAGAAGAAGAACAACCTAAAGAGCAAGCCGGTTTTCGCAGAGATTTTTCCACCATAGACCATATGCATGTGGTGAAACAACTGATAGAAAAACTAAATGAGTACAGAAAAATATACTATATAGGCTTTGTCGACTACAACAAAGCCTTTGACTCCCTACATCACAGTTTCATATATAAAGCCCTATCTAACCAAAGAATAAATAATAAATACACCAAAATTATCTACTCGATATATAAAAACAGCACGGCGAAAATCCAACTGGAAAGAACTGGCGAGCCTTTTGAAGTGAAAAAAGGTGTAAGACAAGGAGATCCACTATCACCCAAGCTCTTTACAGCAGTCTTAGAAGAAATCTTCAAGAACCTTGATTGGGAGACCGGAATAAACATCAATGGTACCACGTTAAGCCACCTAAGATTCGCCGATGACCTAGTACTGTTTGCAGAAGACCCTATAACTTTACAAAACATGTTACAGTCACTCTCAACCGAAAGTAATAAGACTGGTCTAACTATGAATGCTTCAAAAACTAAAATTATGACCAATAGCATAAAGTTCAAGATCATAGTAGATGACAAGGAGATTGAATATGTAGAGGAATATATATATCTGGGTCAGTTAATAGCACCAAAAGATCAAACTGCTAAAGAAATACAAAGAAGAGTGAATAACAGTTGGGCAAGGTACTGGTCGTTAAAGGAAATAATGAAAAACAAACATATACCAATATCAGAGAAGAAGAGGGTCTGGGATACGTGTATTCTACCAGTACTGACATATGGCTGCCAAACTTGGGCCTTCACAGCCGCTACAACCCAGAAATTAAAAGTGTGTCAACAGAGTATGGAGCGCAGTATGTTGGGTATCCGTCTATCAGACAAACAAACACTCAAAAACATCAGAGCAAAAACCAAAATTGTTGACGTGATCAAAAAGACAAAAACTTTGAAATGGCGCTGGACGGGACACATGTGGAGGTCAAAAACAAGGAAGTGGACTAAAGATATCACTGAATGGTATCCAAGGGACGGAAAAAGGAGAAGAGGAAGGCAAATAAAGAGATGGGAGGACGATTTACCAAAAGGCTGGAGAAGCTCAGCGCGTGACAGAATAATTTGGAAATGCCTGGAGGAGGCCTATGTCCAAGGACAACCTGACTAATAAGAGGAGGCCACAATAACTATTAAATGAAGAATTAAACAAAAAAAAAAAAAAAAACTAACTCTATATATATATCCATTTATTGTTAATTTTGTAGTCAGAGAATAAAGGCTTTTATTATTATTATTATTATACTTGTGAGTAAACCCTAGTATTTATGTCCACTCAGATTCTCAGAGATGTTTCAGTGTAGGATAAAGCAACAAACCCACATTTCAATCATCCAATAAATGTTCCTGTTATATTTGAAAAGCCCTGTTTTTTATATTGAAAGAGTATCTTTACATACATACCACAAATAAAATTATGCTCCCTTCGCCTCGTCCGGGAAGAAGATGAGAGAGCGTCGTTTGTTTTGCTGTGAATAACTGTTTTTCCTCCTTTTTTTAATAAAAGTACTCCATAACAATAATTTTTTAGTGCATTGTTTAGACTTGCAAAACACATTTTAGGTTATTTTTGTAGCTGTCACCTGTCAGTCGCGCGCTATAACAAGAATTATATAAAAGCAGTGGTAAAGCGTGCGGTGCCTCATTGCGTCGTTGGATTTCGTCGAGATGAGTTCGTCTTCAGAAAGTTCTGATTCAGAGAACTCTGGATCTTCTCCTCAATACAAATATAATAGAAGGCGCCATCGTCGCCGTAACCAAGGTAAGGAAAATTCAGCTCTAAATGCTATCCTTAATCATATTAGTTCTTTGAATAGTTTTGTTCAAAATCAACATTCAACGAACAAGGAACCTCCAGCGGAGGCTATGCAAATGCAAACACAACCCAGCACCAGCGGGTATTGTTTAAATGAATTGCCTGGGCCAGTGCAGTTTCAAGAATATACCTTGGTAAATGAACCTGTTGCGGCGCAACAAACAGCGGATGAGACGTACCATTATGTAGAAGTTCAAAACGGTCTACCTGTGTATAATTATGTATCTGTTCAGACTGAACCAGATCATAACTTGGACTCCCAGATTGGGGCGTCTAAAATTGAAACGTCAAATGACGCATATGTTGGCACAGATACAGTTCTAACGGATCATAATATTCAAAATACCTTTCCATCTTTGGATAAAAAGGTACCCAAAATTAAACCGGTTTTGCCTGCAGAATTACAACTAATCTCAGAGCTTCAAAAATTCAACTGCCCAGATTGGGCAAACATACCATTTTATGAAACTCAAAAGGCTCACTTATTTACGCCTGGTTTTTGTGCCCTCAAAACTAATGCAGTTTTGAAACCTGCAGACACGTCTCCTCCCTTTTTGTTGGAATTTGAGCACACGTTAGCTGCTATTACGCATGCCGCCATTATTCAGAGAAATGACTTGATGAGTCGATTACAGGCTGTAGTTGATTGGGCCCATTCTGGCACGGAGTTAACCGCAAGTACCGTCACCGACAAAATTAAAAATCTATTTATTGAAAATGACAGCTTCAACAAAGCAAACAATGACATTTTACAAATTTCTTGCGGTAGAAGGGCGAGTATTGTACAACACAGAAGAAACAGTATAATAAGCCACTGTTTAAACTCTATTGTTGTGGAAAAACTTAAAGATTTACCACCGTCAGATACATATTTATTTGAAAATACTCAGCTTGAAAAAATTATCATTGATCATGGCGGTACTACAAAATTATTTAACAAAAATTATAAAACCTGGTCTACTCGAGAAAACGATCGTTCTCGAACAAAGAAGTACAATCAAAAACAGACTAAGTACTATAACAACAAACCATATGCATCAGGTGGTAATTCTCAGCAGTTTTTTCACGATGGACGAAGCTCGAAGCAAAAAAGAAATGATGGCCCGGCGGGCCACGAATCTTCACGAAAGAGAAAATATGATAGTACAGCTCGATCCACATTCCACGAGCCAAAACAAAAAAGATATAAATGACTCGAACTGGACAAAAAGAACTTGGGGCACCAGCTTTCTGTCTAAAAATAATAAGAGGCATGAAAATTCCTTTTTGCCAGAAACCCCCACTTGTTCTTTACAAAAACAAATTGAGAACATCACTAAAGTTGGCAACTCCTGTATCCCCGGAAATGTCAACCGAAATAAAGAAGATGTTGAAACTTGGTATTTTAGAGAAAGTCGACAGTGTTTCAGCAAGCTTCCTCTCTCCAATGTTTCTAGTGCCCAAGTCAGATGGGTCCCTACGACCTATTCTAAACCTAAAAGGCCTGAATCGATTCATAACCCCAATGAAATTTCGACTTATTTCCCACAGGTCAATTCCCAACTTTTTACAACCGGAAGACTGGGTTGCGAAAATAGATCTTTCGCAGGCGTATTTCCACGTTCCGATTTCACCAGTGCACCGCAGATTTCTACGGGTTATGTACAACGGGTCTTTGTACCAAATGTCGTGCCTACCATTCGGCCTTTCCTGTGCGCCAAAAATTTTTGCATCCCTGACCAACTGGGTCGTCGAACAGTTGAGAAAACAGGAAATACGTGTTGTAGTATACCTAGACGACTTCCTAGTTGCAGCCCAGTGTCAGTCAACTCTGTTACAACATGTACAAATAACCTTAAAATTACTAAAAACACTAGGCTGGACAGTAAACATGGAAAAATCTATCACAAAACCATGCAAAACTCTGGAATTTTTGGGAATCTTTTGGGACCTACACAACAACAAAAAATCTCTTCCTATCAAAAAACAGAAGAAAATTTGCTGTGTGATAGATCAAGCATTAACAATGAAGAAATGGTCGTTGCGACAGGCACAGGTTTTACTGGGTTGCCTAAATTTCGCTTGCTTCGTCACTCCACTGGGAAGGTTGCATTGCCGACTGATCCAAATACATTTGAGACAAGATCTATCAAAAAATCCGAAGAGGCGAGTACAGATACCCCTGTCAGTCCTTCAGGAACTAATTTGGTGGGAAAAAGCGGTATTCGATCAATCACCAATCCATTACCCACAGATATCAAACTTTTTAGTGACCGATGCAGCAGATCACGGATGGGGAGCGATCTTGAACGACAAAAAGCTGTCAGGCAAGTGGAGACCATCTCAAGAAACATGGCATTGCAATCGAAAAGAGTTACATGCCATATACAAAGCAATTTCACTCAATCTAAGTCAACTTCGATACAAGACACTGATCATCCAGTCAGACAATGTGACAGCATTGTCATATCTGAAAAATCAAGGCGGGACGAGATCAAGAGCCCTGCTAGACGAGGCTCGTCAAATTCTACAGCTAACCCACACAAACAAAGTGACTCTTATAACCCAACACCTGCCAGGCCGTCTCAACGCGATTGCCGACCATTTGTCACGAGGACGGAAACTCCCAGAATGGCATTTAACACGAAACGCAAGAACTCAGATCTACCGCAAAATGGGACACCCAATAATAGATCTGTTTGCCTCACAGACAGCACACATAACATCAAGGTACTGTACACTGGATGTCCTCGACAAGAAGGCAGAATTCCACAACGCTTTCAGTCGCCAATGGAACTTCCCTCTAGCATGGGTGTTTCCTCCACCGTGCTTAATTCCTCGAGTTCTAAATCACCTGAACACGGCACGAGGAAAATACATTCTGATTGTCCCTCAGTGGAAAATGTCTTTTTGGACAGCAGACCTACGAAGGAGAGCAGTGCTAGAGCCCATAACAATCTCCAACCTCCCGAAGGTTCTACTGGACATGACAACCAACAAACCACCCCCGGAGGTAGGAGCTCTAACATTGGAAGCTTGGTTGGTACGGGGTGGGAAGAACTGCTGACAGGCTGGTCACGGAGTGAAATTGAACTCTTATCCCGTAGCTGGCGCCCATCAACTTTGGCAGTGTACAGACCAGCATGGAAACGATGGTATGATTGGTCTAAGCATAATAATATTGACACCATAAAGCCTAACCCTTCAGATGTGGCTAGATTTTTAGCTCATTTACATTTAAACGTAAAATTATCACTCAAATCCATAATGCTTCACAAATCAGTTATTTCAACTTTTTGCGAGCCACATCTCAAATTGAAACTTAGTCATGACCTGGTGATTAAACAAGTCATTAAATCTATTAAATTACAAACACCCCAAAAACCAAATTGTCCTACATGGGATCCTAGAAAATTAACACAGTGGTTATTAGAAAATACCCTACAAGATATATCTCTTTTTGAAGCTAATCGCCGCTGTGCCACTATACTACTACTGTCATCTGGCAGAAGAGTGCATGATTTAACATTATTATGTTTAGACCAAGATAGCTTTGTTGATAACGGTGAACACATAATTTTATGGCCTAAGTTTGGGTCGAAAACAGACTCCCTTGGTCATCAACAATCAGGTTGGAAATTGTGTGTTAACCCAGATTCAACAAATATATGCCCGGTGTTTTGGGTTAAGACAGTAGTGAATTTAACTCAAAATAAACGAGGCAATTTTAAGGAATTGTTTCTTTCTACTTGTGGAGAGCTAAAACCAGCTTCTAGAACCATAATAGCATCATGGGTAAAATCTGTACTATCTAATGCCAATATAGAAGCTACTCCTGGAAGCTCAAGGGCAGCAGTTGCTTCCCTCAATTGGATTCAGAATATGCCAATTGATGAAATCTTACAGAAAGGAAATTGGAAACAATCAAACACTTTTCTTAGATTTTATAAGAAAGAAATTAGAGAAAGTAATAATCAATCACTTTCAAGGCTTTTTAAACCTATTTAGTTTGTGACCTTATGAACAAAATATTTTTATTTATTGGTTCTAATTTTGTAAGAGGATTACTGTTCTTTTTTATTTTGTTTTAATTAGAAAAGATTACTCTTAGTTTATAAGATAAAGAAGACCTAGTTGTTGTTTTGTAATTTTTATATTTAGAATTGAGATTAATCGTAAAAGTTCAATTTCAAAGTTTCAGATACCTAATTGAGATCTTTTTATTTCAGTGTAATATACTTACGCTTGTGATTTAAATACATACCTACCTCTAATAACCATGCTTTCATTTGTTTATTGTGGATGGTATTGTTTAGAAGTATACCTTTTCTAAAAAGTAACTACCCACTGTCACCAGTCGAAAACAAACATATCTCATCTTCTTCCCGGACGAGGCGAAGGGAGCATAATTACACAATTTTACCAAACAATAAAATTGATATTATGCTCCAGAAGCCTCGTCCGGGTACTTAATTTCTGCCTGGTGAAGATGAGACACAATGAGGCACCGCACGCTTTACCACTGCTTTTATATAATTCTTGTTATAGCGCGCGACTGACAGGTGACAGCTACAAAAATAACCTAAAATGTGTTTTGCAAGTCTAAACAATGCACTAAAAAATTATTGTTATGGAGTACTTTTATTAAAAAAAGGAGGAAAAACAGTTATTCACAGCAAAACAAACGACGCTCTCTCATCTTCTTCCCGGACGAGGCTTCTGGAGCATAATATCAATTTTATTGTTTGGTAAAATTGTGTAATTTTGCTGCATTATATACCTACATGGCTTATCTAATGTTGAAATACTCATCAAAAAAAAATCACAGGATTGAAATTGATTCCTTATCTTTTAGTGTTTTTATTGTTTTTATTTAGTACAATATCTTTGCTAATGGAGCGTTATTTTAGAGAACAGTAACGTATTTTATTGACAGTAAAGTTTCATTGCTGCCGTAAACTTTTATAACAACAGGACAAAATGTTTTTATGGGGCTGGCAAGGTAAGATTTCATCCGAGGAGCAGTAATAATGATGAAATGACTTCCTATTGTAAATAATCATATAAAATAAATACGTACAAGTTGTTTTCTTCTCTATTTCCTTAATCCGAGAGACTTCGTATAAGGTTATGTCTGGACCCCATATTACAAACTTATCATGGTGTAATGGTGACCATAGCACGTCCAATTTAACCCCTGACATCGCTCTATATTATCACCGGTAAACTACTTATCAATTAGTAAATAGACATGTTTGTTTTACATCAAACCAACCACACGCAAACAAGAAAACAAATGTTTTGACGTTTGCCGAGTTTTGTTTCGACATTAACAAAAACATAATAGGACGCTGACCCACAGATTCTCATAATCTGAAGCAAGATCGAAACGTACGTTTCGTTTTTGAACGCATAATAGAAATGTCAATGTCCTTGAATTGCCACAATCGAAATTATATTTTACCTATTGAAATAAAACCTAATCTTTACTAATAATATTATAAATGCGAAAGTAACTATCTGTATGTCTGTTAAGCTTGCACGCCTAAACCACTGAACCACTGAATCAAGTCTGATGAAATTTGAATAGGGGTGGATTAGACCTTGAAAAAAACAAAAAGGATATAGGCTATGTTTGGTTGCAATAATAACCAATAGGTACTTAATTGGTTTTATAAATTGTACTTTGTTTATGAATTGAAGTGATCAGTCATGATAGAATAGTAATGAATACTGCAAATGAACTAAGGGTTACCGCACAACACAACCGTAACTTTTATCTTCTTCGCAAAAACGCTACTGTGAACACTGAAGGAGCCCTAAGGAAATTAAAGCCCACACCTCTCTTTACAGGTATCTTCTTAAAATAAGCAACATCAATATGTCAGAGTTTGTGTTCTAACTCATACATGTACTCACTAGAAGTTACTTATTTAACATATTATCACAAAAGCTACTCTGTGAAATCTATTTGAACTCATGCATTAGTAAAATGACAACTAGATAGAACCGAACAAAAATTCCTCACATATGAGGAAATATTTTTACTCATCTGATGAACTTCCAATGAAGAGGTCGCCACCTACGACATCGACACCGACCGATCATCAACCCTTTTTGACAGTCGTGTAAAGTGAGTGAACATTGACCAAATAAGTGAAATCAATTTACACAGGAACTCTAAATTCGAGGATAAATCTGCCAAGTTTATATATTGGGTAAGTTCTAGAAACATGTACAGTGCCGTTCAGAAAGTGTAGTTGCATTTATGTATCGGTCAATGACGTGATGTAAATGTTTACTACAATGGCAACGCCTCGCATTCTCCCACAGTTTCTCGCGCATTGTCTTGCGGTTCTCACGTGTTATTGCGCTTTTCTCGACCTGGTTAGTAGACGGACTACTACGGTAGTGCTGTAGTTCCGCGAGGTACAGTTATATGTTTGTACAAGATACCATAAGGCATCGTAGCCAGGATATGTTTGTGAGTCATCCGTTCGTTCGGTTTCTGATTGATTTTCACGATTTTTTCTCGCAATTATCCGCTGTCGTAAATTATAATTGCTCGTGAGGCGTCAGAAGATAGCACCTGCGTACTATTATGTGCAGTAGTTTGTAATTTTGTACCGTTGTGATGATGTTTGTGTTCGGGCCGTCTCTATCGTCTCCTGACTGTGGGAGACTATGTTGAGTGCCCAGTGATGTTCTCGGCTATAGCATACCAACTATCAACAACATTTCTAGAGGAACAAAAGGTAAGGATTTGCAATTATTTTTATGAATTGTTATCATAAAAACTGTTTAAGATTGCATAGCTATAATTATCATACCTGCACATGCAAACTTATGTACTTTTCACTATTGAAATGTCTTATATTGTTACCAAAACGGTTTGTGACTTATCAAGTGAGTTAAAACAAGGGCCACATATTATTTAGGGTTACTTGCCTTTTGTGGAGGATTTTGTTTAAAAATACATGTTTCCTGGACAAATGATTATATGTGGAAAATATACTATATTTGTTTATGCTTATATTATCTGTGTATACATGCCTATCCCTTTGTAGGGTGATAGTAATAGGCTTGCTTATGTGGGACAAAAGGAGACATAGTTGTTGAAATATAATGTGAGCAGACATACCTCTTTGGAGGATACACAGACATGTATTGCATAAGCTACCTATATAGATTATGCATTTGTAGTAATCATAATAATCCAACTACATGTATACAGGGTGTAATCGTTAAGTGTGTCCAGGCGATTATTCCGTAACTATTACAGATATCAAAAAACTTTAAACTGGTATCAAAAGTATGTTACCTAATGAGTAAAATGACATCAATAACTTTTTAAAAATCCAACGAGAGGTATCTAACATTTTGACATTAAACACTCCCATACATTTAGTATGAGATTAGTAGAAAGATTTTAGTTTCCTTATTTTAAGTGATCTAGTACCCATTTTACTTTAATCATATTTTATGATTACGTATAATATGACAATGATGATTTTCAAGTAGATAGACATGTAAATTAATTATCTTACCACTTCAAATTAGTAATAAACCGTGTTTCAATATCGTATTAAGTAATTTGAGCTAACTGAAAAGCAACACACTACAAAAAAATAAGATACTCACTACTACTAAAGTATCAAATCTTTTATCTCAGGTTGTTGTTCCCGTCAATTTATCGTTGTTTTTTTTTTAATTTGCGTTAATAATCGTTATTGTTTCATTTATTAATTGCAAAATGGCATATTGCAAAATGGCATATTCCAAAAGAGAAAAGAGAGATATGCTAAAAATTTACTACAAATATGATTGTAACAAAAGAGCGGCCATTATCGCCTACAGAAGAGAGTACCCAGATAGAGAATTCCCTTCTGGTGTACGTCCTTAAAACCTTTCTACTAATCTCATACTAAATGTATGGGAGTGTTTAATGTCAAAATGTTAGATACCTCTCGTTTGATTTTTAAAAAGTTATTGATGTCTTTTTACTCATTAGGTAATGTACTTTTGATATCAGTTTGAAGTTTTTCGATATCTGTAATAGTTATGGAATAATCGCCTGGACACACTTAGCGATTACACCCTGTATATGGCACATGTATGAGGATTGGTTTAGAAGTGTATGTACCTATAATAATATAATAATAAAGCATATTTATTCAAGACCTTAATTTTACAATCTATTTTGAGTTAGTATGTTTCTTAAACTATGTTAGTAGTTAAGTTATTGAAGCCTTGACCCCATCCGGGTATATGCCTCCTCCATCTCATTCCAAACCTGTCTGTCCTTTGCTTTATCTAGCCAGTTTGTGCCTGCCACTTTGGCAATGTCATCCATCCACCTCATTTTTGGTCTGCCCGATGTCTGTTCCCTGGGGGGCCTCTCCATTTTGTGATTTTGAGTGTCCATCTTTGGTCTGGGACCCTGGCTACATGTCCTGCCCATCGCCATTTCATTTTAGAGCATGTTTGAGTACGTCTGTGTGTACCTGCTTATGCATAATTATATCTTAGTATGGATGCTGATCCTGATTGCATCAGAGATCCACCTGTTTAAAGATTCAGCTGATTCTCAGTATCACAGTATATGTATTCAGAAACAATATATATTGTGTTTGAACGTTCATAGTACCATATTACAAATGATGATGTTAAGACCAATGAGTCAACAAATAACGTGAATACAAAACATTGCGTATAAAAAAAGACAAAGAACACACTATGGAACTATGAAAATGTCAAAACCAATTATTTCAGCAATGATTAAAAAAAGTTAGTACATTATTATATTCAATTTATACATGTTAATTTCTATTAATGTCAATAATATAAATGTCAATAATGTAAATGTCAGTAATATAAATGTCAATAGTAAAAATATCAATAATCATTACATGCCAATAAATCTAAATGTCAAACATAACAATTTAGACATCATTCATATCTTTGAGCTAACTGAAAAGCAACACGTCATATCTGTGGCTTAGCAATAATGGATTTGACTGCTACATCCTACTAAGTGAAAATAGGTATTCTTCCAGTATTATAACTATATATTTACTAAAAGACTTTTTATCTACTTTCTGGAACCCATATTACAAACTATGTTTAGTTTGGGTCTTGACTGAGCTGTGCAATTTATTTATTTATACAACATACTCAACCTATAACATGCTTACAGCTTTCGCTTAAAAACCCTTCCTCTGTAAAGGGAAGCCCTGATAGAGATGTCTTACATTTTTACCGAAAATTTCTACAAGCTTCCATTTTTTAAATTTTCACCTTTCACCACACATCAACATTTAGGCGTTATCCTGATTGCATCCGAGGCCAAGATGCCCTCAGAGACCAGGGTCCGTCGACCGGCTCTGTCTCCTCCACTTCGCACGACCTTAGGCGTCCATGGTAGTGAGAACATTTGCACGCATGTCACCCTCCACGACGTCAAGCCAGGACTTCTTGGGCCTACCCCGTCTACATGTACCCGGTTAGGGCACATGACCAGGATTTTTTTACCCACGTAGCCTGGATGTTGCTGAAGGATGTGGCCGCACCAGCGAAGGTGACTCTTGCATTTTATTTGCGATGTCACGGACATGAAATCTCCCACGTAAGTGGGAGTTCCTCACGCGATCTTTACGCGTGGCTCCGCACATCCACCATAGCATTTTCATCTAAAGACTAGCGTAATGATACTTAGCCTCCACTGGTTTGGGATCTTACCGCTGAGGAGTACGCGGTTATAAAGATTCATGATGATGCTCACACCACAGGCAACCTTGGCCTTCCAAGCCTCGATTGGGACATTGTCGGGTCCGACAGCTTTCCGGTTCTTCATGCGTCGAATGGCAGTCTAGACTTTTGCAGGCGTTATCGGTGGCACTAGTCCTTGATTTGGAAGTATGACTGCCATCTATCCTTCACCGCGACTTCTTCATATAACAATTTGCCCCCAGCACTTTCACCCTCCACCACTGTTCTGTATTATACACCAACAACCACATTCCATAGTTACTAGTTACCCGAGATACAAATATTAGTACAGATCCATTAGTCAAGATCAAAGTCAGATAAGTTTGTTTACTAGCGAGAAGGCAGTGCTCATAATCAAGTAGCGTCTAGTTCGGTCATTAGCATGGTAATGGGCCTTACTCACTGTCGAACCGAGTCGCCAGCGACTTACATTCATTAGGTCAAATAGGTGTCTACCTAGCTGTATAGACACGGGTCGTTAACGAAATGTATCACGAAAAACGGTGTGAAAGACGCGTTTCGTGTGAGTAAGCAAATGTCAATATTGGTCTTTAAAGTGCCAACAGTGAATCATTGACGCGAGAAGAAGGCGATTTGTAAATGTGTGCATGTCATGGGATTATGGGATGAATGTAATATGTCAACTTATACAGAAGTAGTGGCTATTTTTTACACCGGTTGTAATGACACTTGCTGCGTCTACATATAGAGTTTGTATATAGACTACTTGCTTTTGCCCGCGGCTCCTCCCGCGTGGATGCCGGTTATCGCTATAGTATCGGTTATATGTGTTATTCTGATGTATAAGCGATATTATTGTAAAGCTTCATTAAAATTCATTCAGTCGTTTTTTACGTGAAAAAGTAACAAACATCCATTACAAACCATCATTCCATCCATATTACAAACTTGCGCATTTATAATATACCTAGTCGTCTCTAATATGGGTGGCTAGCGTCTTTGTAATGGACTTTTAGTTTCTAACTACTGTGTGTAGTGCGACGTATCATGTGAACATAGAAATGGAAGCATTTAAATTATTATCTTTTGTTAATAGTGTGAAACTTCTATTGTCAATGACAATATTCTGTATTTCAGACTGTGTGGAATATTCTGTATTCCATGCGCATCGAGAAATCATTACGATCACACTGTACCGTTCGAATTGCATCAATAAATCGATGCGATTTCGAGGCACACATTCATACACTACATATGACGTCACACCGATAAAACCCCGAGGATGTAGGCCTCTGCCTAGTATTAAATGTATTTTCCGTCCTAGGTACTTAATAGGTTGAGTTTTTATTATCGTGCGGCGGGCACAATTTTCATAGGCTATATCAGATAGAAAACAACCCTATTTCTTGACTGCCATATGATTATAACCTTCAAAACCCATTGGCGATATCGAAGATCTGCAGTTACACAGACGTTTGAGGGCTCCAACTACCCGTAACGGCAGCCATAGATGTTCGTATGGCGACTGGGATCGACGGCTTAACGTGCTCTCCGAGGCACGGACAGCACTCTATTATTATACTTTGAAATTTTTCTGCAACTTTTTTGTTGACCGTACATTGTTAATGCAAATGTATTGCAAACATTTGAGATAATCTCACAGTCATGCTACGTAATAACTAGCTAAACATAATTAGCGTGACATGGGTGAACCGAAACTAAACAACTTTTACTGTTTGTTGTACTGTATCCTCACAATAGTTAATGGTATTCAGTGAAACCATAAAAATGGCGCATTTTTGTATAAATATTATCAACGTGAAAGCGTTACGTGTGTGGTGCTGTGGTACGTGGTACAGTTCCAAACAATAAGTACAATAAGTACAACAATAAGTAAGGAGGTTTCTATTTCACGCGTAGATATCGTTGTTCCGATGACATTGTGACATTTGTGTCGCAGAGCAGACGGATATGTGCTAATAAGTAAAAACCCGCTAGATGAGTCGAAATAATTTTCAGACATGACCAATCATATCAAAATCCTAGGAACAGCTCTCAGAAGGCCACATCTCCTAATAAAAAAATGTTCAATTTATACTCTGTAATTTCAAACTTCTAAATGTCAATTGTCATAGGGCCATTTCTCGTACATTTTTTAATAAAAAATAAAGCCTCGAAATTGTATTACGAAAGAAACTTTTTTGATATTTCTTTTGATTTGGACAATACATGTCTGAATTTTGATAATCAAGAATTATAATTTGTAGCACAGAGTAGACAGATGTAGAAATAACACTTAAATTGTTATTCGAGACTAACCAGTCACAAATATAGCTCTTACATTTATTCAAATGACATAGTTACACTTTATTCAAGTGTTTTTCACGCCCTGCCTTATTTAGAATTACACAACACAATATGTGTTGACGATTTTTAGATAAAATCCATATATGGGCACCTGTACCTACGTCATTATTGTTTTGTATGTTACGTCATCACAGGAAATGATGCCCAATTTAATTTTAGAATTTAAACATAAATAATTTTAATAACAGTTTTTGTTACATTACTGAGTCAACACTAAAGGAAAAATGCTGTACAAGTTTAAATTGAATATAAAAATAATCATGTTTATAAGATTATTTTTCTTTACAAAGTAGGTACCTATTTGACGCAGTAATAGACCCAAGTTTGAGTACTACCTTACATGTTGGTAACTGATAATATAGCGACGATACATGTTGCGCCGACCACAAATAATTGGGACCAGGGCAAGTAGATGATGATGATGGACGTTTGCCAGAAGCAGCCTATTCCCTTTAGGTCCAGAAGAGAAAGAAAGGAAATCACCAGCACTCTCACAACATATCAGACAACCCCAAAACGCTATAATGTCATTTTTGGCGTGGGAATCCACTGTCGATACTTTCGCCTGTGCTTTCGCTCGTATCCGTCATCCGCCACGAACCTAACGGAATAAATTTCCTTGCCAAGTATTCGTGTCATACATAGAAATGTGATTAACAACTCATTATTCCTCAAAAACATATTATTTTATAAACAAAAGAATAAAGATAATTTTAATCTAATATATAAAATTCTCGTGTCACAGTTTTCGTTGCCAAACTCCTCCGAAACGTCTCGACCGATTCTCATGAAATTTTGTAGGCATATCGGGTAGGTCTGAGAATCGGCCAACATCTATTTTTCATACCCCGATTCGCGATAACCGACATCCACGCGGGCGGAGCCGCGGGCGACAGCTAGTAATATCATGAAAACGCTACGTACGCTATTTTTTTAACAATAAAAAGAAGCTAAGTAAATAAATTACTCAGTTAGTCAGAAATACTCAGAAACCATTAATTTAAGTTATTTATAATTACAGTAATGTATGCGTAAAGTTTTAGGGCAAGAATTCGAAATTAAATTCAGAATTCAGCTTAGTTATTTTTTTCTTTTTAAATATTCAGCTACTTTTGTCGGTGATTGTACCGTCTAAATACACGCGCTGCCACATCCATATCAATCGAAAGCATTATAGAGAACGGTACAATCATTCTATCGATATCGCCTAGAATTTCACCACAAGCACCATATAGGACGATATTGTTTCCACGTGACGGTCCTGTGTCAACACATTCCAGTGTGCACCGTCCAACGAGATCACTTTCCCCGCCGCGTAGTAGTTTCACAAACAAAGTTACATTCAATAAATAGCTCATTTAGGTACAGTCAGCAAAAAAGTGGTTGAAGAATAATACATTTCTCCCGGTCTCTATCCTGGTCACATCCGCAGTTACCACTTTGCATCCTGGGCTTGGGCCGGGATGGTTTGTTTCACTGTGTATATGAACAAGTAAATAAAAGTTGGGAGTCTATTCAGCTGTGAACTGCTTGTAATAAAAGTATGTTGAACCGCGGTCTAAAATTCATATTATAAGCTATGCTTAGTTTGAACCTTAGCCTGATCAAGAAGTTTTGGTTCTTTTCAGCAGCCATGGTAAATCTCTAAAGGGGTTAGCATAGGCAGAGCTGTACTAAAAATTAAAATCCACATATTCCTGACTATGATTTTCGGTCTCACGTACCGTCAAGTGGGCGCTTTATCAATGACTGTACCTATATTTACTGTCGGGTAACATCCGAGGGTACGTATTTATTAGTTTATTAAAGATTTCAAAGCTATCCTTATTTAAAGCTTCAGCTACTTTTGCCACTGTTTGTACGGTATGCAAATTAGGCTCGAACAGGTAGTTTGTTGTGGTGATATTAAGTCGGTCAGTGGCCCGTGACTCACGGTCATGCCTTTGGCCTATGGCTGGCCGGGGCCAGCGTGCCGGTCTACTAACATGACCTTATAACTGTTGCTAATTGTATTTACAGCCATATCGCTTTGACGTATGGTAAATAATTTGTTAGGCGTAGTTAGCGAGCTCACTGTCTATTGTATTCGATAAAATATGGGGAATTATTAGCATGAAGTTATTTGAATTGGTCTGTCTACTATCTAGCTACATTACTTTGATATCATGGAGATGTGGAGGTCAGGTGGCAGTCGCTTCACTGAAAATATCGAAGTAAGGCCGTATCACAGTGACTGGAAAACCGACCCCCCACTGATGTTTGGTTGGTTCATAAACCAATGCGCGATTTTTCTGACCTGTTCACGAAGTTTGCCGGCATCTAAACCTTTACGACTCGTTTGTGTCTTGTGTATGTGCGCAGAAAGTACCCAATATTAGTCATCGATAGATACTGTTCTACACCTAAACGTATATCAATGCTGTTCTATCAGTATAAATGACTACCTACATTTTTATCAGTCAGGGTGACGTATACACTGAAACAGCAGACAAGAGCTAGCTTTTTACTTTATATAGCGGTAAAAATTCCCATTAACATTTTATATATATATTTTATATAGGACACGTGAATTTGACTTTACCTCGCCTATTGGTGAGCTGAAGGCAAAGTCTCAGGAAAGAGGGTCACCATTACATACACGCACCATGATAACAATGGTGGCACTCAGCTTGACGGTCTCATCAAAAGAGGATTGTCGTCGCAGCACTGCGTGACACCCACCGGTCCCACTAGCGTTGCGATCACAATCCCCCCTGCCCGGCTATGCACTTGTTGACCCCTGAACGCAATCCAACCGAGATTGTATCACTATGGTGGGTTTTTCGCAATAGTGCACGGTGGTAGGTACCCACCTGGTAGAAATTTGTGGCAAATTTGTGTCATCAAATTTCTACCACTAGTTCATAATAGGATATTGGATATTATATTTGACTGTGAAATTTGCTCCTAATGCACAATGGCATTATATTTGAAATGTATTCGTCTGGCCGGAGACATCTGAAATTGTTGGAGCAAAAGAAATAGTGACGATATGCATAACATAGACGTAGTTTTGGCATGTGCATGCGAACGGCGTCTTTTGTTTACCAGACAGTTTTAGACTTCATGGTGTGACTCAGATTCGGGTATATCGATTCTTTACCGAATAATGAAGCGTCCAATTCCGGGAGTATTAGGTATATTTCTGCTGCGCTAAAGCAGTTGCAAGGGTGCGGGGCCGCTTTCCGCGATAGGCGGTTTTAAAGATGCGTGCGCGATTTTGCGGACTGCGCACTTTGGTAAGATGCTCGTCCGTGATACTGAAGATTCTGTAAAACATGTAAAACCTCGGACTGTGAAAACCCGGCGTCACTTGTATAGGAGCAGAGTATTACAAAAGTTACGGAGCTACACAACAGGTCCTGTATCGCGATATATAAGTTTAGGCACTACGAAAATTGTCCCGTGTTACTACTGAAGCAGTTGTAGGTAACACGGGCAAAAAAAACTTCCCGTATTAATACTGGTAGTAAGACTGGCAATACGGGTAACGAAGGCTAAAAAATATAATGATCCAACATCCACTTTTGGTACTAATATTTATTCTGTGCCTTTGGGCCGAAGCTGTTGGATTTAATGACCAGTCTGCGTCTGGAAGACGTGACCAGACTGTGGGCTGTAGGATCCTCCCTTTCTGTGGAAATAACTCGTTTATGACAGTCGTCAACGTATGGCATGAACGTAAAATTACGTGTCAATCCCATAAATTTTATCACGTTACAATATGCCGGCGAATTGCTACTGGTTTAGGGGGATTGATTCCGATGCTCAGGGCCTTTGCAGAAAACGAACTTATAAAAATTCGAATATGTTGACTTTACGGCACCTTCGGCATGTGTGAGTGTGTTTAAATTTAATAGTAGATCTATTGAATGAAGTTGGTTGTGTGTGTATATGTGTGTGGTTGACGTGCGGTCTGAAAATAGAATTGTCATTGTTATCGGGAAAGGAACATACACGGTTAACGTGTATGATATACTAACGACCATTATAAGCTATAGGTAAGCAGACTTCGCCAACTATGTTGTCGGTTCCTTCCCTCGTAATAGAGAGAACAAACATACAAAGCCTTTATTCCTTTGGGATAGATATACAGGGTGTATTTTTGAAACGGGGCAGTAAGGGCAAGTACCTTAACCGTTGCAGTTACAGCAAAACGTTCTTAAAAGACCTTCCCTAACTTTTTGGGACATTTTGAACTGCATTCACAGATTTTGTAAAAAACTTACAGTTAGCAAAAAAAATGCAAAAAGTTCAAATTTTTTTTTTTTATGCCAATCGATTCTATTTCATGTGGGGATCAAAAAAACTCTATGGGACCATTTTAGCTTTCAGTACTAGAAAAGACAGAAATCGCCAAAGACCTTTCCCATACATTTCGTACGGAAATATGATAAATCAACTCGAAACTCATAGGTCAGGTAAAATTTTGAACTTTTTTAAATAAAAAAAATCATTTAAACATTTAAGAAATTGGTTTATGAAATAAATTGCTCAAAATGATTTCCATTTTCACGAATACATAAGTCTTCGGCGGCTAATAATGTTCTGGGATGAATATTACGTAAAATGGTCATTAATGCATCCTTGAGCTCTTGAACACTGGCGTACGTCGTCTTATAAACCTCGTTTTTCACGAAGCCCCATAAAAAAAAATCAAGAGGTGTTAGATCGGGGCTACGAGGTGGCCACTGTGTTGGACCATGTGTACCTATCCACTGTGTACCGAATAGGCGGCTCAAATTGGAACGTGAAAGGTGACTGTTATGTGGCGGAGCACCATCTTGTTGAAAATGAACTTTTCGCAATTCCGACAGGGGCCATTCGTCCATCTCGTTTTCAAGATGGTGTAAAATGACTTCATTATACATGGCAGAATTCAGTTTCCCTTCATAAAATTCCACCATTATGACTCGATTGGACATTATACCACACCAACAGTTGAATGAGAAGCGAACCTGATTATGACTTGCCGTAACTCTTAGTGGATTTTCTTTGGACCAATAGTGGTGATTTTTTCTGTTGTACATACCGTTATTGGAAAATTTTGTTTCGTCTGACCACAGTATGTAATTTAAAAATTAATGATCTCTGCTTATTTTTCCTCTTAGCCATCTGCAAAAAGTAAGCCTTCGAACATCATCACCCGGATATAACACTTGAACTATGCGCCCATATCGATAGCACTTGTAGCCGTATTTCTTCCATATCTTTATCACAAGGGAGTGGGATACACCTACTTCAAGGGCGACTTGCCTGGACGATACCTCTGGATATGCTTCGACATAAGTTAGAACCGCAATCTCCGTGTCCATGTCCACACGAGGCTGCCGCTTTCTTTTGAAAGAACCCTGCAATTCCAGGTTTTTCAAAAGATTTGTAATAACCTTTCTTGTTGGCACATGCCGCAACGGATACTTATTGCGGTACCACACTAATGCAGCTCCCGCATTTCGATTATTGACAAAATACGCTTCTAATAAGTCAATTTATTCACGATTAGAAGACATTTTAGCGAAAATCCTTAATTAATAACTCATACGAAGTTTCTCAGCTGAAACTAAGAATAACACACAGATTTTCGAATCAAATTCGAAATTTGAGGGTAAAAATTCTTTTTATTTACTTTACAGTCAATTCTACCCACTTCCTGGCCATAACAAAAAGTTAACCATCGTAGAAATTTGTTTCTGTTGCCGAAATGTATGGGAAACGTTTTTGGCGATTTCTGTCTTTCCTAGTACTGAAAGCTAAAATGGTCTCATAGAGTTTTTTGATCCCCACATGAAATAGAATCGATTGGCATATAAAAAAAATTTTTGAACTTTTTGCATTTTTTTTGCCAACTGTAAGTTTTTTACAAAATCTGTGAATGCAGTTCAAAATATGTCAAAAAGTTAGGGGAGGTCTTCTAAGAACGTTTTGCTGTAACTGCAACGGTTAAGGTACTTGCCCTTACTGCCCCGTTTCAAAAATACACCCTGTATACCATTTCCTACGATCTTGATATCACCTTTCGTATCTTCGAGGCTCGTCTGTTTGACGTGACCTTTTCTTCAAACGTTCTTGATCTGATTGACTGATTTCAATGGACCCTTTTCGAGCTTTATCAACCTCGCCACATAAATCTATTTATGATTATTTCACAAGTATAATTGATGACAAAAAAAAATTTTAAGGCCCAATTAATTTTTTATGCTTTTGCTGTCACAAGTTTCCGGTTAATTATGTGTTTTCGAGCCAATACAATTTTGCCATAATATCCAAGCGCAATTGCCTATACAAATTATCGAAGAGATTATACTAGTAGGCGGTTCTGGCGATAAATTGTACCTCACTGCCGGAAGCCGCATGGTCCCCGGCAGAGTAGAATTTGCATCATACATATACAGGGCTTCCCAAACTTATGGGACATGAAGGGGAAGTATCTTAAATATCGTAGCAAGTAATTTTTAGAAAATCTATGAATGCAGAATTACTAACTTTTAAAAATAACATAAAGTCTTCTTTCAGCAAAATACACTTATTTAAGGTACTTCCCCTTCATGTCCCATAAGTTTGGGACGCCCTGTATATATAGCCCAGACTCAACCTCAGATGCATGGCTCGAGTCAATAATAGTACCCGAAATACGGTTATAAGCTCACCCCCAAATACGTGGGACCGAATACACTGATTCGTGAAATGTGGGTGTTAAAATTCCCCTTTGCCTAACTTTCCGGGGAGAGGGCCGTGTTTATATGTATGTATTATATGTATGGCGAAACTAGCGCCACCTGAAGTGTTGACAAGCTCGTCAACAAGTTAAACACCAGTCGTATTGAGTGTTATCAGCATTCAGGAAACTATTATCTTGCATTATTTACATACTTTTCTGTTGAGTTAGAATGTAATCGGTGCTCATATCAGCCGAACGTATTGCCTTGTGAATCATTTAGATATTTCTCTTTCTGCCCAGTAACAGGTTAGTCACTATTAATTTGATGTTTTCATACAACGTTGCGTTGGTATCAGTCGAGCACACGTTCCACCTGATGGAAAGTGGTTATCATGGCTTTTAGACGTGTCCAACACCAGGGGTCTAATACTCGTGCTGCCGACCCTGTAGTTTTATTTATATTCTGACGTAGGAAGTGTAAAGAATGTATGGGGGATTCGCCAAGACCTTCGGGGCCCAAGTCCTGACCTGAACCTCACCTGCTTACAGGTACAACTGTTCAGAAATATTAAATTATTAAATTTATGTCGAGGGGTCAGATAATAGTCGATATGCAGTCAGTAACGAATAATTCTAATGTCTAAAAATAAAGTGGTTAGGGGCCATCCATAAATTACGTCAAACGTTAAGGGGGGAGTGAGGGAGTCGACAAAGTTTGACATTGTATAACAAGAGGGTGGGAGAGGTCCTAAAACACGAACTTTAAACTATTACTTTACGAAAACCTCAAAAACATATGAAACATACAGTGCAGCTAATCCTGATAAAAGAAAAAAACAAATTGTACAAGAAGTACAATCCTTTTTCATGAATTGTTATTCATGAAAAAGTTTAAAAAGTAGTGACGAAGTTGAAGGTAATGTTTAATCTACAATCAAAGAATTGCAAATAAAAATTACGAGAAAGAAAGCGACACTTATGATTTTTTTTCCAAAATGCTTTCGGCGTTCGCAAAATATGTGATGTCAGGGAAGGGGGAGTCTCACAAATATGACCAGCTGTGACAAGGACGGGATGAGGGGGCAAAAAATCAGCTCTAACCAAAGTGAGGACATTGTGGCTTTGATCGTATTCTTACAATTTCCCATTTCAATGTCTGACAGCACGCGAGTGCATGCTGAAATGTAATGATGTTACGAAATAATTATGAAAACGGCTGTTTATGTTTGTTAGGTTTAAAACTTCCTGTTATTTTAGATAAGTATTCGATTTTGCAATTTGCCCATATCGAGTTTGCAGTATTTTTAAGGAAAACCATAAATTGATAATGTTTTGTTTATATATGCTAATTTCTGGAAATAGACGCTAACAGCACACGATATTACAGTGACGAAGGGTGAATTTTTCAAAAGGCAAGCCGGAGGAAATGTTGGAGTATAAATGTAAAGATCCCTACCGCGGCTTTCCTTTGCAGAGCAACCCGGTCGAAATCGAGTTGTCGCCCTACAGCATACCGCTGTCACAATAATCTCGTGTTGTGTTCCCGAAGGTGAGTAGGGTAGCGAGAGCTCACTGGATAGTTTTGGTGCTGCCAGTGGGAAGACCTAAGGCTTGTCCTGCTTTATCTTCTACACTGACGGCACAGAAACTCTCTGCTCTAACAGGGTCGGCAGCGCGAGTGTGACGTCCCCGGTGTCGCACATATCCATAGGCCACGCGGTAACCACTTTCCATCACGTGTGCCGTGTGCTTGTCTGCCACCTTAGTGGCATAAAAAAAGGAACCCCTTGCCACTGTGGTCTTATATTTTTAGCGCGGCTTCTTACTGTTGCTTCATTTCTACAAGTTAACATTGACATTTTGTGATTGGAACGGCCTGACTTGAGATTTATTTATAGCCCCTTCTTTACAGCTTTACCTGTTGAAATGTAAATGCTGACCTACGTAATTTGTGAATCATTATTATCCTCCAAAACTTTTTCCAACTGAGTTCCAACTAGCAACAGAGTTTCGGCTTTCAGTCTAATTTCTGGGCGCTCAACCTGTAACGAATGCTACAGTACCCCTAGCACGAAAAACTATTGCAATCGTATCGTAATCGTATTGAGAGAACGAACCATTACGATTGGCTGGCTTCACACACACGTAGACAGTAGACAGGCCAATCGTAATCCTCCATTCTCTCAATAGGATAACAATAGTTTTTCGTACTAGGGGTCACTGACGTGTTTGGAATGATTTCTCATTCTAAGACTGATCTGTCCATTATTCGGTTTTGAGTTTTATGGGAGACTGTGTTGCGTTTTTCGTTCAAATGGTTTAAGTGCCATGTACGTAATGTAAAATGTTATTACATAGTTGTCCGTGCATCGCCTCACAAGGTGTCATTGTCGCTGGTTTCTATTGCACACCGCTGGTGCTGGAAAGCATTGAACTGTTTCCACGCGATTACATTTCATTATCAGCTGTTGGGTATTGGACGTTTTAGAATAGAGGCACGCAATCAAGCGCAATTTAATGTACTTATCATTTATAATGTATAATTGGATTATAACTCGTAGTTAGGGTAATTAATCGTAGATTGTGATTGTATTTATTTTGATGCATTACACACTGACAGTACATGATAAAAAACGACATCCAGGAATTTAAACCCAAAGCCGTACATTTTCCAGGAGTTAAACCAACAAAGCTTTCTGTAACTCTTCTAAATGAATATTGTTTATTTTCGTCTACAAGATCTGTCATCGCCCTGAATATACTATTCAGACTGGCTCCAGGTATCTTAGTAGAGTACGGCTGGTTTCGTAAGGATTATTTTGATAGAGGTTTGAACACTATCTTTACCTACAGTACAAAATGTTCGAAATCTACTATTACGCCAAAAGAAAGAACCGTTACTAAACATGTATTTACAAAAAAATATTTGTATCAATTCACTTTCTTTTTATTTCTGGGTCACTCATTTAACACTGATAATACCGTGGGCCAAATGTTGGCATCCTTAATATTCTTGTTATAACTCATGTAAGCTTAATTACTTGTGTTAGTGGGTCAAACTGGTGATATACAGTATACTACACCACTGGATACTACAACCTGCAACGCCTAATCGGAATTTACCCCAGTTGATCTGGAAGCAACTGGGGTAATGCGTCGTGCGATTAGGCGTATTTGCCATACATATTTTTGAAACCATAGTCCATTATGGACCCATAATATTTGTGTTCGTGGTGCTTATCTCTTTTGTAAGTAGTTTACCTATTTGTCTTAATTACTAATTTTGCTATAGGGAATTTAATTTATTATTTATTTACCTATATTATAACTATTTTAATTCCTCCAATTAACTTCTGATTTATTTATAATTTTGATTAGTTCCGCTGTGACAGTAAGTTGCCCTGAGAAGACCCAAAGAAAGTTAAACTCTGAGTGTCATTACTTGGTGTTTTTGTGACCCACTACTGTTGAACCTGGTGTAAAGGAACAGAAGTTACTTACAGTAGTAGGATTGGGAGTGGGATTAGTCTAGTCTAGTCTATGCAGCTGTGTTATTCTCTAAGCATTTAGCGTCTAGCGCAGCGCTGCTCTCGAACTTTTCATAGATCGGCATGGGTGACGTCACTTAAGATCTTCGAGGCTGGAGAATTTCGAGAGAGTTGGGTGTAGTTTGAACCCCCACTTTGTCTCACACCGTGTCCAACCATCGTAATAATCCCACTACACCCCCTTAGGGGCATAGCTAGGTAGCTTGAGCCGAACAGGAAGAAAAAGGCTGTGGAATGAACTCCATGCTGTGGTTTTCCCAAGTGATTACAATATGGGGTTCTTCAAGAAGGGCATTAGAAGGTTTCTTCAGGGTCGTCAGTGCGAGTGTGACGCTCCTGGTGTTGCACACTTACATATAGGCAACGGTAACCACTTTCAATCAGGTCGGCCGCGTGTGCTTTTCTGCTACCTAAGTGCTATATAAAAAATTAGATCAACCTTCTTCGTTAAACGATTCGCGCGGAGGCTGTGATGCAATTTGAAGGCCATTATCTACAGATACAGCATCTGTTGAATCGAGCCGTAATAATCCGTGCCTCGCAGCGGTACCGAAGTAGGCGCTGTTATCTCAATAACGTAGTAGTTGTACGGTGATAAAGATGGAGGCTGCTTTAACAGTAGTAATATTGGCACCTCCATGTTTGAAACAGAATATTTTTTTCTGTTTTGTGTAACCGGTAGGTTTCAGTGCTACCTAGGGGTGCAAGGGATATAATCTTAGGAAGTTTTACACCTTGGCATCTGAAGATTTAAGACGGTGCCGGTTTTAGTCGGTTTGAGTTCGAGGTTTTTTTTATACAACTGACATGGTAGACAAGCAGACGTTCCATCTGACGGCAAGTGGCTACCGTGGCCTATGGACGTGTGCAACAGCAGGGGAGTCACACTCGTGCTGCCGACCATGTGAACAAAGTTTTTGTGCTGACAGTATAGAAGAGAAAGCAAGAATAGCCTTTGGTCTTCCCACCGACAGCATAATAACTCTCCTGTTAGCTCTGGCTACCCTATGGCCCTATCACCGCCGGGATCACAACACGAGGTTATAGCCGCTGTATTCTGTAGGGTGGAGGTACTTCCCCAGTCGTACTGCTCAATTGGACGGGAATACCGTCGTGTCCTACCTCCTTCACCTATAATTTATAATTTTCTCTTACACTCTTAATCTAGGTTTCCAGGGGGTTCCCGCACGAAAGAAAGGTTTTAGTGCTACCAGTATGTCTCATCTTTTGTCTAGCATGCAACCACAAGCCTACAGATGGGCGTCTGTTGTTTTTACGAATGGCAATAGAACGAGTCCGGCCGTTACCGTCCCATTGCGATACTCCTCCGGCCGGAATTAGCACCCACACAGAAAAACTCATTATTCCGCTACTCTCCTAACCAGTGCGTCTCCTATAAATAAATAGATGCAAAAAATTGAGGCATTGAACCCGTGACCTGTGACTTAACCCTGATCCTCGAACACCTTACCGCTACACCATTGAGGACTTGTCAGTTTCCATTCACCTCTTTCATTTTTAATGGTCCCCCCTCCCCATCCATGTTTGTCAATTGTAATTTTGCAAACGTTCATAGACCATGACAACCACTTATTAGATGGACTGTGTGGTTCATTGCTGTTTTTCTTAACAGGCAGCAGATAAACACGGCCCACCTGATGGAAAATGGTTACTGTGGCCTATGGACGTGTGCAATACCAAGGGCGTCACTCTCTTGCTGCCGACCCTATAGGAGCTTTCTAATGCCCATCTTGAAGAACCTCAAATTGCAGTCGCTTGGGAACACCACAGCAGAGAGTCAGTCATTATAAAATACATTTTGAAAGTTGTACTTTAATATTACTGCGACAAATGTCATCGTCACAGTAATTTTAGAGTTATGTACTAACATACAAAAACAGTTTGATTGTTATCAGCGCACGCGTCGAAGCGAAACGCATCGGCAAACAATGGTGGCTAAATAAACGGCGATACAAGAACACAACCGGGTTACGTGATCCTCTAAACCACTTTCACTTTGTTTTTGAGGTATTTTGCACGTACAGCAGGGCTAACATGCGCGCAACGAGAGAGCTATCTCGAGGCATTTTGCCGTTTTATGTCGATATGTCGACTGTTGGTAGCATGAAGGTCTAACATGCGCGCCACGAGATAGCTATCTCGAGACATTTTGCCGTTTTATGTCGATATCGACTGTTGGTAACATGGCAAATTTCATGGCGATCTGTCAGATGTCGCCATAACTCGACTTCGAGAAATCATCTCTACTTAGTGTCTGCAAATTGTAACATACGTGCCCTTATTTACTCGAATTTTGACATTTAAAATGTTTTGTCTCTCGTCTATCATTTGGTCGACGAGAAGTTATCTCGTGTAAACTTTTCTTGTGCTCGGTTCATTTTGGATCAAAATTTAGTACCTTTGTGCGATTGCAAGCAATTTTCGACCTTAATGACATTTCCTTTGTTACGTGTCTTTTCGCGTTAATTGATGACGCTGATCACGAACATAAGAAAAAAAATTCGGTAGCATGTCATGTCAATAAGGTCGAAAATTGTTTGCACTATTTTTTCTCTTTTTTAAATTAAAATGTTTTGTCTCCCGTCTTTCATTTGGTCGACGAGAAGTTATCTCGTGTAAACATTTTTTGTGCTCGGTTCATTTTGGACTAAAACAGCGACTGCAAGCCATTTTCGACCTTAATGACATTTCCTTTGTTACGTGTCTTTTCGCATTAATTGATGACGCTGATCACGAATATAAGAAAAAAAAATCGATAGCATGTCATGTCAATAAGGTCCCTAACTAGTCTGTGCTTCCGAGCAAATGGCCGTATCGGGCCGATTTTATCGGATAAATGTTTAAAAAATGTGTATGCCATAGACAACAATTGAAAAAGTTTGACGCGACAAAATATGTCGGCGTTACTTCGCTCGAGAAGACTCGAGATGATATCTCATCTCGATTCGAGATATTTGACGACGCGCGCATGTTAGCCCTGCAGGACAACAATAGATAGTTTTACTTGTCATCTGTATTTGTTGAAATACAATTGTGGTAACAGACTGGTGGTAATATGTCTACTATCACTTCATTATCGTCTAAAGCGTTGCTCACGGCTGCATCTAAGACTTTCACTTCGGAGTCCGGGGCTCTCCTTCCCCTTTTGACTTTACACGGCTTTTATAGCAGCGGCTACTGTTTACCCTCCCAACACGATGACGAAAGTTGCGCCCAAGCCATGACCGCTAGCAAGTGCTAACTGGCGGCAAAATAGTTACCCATGAGGATTTTCGCACTTTTAAAAAAATACCTTAAGTACCTACCTTTTTTTTACGTACGGGACGTCCCCACGGATCCCCCTCCCCCCCTTCGTAACTGGAGAGGGAGGTTATGTCGGACTCGAACCAACTAAACCGTACGTCGTCTGTGGGTCGTTGTGCTAGGCCGGAGGTGAGGTTGTCTTCGACATATCCTTCGCACCCCGGCTGACCCAGAGCCATCCCTCTCGGTGTACCTACTAATCATTGTAAGGAAAACATGCTATTCTATTCAAAATCTCTTTCTTTCATGGAAACACCAAAAATTCTGAACGAAGATCGATCACTGATGTAACTGCAACCACCTGAATAAATAATAATGAATAATACAATCAAACTAGAACACTGTGTTCAACATTCTAACTGTTGTAAACTCATCTGTTCCGCCAGGAGGCATGATAGACCAAACATCGAATAGCCATATTAGACATCATTAAGTATCATTACATTGACTCAACAGTCAAGACTCACAACGAGTCATTCCTTTACAAAATATTACATTTCTTACGCACACATTACGCGTCAACATTCATAAAAACTAAACCATAAATATCTCCATAGTAGCCCATAGCCGATGACACATTGCGTCTCCAGATCCCGAATGAACCGGACGTGTGTGTGACAGTGTGTGTTTTTCAATTTTCCGTATTGTGTTTTTGTGTCAAGTGTTATCATGGGGAGGCTACAGAAACGCATGGGTCGTTTGTGTTGTGTAAGTACACCGTACTGATTCATTCTGTTGATAAATTATTCATATCTGTGAGTCATTGGCGTCACGGCACGCTAGACAGATCATCTGTCAGTATTTGTTTACGACTAGGAGAGCTTGCTTCATCCTATTATGTTTTATGGCTTCGTATCACTGCAGGTGGAGTTTTTACAAAAACAACATGCATTGTTTTGTTGTTATGTTAATAACTAACGTAAATATAGTATTTTTAACATACGATATTTTTTTTTTGCATTGATGTTTGTTAACTGTACGTGGGTAATTCTTTTCCTACAATAAACATAGACAAATTACGCCTTATAACAACAGCTGCCTACCAGTGAAAATCCTGTTAAAATAGGTTTAGTTTTTTCAGAGCTTTTGAACCCTCTGCTACTACAGGATTATTTGTCTAAACAATCCTCTTTCAGGGCAAATCACTCTCATATATTGCATTCCTATTTCTTATACAATCTTACTCCCATTAAATTCGTCTTAATTGCATTCATACCACTTTAATTTTTATAGCCAGAATATCTCAATTTTTGATAGCAAATTTCTTCTGTCGAATCGTCGACACTTCTCCCAAATTCTACTTTCCCATTGCGTTCTTGGAGAAGTTCATAGGGTCCTCTGGTGTACCTACAAGTATATCTGCATGTAGCACACGTCAGGAAACTAATTAATTATGTGATAAAAATAGATGACAAGTCATGAACAATTGAGTAACTGTTACGCCAAAGAGAAAAACGTAATTAGTCCACTGCATGTAAAATGACCTTAGGTCAAATGGATAAATGACTAATGCATCCCACAATATACATGTGTCAGTGCGGAGGACTTAACAGGGATACAAGTCTGCTAACAAAGTGCTTATATTTAAGTAGGCAGTTAAATTTAACTAGCTGAGAAGTACGAAGTTAAATGGTAATAGAATTCCGGTAAAATAAAATAAAATTTCCAGAAAACTTAAACAAATAATAAAAAGCGCATTATAGTCTGATTCGTTTTGCAGTTAGATGTTTCATTAGAAAAGTTCGTAAAATTAGTTCATGATTATGATTCATCTATCTTGAAAGAAAAGGCTTTCCGGTTTGGTAAATGTCTCATTAAAATTTACCTTTTCGTACCAAATCTAAGTGATATTTTAGCCGATTCGGATGGTGACCATAGTATATGATGATAATACCACAGTATGAAAGTGCATTAGACTTTGAGAATACTGCGCTCATATTATGTCGATATCACACAACAATAATAATAAAAACCTCATAAATTTTACGTAGGTACGTAATTTTCTAGTTATGAGGTGTAAATTATCTAATTAGAAGAAAAAACAATTGCTCTTCTCGTAATTGACCGTCAATTTAAAGAATTGTGCAGTGTTCTTTTTTTAATTTATAACAGTTTTATTGGATAAAATTGTTAATGTTGCTGAAAGCCTATATCGGTGATGTCATTAATAAGTAATGGCTACCGAACCTACGGCTTTGAGTGAGTAATAAAAGCAAAAAAACATTTAAGTCGGACGCGAACCGACGTGGTGGTTCCAATTTTAACTTTAATTGAAGGAAACGAACTATTTTCGGCACACAGTCTTTTACTGCGTTAGAACGGTATACGGAAGTTTTATCTTGTTATGACTGCTTCTGAATGCATTTTACAAACTGTTGTAGATAAGTCTTCATTATTATCCGCACATTATGCTAAATTTGAGAATCTACATTTCAAAATATTATAAACGATTAACTCATTCCTACTTTAGCTTTCTTCTGCACTCGTAAGTAATTTTTTCCACTACACCATTCTAATCTTTACTTACTTTCAGCGGGGATATCCTCTGGGCTGAATGGTCCTCGAAGATCACCCATCTTCGAGGACTCACCCATTTCCCCTTATCGTCCCCTTGGGAAGGTATGCAATATCCAGCAATTTCAGCGTTTTGTCAAACTTACCTGATCCTTAGCAAAATCTTACGACCAGTTGCACCTTCAGATCCTCTACACAATCCTATACCGGCTTCCGTAGTCAGTTCTTATAATACTTCTTCAGTTAGGTAGGTTTTGATAATTTTTTTACTCCATCGCCATGCGTTGCAGTACATGTACCAATATGTTCACTCATTTATAAAACAGTCCATTCTAATTTGGCGTGTGTCGAATTGATGATTCATTTGCAATAAACCAGGCATTTATGGGAAATGTACATTCCAACCTTCATAAATTCACATTACGCTCCATATTACGATGTAATTATTGCATTTCGTTGCATTTCAGGCGGTCCTCAATGACAAGTATTTTCAGAGCAAGGTCGATATAATTGTTTTCTTTGGTTCCTACAATACCAAACACTGAAATGAGGTCATTATTTAGTCATTCTCCGTTATAGTAAGATTTAGGTATATAGGAATGTCTAGAGCTGCACCAATTTTCCTCCTGTCCTGGAGGCTTCGATTTCTTTGTCATATTGTCATATTTATATTTATCAGTGACTAGTATGTAATCATTACGGAGGTTAGCTACTTACTTGGAACGTTTTATTGTAGCCTGGTTTTCCCGCTAAGAATAAGTTTGTATTACCTAAATAAGTTTGTAGTTCTGAATGTTCAGTTATTAGATGTTAGTGGGTTTTTTAATACTGGTGATACTGGTACAGTATTACATCAACGGATCACAGTGAGGTAGTTATATTCGAATGGAATCGGTTAAAACATCGTGTTTTACCAAAGGATCCTTTTGATCTAAATAGAAAAAAATTAATCGGTCTAGGCGGGATTTGAACCCGCGATCTTTGCCTTACAGAGGCAATGCTTTGACCACTAAGCTACTAGACCTCACCCGAACCAATTCAAATTTCTCGCTTCTATATCTGTCTTTGAGGTGACAGTGGAGTGTGTTTACCGATATTCTTTCGAACTATCGGAACCGATGAATGATTTTTCAATCATGTTTAAATATTGATGTTTGAATGTTAACCACTCCGCCGCATGGAGGAACATATAAAGCTGTCCTGTCCCGGGTTATCATGCTTGTTGACTCAAACCGGGAATCGTTTAGTAGTTTGCCTCACACGGTGTATCGTTTACAGAACTAAAAATTGACATTTTCTCATACCCTTATGAAGTGCCACTTGCCACTACGCTTCTAGTAAAACGAGGGGGACGTAATCTCACGCGATCTCGGTCTCAAGAGGGGATTCCCGTCCCAAGGGCCATGGCGCTGCTACCCCACTTTTGTATGCAAATAGTTCTGGTATAAAATTCATCAATGTCACGATAATTGTTTGTTTAATTATGCTTAATATAAATTAATTATCATTTATTCAATCATCAGCAATATTACGCATTGTTTGAATTAATTTCTATATTAATTTTTATTTTTATTTTGGTATTGCAATTTCTGTCATTATCATTATTATACATTGTAATGCGACCAAACTGAAAAAACTTCTTTCTTTTACAATAATTCTCTACATACAGCGAAATTTTTGTTCATATTTCGCCACCATATGCTTTGGTCCCAAGTAATAGAGTGCGAAACTATTGGCGACTGCAGTCAACTAGATTCTTTTTAATGGACTGTGGGCATATCATAACGTGCTATAGGAATGAAGTGGTGTAGTTCTATCTCTTTCTCGCGCAGAAAATGAACGCTCAATAGCACGCTATGGTAGACCCATTTACTGTGGGGTGTTGAATAGCCTTATTTCTAAATCCTCTTGTACTTAAGACATCTGAGGAATCAAATAGGTTGGCATTTATTTTCTCCTTTGCCAAGAATGATGTGGCAAAATGTACACTATAAAATAAAACCATTGCATTCAAGGCTTTTTCCCTAAAAAAATACCGTTTATATTGTGTAAATCCCGTTGTTAACCTAGCAGCTGAAGCTGAAACCTAGCAGCATATAGGTACTGAGTTGATCGCCGAGCCTCGTGATATGTGGGTGGAATACATAACGGGCACATGATTACGCATTCTTCAGCCGTTTGGACGTATTGTTATCAGCTGCTATTTATCGGGGCGTCGAGTGTTGAGAAGGCCATGCCGGGCGGATAAATTCTCTGATACACTAGTGGTGTATCTTCATTCATTTATTTTATTACAATAATAATATTATAGTTCAAAAAGCGCCACAAAAGTATTTTTTAGTAAATGTTAGGTTATAAATAATTCGACAGGGATTTTTCGTATGGCTATGTGCTTTTTACAATCAATTCCGTCATTGTCTTTACTTAGATTTAGACGTAAGAGTGAAATTTTCCCCATCTTCAATCATCAGAACAACAGATTTGTTACTCCTTCATCCTAAAACGGCTTGAATGATTCTCATGAAATTTGGAATGAGGATGGTTACGTTATATCCTATAGCACAGAATAAATAATAATACTGTAGGAACTGTAGTAACGTACCAACATATTTTTATAAAAACATAGGGCAATACATTTTTTTTCTGTGAAAAATTGGGTGCCTTAGCCAGAACCAGCCAAAAACTGTCTCGTGCGCCGGTTACCATGCCACATAATAATATGCATAATTGCGTATCGGTTTTTTTGCTTTTGTTATGCTTTTCAGTTAATTTTTTTTCTTACTATATCCATATTTTATTCAACTTAAATAAGTATTTCGCACATTGGCTGAACGTCCCTTGCTTTGCGGTCAATTTTTTTGGCAGTATGAACCTGTTTCATCTGTAACCTGCCATCGGCAATGCCAACCAGAGACATTATTCAATTTTTGTGGTATTTAATCATATGTTGAGTGACAAGCTTTGATAACGGCAAAGCGGTAGCCTTAAAGGCGACTTATCTGCAATTGATAGTAATAGTATCACAGTATTGTCTAGGTATTGCGATCAAGATTTCTATTTTCTTAGAAAATACACCGCAGGTTCAATTGCAGGTGTAAATATTTTTTATACATAAACATGTATACTTGCATAGTCCTGGGTACTTCTATGTAGGTATACCATAAAAAGGTGTATGTATTTGCACCTAAAAATATACTAAGGTATTTAACAGCATTCTTAAAATCAAATTACAGCTGTGCTCAGTTTGGGCCCAGAAAAGGTAGTAAGTATAATAGTACCTAAGCAACAATGTCAGTTTGATCGTATTATAGTATCGTATTTGTGATTTAGGCCGATGGTCGACGCCCCCGTGGCTGACGGCCCCGAATCCACATTTGTTCTGTTTCTGCTTTTGCTCAACCCTCACTGTAAATATTATGAAGGCTGAAGAAGCGAAAAGTCATACAATGTATATGTGTAGGTATGTCAGGATCGTAGCAAGTGGAAAGATGTTGTCTCTGCCTACCCCAATTTGACTATACGACCGTTGATTCCACAGGAATATATTAGGATAGAACGGCCATATAAACGGGAAACGCGTGGCAAGTTTTTTATTCTATTCCGGTCCTATGAAACAGAATCTTTCAAACGCTTACGCAGTACCTACTGTTAAGACTAGCTTGTAATAACATCGTTAAAAATACCTTGAATATGCCATAGTGTGCTATTTTCAACTGTACCTAGAATAAAAATGGGCAGGTAAATTTGAAAAATAAAGGTATTTATTTACAGTGAAAAAGTCACCTCGCGCGTCATGCAGGTGAATACTGCGTATGGCCGTTCTATCGTAATATATTTCTGTGGTTCATTCGATTACGATAAAACTTGGACAACATTATTGCTTAGACCCGATAGAGGTATTGCAATCCAGTCGTATTAATTTTCAAATCGATTTAAGTAGAAAAAAATCTCGCTCTCTCTATCTAGGCGGGGTTTGTCATATCGATTTTTTCACAAATTCTCCCGTGTGATGCTGGGACAGATGTGCTAGTTATTATTTAGTCTTCCGGGCTCCGTCTCGCATACGAACGTGACGAACTCATAGCATATGCATGTATGCATGGTCCAGGTGTCAGCTCATTGATATGCACCACACGCCCGCCTTTGTCAATCAATGTTCCGCATAAATAGTTTACCAATTTAATGAGTCTGGTTGTTTGTTTTGTCTTATTCTTCCTATTTAATGATGATAAATGACAAATACTATGATAAGTTCCACGCAAATCTGTTGAGCCGTTACAGCTTATCGAATTAAAAAGAACTTTCACGTGCAACTTTCTTATGTATAAATGTTAATAGGGTTAGCGACGCATTCTTATAAATTAAACAGTGTAGTCAAAATTTTTTATGTCAAACAGAACGGTATGGATCCTTGATCGCCTGAGATATACCTGATCATTAAATTTAAATAAAGTAATCATAATTTAAATATGTAATAATAGAAAAAAATGTTCAGAGAAGCGAGTGAGACTCGATCGACACTGAATTTTCAACCGACTTTAGTTACGAGTAATCAAATAAAATTCACAAGAAACAGTAGGTAATTTGATTGCAATGACAAAAGAAATACACCAATTGTGTGATGTGATGGTTCACGTGACAAATCCATTTGTAATTCCCGTGAGATGGAATATCTACGAACACGATTCAAGAAATAACTGTATTCTTATTGTTGTAGAATCACTTCTCCTCGGTTCCATCACTAATAGCCGCAGAATATAATATTAAGGCTCGAGTACACCGTGGCCCATGCTCGGCCACTGCAGGCCATCGCCATTGTGTACAGGGCCAATTGTATACAGTGATGAAAGATTGGATAGCGTGGCGCGCAATTGTCGTGTCTCGGAGAGCACGTTAAACCATCGTCGGTCCCGATTGTCATAAGAACATGTATGTCAGTCGTTATGTACGGGCAATGGGTGAAATGTCCCACTGAGAGAGGCTGATCATCCTTCCCCACTGGCAGTAGTAGGTAGTAGTACATTTTTCACAACTTAATTCTTAATTCTTTATTGCACACAAATAGTACAGAGCTCATACACAAATACAAATACAAAGAATATGTAAAGGCGAGCAGAACTCAATATGAGTTCTCATCCAGCATAACCGCTAGTGAATAGATAAATTGACACATACAACAGTAATATATTGTGTTTTATGTAATATACAATATTTATTCCTTGAAAGTATTTAGGTACGTCAAGAAGACTAGCTTTGCTTAATGAGTACGAACTAGGACATTGCCACACTGCTCTTGTTGTTGACTCCAAGTTAAATTATGAAACATGATATACATATAAAAGACCTTTTTTTTACGTAAGTACGGTCTGTGGGCGTATAAATGATGATGAATGGCCTATTAATCTCTAATCTGTCTCGAATCATTGTTCATTGATTAGCTCCTAATTGGTCTTTCATAATCAATGACATCTTCACAGATGTACCTAATACAAACATCACGCGATAATCCTTTATCATTGCCTGCCTAGGTATCTAAGAAATCTACTGTCCTCATTTCCTAGTGAAACGTTTTTTGCACGATTCTTGATACTTTTACTTAAATATTACTTAATTTCCTTCGTGATATCAGTCATCCATCATCACACCACCCTCCCGATATCACCACAAAAGCCTTTTCCTTAAGGAGTTGTCTGTTCGATAATGTTATAGCCACGTCACAAATGGGCCAGTTTCGAATATTTTACACATCAAACAAAAAGCAGTCATTGCATGAAGGACGCACAAACAGTAAGCCTCTTTCCCAGTGGGGTAGGCAGATGCCAAATGTTTTCACCTGATACGATTCTGTAATACGTACACGTACATCTTTCGCTTATTCTACTTTCAAAATTGTTTTCTTACATGCTCACCGATTTCGTGAACCTTGACATGTCCTTTTTTAAAAAGCCTTCGATCGACATAGGTACGTACTAACTATTAAACTCTCGCGTTCCATGACCTCGCGTCAGCCTGTGACCACGGCCGGTGTAACCTGGTCGAAACGTCAGGCAATCAAAGGTATGTAAGTACCTATACCATGACCGCGTTAATTCCCGTTTTCTAAATTATATGACATAGGTACGTATTACGCATGTCTGGGTCGACCCTTACCGGGTTGCCTTTAATACGAACATTCGTTGACGATCGTTAAAGACTGTCCTCCCATAGATTCCCTGCAAAATGGATGTCATTCAATGTAGAACAACATCCTTGTTTCTATTTCTATTTAAGCTAAGTTTACTTCCAAGGCGTTGATGGAGAAGAAACGGCGCAACAAACTCCACTGCGGCATGACTGTATGAACTGGCCATTAGCTTTTCAACGTAGTAAAGTACCAAATTATCTATTCCAATCACTCCTGCCTTTGTTAGTCCCATCAGCTTATAATTAAATTCATCGATCTCTTTGTTTGAGCATCAACAAAACACTGGAAGGACGTGCAGAAATTGATCGTGACGTCATTAAAGGCTTTTGTTGGAAGTTGAAATGTACCATAGAATTACATTAAGGCATGTATCGGGGTACGAGGGTAAATATGGCCCATCCATTGCGGCAATTAATTTAGATGCTTTATTTGTCAAGTAGAAGCCGACCTGGTTTATTGGTGGGTAAGGTTGGTTTGCTCCCGAAAGGTATTGGTAGGGCTCACCCACATGTTACGCTGTCTACTTCAATTTTTATTAATCTCAAACTATTAAGAACACCCCTAATTGAATTTTATAGGTTATCGTAGATTAGGCCGCCTATTGAAGTTTAATGTACGATATGGATGACGTGATAAAATAACAATTTATTTATCTGTGCATAGTAAGTAGGATATCGCTATTATTGCTTGTTTTCATCGATTTAGCTGTAAGATTACAATTAAAGTTAC
The DNA here is from genome assembly GCA_949126895.1 of Eilema caniola. Lineage (NCBI taxonomy): Eukaryota > Metazoa > Arthropoda > Insecta > Lepidoptera > Erebidae > Eilema > Eilema caniola. Next base: position 25,134,080 of record OX421472.1, read on the forward strand.
TTTAAAGATCAGTAAGTTATATGCGTTATCTCACTGTGCCTAAATGTTTATTCAGACAACATTTCTCCGCCTGATTTAAAAATGACCCAAAGAGGTATACACAAAAGAGACGTGGCGGTGACGTATTCCGGTTGCGGTTTATTTACGTAACACAATATAAACCTTATGCTTTGTACAAAAACGTCACTTTTGTCTTAGATGAGAATTGCGTCGTCATTTAGTGGCGGGACGTCGTCGCCTGGAGGCGCGGGCGCAACTTATATTGTGTTACTTAAACCGTCATACGTCCTCGCCACGTCTCTTCTGTATAAGTCGCGCCTAAAGCGTGTGATTGAACATCTAAGCAAACATTCAGGGTGAGTGGTCGGCTCATTGCCACACTTCAGAGAGGTCCCTCAGTTATGTCAGACTCGAACTGACTATAACGTGGTACCTAATAAGCTATGCACCATTGTGAGAACAAAATAAATTGTGATAGTCTACAGTGGCGCATTGCAGAGCATGGCCCATGCCCACTGTATGTAATAGGTATTCTCTTCTCTTCTCTCGTTTCGTTCTGCTGATTCACGTCTCTTTGCAAATTCACGCAGAGTGGAATGCTGCCTTTAGCCAGAACACGCATTACACATTATCAAATTTTTTGATATTGGGAAATTGCTCATTTCGTATTCATTTTCTTAAACTAATCTTTCTACCCACATAAAACTACTGCGTTATATGGATAGACATCCATATTATATCGTAGTATCATGGTGAAACTTCTTGAATATCAAATATGTGTCTTCTTATACGGACTGACTGGTATAGCCTATTAATATTTGGCACTCCATATGTAGGTTCGGCACTAACACCCACTGGAAAATGGTATGGTTTGCGCACCAAAATAATATTCAAAGTTCTCTTACTACTCATAAGGGCCGTGCACTGTACAGGTGAAACGGTTTTATGCATACAATATTGAATTATTATGCCAAAAATAAAATAATGATTTATAACTGTAACGAAAACTTTTTATTTAATAAGAAAATGAAAAGTTTTTGAAGTCGGTTAAAAGTGTTGCCAGCAACTCAACATTATTGTCAAAAACTAGCTGTTACACGCGGCCCCGCGGATTTCGGTTATCGCGACCAAGCATAACTCTTCTCAACTCTAGTCTATCTCTGTTCCAAATTACATCAAAATCGGATCAGTGGTGTAGGCGTGAAAGCTTAACAGAGAGTCACTTTCGCCTTTATAATATAACTATGGAGTTCAATTACCACATTTGACCATAAGACCATTATTATATTATACTGCTATACAGGGTGGATTTTGACCTTACCTGGAGGGAAGTAGGTACTTTAAATACTGGAGATAGCGAATTACACTAAAAGGAAACATTCCTTTATTTTTAAAAGATGCAAAACTGCATTAGAATATTTTCTAAAAATAAATTTTGTCTAATTTAATTTACAAGTTAAGATTTACTAAATTCATTTTATTTAATTTACTATTATTGTTAGAGAGATTTGATCCTTATAATTTACCCTATCGATTAAAACCATAAAAATACAGGGTGTTACTTTTTGAATTTTAGTCGCTTCGATTACCGGGTCTGTCAAGCAAGTTTCCAAAAAACTTTGAAAATCGAATGCAGTTTCTTTTAAAAACAAAGGAATGTTTCCCTTGAGTGAAATTCACTATCTCCAGTATTTAGAGCACTTCCCCTCCAGGTAAGATTAAATTTAAGATTAAAATTAAAATCTTTCATCCTGTATATGGCTATGCTGCCCTGATCTAGAATGCGGCTCACATCATGCCGACCGTGACGTGGGTGTCGCTAAACTATAAGATGACATCATCTGATGGTCCGGCGAGAGCTCGCAGTTATTCTCTACCGAGCCCTTACGTCACGCGGTGGTAATTGTTTTTGTATTAGGTCATTACTTCACTTCACCAACTGTTTGTTATATTTCCCATATGTATACTTCGGGACGTATATCTTGGGCTCGAAAATGTGCCCTTCACGCGCAGTACGCGTTTCTTTTGAGAATAGTACGGCGTGCGACGGCCGTGGACGAGTTCAAATTCACCAGGCACAGATTATTACAAAACAATCTGCGAGCGACAGGGCCTCGTTTTTCTTGTGAATTACGTCCAAGATATGTGTTGTTGGGCATGTCCCGACGTATACTGTACTCAGATAAACGGAGAAAACAATAGTGTCGCTTTTCTCTTGTTTTGTCTTTCATGAAATAGTCACGCCGTCGTCGATGACTAATCGAATTGTATGTCAAAGGTCGTGGGTTCCATTTCTTCGAGCACGGGAAATGGTTAATGATGTTTACTTATGTGATATCACGAGATGAAACTTACACAATTGGAGCCTATTGGTGGCCGTCTGACGGGTCTTAAGTTCAGACATAGACGCGCATAGGTTATCTCTTAGAACATTTTCATCTCGGACAAAATCACGTCGTTCGTACCAACGATCGTTTGCCAATTCCTACAACGCGTTCAGAGAAAAGGTGGTACTTTTGAATAATGCCGAGAAAACGTGTGCGTTTAGAAAGCTTCTTTTTGTTTTAGATAGTACTGTTCATATATACAAAACAAAAAACACTGCTAGTACACATTCAACTAAGTTTTATGACTGTGTGATGGCATATTCGAAACCGTAAAGCCTTTTGAAAACCACACGATGACGGTCCTATTCACATGCCAGTTACATCTATCACATATTTCCACTCTTTCATAATTATTTTGCGAGTACTCTTTTGACCTTTTTTCCTGACCTTTTTGACCTGAACTTAATTCCTTGGAAAGTCCTCGTTCTGATTAACATACGAACGCCTATTATGGTATTTTTTGGTAACAAATCGCGTCGCGTACTATGTTGAAGATCTTCTCAGCTGTGGGGACACAAATGCTGTGGGAAACCATTCCGTGGCTGTAACATCCTATCAACCCGTAGAATCAGATACAAGAAGCTTTAAGATTTATTAGCTAATGAGAAATATTTGCAAGAAACGTTCCTTCACCTCTCCTTTACTTCCAAATGACTAAGAATTAGTCCAAGATTTAAATCTTAATATATATAAATCTCGTGTCACAATGTTTGTCCTCAATGGACTCCTAAACCACTTAACCGATTATAATAAAATTCGCACACCATGTGCAGTTCGATCCAACTTGAGAGATAGGATAGTTTAAATCTCAAATTATAGTCGGATTTGCGATAACAACATCCACGCGGGCGGAGCCGCGGGCGACAGCTAGTAATTAATATAATTTTATGACTATGGATGGCACAACGATTTGTCACTAATACACCGTGGACATTCCACTTATACGCACTTATTGATTCGGCGATACCGGACGAACCTGTGTTTCCGGACATCGATGTCTAACTGACTAGAGTGACTAGGTGCTTCACCGTGGCCCACATCGTCACTAACAACAGGTGAGATAGTGGTCAAACGCGAGCCTATTAATAATAGAGAAAAACAGCCGCTTGACTAGAAGCGTTAGAATTTTCCAGAATATAACCTATCTCCCTCCTTGTTCCAGTGCTCGTGTCTCGTGAGCCCGGCCAGCATGTCGAAGAAGCCGGCGGCGCAGCCCACGCTGCACAAGGTCATCATGGTGGGCTCCGGTGGAGTGGGCAAGTCTGCCCTGACCCTGCAGTTTATGTATGATGAGTTTGTCGAAGACTACGAACCCACTAAAGCAGACAGTTACAGAAAGAAGGTGAGTTGGGTACTAATTAAACAAGGCCCACACTGAAACAGCATACGGCAGATGCTTTTGGATGCGATTAATGCGACATTTACAGGTCACACATCGAAACAGGCACACAGCAAATGTTGCATTGGCGCCCTACAATACACAGTAAATGCTTGACATATCTTGTCAAGAAGCATTTTCCTTGGCAATTTGCTGTGTGCGAGCAAATACTGCCTTGGTGTATGGCAAATTGACCCCGTTACCTATAGAGTATGCGTTTGCTGTAAGCTGGTGGCTTGCTGCTTTGTTGAGCGGCTTGCCTTGCTATAGTCTTGAATCATTTCATTATAAGTGCACGTCCCTACGGTAACTAGATTTTTGATCTCTCGAACCACGGTCTAACAGCTTGTATTTTATATTCACTGTTTTCCTCCTTAAATTCAATTTTGACCTCAAATTCTGCTACAGAAGTATATCAAAATAGCAGTTATTTTGTTTTACGAGGTGCAATCGTAATCAATAAAGCGCGTGTAACATTATACGACGCAAGATTGATTAAGTGCGCGCAAACGCATAAACTGAAAGTAAATGAACGATCAGTGGAGACGAATTACCGTCGACGCGTGCAGATAGATCAATCATAGGCAATGATTCTCTTTATATTCAATTAAGTGTGATTATATTATCGTACGCTACATTTGCTTTGCAATTTTTTTACAAAGAGTAGGTAGATCTAGTAATCGATTCACTAATTTCTTGAGTTAGTAACTCATTACTAGCTTGTGCTAGCAGTGGGTATATATCGGTAGTGTCATGAACAGGATTCGAATTTAAGACCTGTAGACTGATGGTAAGGAATCGAAGGGGATTGTGACCCATGAGGATACCTTTGTTTTGCTCTTAAACTTTCCATAGAACTTAAGAAATACGAAAAAAAAATCAAGTTGTTCTCGAGCTTAACATTCATTTTTATTTATATAACTATCCTTTTATATTACCATACAAATGTTTGTCCTAACCGGAAATTGATCCACATTCCTTGACCAGTGGAACGCTCAATAACCACGCGATTATAGCCGTACTACTGATGAACAAAATAGAAAGTGCTTCTTCAAGTTTCTATGCATCATTCCAGGTGGTGCTCGACGGAGAGGAGGTTCAGATCGACATCCTGGACACGGCCGGCCAGGAGGACTACGCGGCCATTCGCGACAACTACTTTCGCTCCGGGGAGGGTTTCCTGTGCGTGTTTTCCATCACGGAGCCCGAGAGCTTCGACGCCACGCAGGAGTTCAGGTAAGAGACTCGGAACTGGGGATACGGGCTCTAAGATAACCTCACGGAGGTAACCCGGAAGTCAAAGGTCGCTTAATGATCTCCGTACTACATGAGCGCGGACCTGGAGGTTGGTGACCCTGACAGAAGCAGGCCGAGGTGGTGGCGTTCGCGATGCGCACCTTCCCCTATCGGGGCAAGATGGGGACACAGTAGACCCTGGGTCAGCCGGAGCGTGAGTGATATACCAAAGGCAACCTCAACCTTGGCAACTGATGATCCAAGCCGGTGTGCCGTTTTCATCGCTTTGAGTTCGTCATAACCACCTCTATCGGTTGCGACGACGCACTATGGGACCAACCGGTATTACTCATCTCAAAAATCGATAACTCTGTTGTTTTGTGATGTTTCTCCTTGAAAATTTTTTCACGTATTAATGAATATCTAGGCAATAAAAGAAATTAAACATCATCATTTTAAAAATTATATATTTTTCGTAAAAAAATGACTAAAATAAAGTTATACGGAATTACATACAAAAAATTATACAGCTAGAATAAAATAGCAATAAAAGTTACACTTTTACTTAAAATATGTTTAAAACTAAATTATTATTATTATTACTATAATATAGCGCTAATCATAGAACCTATCACTTATTTTCTGCTAATTTTCTGTCAGAAGAAATTAATAAATTATGAAAAGAAAAAATAAACAAAAAGTAATAAATTACAGAAAGAAAAAATAATCATAAAAAGTAATAAATTACAAAAAGAAAAAATAATCACAAAAAGTTTCAGAAGGCCAGGTGGTTTGAACCCGATACTATCTGAAACTATAAGGACTTACAGTCGAAGTGCTTACCGTTTAAGCTACGACGCTATCTATGGTAAATTGCAAAATAGATAGTCTTTACCTAATCTTGTATGACGTCAGTCGTCGGTTACGGTTCAAAGGTCAACTAATCCTGACGCTTCCTTAACATTTTACACCCATCCAACGCCACTAAAGAAGTTTTCACTTCAAAAATTAGCGCTTATCCTATTCATCACTTTCTATTTCCAACAATTCTTTAGCTTCGTCAAACAATTCTTTGGATATTAGAAAACTAGGTTTATTTAAACTAGATATATAAGGATCAGATGTATATAACAAAATATGCAAAACGTCTTCGTTTGTTGCTGATCTGGAACACTTCCTAGCGTGATGTAACCTATATTTCTTGTAATCTTATTTCGGGCTTCCTGGGCATCTTCGGATAATTGTCCTGTAGGCAAAACTGCATAATGCTCTATTATTTTAGCACCATGTATAAGTACTTTATGTACCGAAGATGGCATGTAGTACCAGTAATATTTGCTTACGTATAATTGCGCGGTTATCAATGTATACTGGCCGAATTTTTCTGCGTTTATAGGGATTGAAGAATCACATATAATCTCTTGATTAATTCTTCATTAATTCCGGTTATCCCTGCAGAACATTGATAATTTTGGAAAAATCTCCTTGCCGTATTTCCTTCATTGCTATTACCGGAACCTTGACGTGGTTTATCAATGTGCAAACCAAGCACTTCTCGGAAACGTTTTTGGACATATTTTTTCTTGTCTTCTTTAAGTTGCTTGTTTTCTGGAGTGGTTGCTGACCACTTGTCAAAACCCAAATTGTAAGAGATATGGAGGATCGACAATCCGTATTTAAATGCATCTTCATTTTTAACTCTTGTTGTAACTTTTAAAATATCATTCATTTGTCTGGGAGTTGCTCTACAAACATTGCAGGTAGCACTGGATGATGTGTTCGTTAACACTTGAGCAACTTTCCCATCAATCATTGTCATTAACAGTTGATGTTTAACTTCGATGACTTTGTTGTCTATTGCCACAAGAGTTGGAATCAATTGATTAATTTTGGCTTCAATTTCACTGACAACCGCTGTAGTTTTTTCGGGTGTTTCTTTGGCAAATTCTAATGAAATTGGTCTGCAATATCTAACAGATGAGCAAGTAGAGTTCTGCCATATAACTGCAGAAGTTTCTTCGTCTACTAGTCGCAGTGGTACAAGGGACACTATAAACAAATTAGCATCCGATATTTGTTCGTTTTCTTCCGGTAGAGTTTGTTTATACTCACTTTGCCCAGAGGATCCATCAAATCCCCATTTAGTGAACAGCTTGAGACGATTGTGGTTTGTCGATCCTGAATTTACCTTTATAATACGGCAGACTGTATGGTCTAAGAGATCTTGCAGATTGATTTTTGCGCTTATATTTGTCACCGTTATGCTAGATGCAGGCGGATAGCAAGCTTTTTTTGCTTCACTTAGTATTTGATACGAAGGCAAAACAGAACTTAAATTCTTATCAGCGAGCCTTTTTCTTAGGTACGCATATTGGGCTTTAGTTAGATCTGTTTCAATACACATACTCAATGCCTCTTCTTTTGTAAAAGAAAGTGCATTATCTGGATTGATTATGTTTTGTAGAATTACTTTTTTCTCTTCTTTTTCCTTATTTCTGATAATAGTCACAATTGACGCTTCGTCATTTTCACTCATGGATCGTAAACCTTGCACATAAGCGTTACGGACATGTCCCATTCCATACTCCTGGGCCAGTTCCATATTTTTTCGTTTCTTTGAGTTTTCCGAACACTCGTCATATGGTTTTGTTGGTCTACCACGATCACCAGAAGTATTCAAGCCAGAATTTTCAGATGTTGAGGTACTGCAAGAATTCAATGGTACTTTAAACTCACCGTTTAACTAATTTGAGTATAGACTCTCGAACCTGTCTGGCTTTCTGTGAGCTTTCGTCCATTTCTGGTTGCAACTTGATATTAGATTTTTTTGAATACTCTCTATTACAGTGTTAACGTCAGTTTCCGATAATTGAAAGTTGTTCATCAAATATTGTCTGAGGTCTGAAGTACTTTTCCCTCTTATTATTTGATCACAAAGATCGCGTCGAACACAAACGAATTCACTCATTGTTAGATAATATATATTTTTTGCCTGTTAATTGATATTGAAACGAAGTATCTGAACACTTTGATGAATAGTATGCTGAAAACACGGGTATATAAAGGACCAATATTTTGGTGCCTTGTGCAAAAACCGTGGGACAATTGATTATGATAGTTCTCATCGAAATAGTGTAATCAGTACTGAATGTAATCAATTTCCGCAACAGATAAATAGAACTTCCGCAGCAATATAGTTTATCATACTTGTGGTTAACGTGATCACCGCTAACAAAAGTGCCAAGGAAATGTAGTCTATTTATTTGTTAATGTATGCTTCTATCATAGAAATGAAAAAAAAAACAAGATACACATCAAAATTAATAATTAAATATATTTCATAGTAAAAAAGAAGAACCGTAATATTCGGATTTTTTTTCCCCGATTGACATATTGGTTCTTAATTTCCAATGCGCAAAAAAAGCCGAAGTCTTTTTTTAATCCTCATATTACTGAATAGGTAAGGTCTCTAATCGAGTGATTACCTTGAAACCGGCAGCTTCCGGCAACAAGGAAGACTCCAATTGAAATAAACAAAACCGACATTTTCTTTACTTCACTAAAAAATGAATAAATAAATAAAACAATTCTTTTTTTACAAAAACTGAACGTGGTTGCAAAGTGTACATTCTAAGCTATCTAATGATGCATAACACTAACATGCTTCCATGGAAAACTTCCGAATAATTTTGTGTTGAACTTCCTTAACGGTAATTTAATTAGCATGAAAATATTTATGCCCAATGTTTGAGGTTCACTTTATATACGTAAAACTAAGTTATTTAATTTTTTTTGTAATCAATTCGTAAGTTCCATCCTTTGAGACTATAAAACTATAAAAGGATCTATGGATTTACGACTTTCGTCAAAACCATTTTTGAGATGGTAAATACTGTTTGGTCCCATAGTGCGACGGGGTATATAAAGGGACTGCTGCGCTATAAAAAAACAGAGAATCTCGCAAACAAGACCCCGGTGCAGTCTATCATCCTTTCAGGGCTAAGAAATCACGGTACTCGCTCTAGTAAAAGCCAAAAAAACAATTAAAAACTACGCAGATTTCGAACTTCAAAACCGGCTGTACCGCAAATGAGCATGAGGACGATGATGATAGTAGAGGTGTGTAAATTTCGCCTCCTGCGTAATGGCGAGCGAGCCTATTGTTTTTCACAATGTTTTATAACGTTTATTTTCCGTTCGTGCCCTTATTGGCATACAACTGTACATAACACAACCAAAAATATCGAAGTACAGCCAAAAAATGACTAGACAAATAGACTGACTAATGCGAACACAGCACTCCGGGTCTCCGAGGTGAAACTTTCATATGCGATCGGTATTAACGCTAGGGTTGGCAGCCAAATTGAAATCAATACTACTCGTGTTTATTACACCGAATAGTGAGATTAAATCTTTCGTAATTCATGACGTCATACCATTTAGCGAGCGGCTGATATCTCGCCCTATTTCCACTCAGATAGTGTTATTTGAAAGCGATCACGTTATCCAATAGCCGATCTAAATTGAAACAAATTGAATTACGATATCTGATCGTGTTCTGTGTGATCACGGTTTTAGATAAGTTCGGATGAAATGTGTTACAAGGTTACAGTTTACAGCATACACGCTTCTTTAGTATCAGATACTGTACCTATAGTGTATTTACACATTATTTATATATTTATACATTAGTATCCCATATTCTCACGACTCACAGAAGCTTTTTTCAGGATTAAAAATGACCTATGTCCTATTTCTGCTCATCTTTCTTATGTACAAAATTCAACCAAATATCCGGCCGTTTTAACGTTCAAATGTAACAAACAGCTAAATACTCTATAATGTGAAATATCGGATACTAATGTGAAGGGGTAGAGAGGACAGACAAATATACGAAGAAAGATAAGGTATTAGGCTTCTGGTAATGTCTTTAGCAGACGGCGAGAGCTTTCTATAACCCGATACCCGCCGGCTTACCAATAGATCGTATGGGGCCAATGGGGCGTGACAAACTAAATCGAAATAATAAAAAAATACAACCGGCTTCCCTTCATCCATCGCCTCTGCTCAGACAAACGATAATTATAGACTCCGTAGTTACTACGTAGTCCGGTGCCGACTGGATACCAGGCCGATTCCTTGTCATAATAATCGAATTTGTAACATAAACGTCTGGACTGAACGAAACATAGCGATTGGCGGCCTGCCTACTGTACTGTGAACCAATCGAAATGCTCCATTCTTTCGATATATTTACGTTACGAATTCGAATGTTTTTCATATAATGGTAAAAAAAAAATAACCACCACCCTCACTGGCCGGTGGGGGGTATAAAAGGCAATATAGAATATGGCGGGATGGTGTTGCAGGGAGCAGATCCTGCGCGTGAAGAACGACGAGAACATCCCGTTCCTGCTGGTGGGCAACAAGTCGGACCTGGGGGACAAGCGGCGCGTGCCGCTGGAGGCCTGCCGCGAGCGCGCGGCGCACTGGCAGGTGCCCTACGTCGAGACCAGCGCCAAGACGCGCGACAACGTCGACAAGGTGAGGCCTAGGGGACTGCTATACAGGGTAATTTGTGATTAACTAGCATCCTCCCAGGGGTAGGTAGCACACTTCATAAGTAACAACTTTTGTTCTACAACTTTTTGTAATTCGTTAAATTAATGATACGAGTTTGTTTAAGTAGATACCTAATTATTACGATGCGCGTAAACTGCAGCGTAGAGTTAAGTTATTAACTCTACGCTGCAGTTTACGCGCATACACAAAACTAAAGTGGTAGTGAACGCGGCCGCTACGCAGGAGGCGCGGGTTCGCTCCCCGCTCAGTGCAAATATTTGTATGCATGAATATGAATATTTGTATTGGTCTGGGTGTTTCTATGTATAATATGTATGTATTTACAAAAAAAAAGTATTTAAGTATGTTTATCCGCATTCTAGATTCCATAACACAAGCTAGTTAAGCTATGCTTACCATAGGTCTAGATAGCGTTGTGTGAAATGTTGAGGAATATTTATTTATTTACTTATTTATTTATGTATTAAAGTAAAATTTAACGAATTACAAAAGGTTGTTCAACAAAAGTTGTTATTTATGATGTCTGCTACCTACCCCTGGGAGGATGCTAGTTAATTACAAATGACCCTGTATATGGAACAATCGGTGGTATTGGATATAAAAAGATGGTACGATTTACTCGACCTTCCCCTACCTACGTCAAATCCCATACATTTGTCATTTTATTCTACAATACGCCAGCCAATGAATTGCCTCTTACTCTACGGGCAGGAGCGTCTGCCTCCTGCAGACCTAAAGTTTGTTCGACATCACGTCGAACAAATTCGACGAACAAAAGTCGACATGACGCCCACAGCTACATTCTATCATCGCACCGCTCGCCATAGACATTCATCCCTCACACATTGCGATCGAAAACGGTGCGCACCGTGCGGTATGAAAGGAACTTCATCCCACGCACGCTCAAGCTGTGAAATAAACTCCCTACTGTGGTTTTCCTAAGCGAATAAAATATTGGGTTCTTCAAGGTTTCTACGAGGTCGACAGCACGAATGTGACGTGTCGCACACGTCCATAGGCCACGGTAACCACTTTCAATCAGATGTGCCTTGTGCTGCCTGTGCCTGTGTCACACTCGTGCTGCCTACCCAGTAAAACCCTTCTAATGCCTTTTAAGGAACCCATATTGTAATCGCTTGGATAAACCACAACAGAGAGTTTATTCTGCAGCTTGGGCGTGCGTGGGATGAAGTTCCTTTCATACCGCACGGTGCGCACCGTTTCCAATCGCAATGTGTGAGGATGAATTTCCTGCCCGTGGTGAGCGCTGACATTATGTGAATTCTGATTATATTATTAAGACATCTTAGATCCCTGACCAACCCCGCCATGCCTGTACAGTTTTATATACTTAGAATTATCTTAATGTTTCCAGTTCCTTTATTAAATCTCCCCACTGAAGCCAAGCCTGAGCTTAGCACACGCTTTCATCTGATATTAATAAGTGCTGCTCTGCTCGGCTTATTTAGAGTTGCGTTTGCGCATATGCCTGAAGCTTGTTTCTAAATACTCTACACATAGTAACATACATTTACAACTATATTATGTAAGCATAGTGTCCACAATTAGGAATTAAAAAGGTTACCTCCTACGATAGTTGAACGGTGATTAATGAGAGTAGGTTATAACTAAAATTTTTGTTTAGGATATTTATTCTTCTTCCGGTATGTGTTAATTAGGTAGACTCACGCTATGCTTCCTGTGGGGTAGGCAAAGTGACCAGTCAGTCACTTGCTCCTGTCTTTACACAGCCCTTGATCTGTTTCTATCATCATAATGCCTTTGGTTGCCGGTTGCATATACTGATGGAGTTTCAATATAATATTATTATACGTAAATACGTATTATCCACTTTTTGTCTCTTTAACTTCGTCAATTTTAATTTTCCCAGAGTTGATTCTCGAAAAGTTACGCTAATAAAAATTCTCGAAAGGGTGGGCAAAGGTGTTTGTAGCTTTATTTTTGGTACCTTTTAATTGAAGGCGATTCCCCCTGAAACAGTACTCTATGTCATAGGGCTTCGATGATCAAATGTTACATAATTCATAAAAGCATTTTTAGGATCTAAATTAGGCACTGCGAAACGCAACTCTAAATTTAAAGATATTATAATTTTTTTTATTCAAATGGTAACATACCATTGTCTTACAAAAATATCAGACCATTGTACCTATATTCTGCTTCTATCCGGGTGTGGGTCTGGCGCTTTTGTGTTGTCTGTTGTTGACTGGGTGTGGTGTGCAGGTGTTCTTTGACCTGATGCGGGAGATCCGGTCGCGCAAGTCTGACGACAGCAGGGCCACCAACGGCGACGTCAAGAAAAAAAAAGGCAAGAAAATGAAGTGCCGCATCCTGTAGACAGAACCTCCCCCTGCCGTCTCACCCCCCAGCCTCGCCCCGTACGGACGTCGGATTACAGTCCATGTGTGGACTGTGTTGTAAATACTATCGAGGAATGTGTTGTGTTCGCGGTAGGACCTGTCTGTAGGTCCCATAGTTATGAACGACTGGAGTGTGTGTACGAGCGTGTGGATACATACACTATCACAGGTTTAGAGTAGGTTAGATACCGTACGTGTAATAAAATAGAATGGAAACCGTGCCCCTACCACGAAACATTATCATAATAGTATCGAGAGAACGGAGCATTGTGATTGGCCGCCTGTCTACTGTGGACCTGTGTGTGTGCGAAGCCTGCCAATCGTAATACACGGGGTATCTCTCGAGACGGTAGCAATAGTTTTTCGTGGTAGGGGTACAGATCGTTTTTGCTTACCATCGATGACGTCACGCTAGCCATTTATTGTTATTCTTTTCTCAATAACAAAATAATTTTAAGACGTCAATCAGCACAATTCAGGAAGGTTGAAGGTAGACTAAAATAGAAGAGCGCTGAGAGCTTGTGCACTACAACAGTTTAGTGAGACGCTAGGAAGGTTGGCTTGCCGTATCTAGCATATTCTAAATCTGTGTACACAATACATATGATCGCTGTAGTATATAATATAGCCACAAATTCCAATTTACATGTATTTATAGATTTTATAATAAAATATGGTATAGTCTGCCAAATAATGCAATGATAGATTATAAATATATATATCTATCATTATAATAATAAATAATAATTATTATCGAATATATTACAGCCATCAAATGCATAAAAATTTTCGGGACAATTTCTGATGAATTAGTCCTATGTACTTTGTACTCTATCACATTGATATTTAGGTTGATATTCGCGTGTCAGCACGCCGCTAGATTTAAGCAGGTTCTTGTAAATTTTAATATATTTCGCCCAGTTTGGTGCTCGCATTTATTGAATACTGTTTGTAAGGAATCTTTTTTAAAAAATGTCGTATTTTTTTAATCAATATTTGTCCAAAATGATCCCGACAATCCAATCGAGTTCAAACGCCTACACACTATGGTTGCCAGTTCACTACCCTGAAATATTTTTCGTTACAAACAGAATTCCATAAGATTTTTTAAACAATTGTTGTAATTTGTGCTAAGCTTAGTGCTTCGTGTTTTTGTACGCATCGCAGATATATGTGTAGGGCGCACGGGTCCCGAAATATATGTATAGTCGGGTCATTTGAAATCTCTTAAACTATTATGAACAGGTGAACCTACTGGAAAGTTTTTTGCATATTGGTTAAAAAGTCAAGCAGAGCAAAAGTATGTAATACATCTATAACAAGATCGCGTTATTTGCCGTTAACATTATCACTAAATGAAATTTACTTCACCCACTGTAACACAATAAAATTATAATTAAATAAAAATTCATTCAATTTAATTAATGCAAAATCCAAAAGGCGACCTATATAAGCCTTTTTTTGTATGCTACTGTATGAAATTTACGCGAATATCGCTCATTGAAATAAATACTTCATAACGGCCCAACGTTCCGACTACTTCTCAGCAGCCATGGTCACGGGGTGACTTTCTTAGTACACCTCGAACCAAACATAGTGGCGGCCTGGAAGTACGTACGAGTACGGATTCAGGCCAATCGGCATTTGACTCGCTCTCATTTCTCAAACGCCTGAACCCGCACTCGTACGAAATTCCGAGCCGCCATCAAGTTCGGTACGAGGTATAGTTGCGTATCTGTACCTAATGGTTTAAGGGACTTTTCTTGATTCGCCTAACGGTACATGATTCATTTTATGACAGAACCAACAAATATTACTCAAGTAGTTCTCTGTCACATGGCAGTGGGCTCAGTAGTCCCAAACGGTTCTGTCACTGAACCATGTCCGAGAATCCACACACGTACGAAGCATGGAAGGTAGCGTAAGTTTTGTATTTATTTGTATGTAGTAAGTGCTAAATGTATTGTGTAATGCGTTGAGGGTATTGTAGTGTGCTCAATGAAACGGTATTTGTTTTGTATAAACTGAACGCGAGACTAAAGGTAAGAGAGCTTATCAATGCGAGTCTCACATAACTTTGACTTGATATGCAGGTATCCCCTAAAGCTGTCTATGGCCAGTATTGTTGAAGGACGCTCAATCATGGATCTCGGTTTATCTGAGGACAGATTGTATAGACATATTGTTATATACTATCTGTCTATTAGAGATTCAAAACTGATTACCAATATAGAATACTGGGCATAGAATCAGTGAAGTTAATCATGAAATTGGAATGCTTTATTTTTCTAATACATTCCTAATTGTTCACTAATAAAGGAATACTGTTTCAATGAACATAGCGTTAGATGTGAATGTCCGCACTGGAATGTATCGTTTATGTATTGCTTCACGGGACTAGCCGATGTTGTAATGTCTATGGTTTGATGTTTTGACTGCCATTTTAGAAGACAACTAACGCCATCTGCAATAGGTTCCGGAACCATTTTAAATCGCGCTATCGAAATTGTTACGACGAGTGGTAGCATTGACTATTGGCTTGCACACAATAGACAAAACATACTTTAGGTCACCTCCTTGTATAGAAGGAATTACGATATATTATGTTATACAATATTATCGGCAATAAAACTAAACATGGAGTACATGTACACGTAACTTTCAAAAATAACACAATAGTGTGTGGAAATAGTCTGTACATTATGATATGGCAGTCAAAATGTCAAAACGAAAAAGTAATTCTAAGTTTTGTATGCAACAAAGTCTGATATTTTTAAATCTCCACGATTTATTTTTATTATATTTGGCTGTTGATCCGCCATTATGGATATTTGGGTTTAGTTTAAGATAATGTTTGTTGTGAGAAGCTACCCACTTGAACTTGTAACTGAAGCAAATATAAATGCTACCTTTAGCTTCAGGGAAAACGAAATAGTAAATAAAAGATAAGACAGTTGCGTTACCTTTCGTTTACACCTAAGTTTAAAACATGTATTTGACAGGTTGCAATATGGCACAGGCTTCAGTGTGAACGCAAATGTGATTTAAACTTGTATATATTTCTCCTTATATATCCGTCTTTGAGGCGACAGAGGAGCATCTACCGACATTTTCATGAACTACCGGAACTAATGAAGTTTTCAATCATTTTATTAAATTAAACATTGATTTTGGCTACTCAAACCCTACCTAGACCGATTCAATTTTTTCTATTTAAATCGATTTGAATATTTAGCATAAAAAAATATTTTTTTATTATTATTTTGAACGTTTAACAGTTATTTTTTTTAATTCAAATTGCATATATTGTTGAAAGAGTGTTTGAGACATTGAGTGTATAAAACAAGTAATTGTGTTTTGACTAGTCTTCTATACATCTTCAACAAGTTTTATATCAAACAAGTTTATAATTTATTTCTTGGTGCAAACGAGGGGTCACTTGCGCTAATCCTTAATTTCAAATAGTGACATTGTGTGTAGGCTTCCTCACAATAAACATCGGGAAGATATTCGTACACAGTAAAGACGAAGGCATGATGTCCGTCGTTGAATGAAAGAACATAGCTTGTTATTATAATTTTAAGTGTTGAGCGTGTGTACTCGGCTTTATGCCCACAGAGCTCAGTATGATACTGTAATGCCATTTATATGTCCACTCAGTGCTACGGCACATAGCAATACGGAGATAGCATAATAAGGCCTCGTTGTATCTTAATATAGCCGAACTGCCAATACGACCTTATCGAATGCTTTAGAAGAATAAAGTTATAAAATCCGATCGTCCAGATTAAGCGTTGTGCCTCAGTAACAGATCGATCTTGATGTACAAACTACTCAAAATGATCTTGATCCTTGGTTTCTCCGCCTTGCTGTTGACGGATTTTCCTAATATTTGGTTCATACCTTTAGTTCGGATAATAATACTTTGGTTTTAAGATCATTTTGAGACTGTAGCCAAGATATTTTTAACACTGACTGTACTCGATCGATGAATGGCGTGTATGGACGTTCAGTATCTTGCGGTACTTTGTCCTTAGGCGTCTTATCTCGACAGTGCAAACTAATGTCTCGTCGACGTTAGGTGCTGACGGTAAGTGTCAAATTGACAACCGACGCCGATAGACGTCTTTACAATTTGTATTCCTATGTAATTGTAATTTCTTATGCGAAGGTCAGGCCAACGCGTCTAGCTTGCACCAGCTGTAGTGGGCGGGTGATGATGAATGGAATTTCTCACGTTTTGTTGGCAGAAAAATATTCGAAAATACATGACAAATGGATAAAATTAAGTCACTAATTAAGTGGTAGATTTGCTGTATAATATTTTTTTAAACTTAAAATGTACACAATCCTTTTTAACTGACTGAACGTCCTTAGGCGTTTAGTAAGTCCCGCCAATACCTTGTCACCGCAGCTGCCGCGGTGAATGCAGATTAAACACGTTGGTCTGAGCGTACCTTTATAGAATAGATATTTTAGTTCACAAATGTATGATTATGTACCTACGTGTATGTATGTATATCGAAGTCACAGGAACAAAACGATTAATATAAACCAGGAAATATACAGATTTGCAAAATGACGTGTATTATTTTTAAATATTAACGAAATCTAGTATTATTGGAAATTGATAGCTTTGGTCAAATTATTCCCAAAAACTATCAACATTGCTTAATCCCGTTTTGGATTAATCGGCAAGTGTCAAGAGCTTGACATCTGCATCGAGTAAATCTTTTTATAGCGACCCTCTCTGCGGGGTCTTTACAAAAACTTCGAAGCTCCTTCCGAATGTCATTAAGAGTGCATTTGACTGTACTCCTTACTATTCTCTAGTCCGCGGATCTGAGGAACAACTTGATAAAATTGAGAGACTTCCAAATGAAAGGTGTATGCAAATATGATCACGCCTTTAATAATAGACTTAAATGACTTTCAATATTATAGGAAAAGCTAGTAAGGAGTTAGGCTTAATTCTCTTGATTGGACGATGCTTTCGAAAGAGACACACAGGGGCGACAGGACGCACAGCTGCCATCAGCCGCATTCTGCTTGACAATGTGTTCCAAACGCAATCGTAACTTGAGTAGACGGTGGATTTCAATTGACTAACATAAAAGGTAGAACTGGCGTAAAACTAAACGGTTGGTCTAGCATAATAAGGGCCCAGGGTGACATTATATACAGAGTATTTCATATTCATGACTCCTCTGAGCATCTCCTCTTTGCATTGCAGACGGAGGGCTTGTACGACAGCTAAGTCAAAACAACCAAAACAAATATGTGTAATATTCTACAAGAGAATGACAGATTATAAATAAATTAAAATTGACTATACATGCGCAGGCTTTCCTGTCATTGATCCGAGCTATGTCGGCGTTGAAGAAGGCGCAGGGCCCCCTTGAAGAGCAATCGGATGCCAAGAAGAACACATCATGCTGCACCTTGATCTAGCTTCACTATAGACTGATGTTGGGCAAATTTGGACATGGCATGTCGTTATTTGTATGGGATTTTTATTTTATGTCATAGTAAAACGACATTTTCTATTTTGAACTTATAACAATAAAGTCTGTTAAAATCTATTCAATAAAGAACATTCAATGGTATTTACTGCAGTGTCAGTGGAATGACAGTGGTTTTGCTATGACATAAAATTAGCTAAATCGGGGCCCTGGTTAGACCAGACGGAGTCATATTAAACATGTGACGACGACTCGTTAGAAAATTTTAATTAGGTACTCGGAAGCACGATTTTCATACGTTTGACTAATTGGGTACTTTCCTGTAGTTAAAATAAATTATTTAGCTGGACTTATTAAATTAATAATGGTAAAAGAGTGAAAACAGTTGCGTCGGTTCTTATTTTTTCGTTCTTATTTATTTTTAATCATCCATCCAACGTTTAATAGTATATGATTTGACTATTAAATATTATGACGTCACAAATATAGTTTTCATACAATTTTCCTTATAAATTACCGTTTTGACGTTTAGAAAAAAGTAACTAATTTGACTGGTCAGTCAAATACCCAATTCATAACTGTCAATCAACAGGCAACCAATGAGCGTTTAGCACATGGTATGTTAAGGGGGCGCACACCAAAGCAGCGTTTGATGCGTAATTTTAGAGCAGCAAAGCAGAATGTGCTGGATGCGACATTTCTTGTCAAGAAGCATTTTTTCTATGTAATTTGTTGTGTGCATGGCCACACACCAAAGCAGCATTTCCGCTGCCAGGAAAAATATCCATGCCAAAAAGCAATTTCTGCGTAAAGCTAACACCCACCTACCGGTACAAGAAGGTAAATTTTGCTGTTTTGGTGTGTGGCTTCCCTGAGTCGACACGAGTTCGACAAGCGTGCGAAAAGTTGAGCTAAATAATCTATGTCCATTTTTGTGAATGCTTTGCACTGCCAATGTTAAGAACATCAGTGCTATTTAGTTAATTACCTATCACTTGATAGAAAAGTACATGTTTGTACTTTATTGTACGTGTGACCTTTCTATGATCTTTACACTATTTATGACTATTATACATTTTAGACTTCACTATGATAAGCTATTACCTATGTTGCGATACACGTGGTCGGAGGAAACGTGAGTACCAAGGCTACTATTATTCTTCGTACCAATTCCATATGGGTAGGGGATTGAGGATGTATTCATGTGTAAAAGATGACTTCACAGGCCATTGTGGCATTATTGTTAATAAAATAAAATAAATGTTTATATTAGTTATAAATTACTTATGTCCGCAGTAACAACTAAAACTTCAGTACTACTACTTGAGTAGCTCTGTCAACATACAGCGTACGTTTAATTCGGTTCGTGGCCCCTAACCTAGACATAGTTTCTTCTGCAGCCTTTGTAACCAAGGTACACCGGGTATAAGGAGAACGCTCCCGAAGCTGAAGGCCCCTGGTAGTACTCCGCGGGTATACTACATGTTGGCTTTTTTCGATTTGGTGAAAAAAAAATTTTTTTTTTTTAATTTCCGTTTCATTAGCATTATTTATTCTCCACCGTATTAGAAAAGATCAATGAAACGGCAATTTCATAAACAAACGTCACTACGAAGAAAGCACGCGCTTGGCGCCATTTGTTTTTTCTTTCTGAAAAAAAAAAATGTTTCATTTTTCAAGAATTAGGGGCCTTCGGCTTCGAAAACGTTCGGCTTACACCCGGTATAGTGCAAGTGAGTTGCTGTATAGTTTTAATTAGAAATTAAGGTAGTGAATTCGTTTGTGTCAGACAGAACTTGACTGTACCTACGTTTACTCAACCTATAAAGTATTTATTATTGATATACATGTGTAATATAAGTTGTATAGCGTAATAATTAAATCATCATCATCATCATCATAAAAAAATTGTATTTATTGTTTCTTTAGCTTGAGCCAAGTGTCAATGTCATATCACATACGAGCCTCGCCGAGCAAACTAGATACTATTTCTGTAAATAATATAATTATTAAATTCAGAATATAAAATTAAGAAAAAATACTCTAAAAAGTGTATGAGACAGTCTCAATATATACAGTATTCAGTTAAATAAGGTAGGCAGGTAAACAAGTAAATTATGTTTTGACAAGTCTTCTACAAGTTTTGTATCAAACAAGTTCACAACTTGTTTCTTGGTGAAAACAAAGGATAGAGTGACTAATCAAGATGCTATTTATGTACAACATCTTTACTCTCGTACTGTGGGACACAAGCAGTGGCCGCAGGGAATTCTTTCTGTGATGTTATGTGTTGCGTTATTAACACAATAAAACGATTATGTACAGCTGATGCATTTTTATTTCGATATAAAAGATTAATTACAAAATATATCCTCAAATTCAGTCTGTGATCATCCGATCATACATTGCACTTATAAATATTATGTACAAATTAAATGATTCAAATATGCCGCACAAGGGCTTACTGTGTTTTATTACCTACTTATACTATCAAGACGCGGACATAGACAGGGGGCGACAGAGGTGCAATCTGAGCCTCATTCTACAACTCAAATACCGTATATGACCATTTTCATTTTTATAAGAAATGAGTCGCCCCTTTTTTCGTTCGTAAAATCCGTCCTATGAACAAAATCCTGTATCAAGTTGATGGCCAAAGTGACCTACTTGCTTTGTTAACTGCAGAGGGAAAGGGAGGGAGAATGGAATATACTAAAGGATGGGAGGAAAGAGGAAGCTCAGTCTCACTAACTGTACGAATATAATACTTATATCCAAATTTAAATCTTTATGAATATTAAGAATAAACTTTAAAATAGTTACAAGTTACACGTTCAGATTCGTTATAAACAATTTATACTTACATAATATGGATTTATCTTACACATAAAAGCTACAATCACAATACACGTACATTTTTATTATGAACATATTTTGCCGCGATTTAAATATAGTATGTATATGTATTCCACACCCAAAATTAAAAAAAAACGTAGTAGATATCTATATAGTAATTTGTGCATGATTTTGCTCTCAAAACCCTTCCAAACAAAAATAAGGTTCGCTATTATTCACAAGTCAACACTCTTTCATAAGTTTCAAACTAGTATTAAAACACCCTGTGAAGAATATGGAAATATGGATTGGAGACAAGGAAAGAAATGTTGGTTATGCCTCTGGCACTCTCATAGTCGGTGTTTGATGTGCTTATTCGTAATATCCTGGGATCGAGGCCCAGGTCGATTGAAGTAAACTTTAAAATATCTCTATACAGTAGTGGACTAGACAGTGACTAGTATCCTATATGTTATTAAAGTATAAACCTCAGGCCCTTAGAGGTATTTTGTAAGTAAGATAGTCTGCCAAAATCTGCATGGTTAATTCGTTTGGCAACACTACATAGGTACAGATACTAGCAGCAAGAAGGATGTAGTGACGAATTTATTATTATTATTTAAAAGCGAATCGCAACAAAATTATATAGATACATTTAAAAACTATATGTCTGCAGTACATTTTATCTTACAAGATGAAGTGGTCAAATAGTAACATTATATCTACTACACTACTATGTTTTTGAATCACCATTGTCGTTATTTTAATAAAATATATTTTACACACAAGTTGAAGTCGACAAGTTCTAGGCAGAACAAACTGTAGCTTTCCTGTGTTTATACACTTCCTGGTGTCCACAATGCCCCTCGCCGGCAGCCCGCAGCAGTCAGCCGAGCTGGCAGGAGTGGCCGCAGCCGGCCGGGCACAGCTGGTACTGCTGCATCCACTTGCGCATGTGCTGCAGGTGGCCGCCGTGCGAGCAGCCCTGGCACCACGCGTACAGGCCTCGCACCACCTGCAGGAAAGGTACCAGTGTGAAAAGAGACGACTGCTTTAAACCAGCAAGATCTTAGCAGCTAAGGAAGAACTGCGATTTTGTACTTAACGAAATTGTTTAAACTGTGAGTAGAAGAAATACTTCCTAATGAGTGGAGTAATTCTAAGGTTGGTATAGTTTGCAGAGTTGTAAGTAAACCTTTCACATAGTAAAATATCTGATATCAGCGATGACCCGATTTTGAAAATGTGAAAATATTATTGGACCTACATTTGAACCTAGTGGCACTCCAGAAAGAGTAGAAAGTGTTTAAGATTTTTTTTGGTCAATATTACCAGAAATAAGGCTGAGAACATAGGATAAGATAGGATATCATAGATATCATTGAAATGTTTCAATTACCATAAGAGAATATTACAGTTAACCTAATCGAAGGCCTTAAAAGGTTTTTCTTACCTCTATTGAAGACGTTGAACAAGTCATACGATGGACAGCATTTCTATTCGTAGACTTATTGGTCTCAAAATTATAGCGATTATTACTTTTTAAATTAATGACAACTAATCGGTTGAGTTTTACCAGTAGTGCAGTGTCGAAAGATATTACCGGTTCAGAGTTATTTCATTTTTGTATATGAGTACTACTGTGTTCGTCAGATGTTAAAGGATAGTTATTAAGGGAGGCCGATTGAGTACACAATATGGCGGGCGGCAGTACCTGGTGGCACACGGCGCACAGGTCGGGCGTGTGGCGCAGCAGCGGGTGGCACGAGTCGCAGGCGGCGTGGCGTTATTGAGGGAGGCCGATCGAGTACACAATATGGCGGGCGGCAGTACCTGGTGGCACACGGCGCACAGGTCGGGCGTGTGGCGCAGCAGCGGGTGGCACGAGTCGCAGGCGGCGTGGCGTTATTGAGGGAGGCCGATCGAGTACACAATATGGCGGGCGGCAGTACCTGGTGGCACACGGCGCACAGGTCGGGCGTGTGGCGCAGCAGCGGGTGGCACGAGTCGCAGGCGGCGTGGCGTTATTGAGGGAGGCCGATCGAGTACACAATATGGCGGGCGGCAGTACCTGGTGGCACACGGCGCACAGGTCGGGCGTGTGGCGCAGCAGCGGGTGGCACGAGTCGCAGGCGGCGTGGCGTTATTGAGGGAGGCCGATCGAGTACACAATATGGCGGGCGGCAGTACCTGGTGGCACACGGCGCACAGGTCGGGCGTGTGGCGCAGCAGCGGGTGGCACGAGTCGCAGGCGGCGTGGCGTTATTGAGGGAGGCCGATCGAGTACACAATATGGCGGGCGGCAGTACCTGGTGGCACACGGCGCACAGGTCGGGCGTGTGGCGCAGCAGCGGGTGGCACGAGTCGCAGGCGGCGTGGCGTTATTGAGGGAGGCCGATCGAGTACACAATATGGCGGGCGGCAGTACCTGGTGGCACACGGCGCACAGGTCGGGCGTGTGGCGCAGCAGCGGGTGGCACGAGTCGCAGGCGGCGTGGCGTTATTGAGGGAGGCCGATCGAGTACACAATATGGCGGGCGGCAGTACCTGGTGGCACACGGCGCACAGGTCGGGCGTGTGGCGCAGCAGCGGGTGGCACGAGTCGCAGGCGGCGTGGCGTTATTGAGGGAGGCCGATCGAGTACACAATATGGCGGGCGGCAGTACCTGGTGGCACACGGCGCACAGGTCGGGCGTGTGGCGCAGCAGCGGGTGGCACGAGTCGCAGGCGGCGTGGCGTTATTGAGGGAGGCCGATCGAGTACACAATATGGCGGGCGGCAGTACCTGGTGGCACACGGCGCACAGGTCGGGCGTGTGGCGCAGCAGCGGGTGGCACGAGTCGCAGGCGGCGTGGCGTTATTGAGGGAGGCCGATCGAGTACACAATATGGCGGGCGGCAGTACCTGGTGGCACACGGCGCACAGGTCGGGCGTGTGGCGCAGCAGCGGGTGGCACGAGTCGCAGGCGGCGTGGCGTTATTGAGGGAGGCCGATCGAGTACACAATATGGCGGGCGGCAGTACCTGGTGGCACACGGCGCACAGGTCGGGCGTGTGGCGCAGCAGCGGGTGGCACGAGTCGCAGGCGGCGTGGCGTTATTGAGGGAGGCCGATCGAGTACACAATATGGCGGGCGGCAGTACCTGGTGGCACACGGCGCACAGGTCGGGCGTGTGGCGCAGCAGCGGGTGGCACGAGTCGCAGGCGGCGTGGCGTTATTGAGGGAGGCCGATCGAGTACACAATATGGCGGGCGGCAGTACCTGGTGGCACACGGCGCACAGGTCGGGCGTGTGGCGCAGCAGCGGGTGGCACGAGTCGCAGGCGGCGTGGCGTTATTGAGGGAGGCCGATCGAGTACACAATATGGCGGGCGGCAGTACCTGGTGGCACACGGCGCACAGGTCGGGCGTGTGGCGCAGCAGCGGGTGGCACGAGTCGCAGGCGGCGTGGCGTTATTGAGGGAGGCCGATCGAGTACACAATATGGCGGGCGGCAGTACCTGGTGGCACACGGCGCACAGGTCGGGCGTGTGGCGCAGCAGCGGGTGGCACGAGTCGCAGGCGGCGTGGCGTTATTGAGGGAGGCCGATCGAGTACACAATATGGCGGGCGGCAGTACCTGGTGGCACACGGCGCACAGGTCGGGCGTGTGGCGCAGCAGCGGGTGGCACGAGTCGCAGGCGGCGTGGCGTTATTGAGGGAGGCCGATCGAGTACACAATATGGCGGGCGGCAGTACCTGGTGGCACACGGCGCACAGGTCGGGCGTGTGGCGCAGCAGCGGGTGGCACGAGTCGCAGGCGGCGTGGCGTTATTGAGGGAGGCCGATCGAGTACACAATATGGCGGGCGGCAGTACCTGGTGGCACACGGCGCACAGGTCGGGCGTGTGGCGCAGCAGCGGGTGGCACGAGTCGCAGGCGGCGTGGCGTTATTGAGGGAGGCCGATCGAGTACACAATATGGCGGGCGGCAGTACCTGGTGGCACACGGCGCACAGGTCGGGCGTGTGGCGCAGCAGCGGGTGGCACGAGTCGCAGGCGGCGTGGCGTTATTGAGGGAGGCCGATCGAGTACACAATATGGCGGGCGGCAGTACCTGGTGGCACACGGCGCACAGGTCGGGCGTGTGGCGCAGCAGCGGGTGGCACGAGTCGCAGGCGGCGTGGCGTTATTGAGGGAGGCCGATCGAGTACACAATATGGCGGGCGGCAGTACCTGGTGGCACACGGCGCACAGGTCGGGCGTGTGGCGCAGCAGCGGGTGGCACGAGTCGCAGGCGGCGTGGCGTTATTGAGGGAGGCCGATCGAGTACACAATATGGCGGGCGGCAGTACCTGGTGGCACACGGCGCACAGGTCGGGCGTGTGGCGCAGCAGCGGGTGGCACGAGTCGCAGGCGGCGTGGCGTTATTGAGGGAGGCCGATCGAGTACACAATATGGCGGGCGGCAGTACCTGGTGGCACACGGCGCACAGGTCGGGCGTGTGGCGCAGCAGCGGGTGGCACGAGTCGCAGGCGGCGTGGCGTTATTGAGGGAGGCCGATCGAGTACACAATATGGCGGGCGGCAGTACCTGGTGGCACACGGCGCACAGGTCGGGCGTGTGGCGCAGCAGCGGGTGGCACGAGTCGCAGGCGGCGTGGCGTTATTGAGGGAGGCCGATCGAGTACACAATATGGCGGGCGGCAGTACCTGGTGGCACACGGCGCACAGGTCGGGCGTGTGGCGCAGCAGCGGGTGGCACGAGTCGCAGGCGGCGTGGCGTTATTGAGGGAGGCCGATCGAGTACACAATATGGCGGGCGGCAGTACCTGGTGGCACACGGCGCACAGGTCGGGCGTGTGGCGCAGCAGCGGGTGGCACGAGTCGCAGGCGGCGTGGCGTTATTGAGGGAGGCCGATCGAGTACACAATATGGCGGGCGGCAGTACCTGGTGGCACACGGCGCACAGGTCGGGCGTGTGGCGCAGCAGCGGGTGGCACGAGTCGCAGGCGGCGTGGCGTTATTGAGGGAGGCCGATCGAGTACACAATATGGCGGGCGGCAGTACCTGGTGGCACACGGCGCACAGGTCGGGCGTGTGGCGCAGCAGCGGGTGGCACGAGTCGCAGGCGGCGTGGCGTTATTGAGGGAGGCCGATCGAGTACACAATATGGCGGGCGGCAGTACCTGGTGGCACACGGCGCACAGGTCGGGCGTGTGGCGCAGCAGCGGGTGGCACGAGTCGCAGGCGGCGTGGCGTTATTGAGGGAGGCCGATCGAGTACACAATATGGCGGGCGGCAGTACCTGGTGGCACACGGCGCACAGGTCGGGCGTGTGGCGCAGCAGCGGGTGGCACGAGTCGCAGGCGGCGTGGCGTTATTGAGGGAGGCCGATCGAGTACACAATATGGCGGGCGGCAGTACCTGGTGGCACACGGCGCACAGGTCGGGCGTGTGGCGCAGCAGCGGGTGGCACGAGTCGCAGGCGGCGTGGCGTTATTGAGGGAGGCCGATCGAGTACACAATATGGCGGGCGGCAGTACCTGGTGGCACACGGCGCACAGGTCGGGCGTGTGGCGCAGCAGCGGGTGGCACGAGTCGCAGGCGGCGTGGCGTTATTGAGGGAGGCCGATCGAGTACACAATATGGCGGGCGGCAGTACCTGGTGGCACACGGCGCACAGGTCGGGCGTGTGGCGCAGCAGCGGGTGGCACGAGTCGCAGGCGGCGTGGCGTTATTGAGGGAGGCCGATCGAGTACACAATATGGCGGGCGGCAGTACCTGGTGGCACACGGCGCACAGGTCGGGCGTGTGGCGCAGCAGCGGGTGGCACGAGTCGCAGGCGGCGTGGCGTTATTGAGGGAGGCCGATCGAGTACACAATATGGCGGGCGGCAGTACCTGGTGGCACACGGCGCACAGGTCGGGCGTGTGGCGCAGCAGCGGGTGGCACGAGTCGCAGGCGGCGTGGCGTTATTGAGGGAGGCCGATCGAGTACACAATATGGCGGGCGGCAGTACCTGGTGGCACACGGCGCACAGGTCGGGCGTGTGGCGCAGCAGCGGGTGGCACGAGTCGCAGGCGGCGTGGCGTTATTGAGGGAGGCCGATCGAGTACACAATATGGCGGGCGGCAGTACCTGGTGGCACACGGCGCACAGGTCGGGCGTGTGGCGCAGCAGCGGGTGGCACGAGTCGCAGGCGGCGTGGCGTTATTGAGGGAGGCCGATCGAGTACACAATATGGCGGGCGGCAGTACCTGGTGGCACACGGCGCACAGGTCGGGCGTGTGGCGCAGCAGCGGGTGGCACGAGTCGCAGGCGGCGTGGCGTTATTGAGGGAGGCCGATCGAGTACACAATATGGCGGGCGGCAGTACCTGGTGGCACACGGCGCACAGGTCGGGCGTGTGGCGCAGCAGCGGGTGGCACGAGTCGCAGGCGGCGTGGCGTTATTGAGGGAGGCCGATCGAGTACACAATATGGCGGGCGGCAGTACCTGGTGGCACACGGCGCACAGGTCGGGCGTGTGGCGCAGCAGCGGGTGGCACGAGTCGCAGGCGGCGTGGCGTTATTGAGGGAGGCCGATCGAGTACACAATATGGCGGGCGGCAGTACCTGGTGGCACACGGCGCACAGGTCGGGCGTGTGGCGCAGCAGCGGGTGGCACGAGTCGCAGGCGGCGTGGCGTTATTGAGGGAGGCCGATCGAGTACACAATATGGCGGGCGGCAGTACCTGGTGGCACACGGCGCACAGGTCGGGCGTGTGGCGCAGCAGCGGGTGGCACGAGTCGCAGGCGGCGTGGCGTTATTGAGGGAGGCCGATCGAGTACACAATATGGCGGGCGGCAGTACCTGGTGGCACACGGCGCACAGGTCGGGCGTGTGGCGCAGCAGCGGGTGGCACGAGTCGCAGGCGGCGTGGCGTTATTGAGGGAGGCCGATCGAGTACACAATATGGCGGGCGGCAGTACCTGGTGGCACACGGCGCACAGGTCGGGCGTGTGGCGCAGCAGCGGGTGGCACGAGTCGCAGGCGGCGTGGCGTTATTGAGGGAGGCCGATCGAGTACACAATATGGCGGGCGGCAGTACCTGGTGGCACACGGCGCACAGGTCGGGCGTGTGGCGCAGCAGCGGGTGGCACGAGTCGCAGGCGGCGTGGCGTTATTGAGGGAGGCCGATCGAGTACACAATATGGCGGGCGGCAGTACCTGGTGGCACACGGCGCACAGGTCGGGCGTGTGGCGCAGCAGCGGGTGGCACGAGTCGCAGGCGGCGTGGCGTTATTGAGGGAGGCCGATCGAGTACACAATATGGCGGGCGGCAGTACCTGGTGGCACACGGCGCACAGGTCGGGCGTGTGGCGCAGCAGCGGGTGGCACGAGTCGCAGGCGGCGTGGCGTTATTGAGGGAGGCCGATCGAGTACACAATATGGCGGGCGGCAGTACCTGGTGGCACACGGCGCACAGGTCGGGCGTGTGGCGCAGCAGCGGGTGGCACGAGTCGCAGGCGGCGTGGCGTTATTGAGGGAGGCCGATCGAGTACACAATATGGCGGGCGGCAGTACCTGGTGGCACACGGCGCACAGGTCGGGCGTGTGGCGCAGCAGCGGGTGGCACGAGTCGCAGGCGGCGTGGCGTTATTGAGGGAGGCCGATCGAGTACACAATATGGCGGGCGGCAGTACCTGGTGGCACACGGCGCACAGGTCGGGCGTGTGGCGCAGCAGCGGGTGGCACGAGTCGCAGGCGGCGTGGCGTTATTGAGGGAGGCCGATCGAGTACACAATATGGCGGGCGGCAGTACCTGGTGGCACACGGCGCACAGGTCGGGCGTGTGGCGCAGCAGCGGGTGGCACGAGTCGCAGGCGGCGTGGCGTTATTGAGGGAGGCCGATCGAGTACACAATATGGCGGGCGGCAGTACCTGGTGGCACACGGCGCACAGGTCGGGCGTGTGGCGCAGCAGCGGGTGGCACGAGTCGCAGGCGGCGTGGCGTTATTGAGGGAGGCCGATCGAGTACACAATATGGCAGGCGGCCGTACCTGGTGGCACACGGCGCACAGGTCGGGCGTGTGGCGCAGCAGCGGGTGGCACGAGTCGCAGGCGGCGTGGCGTTATTGAGGGAGGCCGATCGAGTACACAATATGGCAGGCGGCCGTACCTGGTGGCACACGGCGCACAGGTCGGGCGTGTGGCGCAGCAGCGGGTGGCACGAGTCGCAGGCGGCGTGGCGTTATTGAGGGAGGCCGATCGAGTACACAATATGGCAGGCGGCCGTACCTGGTGGCACACGGCGCACAGGTCGGGCGTGTGGCGCAGCAGCGGGTGGCACGAGTCGCAGGCGGCGTGCGGCCGCGTGCGCCGCCCGCAGCGCCCGCAGCACACCGCCACCGAGCTGGACTGCTGCGACAGCACCCACACCGAGCTCAGCCACGCGCACCGCACCACCTGGGGAAACACCTCTATAGTTAGTAGTCTATACGCATTTTGGGATTCGGTATAAGCTTTTGATTGCTTTGACCATACATAATTTTAGGAAAGTTACTAAAAATCTAGATAATTTAGCTTGAATACTTATCAACAATAGAATTAAACAATTTATTATAAATCCATTTCCAAAGAATACAGTATTTTGAATAATTTGTTAACGTTGAAATATCCTAGAAACTCCGAGAATGCCACAGGGACATACTCTTGGTCCACCTCGGGTTTGAATTTTATAAATACTAGTATTGAAGGTGTAATGGATGTACGAGTACATAAAAGTGCACATACCTCAGTCGCAACATTGTACAATTTATGTCTCTGCAGCAGTTCGATGTAACCCAGCAACCAGTGCTCCTGCAGACTCTCCTCAATGTATGGGTACAGGTCACTCCTGGTAAAAGTTAATGTTATTTGTGAGTTTTTAAACGTTATATTAAGTGAGTAATGACAATGCGTAACGTTAACATCAGCATCACACAAACATATATACAGCCTAGACTCAGCCTCAGATGCGTAGCTCGAGTTAACAATAATGCCTGGAATACGGTAGTAGGTTCACCCCTTAAACATAGGATTGAATACAATAATTGGTGAAATGTGAGTGTTAATTCACCTCTATCTAACCTCCCAGGAATAAAGGCGTGAGTATATGTACGTATGTATGAATGAATATATGTTTATCTACTCTGATACTATAATACAAAGATTATAAAATTGAAATCAAAACTCTTATGACAAACATTACGCACAGGCCAAAAAAAAGTTTTATTACGATACAGGTCTTGTATGGACACCTATATCATAAAATAACTTTTTAATCATAACGATACACCTATACAACCTCCATCTGGACTAAACCTCTACTTTAAAAAAGAATCCGCCGATTCTGGAAAAAAAAGAAACACGCATGCGCAATCGAGTGAGTTTGCGCCTTGGCGCGAACATTTTTTTTTTTTTGTTCTATACATTTAAATTAAACATAGTTTGGTTTGGTTTGTAAAATAAATTAGTTTATGTATTATAGTATGAGAGTAGATAAAGTAGTGTATGACACTGTACATAACTTGGTCTTATAACACTCGTGTGATAATATAAAAAAACTCTGCACAAACGTCTGCACGTCCCCCAACTCGGCGTGCGCACGCAGCGCGGCGCCCAGCAGCGGCGCCAGCTCCAGGGCACGCGCCCGGCCAGCCCCAGTATCGTACCTGTGCTCCTGCAGCACCAGCATGACGACTGCCGCCGTCTGCACGTCCCCCAACTCGGCGTGCGCACGCAGCGCGGCGCCCAGCAGCGGCGCCAGCTCCAGGGCACGCGCCCGGCCAGCCCCAGTATCGTACCTGTGCTCCTGCAGCACCAGCATGACGACTGCCGCCGTCTGCACGTCCCCCAACTCGGCGTGCGCACGCAGCGCGGCGCCCAGCAGCGGCGCCAGCTCCAGGGCACGCGCCCGGCCAGCCCCAGTATCGTACCTGTGCTCCTGCAGCACCAGCATGACGACTGCCGCCGTCTGCACGTCCCCCAACTCGGCGTGCGCACGCAGCGCGGCGCCCAGCAGCGGCGCCAGCTCCAGGGCACGCGCCCGGCCAGCCCCAGTATCGTACCTGTGCTCCTGCAGCACCAGCATGACGACTGCCGCCGTCTGCACGTCCCCCAACTCGGCGTGCGCACGCAGCGCGGCGCCCAGCAGCGGCGCCAGCTCCAGGGCACGCGCCCGGCCAGCCCCAGTATCGTACCTGTGCTCCTGCAGCACCAGCATGACGACTGCCGCCGTCTGCACGTCCCCCAACTCGGCGTGCGCACGCAGCGCGGCGCCCAGCAGCGGCGCCAGCTCCAGGGCACGCGCCCGGCCAGCCCCAGTATCGTACCTGTGCTCCTGCAGCACCAGCATGACGACTGCCGCCGTCTGCACGTCCCCCAACTCGGCGTGCGCACGCAGCGCGGCGCCCAGCAGCGGCGCCAGCTCCAGGGCACGCGCCCGGCCAGCCCCAGTATCGTACCTGTGCTCCTGCAGCACCAGCATGACGACTGCCGCCGTCTGCACGTCCCCCAACTCGGCGTGCGCACGCAGCGCGGCGCCCAGCAGCGGCGCCAGCTCCAGGGCACGCGCCCGGCCAGCCCCAGTATCGTACCTGTGCTCCTGCAGCACCAGCATGACGACTGCCGCCGTCTGCACGTCCCCCAACTCGGCGTGCGCACGCAGCGCGGCGCCCAGCAGCGGCGCCAGCTCCAGGGCACGCGCCCGGCCAGCCCCAGTATCGTACCTGTGCTCCTGCAGCACCAGCATGACGACTGCCGCCGTCTGCACGTCCCCCAACTCGGCGTGCGCACGCAGCGCGGCGC
Source organism: Eilema caniola (assembly GCA_949126895.1). NCBI lineage: Eukaryota > Metazoa > Arthropoda > Insecta > Lepidoptera > Erebidae > Eilema > Eilema caniola. The sequence goes on from OX421472.1 coordinate 25,166,151, forward strand.
CCAGCAGCGGCGCCAGCTCCAGGGCACGCGCCCGGCCAGCCCCAGTATCGTACCTGTGCTCCTGCAGCACCAGCATGACGACTGCCGCCGTCTGCACGTCCCCCAACTCGGCGTGCGCACGCAGCGCGGCGCCCAGCAGCGGCGCCAGCTCCAGGGCACGCGCCCGGCCAGCCCCAGTATCGTACCTGTGCTCCTGCAGCACCAGCATGACGACTGCCGCCGTCTGCACGTCCCCCAACTCGGCGTGCGCACGCAGCGCGGCGCCCAGCAGCGGCGCCAGCTCCAGGGCACGCGCCCGGCCAGCCCCAGTATCGTACCTGTGCTCCTGCAGCACCAGCATGACGACTGCCGCCGTCTGCACGTCCCCCAACTCGGCGTGCGCACGCAGCGCGGCGCCCAGCAGCGGCGCCAGCTCCAAGGGCGCGCGCCAGGCGGCGCCCACGCGCACGGCCAGCTCCCCGCCCGCCTCGCCCCCGCCCAGATCCGCCTGCGCAAGAACAGTACAACTCAAGGAGCTAACGTGATACGTACATTCAAAATTTTGAGTTCGCACGATATACGCTAAAGGTGTAGAAGTATGCGAACTGCGACAAAAATATAATAATGTTAAACGATCGAATTCAGTTGAAGCAATACGAAACGTCACACATCGACTGCAATTAACGGCTGAATATAATAAATTAGTATCCTGTTTTTAAATTTCAGTTTAATATTGTTAAAAACAAATTCAATTCTAGCCATTGCTAGAGATTCCAAGTACATACTACTAAAATAATACCCCAAGGTATACCTCAGGATGAAATTTGCGATTTATTATGGCTACGAAAAACGTATACGAATCGAAAAACTAATACAGGGTTTTATGAATAAAATGTAATCAATTTCGGTTGCTAATGAAAGGCGATACCAACGTGTATATTAGTGCTGAAATGCGCGTGAAGGTTGGGCGGCGCCGTGCTGGCCGAGCCGCTGGAGCCCGAGCCGGGCGACGAGCTGCCCGCCGGCGACGCGCCCTCCGCCCCCTCCGCCCCGCCGGCCCCGCCCGCCCCGCCGCGGGCAGGCGCTGCAAGAACGGGAGCGGGTGCTGGTAATACTACCGTCGAAAAGTAGACACTGTGCCTTATGAGAGTGTGCAATATCAGAGGTGTTCCTAACAAACATCCACCTGCTGTGTAGAGGGAAGACTTCCAAAGAAGATTAAGCTCTTTTCACAACGGAGATACTCTGATATTTAAGGTTGACATTAACAGGTTGGTCCTTCGAGCCGGTTCGTGTCTTTAGGTTATATTACCAAGATTTATTCATGTCATCATCGTCATAGAGACGTATTTTCCCGATTGCATCCGAGGCCAAGGTGACCTCGGAGCTCAGGGTCCGCCTTTCGGATCTCCCTCCTCCACTTCGCACGATCATTGATGTCGATAGTTAGTGAGATCTTTGGCACGCCCATACCTGGACCCGGCTGGGGCACCATTGCCAGGCATTTGTTACTCACTTAGCTTATTGGTTTCCGTAAGACATGACCGCACCAGCGAAGGTGGCTCTCTTGCACTTTATCTACGATGTCACAGACGTGAGGGGTACCGCTGACTCAACAAGATATAGTAAGTAACTAATAAGTAACAGAACTCAATCTAAGTAGGGATTCCATCTTTTGTCATAATAGTTTTTGTCCTAATTTAAATTGCCATAACAAATTAGGCATAATTTTCTTTGTCATAATAATAGTTTGCCATAATTCGTTTTTAGTATACTGTGTTACTAAGCATAAATATTGTATATCCTAATGTTTTTATTCATAACATTGATATGCATAAAGTTGTAAGGCATATTGTTTATTTGTCTAATAGTTATTTGGTTTAATGATAAACGCCTGTTAACATGGTGCTAGCAAGCTGGCAAGGATCTGGATGCAATCTGGACTTTAGGGCACCCCGACTCGGATAGGTTAGGTTAGAAGGCTAATGCGGGAGCGGAGCGTAGCGAAGCTCCCGCATTAGGCCTTCGTGGTTATTTTTTTATAAACCACCCAGAAGTAGGAGCCCCGCATAGCGGGGCTCCGTCGACCAATTAGGTCAAAAGAACATTAGGTTAAATGAACCTTGATGCGCCTACAAGTTTGACGAGAGCAATGTATAAAATAGTGTAATATTGTTTATAAAAATATTGTAGTGATTTTTTCGGAATAGTTATAGTTATGCGTCGTTATGCTTAAGTAAACTTATGCTTTGCAATATTATGCTTATTAAATATTATGCTTATAGTAAATAGGAGTAAAAAAATTATGCTTAAAATGTTATGGCAAATGAGAATTATGCGTAAATAATGTTTTGACAAGTAACATTATGCAATGTTAAATTATGACATACAATTTTAGGAATAAAAATAGAGAACCATCTAAGTATATTGGAAGTACGTAGGGAAAGAGATCTAATTGAAACTTTTAAAATATCAAATGGACTTCGAAAGGTCAATATATACTGAATTCGAATAAACAATTGAGAGGCCATTCATGTAAATTAGCCAAGCCTCCATGTAATAGCAACCTAGAAAACCCTTCTTGCCAAATCTCATAGTGAACCAGTGGAACAAACTACCGGAGTCAGTTATAAGTGCACCATCAGTGAACAGTTTTAAAAACAGACTGAATGAACATTTGAAATCTAACATTAAAACACAAGTGCAGTGATATGCACACATCAGCTTGAAGAGCTGCTTGTGCAATAATAAATAATAATAATAACAGGTCGGGAGCCGGTATACTACTAACCCGGAGGCTCCTTCTCCTCCAGCCCTTGGTGCTGCTGGTGCGCCGGCGAGGCGTGCTGCTGGTGCGGCGCGGGCGGCGGCGGCGCGGTCCGCAGCGGGAAGGCCTCCTCGGGCAGGCTCCAGTCGGCCGCCTCCACGTCCACGTAGTGCGCCGACGCGGCCGACACCCAGCCCGCCGTGTCTAAAATGTTTATTATATAAGAGAGCGAGTCTCCGTTATGACAAGGTGGCCGATTTTACTATTTGTAGAATATACTGCTTCCGGGCTGATTGGCCGTGGTCCATGTGAAACTTGCGTTCCAGACGTTTCGTCGATCACTGCGGTCGACATCTTCAGTGGCGCAGGGCCGGGCGACGACAACTTCGGAGACCTTGCCTCGCCGGCGGCTGACGTGCTGGGTACCAATCTTTTTGGAGCTGAAATCCCTCGTTTTTTCGGTTCGGTTTTCGGCACTGAGAGTCACTCGGTATCACTGTGCAAACAACCAATCAGGATCGAGTACGTCCGCACCACAGCGCTTGGCCAATCAGAATCGAGTGAGTCGATTCCCCGCTCCGACCGTGCCTATAAATACAGCCGTGACTCAAGCCATCGCGCCAGTCGCACGTCAGCCGCCGGCGAGGCAAGGTCTCCGAAGTTGTCGTCGCCCGGCCCTGCGCCACTGAAGATGTCGACCGCAGTGATCGACGAAACGTCTGGAACGCAAGTTTCACATGGACCACGGCCAATCAGCCCGGAAGCAGTATATTCTACATGCAACGCCGGCCGTGAAAGCCTGAAGACTTAGATTTTACTATTGTTCGTATCTGTCAGTTACACATGTTCTTTGATTTAAAACTCAACTTTTGTCGAGAGCTTTTTTTTGATAGGAAGGAAAAGGGGGGAAAATTGCAGTCATGTTATTTATGAACGGAGTTTGATTTTTGGCTGAAGCATCAAGGACTTGATTCCTTACAGGTTGTGGTAAAAAATAAAGACTCGTTAAGGGGAATTTCGTTATAAAAAAAATTATGAGAAAAAAGGGAGGATGTATACCGTGGCGTTTTATAAGAACAGATCGTCATTATTTTTGGTGAAACATGTTTAAAATGAGATAATACATACCTTTAGTTTTTTTAAAGGATACCAGATTTAATTAATGGTAACAGAAAAATGTGTCGTCACCAGGTCTACGGTTAACAGAACTACTAGTATTTCTGTATATATCCTAAAGAGAGGACAACGCATCAGTAATTAATACTATAATGACCAATACCTTACTTCTGCAGTACCCCTAGCACGAACAACTATAGTAATCGTATAGTTAATGTATTGAGAGAATGGAGCACTGCGATTGGCCGCCTTCCTACTGTGAACCTGTGGGCATGTGAAGCCGGCCGATTGTTCGTGCTAGGGGTACAGTTCCATAGGCACTCACCATCGTTCCTGACGTGCGCGGGTTGCTTGGACGGCGGTATATAAATGCTCAACGTAGGCTTGCCCAGCACTCCGTTGTTGTGGAACTGAGTCTCTGCCCAGTCCTCCACTTCTTCTAAAGGCTCTTCTTCTACAGCGCTGTTTGAGAATGAAGACCAGAGTAATTATGTACTCTCATACTTAAATGTCAACATTAAAAAATAAAATTTTTTATAATACTCTTTACGCACAGAAAATGCGCTTTTATTTTTTTCCCCGCGTCCACAGATTATGTAGAAAAAATGCATTGACACCTTGTAGCTGAAGCTGTATCGTAATAGAAAAATAGTAGTTTATGATACTGTTGCATAATAAGGGTTCTTATAAAACGAGTGTTTTTTTATAGTATCACACGAGTGTTATAAGACCAAGTTATGAACAGTGTCATACACTACTTTATCTACTCTCATACTACAATACATAAACTAATTTATTTTACAAACAAAACCAAACTTTGTTTAATTTGGCTTTTTGATCAGAGTAGAGAAAGTAATATTATAATACCGTTGTCATAAAAGACGTTCTGTACTTTAATGTACCTAATTTTTAAATTTATTTTCAGTGTTGTTAAGTTTTGTTTTTAATTAAAGTTATACTTTTTTTGGCGCGTTAGGGAAAAATTATGAGAGTAATTTTTTTATCTACTCTGATACTATAATACAAAGATTATAAAATTGAAATCAAATCTCTTATGACAAACATTACGCACAGGACAAAAAAAGATTTATTATTAATAATAATAATAATGGCTTTTGAGGGTGCTGGAGTTGTATAAAGTGAATGCAACTCTATGTACCTACTTAAAGTCATGCATGGGGCAATGGAAGACGGTTCTCAGGTCAGGTCAGGCTTTGGGTAGTGGCGAGCCGATAGCAATAGAGCGGGGTATTTTTCAAGGGGACAGTCTGAGTCCCCTTTGGTTCTGCTTAGCCCTGAACCCACTTAGTACTTTACTAGTGAATTCAGGGTTAGGCTATAGGCTACGAAAAGAGGGTCAGATGGTATCCCACCTGCTTTACATGGATGATTTAAAATTATTTGCCCACACCAATTCTCAATTAATGGTTTTACTGAAGGTAACTGAAACGTTCAGTAATTCCATCAAAATGGCGTTTGGTGTGGACAAAAAGTTAGCTATAGTCAACATACACCCTGAAGTTAGCTATTGTCAACATTTTAGTTTTTCATAAGAAGTATAACTTCTAAGACGAGTACATAAGTATACACACACACTTTTTTTTTAATGTTCACATTTCAGTGTAAGTAAGTAAAGTTATACATTTATATAGATGTCTAGTGTCATGCATAAGGAGTAGTAGTATTAGAGACGGATTTACGACTTTGTCGACTAAGTTAAGTCTGCACAGAAAATAGATTTTTACCGTGCCATAACCAAAAAGTGTCAGGAACGAAATGAACTTTATTTCGCATGTGTTATGGGAATCCTGGGACTGTGAAATGAGCTCCTTGTTATGGTTTCCCAAGGTTCTAACAGGGCCGGCATACTTCGTGACAACGTACTCACGCTGAGCCGTGCGCGAATTTAGGTCTTTTTGGTTGTAAGTGATGAGCAACGGCAGAGACGCGCCAAACAAGCAATCATAGATTACTAGCTGTTGCCCGCAGCTCCGCCCGCGTGGATGTCGGTTATCGCTTAGTGTTGATCCGACGCTATTGAGCATTAAATTCGCCTCTCTATTCAACTTTGTCCTGACTATGTACTCACCTCTGTTCTCGACTTTTACTCGCCTCTATATTCGACTCTCTACTCGACTTTCTACCGCCTCTAGTATACTTGAATTTATACTCGATTCTCTCCTGACTTCTCTGTTTCCCTCTCTACTCGACTTTGTACTCTTCTCTAAACTCGCCATTCCATTGGGCCTCTCTCCTTGCCCTTCCATTCGATTCTCTTTTCGCCTCTCTACTTGACTCTCCCCACTCGCCTATCTACTCGCACCTCTACTCAACTCTCTATTCGATCTCTACTCGCCACTACATTCATCTTTCCACTCGCCTCTCTACTCAACCCTTTACTGCATTCTATTTGGTATTTATGCCATATTCACCCCCTTTTTTGTGCCAATGAAAAATTATAAGCTTTAATCCCATAGCCCTATTCCGCTTCCCCCCTCCCCCTTCTATCCCCTAATTCGCGATAAGGGTTAGCCTATGTGCATTTCCAACCTCTAATCCATCTTTATACCAATTTCATCAAGATACCTTCAAAATTGTTAAAACTTACATACGCTTGCCCTATTCCACCCCTTCAATTACCTTTTCTCAAACATGCTTGGAAATGTGAACATTATTTTGACAACCTTCTTCGAGATAAATCGAAATTGCTGTACATGCGAGCAGCGGCCAGATAAAGTTGTATGAAAATCCATATCTGTCGTGTTTTAGCGGCCAAATAAATTACTATGTAAACTCATATCTGTCGTGTAATTTAAAAATGGAACCATCTTTTACTCCGAACCATGGCAACCGCGGAGGTAACTTATCCAAGGCATTAGGTACAATCAGTTTCGTGAACAGGTACAATCAGGATATAAATAAGTACTAGGGTAGCAGAAGCTAGCAGGAGGTTGTTACATTTTTTTTTTTAAGTGACTCATAGTTTTATTTTGTACCCTAGTAGGTACCTACTTTTTAGATATTACTGTAGTAGGTTAAATAATGGTTAGTAGAGAACCTCCTGCTAGCTTCTGCTACCCTAGTACTTTGTACTAGAAATAATGAGTGGATATGTTGCACTATAATTTATAAAAATTACTATTGTTCGTTGTTCGTCATTAATTTTGAAAAGTAGGTAACTAAAAAGTTCTGCCTAGATACTAATTAGTTTTAATTTCCGCGCATTGTTTGAGAAAAGCACTATACAAGCCTTGGCCACAACTGAGCGTTGCCGGACTCCGTAATGCGTGCCTCGGCTGCGCCTCGGCCCGCATACTTCACGATCGTCCGGCAACACTACAGTTGGCGGCCGCGGCAGTAATGTACTATTTTCGCAATAAAAGGTAGCCTAAGTCCATTTTCGAGCTCTAATCCATCTCTGTACCAAATCCCACCAAGATATCATCAAAAATGACAAACTTTCATACTAACTATCCAATCCTTATCCCTCCCCCACCCTTATACCACATTATTCGCGATAAAAGGTAGCATTATGTCCGTTACCAAGCTCTAATTAATCCCTGTACCAAATTTCATCAGGATATCTTCAAAACTGTCTAACTTTCATACCTTATAACCCCCCCCCCCCCCCAAGCCTCCATTTTCGCGTCAATAGATAGCCTATGTTCGTTCCCAATTCAATCCATCTCTGTACCAATTCTATCTATCATCGGAATGTCTTCAAAACTGGCAAACTTTCATCCCATATAACCCCCCCTTTATCCTCGTCTTTCGCGACAAAAGGTAGCGTATGTTCGTTCCCAAGCTTTAATCTATATCTGTACCAAATTTCATCAGGATATCTTCAAAAAAGACCAACTTTCATCCCATAGCCATATTCCCCCCCCTTCTACCCCCCTTTTTGCGATAAAAGGTAGTCTATGTCCGTTCCCAAGCTCTAAACTATCTCTGTACCAAATTTCATCAGGAAATCTTCTAAAACAATAAACTTTTATCCCAAGGCCTTGGTCCCCCCCTTCTTCCCCCCTTTTCGCGATAAAAGGTAGCTTATGTCCGTTCCCAAGCTCTAAACTATCTCTGTACCAAATTTCATCAAGAAATCTTCAGAAATGACAAACTTTCATACCAAGGCCCTAGTCCGCCCCCCTGCTACCCCCCTTTTCGCGATAAAAGGTAGCCTATATCCGTTTCCAAGCTCTAAACTATCTCTGTACCAAATTTCATTGAGAAATCTTCAAAAATGACAAACTTTCATCCCAAGGCCCTGGTCCCCCCCTTCTACCCCCCTTTTCGCGATAAAAGGTAGCCTATGTCCATTCCCAAGCTTTAATCTACCTCTGTACCAAATTTCATTAAGATATCTTCAGAAATGACAAACTTTCATAAAAACTTTCATCCCCTATTTCCCCCCCTTAAACCCCCTTTCTCGTGATAAAAGGTAGCCTATGTCCGTTCTCAAGCTCTAATATACCTCTGTACCAAATTTCATCAAAATCGGTTCAGTGGTTTAGGCGTGAAAGCGTAACATACAGACAGACAGACAGACAGACAGACAGACAGACAGAGTTACTTTCGCATTTATAATATTAGTATGGATATTAAACTGATCACGAGCTCAAAGGGCTCGTGTCATTGGTTGATCAGTCTTTCTATTGGTTGGTCACTTAGTGCACACGCGCGAACTATTCACCGTTTGCTCACGATGTTTGCCGTTGCGTATATACTAACTTGGTGGTGTAGGTGTAGCTGTAGGGCGGCAGCGGGGGCGGGTCGGGGCGCGGGGGCAGGTCGCGGGCGGGCGGCGGCGCCGGCGTGCCCCGCCCCGCCGCCGCGCGCGCCGCGTACTCGCAGCGCACCACCTCCCACACGTGGCTCACCTGGGCCGGCAGGCACATACACGTCACGGGTACATTGGAGGAGTACGCTTTAGACCACGCGCCTGGAGTTAAACTCATTACACCTGCACTATGTCTTACATATACGAAACATAACAGACCTTGAGAGAAATAAAATTTGTTCTGGTGCCCTCCCTCCTCCCCTTACAGTATACGAAATACGAATGAAATTATGAAACGATTTCGAAACATTACTCTCTCGTTCTCTTGACTAACTTATATCTCCCTCTCAACTTCCGTTCCCCTCGTACGATCACACTTTTCGTGACGCTCCCACAAATTCACCAGCTTACTCTCCAAGTCATTCGTATGTAAAGAAGTTTTACTTCAAGGACCAATGCCCCGAGCACGAATAAAATCTTCGAATTCGTAACGGAAACGTATCGAGAGAACGAAGCATTGCGATTGGCCGCCTGCCTACTGTGAACCAATCGCAACGCTCCGTTCTTTCTATGCGTTCACGTTGCGAATTCGAATATTTTTTGTGCTCAGGGCACACAGCATTTCGATTGGCCGCCTGCCTACACTGTGAGACTGTTTATAAATCACAGTAAGCAGGCGGCCACAGTAAGTTTCTAAACTCACCATGTGTCTGTTCTGCGACCTGGCCACCTCAGCATTATGAGCTGCTAACTCCTGCGGGCTGCCCCCCCTTATCCTGTAGTGCAGCGCGCAGTACACTAGCGCGGCATGCAGCGGGGCGGCGCGCGGCTCGGACGCGACGTGCGGCAACATTGACGCGTGCGATAGGGCCGTGGCGCGCGGGTCCAGCGACGGGAGGGCTGGGGGGGCAGGGGGCGGCGCCTGCTGGCCGGCAGTGGCGCGGTACCGACATAGAGTGGATGACGCGCCCCCGGGGAAGGCGCGTTCCAGTTGAGCCTGGGCAGCGCTCGACAGTGCGCCGGCTGTTGGGTGTTTGCGGCTGGAGAAGTAATAAGATTTTGTTGCTAGTCAATAATTGACAGTAAGTGTTCAATCTCTTTGAACTTAAATGACCCTCTTTACTGAGTACCCTCAACTTACGTTCATTCATTTTTAAATATAAAATATAAAACTCAATCGTAGGGTAGTTGTTAAAGCATTACGAATATTGTTTATAGGCAGAATGACGGCGGTGCTCCCCTCGCGAGGCTGATAGAGGCGACTCACCCCAGGCCGGGCAGGTGGCGCTCCCCGGCGGGCGGCGCGGGCGCCATGGCGGGCGCGGGCAGCGGGCGCTCGGGCGCGGCGTGCGCCAGCTCCCCCCGCGCGGACACGCACACGCTCTGCGGGTTGGCCCACAGCGCCGGGTGCTCCCCTCGCGAGGCTGATAGAGGCGACTCACCCCAGGCCGGGCAGGTGGCGCTCCCCGGCGGGCGGCGCGGGCGCCGTGGCGGGCGCGGGCAGCGGGCGCTCGGGCGCGGCGTGCGCCAGCTCCCCCCGCGCGGACACGCACACGCTCTGCGGGTTGGCCCACAGCGCCGGGTGCTCCCCTCGCGAGGCTGATAGAGGCGACTCACCCCAGGCCGGGCAGGTGGCGCTCCCCGGCGGGCGGCGCGGGCGCCGTGGCGGGCGCGGGCAGCGGGCGCTCGGGCGCGGCGTGCGCCAGCTCCCCCCGCGCGGACACGCACACGCTCTGCGGGTTGGCCCACAGCGCCGGGTGCTCCCCTCGCGAGGCTGATAGAGGCGACTCACCCCAGGCCGGGCAGGTGGCGCTCCCCGGCGGGCGGCGCGGGCGCCATGGCGGGCGCGGGCAGCGGGCGCTCGGGCGCGGCGTGCGCCAGCTCCCCCCGCGCGGACACGCACACGCTCTGCGGGTTGGCCCACAGCGCCGGGTGCTCCCCTCGCGAGGCTGATAGAGGCGACTCACCCCAGGCCGGGCAGGTGGCGCTCCCCGGCGGGCGGCGCGGGCGCCATGGCGGGCGCGGGCAGCGGGCGCTCGGGCGCGGCGTGCGCCAGCTCCCCCCGCGCGGACACGCACACGCTCTGCGGGTTGGCCCACAGCGCCGGGTGCTCCCCTCGCGAGGCTGATAGAGGCGACTCACCCCAGGCCGGGCAGGTGGCGCTCCCCGGCGGGCGGCGCGGGCGCCATGGCGGGCGCGGGCAGCGGGCGCTCGGGCGCGGCGTGCGCCAGCTCCCCCCGCGCGGACACGCACACGCTCTGCGGGTTGGCCCACAGCGCCGGGTGCTCCCCTCGCGAGGCTGATAGAGGCGACTCACCCCAGGCCGGGCAGGTGGCGCTCCCCGGCGGGCGGCGCGGGCGCCATGGCGGGCGCGGGCAGCGGGCGCTCGGGCGCGGCGTGCGCCAGCTCCCCCCGCGCGGACACGCACACGCTCTGCGGGTTGGCCCACAGCGCCGGGTGCTCCCCTCGCGAGGCTGATAGAGGCGACTCACCCCAGGCCGGGCAGGTGGCGCTCCCCGGCGGGCGGCGCGGGCGCCATGGCGGGCGCGGGCAGCGGGCGCTCGGGCGCGGCGTGCGCCAGCTCCCCCCGCGCGGACACGCACACGCTCTGCGGGTTGGCCCACAGCGCCGGGTGCTCCCCTCGCGAGGCTGATAGAGGCGACTCACCCCAGGCCGGGCAGGTGGCGCTCCCCGGCGGGCGGCGCGGGCGCCATGGCGGGCGCGGGCAGCGGGCGCTCGGGCGCGGCGTGCGCCAGCTCCCCCCGCGCGGACACGCACACGCTCTGCGGGTTGGCCCACAGCGCCGGGTGCTCCCCTCGCGAGGTTGATAGAGGCGACTCACCCCAGGCCGGGCAGGTGGCGCTCCCCGGCGGGCGGCGCGGGCGCCATGGCGGGCGCGGGCAGCGGGCGCTCGGGCGCGGCGTGCGCCAGCTCCCCCCGCGCGGACACGCACACGCTCTGCGGGTTGGCCCACAGCGCCGGGTGCTCCCCTCGCGAGGCTGATAGAGGCGACTCACCCCAGGCCGGGCAGGTGGCGCTCCCCGGCGGGCGGCGCGGGCGCCATGGCGGGCGCGGGCAGCGGGCGCTCGGGCGCGGCGTGCGCCAGCTCCCCCCGCGCGGACACGCACACGCTCTGCGGGTTGGCCCACAGCGCCGGGTGCTCCCCTCGCGAGGTTGATAGAGGCGACTCACCCCAGGCCGGGCAGGTGGCGCTCCCCGGCGGGCGGCGCGGGCGCCATGGCGGGCGCGGGCAGCGGGCGCTCGGGCGCGGCGTGCGCCAGCTCCCCCCGCGCGGACACGCACACGCTCTGCGGGTTGGCCCACAGCACCGGGTGCGCCGCCGCACTGAACTGGTGCCGGTACAGGCTGCAGTCCTGCCCGAGTGCGAGAATACACGCCATTTAGAGCCACGTTCACATTCCTTTCACATGAATTCAGTTATTGACGCTGTTATTAAAAGCTACCAGCATCTATTAGTCGCACCCCAGTGTCGAATACTCGGGGACAAACAATGTTTAAAATCAAGTCCAAACTTGTAATAGGTCTTGAAGTTAATCTAAGTAGCCTAGTTGGTACAGACTAAAGCTAATTAAAGTTAGCTTAACATTAATTAAAGTTAGCTTAGTTAATACATGTAAATAAAAGATTAATTTAAGAAAACCTACTGTTTATTGTCTTAATTTAAATTCATAGGTAGCTGGTTCACATCCGGCTCGAAGGACCAAATATGCAAGCAATGGTAGCCGTCCAGTGGATATATAAATAGATAACCCTTTATTGTACACAATAAAACAAGAAATTAGCAGTGGATTCGTTGATTTCAGATAAACAAGTTTATTTACGTACCAAAGGGCCTAATCGATAAATCAATGTTATATGCACGTTTATTGACAATATGGCTGTGAGTTTCATCCAAGCTGACGGTGTCCCCTGCAGATCACCTTGGAGTGGAGTTCGTAAAAATGCGAACCCAGTGTGCGTCATACTGCGCTTGCATATTCACGTGCCTCACTCAAAGGTAGCGTTGTTTGACGTCACTGTCTCCCTCCCTCTCGTTCTTCCTTCAGTTCAGAGATCAGTGATAGATTCTTCTTAGAAGCGTCGATCTCGCTGTTCGAAAACTACTTTACTTTACTTTAGATACTTTGTAAAAGCAAACTTTCAAATTAAATACATTTTTCTGTTTTATATTATTTTTCTAAAATATCAGCGCTCGTCCCACGTTAGTCCCGAGGTATGCAGGGTTACTGGTGGAGTACGCGCCACGAAATAACCCATGCCACCGTGCCGATTGTGTTCCTCTGGCACAGCTCTGTGCAGCCCAACTCACCCTGCTGGTGGAGAGGAAGGAGTGCGGCTCGGCCAGCCAGGCGATGGCGGTGGTGACGTCGCGGTGCTCGGCGAACGTGGCCAGCGGCACGTGCGGCCGGCGCACGTCCCACACGTGCACGGCGCAGTCCAGCACCAGCGCGCACGACGCCACCTGGTACCTGCCACCGTGCCGATTGTGTTTTCAATTCATTTGCTCTTAACAAGGCTCTAATCTCTCCGCAATTAGGCACATAATGATACCTAATATCAAACTGTCGTTTTTTGATAGTTGTTAAATCACGAGTGGGATAGTGACTTTTTTTTACGTAAACAAAACTTTTACTCAAATATAACTTTTGTTTTCTCTCTGTGTAAAACTTTAAAAAAATACACCATTTTGTACACATGATAAAAAAGAAAAATAAACCTCATTCTTTTAGTCTGCGGCTTGTGTTTTTTTTATTATACCCGCCAGTCCGGCAGTACCACAAAGATTTGCATTTCGGTTTTATTGCTGAAATTGTAGTTTTTTTTTAATTAAATTGTCTACAAGTACTAGTTATGAAGAAAACTATTTATGTACCTAGCACCACCCGATATATATACATATTCTGTACAACGTCCGATATATGATGTAATTGTTGTGAAGCTCTTAACGTTATGTAATGCTTACTATCTAAAAACTACAAGGGTGTTAAGTGTTATATTATTCACATATGAATTGAAAAACGACGTCTTCGGCTCTCTTTAGACCCTCGCCCTCCTGCTCGGGTCTCAATTTTGCCTCAGCGCTAATCACCAAATTAAGGTCTTTAAGAAACTTTAATGAAGGTCTTTACGCACAGAATATCAGAATAAATTCAAAAAATTCCATCATGATACACATTCTCTATGGCCCCGTGTATTTTAAAGACACTTTTTCATTACGATAGAACTTCAGCTGGATTTTTTCTACATAGTCTGTGGACGCGGCGTAATACGCATGCGCGATTAAGAAATGGATTTTGGCGCTCAACTTTTCTGAAATTTTTCGCCAATTTTATTAATTATTTCATGAGATTAGATAAAGCAGTGTAATGAACTGTACATAATTTGGTTTTAAGATCGTGTGATACTATAATAAAACTCGCCTGCGGATCGATTTTAGAAATTCAGACTCGTATTTTAAGAAGCTTCATGTTCAATAGTAGTTTTTCTTTTACATATCACATGAATTGATAATTATATCATTATTTCCAGCCATTAACAACGGGTATAGATGTATGGGGAAACTATTATTCCCCCTGTAGCCGCTAGTGAGTGAACCCAATAGGCTAATGGGTCGTAACAATTGATATGTACGTACTTCTTCTGTGGCCTCCACTTGACGTGGCCGACGGACGCTATGGTGTATATTGTGTGCTCTAGGTTGGGCTTGCCGTAGATGTCCCACACCTGGAATAACAGTGTTACATTGATGTAATCATAGTGGTAAATTCATGGAAATATAGTGTTGAATTCAACACTTTAATTCATGGAGTCAAAGTATAGTGTTTATGGCAATCATGAATATACTGGACTTGATTTCTGTAAGGAAAATGAATTGTATTAATAATAATGTATACTAATTAAGAAATCACGTCCTCTGCCATAACAACAGAATCGCCAGTAGGCGTAAGTGCGATACCCCACTACATAATTATTAGAAAATACCTTCTAGTATATCTGTCGCCGCCAACTAGGTTAATCAGCTGTCCAATTAACTGCCAAGGCAGTTAACTAAACGGCGCCATTCAATTAACGGCCTGAATGATATTCAGCCGTCTCGTTTATTACATCATTTATTAACCTGGCTGGCTAATGCTTAGGCCAATTGTAAGATGGGGCACTACCTCGAAATAGGATAGAAAATTACATACATACATCCATGTACTTACACCTGTAAATCCCTGCGGGGGTAGATAGAGGTGTTTACACTGAAAATTAGTGATAGCTGCGCAATCCGACTTGGTTAGGTTAGGTGGCTTCGCTCTGCTCCCGTATTAGGCCTTCATTGTTATTTTTTTTTAACCATACAGAAATAAATCATTTTTCTAACTAGTTATTTAAATGGCTAAGCAAGTAGTTAAACGTCATCGATCCAAGCTATTTGCCTAGCCGTTTAATTAAATTGCTGAACACCATTCAGGCCGTTAATTGAACGGCGGCGTTTAGTTAACGGCCTAGGCAGTTAATTGAACGGCTGATGAAGCTAGTTGGCGGCGACATATCCATGACTGCCAAACAATCTGCCAGGACTGATAAGACTGCCAATAAAATACCATCCCATTTTGTTTAAAAATACCTATGAGTGAACCGAAGCCGAAACATAATTAAAAAACATGGCACTGACAGTGATTTGTACCCGCGACCTCGGACTTGGCATTCAAACGCTCTAGCGCAGCGCCACATATTAAATAACAATTTTATTTGTAAAGAAACATATTTACATTTAAATAATATGCAGGCAGCAATTACGCTTTCTGAGCAAACCACTTTCAGGTGCACAAAGACTAATTTTGTGACTAGTTGAATAATTTTCATCGAGGTATATCCTATCGCGATTTATTGGGTGTTATTTTGTTATTTACACTACTAGCTTTTGCCCGCGGCTCCGCCCGCGTGGATGTCGGTTATCGCGACCAAACATAGCCTATGTCCTTTTTCAAGGTCTAATCTATCCCCATACCAAATTTCATCAAAATCGTTTCAGTGGTTTAGGCGTGAAAGCGAACATACAGACACACAGACAGAGTTACTTGCGCATTTATAATATTAGTATTGATTTAAACTAAGCACGACGTTTCGGTTGTTTTCCATCACGGGGAACCACCACCTAGTCGGCGGTGGTTGTCTCATCGATCTCAGTGTAAATCTGAATTGGCTGGGCCGATTTTAACGGTGCTGATATACCTAATATAATAAAGCGCAACTTAGTTATTTTTATTTTGGTAACAAGAACCAGGGATCCGCGTAAAAAGCTTAGAAACCGATCGAAGTCCACACGGACGAAGCATACCTAAATCAACTACCGTAAAACGTGAGACCAATGGGTGAATAGAAATAAAATGGTCGTTAAATTTAACTAATTTCTAACTTATTTCGTTTATTTTATTTCTGTTCATTACTACATTGAACTAGTACATCGCATCATTTGAAAGAAAATAACTACAGAATTTCGCTGACCACTTCATTTCTATTCACCCATCGATTCCTATTTAACCCGTTTTACCCGGTATAAGAAGTGAATGAATATAATGCAACATTCGCATCCATGTTGGCCGTATCCGTTATCAGTAGACTCGTGTCTATCTCGCAAGCAAACGCTAAGCGCACATAACTTAGTCGTGTTCTAAGGTCACGACTCACGACGATTGTCACTAACTTCCAATCAGCATTGTCCTACTTGCCAATGAGTTTTAATCTCAGCCGTAACGTGAACAAACGGTGGATTTCAATCGGTCAACTTAGTAGTTAGAATTGGTGTAAAACTAAACCAATTTAATTTGTCGGGTGACACGAGCGCGCATGGTGGTTACAGCACGGTTGGTCAAGTCTAATAGGGGCCCTGTTTGATGTGTGTGACCTATGAGACCTTTGTGTGTTATGGCTAGCACACGCTGGTTTATCGGTTAACGACCACAGATACTTTCTTGGGTGTTACATTCAGTGTTTTAGGGATAGCTAATAAGAAATATTATATACCTATTGCAACTAAAATTGAACAACCGATATGCTAACTTTTATACGTTCTGTTCGTAAGAAATATCGGTATTTAACAGACAGCAAAAATTTTTGGACTACCTTTTTGATAGACGGGTCAATTGTAAGTCGGAATCGAGTACATAGGGGTGTTGCACCATCGTCCAAGATCGGTGGTTCTATTTTTCCGATTGTCGAAGAAGGGTAATGTATACTTTTATTAAATTAACAAGACGCTGAATCACAAAAAGTCACAACTCTTAAATGGAGAATGGAGCCCCTCTTTCCTGTCTTTGATTTTTTATTGGTTTTTATAGCGACAACAGTAATACCTACAGCTTCTGTAAAAATTTCAGCTGTCTAGCTACTATAAGATACAGTCCTCCGACAGATGAACAAACAACCTGCCTTTTTTTACCCTAAGACGCGAACAAAGTTATTAGATCACCAAGTCGCATAGATACGTACTATTAGAGTGAACAAACACACATTTGTCGACGACCAACATAATATAGGAGTTATCTATCTGTCTGACCCACATGCTTATCGAACGGACTCCGATAATGTCACATTTAGTCACTACCGATTAGCATAATTTGTTGCTATTCATGTTATTTCGACATTGATATTTCTTAGATGGAAGGATGATCTGAAAAAGTTGGCTGGGATCGACCTAATGAGTAAGGCGGAGTATTGGGTGTTATGGGGAGAGGTTCCATCTTTGCAGCAGTTATAATAGGCGAGTTATTGATTGAGTCTAGGGAGAGAAGGATATTTGTAAGACAGTGAAAAAGGAGCAAATGTCTAGCTTGTTCCGCGCCTTAGAAGGCTCTAAGCTAATGGTTCCGTGAGCGCGTGTCTAGAGGCAATGGTTCCGGCTAGCTGTCGCCAGAAGCAGGTCCGCTGTGGTATCGTGTACCGCACGCGCCTCTCTATAGGGGAGGGAGAAATTGGTTCCCACACATTGCGTTATGGACTGGCGACCAAGGCCGGTTGAACTTCTAGGGATCTTCTTACCAAAACGTACCTAATTCCTCAAAGCAGACATAAGTGAAGGAACACCGTGGAGTTGGTTGGTTGGTTGGTTTGGCGCACGTAAAAATGGTTGAATCACATCATATACAGTATCATTAAAATCGCGTTTTATTCTGATCGAATATTTAAAATGTCCAATAAATGAAAACTAGTGAGCATCAAACTTAAGAAGAAACATGTAAATCAGCGACCATAAGTCTTTAAGAAATAGGTGTTTATTCATGTATGCAACATAAAAAAAGATGCCAATCGAATTGAGACTTGAACTTTTGCATTCGGTTAAAAAGGAACACCAATATTGAATTCTTTCATGCAACTTTCGTGATAACACAGTTGTATACCGTAAACAATAAACTGCAGTTTAAACATAGAACTCACCTTGATGGTCTTATCCCTGGACGCTGTGGCCAGCCAGGGCATCTCCGGGTGCCAGTCGCACGCGAACACCGGCCCCGAGTGCGCCGTGAACTGCAGCAGACACCGCTCATGCCTCCTCACGTCCCACAACTGAACGTTTCCATTCTCAGAGACCGCCGCGAAGGTGTTCGCTTGGTGCGGACTGAACTGCACATCGCGAATCGATTCTGTGTTACTGTGGAACAGTTTCGAGATGTCAGATTGTTTTCTCACAGGCATCTAATGCCTTGAGAATCTCGTTGTAAATGTAGCTAAATGAGGAAAAAGTATGTGAGCGAAATCCTAACACAAGCCATTTAGCTTCAGTTGAGAAGGTTGCGAGATTTTTTTATATATATACAACTTAGGTGGCAGAAAAGCACACGGATAACCTGATAGAAAGTGGTTATCGTGGTCTGTGGACGTGTTCCAATACCAGAGTCGTCATACTCGTGTTGCCGACCCTATAGGAACTTTCTTATGAAGAAAACCAATATTGCAGTCTACTATTGGCGTGACTCGCCTGCCCGCATACGTAGACTACACATAAGTGTTAGAATGCACTTAGGAATAGCAAACAGTGGGTGAAATCTCTCTTAAGGCTAAGAGGTTTGATATCCTAGGTAATCCATTGGAGCGGCCCAATACCCAACCATCAGTGCTTCGCCTCGAAATTGGAATACTATTGGTATACGCTCACTGTATTAACTCCAGAGCGTCTGGTCTGCAGTCTGACCTCGCGCGAACGGCGAGTGGGCCACTCAATGACCGCGCGTGGCCTGCACGGTGACCTTGCGATACCAACGCTCCGCACCCAAATCGATCACGTGCCGTCCATAAGTGGTCCACTCATTGACCACGAGATGCTCATTCATTGATCACATAGTTCACCTGACATTCACTGGTTCACCTGCCACCCCTAAATCTGGACCACATGAGTGGACGCTGAGCTACAAGGTGGTGTTTTTCGGTAGTTGGGTGGCTATGACCTTGAGACTAATTAGCCTTACGAAATAGGTGAAAATGAAATTAAAGAATGTATTTGAAGAGTTAAGCTATTAAAATTAGATTACAAATTGCTGTCAGTAGATTATGTATACTTACCTCTTATAATAATACGTTAGCGTAACACAACCAATTTTCATGGGGTTTTTTAAATGAAAGCTTAGGGTCCAAAGAGGTGCAGGTAAATAGGACATCAATAACAAACGGGCTGAGCCACGGCAAAAAGCTAATTATTTGATAACTAAATATGTTAGACTTGTAAGATTACCTTATAAATGTTCGGGCAACTTCTTTCATCCTTAGATCAAAGCATTTCATCATCCCATCTTGTGAGCCTGATATAAGCAGGGCTGGTTCTGTGAGATGGAAGCTGACCTGTGTGAGACTAGGGGTGAATAACATAGCTCAAAGTTGCAAAGTATTTATCTGAACATGCTTGAGATGGTCTTGAGAAGGTCATGTGCTTGAATCCTGGATAATACACTATTGATGGGGGCCCACTCCTAACACAAGTAATTTAACTCCCCCGGAGGTGTCAAAAAAGTACTAGCCACTGAAGCTATTAATTAAGAGTTCATTTATTTGATTTATTAAGAGAGCCATAAGCATTACCTTGTTAACAGTTCTCTTATGGTCTGAGAAGACATGTTCCTGTTTGGATCTACCCGACCTGCCCAGGTTCCACACTACTACTGCACCATTGGTTGCTGCTGTTGCCAGAGTATTTTCTGGATGAAAAAAAAAGCAAATTTGGTAAAGAAAAATAAAGTGAATTATACCTACTTATTATTACTATTCTTTCAAAACTATTTGCGTTACAAATTATAGTTTAATTTAAATAATAAATAATATTTACCTTCGATAGTGCTCCAAGCCACATCAATAGAAGAAAAATTTAGATTTAAATTTTTCCCCACCCTTAAGTTACACACTTCAGAAAAATCATTTTCACCGATCGAGAACACTTTGAACACTGCAACAAAATGGTTTCACGTTAGTGCGCACACTGAAATTGAAAATAACAAAACATTCTGGAAATAGTTTACCATTTCGTCCAGCTATGACAACTTGTGAACAATCTTTGTTGAGAGCTAAGGCGTTCGCGGGCCCTTCCTGGGACACGCATATTGTGTTCGACGGTATCATTATTAATAAATGCCTAAATGGATATCAAAACATTGAAACAAATTGCCGATTATACAGGTCCAGCATAATCACATCTCTATTAAATATTACTCTAGTAAATCCTGGTCGCCACTGTGTCTGTATACAAAATTATAAATAGAAAATAATTACATTATATTATCATAAAACTACTACAAACTAATTATTATAAAACAACACGTAATTTTGTTTATTTTGGCGATTTTGAGGTTGTTTGTCAATGTCAAATAAGTATAAGTCAATAAATAAACTGTCATACTTTCTGACAGATTTTAAAAATGATAACTACGACTCGTTTCACGAATTAAAAATAAGACCAGATTTAAGTTTTTAAATTCAGTGTATTATATTTGAACTTACGTTTGCACTAAAATTAAATGATATTTATGTACAATAACAAATTTGATGAGTATTTACCCTTTTGACCTAATTTTAATTCTGTAAATAGTAACAGTAAAGTGAAAATCTAAGATGACTTTATTTTGGTTATGCGTAAAAAAAGTCTAATGTCAGAACACAAATCAAACGCAGGTTTTCTTTTTTTCACGATTATTTCGAAAAAAACGTAATAACAGAGTATTGGTTTTGTATTTAGTTCTCAGAATATTTCAAAAGTACAACCATTAGTATGTGAAATTTAGTGAGAAGCTTATTTAACAGCTTGAGACGATGGATGGTGGAGACAGGATTTTAGTGGCTGCCGGCCTGACCGCTGCTGTAGTGGTGGGTGCGTTCGTTCTGTGGGGTCCCGGTGGAGCTCCCAAAGTGCGAAAGCGTCGGGGACAGATAGCGGGGCTCCAGAACCTGGGCAGGACTTGTTTCCTGAACACTCTGCTGCAGGCACTGGCTGCCTGTCCCACTTTCATCGAATGGCTTAAGAAATACGCCAAAGCTGATAGTCACAACAGTATGATTACTACATTGTATACAGTTATTGAAGGTAAACATTTTTTAAATATTTAATACAGGAAATTCTTATCTCAAATTAAAAGCCCTTTTATCACTCATAATGAATATTTTTAAGCCGAATTTTAGGTGTTTATTGAAACTATATACTTTTAGTGTAAAATTTCAAGATCAAACAATCAGATATGTTCGTACATCACCAATATCATAGAATGTTATCAGATATCTCGTGTCTAGCATGTGGCCTTGGGATTATATCATAGTTTTTTTTTTTCTATAACATATTTCTTGACATAAAGTAGCAGTCATTGTGAAAGTAAAAATATTCAGAAGATACAGATATGCATCTCGTAACTCAACAAGTGTATACCTATATGTCTTGACTACAACCTAGTAAATACCTTTACTAAGAATATTTTTTTAAGAATCTTTTTCTTCAGTTTTATTTGTCTGACTCAGAGCAGTACTGCCTGCTCACTTAATTATTTTCTTCAGCCATCTGCACTCAGTTTTTGCAAGTGTGTGTATGTGTGTGCATCCCAACATTCTCCTGTTAACATTCTATCCCCACTCCCCTGACTCCCCTGCCCCTCTGCATTAATGCCACACTGCCACCCATAATGATGTTGATATTTGGCTACACATACTTCAGCTGATCTGTTCAGTTTGCACTCAGGTTTAAAAAGTGAGCAATTCATTTGGGTGCCCCTAGTTTTCTTTGACATTTCACTCATTTGTAAACATATCCTGTAAATAGTTATGCTTCAGAACATAAATGCAATTTAGCCAAAAAATTATCAACCATACTTTCTATTGATTAAAATAAAAACCTTTTTCATACTTTTGCCTTTTCACTCATGCCTGTGCATTTACACTATATCATCTCTGTGCGTCATCACAGAGAAGTTCGTGACGAGAGATAAGAGAAAAGTTCACTGCCATGTCATGGGACTAAAGCTATTGTCACCAATTTCAAATCACAAAAAAATTTGAGCAATACTTAATATATAGATAGATAGACAACTCTTTATTGTACACCAACATTACATTACAAGAGATATAATAGTTTATTTGTTATTTGTTATAATAGTTTGTGTATTTATTTTTGGATGTGTATTGGTTACGGCTGCTATCCATGCAATTCTTTATCTATCATGCAAATCAACAGGTCATATTAGGTGTTATCATCAGGCAGCAAACCGTGCAGAGTGGAGGCTGTCTTTAAAAAAGAAGGTCTCCAACTTTGAGTCCCGACGATGTGAGGAGCTAGACTTCTGTCAGGATGATCTGAAAGCTAGACCACCAGCTGCAATCAGCTACAATTTTGTTAATGGTGTGCTCATGTGTCCGATGTGCAGTCGCACCTTTAGCCACAAAATTGGGTATGTGAGCCAAATAAAAGCCCATGAACGCCAGGAACGGAGTTGAAACAGTCGCTGTGGCTGAAAATGGCTTGGAGGAGAGATTATCAATTTGTGAATAGTAATCCATAAAATTGTGATTATTTATTATCAACAGGTATAATGTTTACTATACCTCTACAGCAATTGTTCCATGCCAAGATCTATACTATTTTGCGATGATTATCTTCAAAAGTAATGCTAATGTATTTTAAATATCACACAGTACTATTTTTGATTGCTGTGACATAAGTTCAAAGTCTCATAAAAATGCCCAGTCATGACTTTCACAAAAGTGAGAACTCTGTCATTTATACCTATAATATAGATATGTGGTGTACAGTAAAGAGTATTCTATCTGTATTGTAATAACTGATAAAGCAATGCCATTGTATATAATAGCGATGTGCTGTCAAAACTTTAGATATTAAATTTAATGACAGTAAATGAAGGAGATAGTGGGCTGTTTTCTCTGCCTACCCCAGAGGGAAATGCCCTGAGCATATGTGTTTATATGTCGCCGCCAACTAGCTTAATCAGCCGTTCAACTAACTGCCTAGGCCGTTAACTAAACGGCGCCATTCAATCAACGGCCTGAATGGTGTTCAGTCATTAAATTAAACAGCTATGCAAATAGCTTGAATCGATGATGTTTAACTACTTGTCTAGCCATTTAATTAAATAGTTTGAAAAATGACTTATTTCTGCATGGTTAAAACAAAATAACCACCCTAACCTAACCAAGTTGGATGGGTCACTAATTTTCTGTGAATACACCCTGTCTACCCCCTCGGGGATTTACGGGTTTAAGTATATGTATGTATGTAATTTTCTATCTTATTTCGAGGTAGTGCCCCATCTTATTATTGGTTTAAGCATTAACCAGCCAGAGATGGCTGAATATCATTCAGGCCGTTAATTGAATGGCACCATTTAGTTAACTGCCTAGGCAGTTAATTGGACGGCTGATTAAGCTAGTTGGCGGCAACATATATATGAAGCATCAGTAACTTAGTGGTTAAGGAGTTGCCCTTTCTACCTTGAGATCCCAGGTTCAAATCCCGTTACACTACTTGTGTGAACCCACACCTATTACAAGCAATTTTGCTTAACTGAGGGTGTTGGGAGAATTTAAGTAAATTCAATTAGTGACAGTCTTGAAAATTTAATTTATAATATTCTTAAAGCTTTGTGAAGGAACTACAGTTGTCATTCATATGACAAGTCTGTTCCATCAAAGGATCAGACCCTTCCTAGGGAGAATACACTGACCAACTCCACTGTCTCCTCAAAACATGCATTCGACTGACTTTGCTGACAAGTCATTCACTGTTATGGCTGTGCGCATTACCTATGTACAATAAAGAGTAATATCTATCTATTTTTATATGAGTAGATTTCACCTGCAAAAACATTTTTCAGGGTTACTACTTAAATGAAATTCGTTACGTAAAATATGGTAGTACCTAATGTTAAGATTACCTTGGTCATGTTTTTTTATAATGGGTGAAATCCACACCAAGGCAGCTAAGCTACTGGTGTAGTGCTCGGCAAACGTGATGAAGCCTACGGAAAACGCATTTTTCGTTATCTTAGGTGGTTATAGGCAGAGAGTCCACCCTCACACATAATTGCCAAAAACAGTCTGCACTGTACAGTATGAAAAGAACTTCATCCTGCCCTGCATACGCTCAAGCTGTGGGACTGTGTCTTTTTCAAGCAATTACAATATGAGGTTCTTCAAGAAGGGCATTAGAAGTTTCTTACAAGGTTGACAGCACGACTGTGACTCTCCTGGTATTGAACACGTCCTTATGCCACAGTAACTACTTTCAGGTGGGTCGAGTGCTTGTCTGACACCTAAGTGGTATATCTCCTCTTTGGTTAAGAATTCCAAATTCAAATTAATAAATTCATTTAGCTGGTTTTTTCTTCTTTGGAATACAGTCATTCATTTGTTATTTTCCCCATTATTTTTTCTTTGGCATCGCTTATTATCGCGCAATGGAAAACATGAAATATCGGTATATTTACGAGTACGAGTTCTACCGTGGCACCAGTGCTGCAGAAACAGCTCGAAGAATTAATGATGTGTACGGCGCTGGTGTCGCTAAAGACAGCACGGTACGTTTTTGGTTTCAACGTTTTCGTTCTGGAAATTTCGACCTTAAGAACCAACCCCGTGGACGGCCGGAGATCAAAGTGAAAAACGAAGAATTAAAGGCTATTGTGGAAGCGGATCCATCACAAAGCACTTCAGAGATAGCAGCAGGCTTCGGGGTAAGTGACAAAACTGTATTAATCCGCTTGAAGCAAATCGGGACAGTAAAAAAACTCGAACGATGGGTACCTCAGGAATTGAGTGAATCGCACTTGCAAACACGGGTCGCCTGATGTTTCTTTGCTCAACCGACACAATAATGAAGGGATTTTAAATGGAATCATTACTTGTGATGAAAAGGGGATATTGTACGATAATCGAAAGCGCTCATCGCAATGGCTGAACCCTGGAGACCCAGCCAAATCCTGCCCTAAACGAAAATTGACTCAGAAAAAGTTACTTTAAGTGTTTGGTGGACTAGCGCCGGTGTCGTTCACTACAGCTTTCTTAAATCTGGCCAAACGATTACGGCAGATATCTATTGTCAGCAACTGCAAACCATGTAGGAAGAACTAGCTGTTAAACAACCGAGATTGGTCAATCGCTCTAGGCCACTGCTGCTTCACGACAACGCAAGACCACACACTGCACAACAAACAACCACTAAGTTAGCTGAGCTACAATTGGAATGTCTGCGACATCTACCGTACTCCCCGGACCTTGCTCCAACAGATTACCATTTCTTCCGAAATTTGGACAACTTCTTACAAGGAAAAAAATTCCACTCCGATGCAGCAGTCCAAACCGCCTTCAAAGAGTTTATTGATTTTCGCCCCCATGGTTTTTATAGTAAAGGGATCAATGAACTACCCATAAGATGGCTAAAGTGCATAGATAACAACGGTGCATACTTTAATTAATTAAATATATTTTACAAAAAAAAAAAACGACTTTTTATTCCTTCCGTACAAAACGCCAATTTCATACGTAAGGACCTAATATATCTGGCATTATTGCGAGGCATGACTAGGGGGCCCCTAATCGACCAATCACAGATACCTTTAAACCGACGGGCGGACTGGCTCGTCACAGGTTGATCAGTACCATCATTTATTTTTAGTTGGTCCCGATCCTTCTTATCCCGCCGCCGTGACCCATGGAAAAGCATTTCAGGGATAAAAGTTAGCCAATGTGTTATGCCGCACTATACCGGATGAAAGGTGAACGCTCTCGAAGCCGAAGGCCCCTGGTATTACTCCGGGTACACTACATATTGGCATTTTTTTTTCGATTTAGTGATTTTTTTTTCATTTAAAAGAAAAATCCATTTAATTAACATTATTTATTTTCCATCGTATTAAGAAAGCCCAATGAAACGACAATTTCATAAAGATAAACATCATTACAGAAAAAAACAAATGGCGCCAAGCGCGTGCTTTTTTTGTAGTAATGATTTTTATGAGATTAGCGTTTAATTGAGTTTATCTAATACGATGGAGAATGAATAATGCTAATGTGACGGAAAAAAAACTTGTTTTTTCACCAAATTGAAAAAAAAAAATACCAATATGTAGTGCCATCTGAAGTAGTGTAGTGCCACCTACTACCAGGGGCCTTCAGCTTCGAGAGCGCGTTCCCATTACAAACGGTATATAATCTATCCTACAGGTATAGACAGCCTCTGTGATGTGGCGTAGTGATCAAACTGCAATGCTTTGATATCGCCTTCGTGTTGTGGAGTTCAGATGGCAGTCATTTCTAAGAAAATATCTAGGTTCAGCCAAATCCGCAGTTGAACTGGTGAAGCGGACCCCAGACTCCAAAGTAAAAGCTTCGGTTTGAATAGGATTACCTAAAGCTAAGATGGAGAAGAAGTAGATTCATAAAAGTCTTCTATCAATTTAGATGATGTTTATTTCTCCGTACAGTTGTAAATGGAACACACGAGTCTGCCCGTGGCACGCCGGTGTGTCCCCTAGGGGTGCTGCAGTCGCTCCGGGCGGCCGGATGGGTGGTGCCCGCCGACCAGCAAGACGCGCACGAGTTACTGCATGTACTGCTGTCTTGCATAGAGGAGGAGACGACTGCTATGTCTAAGAAGGTAAATAATTGATATACTTACGTGTACGGTATTGAAATAAGGCACATATATTTGCTATGGGATTTCCGTCCGTAAGAGTAAGTGGAAGTGGAGTCAGTAAATGGAATGGTGTCCGCTTACGGAAAAAAATTCTCTCACGCTCTGGATCCGTCTGTCCGCTAACGGACAGGAATCCTGCGCTACGGATCTTCACTCGCGGGTGTAACTATATTAATTTTTATGTTAAGTCTCAATTCCCTTTATAAAGGCAACGTCTGCAAAGCTGCCCCTCTTTTCTTTTTAATTCAAAATGGCAATATTGTATGTAAATGGTAATATTTTGCCTCAATAAGCCTCTGCCGCCTGCTTTTTTTTATACCACAGAGGTGGCGGACTAGCACACGGTCCACTTGATAAAAATTGGTTACCGTGGCCTATGAACGAGTGCAAAACCAAGGGATTAACACTCGTGCTGCCGACCCTGTAAACACAAGAGTTTCTGTGCCGTCAGCGTAGAAGACGAAGCAGGAATAGCCTCTGGTCTTCCCACTGACAGCACAAAAACTCTCCAGTGAGCTCTGGCTAATCTACTCGCCGCCGGGAACACAACACGAGGTTTTTATGGCCGCGGTGTTCTGTAAGGCGGAGGTACTTCCCCAGTCGGACTGGTCAGTGGAACGTTGACGGTTAGAAAAACCGTCATCGTGAAATCGTCCATCCTTCTACATGCTGCTTTTTCAGTGGGAATTGACCTCAAAGGTCCAGTTTTCGGAGACAAAACCAACCTCACATGCGAACTAGTGTCCCTGCGGAATATATTTACGGGTGATGCTCTCGCACCGGCTTCCCTCTTGAGGTATTTCCTGATGTAAAAACCATACATATGTGCTATGTCAGGATCGCGGCAAGTGGAAAAACATTGCTCCTACCTACCCCGATGGGAGGAAAGCGTGGCTATATTCTATGTGTATGTATGTCTCAAACCCAAGGTGTCAGAATGACCGCAATAATAGGCAAACACATGTTTATAGGTACTGTGTTTTCATAGTTCTCTGTGTCTTTGTGTACAATATACCTAGCACTAAATTACTAAGTCACGGAATAAATTACAAAGTTAGAAACTTGTTTAAAGTAAGTTTATGTAAGAATATATAACAGTTTAGTTAGGAATAACTTGCTCTTAATGCGCTCCTCATTTCTCGAGAATATTACCTACCTACCAACTCGAAATGAACGAAACAATATCACTAAAGATAAATATATTTTTTATGAACTTCAACAGTAATGTTATTCATGAGAACTTATTATTCACACTTTTTAGACATACGTGTGCACATAATAATATGTGAATACTAATACGACTCAAGATCAGCGATGTTTTCAACGCGTGCGAAACGTTTACTTCCACTGAGTAACACAATAATAGGCAGCAATTAAGACGCAATTAAGACGCAATTAAGACGCTTTTGGGCCGTGTGCTTGTCTGCCACCTAAGTGTTATAAAAAAAGTATCTCCGGACCAACACACTGCGTCCACCACACACCATCCGAGCAAACACACTGCGCTGCGAAATTGATAGATTCTATTCAGTTCGGGGCGCAACAATGAAATTGAATGAAATGGTAATTTCATAAAAAAGCGGCCAAGTGCGAGTCGGACTCGCTCATGAAGGGTTCCGTATTAAAAAAACTACTTACTAGATCACGTTCAAACCAATTTTCGGTGGAAGTTTGCATGGTAATGTACATCATGTATTTTTTTAATTTTATCATTCTCTTACTTTAGAAGTTACAGGGGGGGGGGGGGGGGGCACATTTTACCACTTTGGAAGTGTCTCTCGCGCAAACTATTCAGTTTAGAAAATTATATTATAACCTCAATATCATTTTTGAAGACCTATCCATAGATGGGTATGATGAAAAAAATATTTTTAATTCCGTTCTAAGTATGGGGAACTCCCAAATTTTATTGTTATTTTTTAAATATATTTTTGTGTGAAAATCTTAATGCGGTTCACAGAATACATCTACTTACCAAGTTTCAACAGTATAGTTCTTATAGTTTCAGAAAAAAGTGGCTGTGACATACGGACGGACAGATGGACAGACAGGACGAATCTAAAAGGGTTCCATTTTTGCCATTGGCTACGTAACTCTAAATACATCAGTACAAAAAAAAAATGGCGCCAAGCGCGTGCTTTTTTTGTAGTGATATTTATTTATGAAACTGCCGTTTCATTGATCTTTACTAATACGATGGAGAATAAATAATGCAAATGAATAGAAAAAAATGCCAATATACATATAGTGTACCCGGAGTACCTACTACTAGGGGCCGTTTAGGGGCGTTCCCCTTACACCCGGTATACACAACACACATGTTGCCCCGTCATTGTATAGAAATCTGCATAATAATCTCGTGTTGTGTTGTGTAAAAAGACGGATAGATGGCGCTGTACAAAATTATTTGAATCACGATATGGTTACGTTTCATGTTACACTTAACTCCATGTATGATTTGATTTGATGACAAACCAAAGTATTCACAGCTGTTTATTTAATTAATATATTTTTGGTATCACAGTTTTAATAATACTGTGATTAAGATATTATTGATTTGATTTGATTATATATTTTTTTTTTTTTTTTTTTTTACGTGCGGGAAATCCCCACGGATACCCGCCCCTCCGGAGCCGGAGGGGTGGGTTATGTCGGACTCGAACCGACTAAACCGCACGCCGTCTGTGGGTCGTGGTGCTAGGCCGAAGGTGAGGTTGCCTTGCGGCATATCCCTCGCAGATTTGATTATATTAGCGAATTTACCAATAGGCGATTGTGTCCAAATAATTCAAATTCATTTTCATTCGAAAATTCGAATGAATTGACAATCAAAGGTGCGCATGCATGCGAGTCGAATATCGATTTTATTCGTTGATACTTGATACGATAAATTATTCGAATAACTCTCGATCAATCGAATAAATTACCTACAATATAATAATTGTTATCAATAAAATTGTCTTTAGAATGAATGGAGCGCTGCGAATGAATGAATTTTGCAAGATGCTTTAAAATTTCATTCAAATATTTCATACATTGCCAGTGGAACAATAGGCCTTTTATATAATAGCAGTGCACACATGGTCTAGTCATTGTATGGAATGCCTGCATTATACAGATTGCTGGTAACATATACATAATACATTTTGCTGAAAAAAAATTTGAAATGATTATTAGGTTTTATCTTACAAGAGGTAAAAACGGTATCCAATCATTTGACAAAAACCGATTAACAAATCTTGATTTGACAAACAAAGTTTGACAAAAATTTGGGGCCCTTCCGTTTGGTAAATTATTTTTCTTCAAATTTTACTGCCCAGAAACATATCGCACCGGTTTCATTTCCCGAAAAAATCTCAAGCAAAGGACATTGCATGAAAACGTCCCCACCCACCAACAGATTTGAAACATATGTCATTCGAAGCGTCTAGTAGAATAGATAATTTTTTACGATGGCGACACCCTTGAAATTTATAGGGCTTAGATTTAACAGCGTCTAGAAGGATAGATGTTTTTTACTATGGAGATATACAAAAAGTTGTATAGAAGTACTATGAACTACGTCACATACTACAAGAATCTCTTAAGTGCAATTTATCTGTCCCTCTCTCGTAGCCGGGCTGTCTGTCGGACGCGCTGGGGCTGGGCGGGAGCCGCGCGTGGTCGGCACTAGCGTCCCCCGCCTCCCCGCCCGCCGCGCCGAACCCGCTACGAGCTGACTCCACGCCGCCCACACCCTCGGCGCTCTCCTTACGGCCGGCGTCCGCTGCGCCAACCGATGAGCCGGATTTAGTGGAACCAGGTTGGACACTCAGACGGTTTTGGAATTTGCATAGCACCGATAACTTAATATACAGGGTGTATTTTTGAAACGGGGCAGTAAGGGCAAGTACCTTAACCGTTGCAGTTACAGCAAAACGTTCTTAGAAGACCTTCCCTAACTTTTTGACATATTTTGAACTGCATTCACAGATTTTGTAAAAAACTTACAGTTGGCAAAAAAAAAAATGCAAAAAGTCCAAAAATTTTTTTTTATGCCAATCGATTCCATTTCATGTGGGGATCAAAAAACTCTATGAGACCATTTTAGCTTTCAGTACTAGGAAAGACAGAAATCGCCAAAAACGTTTCCCATACATTTCGGCAACAGAAACAAATTTCTACGATGGTCTAACTTTTTGTTATGGCCAGGAAGTGGGTAGAATTGACTGTAAAGTAAATAAAAAGAATTTTTACCCTCAAATTTCGAATTTGATTCGAAAATCTGTGTGTTATTCTTAGTTTCAGCTGAGAAACTTCGTATGAGTTATTAATTAAGGATTTTCGCTGAAATGTCTTCTAATCGTGAAAAAATTGACTTATTAGAAGCGTATTTTGTCAATAATCGAAATGCGGGAGCTGCATTAGTGTGGTACCGCAATAAGTATCCGTTGCGGCATGTGCCAACAAGAAAGGTTATTACAAATCTTTTGAAAAACCTGGAATTGCAGGGTTCTTTCAAAAGAAAGCGGCAGCCTCGTGTGGACATGGACACGGAGATTGCGGTTCTAACTTATGTCGAAGCATATCCAGAGGTATCGTCCAGGCAAGTCGCCCTTGAAGTAGGTGTATCCCACTCCCTTGTGATAAAGATATGGAAGAAATACGGCTACAAGTGCTATCGATATGGGCGCATAGTTCAAGTGTTACATCCGGGTGATGATGTTCGAAGGTTTACTTTTTGCAGATGGCTAAGAGGAAAAATAAGCAGAGATCATGAATTTTTGAATTACATACTGTGGTCAGACGAAACGAATTTTTCCAATAACGGTATGTACAACAGAAAAAATCACCACTATTGGTCCAAAGAAAATCCACTAAGAGTTACGGCAAGTCATAATCAGGTTCGCTTCTCATTCAACTGTTGGTGTGGTATAATGTCCAATCGAGTCATAATGGTGGAATTTTATGAAGGGAAACTGAATTCTGCCATGTATAATGAAGTCATTTTACACCATCTTGAAAACGAGATGGACGAATGGCCCCTGTCGGAATTGCGAAAAGTTCATTTTCAACAAGATGGTGCTCCGCCACATAACAGTCACCTTTCACGTTCCAATTTGAGCCGCCTATTCGGTACACAGTGGATAGGTACACATGGTCCAACACAGTGGCCACCTCGTAGCCCCGATCTAACACCACTTGATTTTTTTTTATGGGGCTTCGTGAAAAACGAGGTGTATAAGACGACGTACGCCAGTGTTCAAGAGCTCAAGGATGCATTAATGACCATTTTACGTAATATTCATCCCAGAACATTATTAGCCGCCATTCGTTCAGTGTCAGACTTATGTATTCGTGAAAATGGAAATCATTTTGAGCAATTTATTTCATAAACCAATTTCTTAAATGTTTAAATGATTTTTTTTATTTAAAAAAGTTCAAAATTTTACCTGACCTATGAGTTTCGAGTTGATTTATCATATTTCCGTACGAAATGTATGGGAAAGGTCTTTGGCGATTTCTGTCTTTTCTAGTACTGAAAGCTAAAATGGTCCCATAGAGTTTTTTGATCCCCACATGAAATAGAATCGATTGGCATAAAAAAAAAAATTGAACTTTTTGCATTTTTTTTGCTAACTGTAAGTTTTTTACAAAATCTGTGAATGCAGTTCAAAATGTCCCAAAAAGTTAGGGAAGGTCTTTTAAGAACGTTTTGCTGTAACTGCAACGGTTAAGGTACTTGCCCTTACTGCCCCGTTTCAAAAATACACCCTGTATAGAAGTCGGCCTTACGATTGAACGGTCCCGGGATCGAATTTGGAATTTGATTTGGGATATGAACATACTGGCACCACAAGCAATGTGGATTACTAATTTTCTTAATTAAATATACGAATCAAACAATTGGGAAACGAAAAAGCTTCAGCAAAAGCCAAGACAGGACTACAAAGAGAGCGAACCGCAGGCTACAATGTACAAGATAAGGATTTTTTTTTTATATGGAACACGTCAGTATGACTTCTCTTCGCCTGATGGTAAGCTAAAGCCAAAATCAATGGCTGCAACCTGGACTAGCGCCGTGATGATTATAATGAACCAAAATAAACCTGTATATTGCTTATTCCATATAATTTTGGACCTAAAAGGCCCTGGCGTGCACGGATTGTTTTGTAATAATCTATACTTGGTTAATTTGAGCTTATCTATATCCAAGAAACGTGTACTGCGCGTAAAAAGTACATGTTGAGCACATTTAAGGTCCAAGATATATGGCACGAGCAATGCCAGTCGGTATGTTCTTTCACGGGATGCTGTGCCCGCAGAGCCCATGATGCCCCGGCTGACGAAGGGCGTCTCCCGCTCGCTGTGCCACCTGAGCTCGGTGGGGCGGCGCTGGGTGACGCCGGCCGTGGCGCGCCCCCCTCCCGCGCCCACCTTCCGAGGAACCCTGGCCTCCAGGCTGCAGTGCACAGTCTGTTCACATAAGGTACGTGGACGAAAGTGTCTGGCTGTTGCTCACAGCTCTGCCCGTGTGGATGTCGGTTATCGCGAACAAACATGTCCTTTCCCAAGGTCTATTCTACCTCCGTACAAAATTTTATCAAAATCTGTTCGCTGGTTTAGGGTTGTAAACATAAAAGACAGAGCGACGAACAGAGTTAGTTTCGCATTTATAATATTAGTGTAGATAAAAAAAAAAAAAACTACTTTTGTCATTGACTGTACTCCTTCCTTATCGTGGTGAAGCAGTAAAATGATATATTTATTTTCTCATGATTACTTTGCTGTTCACACAAACCCGACCAGCCAGCACTTGACACAACTTTTCTCTCCTAATATAGCACGTAGGTTCTAATACTATTTTCAACAGTACTTACACAGTGTTGTTTCCCCGCAGAGCCCCATCCGCTACGACAAATTCGACAGCATCTCTCTGTCGATGACGCACGCCAGCGCGGGGCTGGCGGGCTCCTTCAGCCTCGCCGGTGAGTCACGCAACTACCTGTTTGAGCACTTTCTAGCTTGCATATTGCCATGTGGGCACTTGATAATAATGTTTTAGTTGTGAATTGGAATTTATAAATAAGCTATGAGATTTGAATCTAGAACAGATTTGAACTTGAAGATAATTTTAAGAAAAATTCGAAGCAACTGGTTTGTATTAAATTGATTCAGATTAGACCAGCTGTTGCTTGCGGCCCTGCCCGCGTGGATGTCGGTTATCGCTTAGTGTGGAGCCGACGCTTACGACCATTAAATTCGCTTCTTTACCAAACTTTGTCCTCGACTATTTACTCGCCTCTGTTCTCGACTTTCTACTCGCCTCTATATTCGACTCTCTACTCGACTTTCTACTCGGCTCTTTATTCGATTCTCTAATCGACTTTCTACTCGTCCCTCTGCTCGCCTCTGTACTTGACTCTCTACTGGCTTCTCTACTCTCCTCTTTACTCGACTCTGTACTCTCCTCTACATTGACCTCTCTACTTACCCATCCACTCGATTCTCTTTTCGCCTCTCTACTTGACTCTCCTCTCGCTTCCCTACTCGCCTATCTACTCGCCTCTCTACTTGAATCTCTAGTCAACTCTCTATTCGACTCTATTTGATTGTATACTCGCCTCTCCATTGGTTTCTCTAGTCACATATCTACTCGCCCCTATACTCGACTTTACTTTCTATTTGACCTCTACACGCCTATCCACTCGCTCCTATAACGATCTCTACTCGCCTCTCCAATCGCCTCTATATTTGGCTCGTTACTCGACTATGTCCGTTCTCAAGCTCTAATCCACCTCTGTACTAAATTTCATGAGGATATCTTAAAAAAAATCATACTTTTCATTCCCAATTGACCCTTTTTGCGCAATTGAAAACTGACAAACTTTCATACCCCAGCCCTATCCCCCCTTCGACCCCCTTTTTCACGATTTAAGGTAGCCTATGTCTTATCCATCTCTGTACTAAATTTCATAAGGATATTTAAAAATAACAAACTTTCATACCAACTTTCATCCCCTATTACCACTCCCCCTTTAACCCCTTTTTACCCGACTGCCAAGAAGGGTTATGTTTTTCGCGCGATCTTGTATGTTTGTATGTATGTTTGTAATACTCTTAATTACGTCATATGTTCTGAATCACTATATATGGAATTCATTGATTGATATCTCAAATGAAAGGTACTCGTCTCCCAGTAGTTCTTGGGTACTTAAAATGTAAACAAAAGCTATATTTAAATTTTAGGGGCCAAAATGTATGTTGACAAATATTTTTTTTCACTCAATTTTATTGAGTGGCTTGTCAAAATGAAGGAAATTACAAAAATATATCATATCATGACTAAAACGCATAAAATAAAATAAATTATTAAAAATAAAAAAAAACCGCGCTCTTATAGCAGGCAGTACTCTTTTACAAATCTCAAACTTGATGAAAATTAATGGGTACCACCTGCTACAAAGCTCGTTTCGATCTTTTCAGCATCAGTCGGGTTTTTTATTTTTATTTTTTCACTATAAAAGATAGCCATGTCGTTTCCAAGCTGCAATCTGTCTCTGTAACAAATTTCATCAGTTTATCTTCAAAAAAGACAAACTTTCATCCCCTATAATGCCTCGAGACACACATCTTTTATCTAAGGCCCTGAGGCTCGGATCGTTTTATAATCAATGCTTGGTGAATTTGAGCTTGTTCACCGCTGTTGTAGCCCACTTAAAACACACCCAAGGAGCGTGTACAGCGCGCATAGAGCACACATTGAGTACCTTTTAAGTCCAAGATATATGTTCAAGATAGTCTTTTGTAATGTCGCAGGGCTCCTGCGCGCCTTCACAGCGCCAGAGATGGTGAAGGGCGTGCGTTGTAGTAAGTGCTGTCCGGAAGATACGAGCGCGCCCGCCACGCCGCAGGCCTACACCAAGCACATACGGACCGTCAGCTTCGGGAAGGTACCTGCAATAGATACAGATAGGCTTATGTACAGTAGACAACGAACATACGGCTGTATCTTTACATGCGATTTTATATGAGAAAGGAAAGAAAGAAGTTCGCCGTGGTGGTGCACATATCGACTGTACTCTCAGAAGTAGGTGAACGCATTCCAGTGAATGTTATTTAGTTTATGAAGCGAAAACTTCTTTATGCTCGTTGTTTAGTTTTCATAGAATATATTATTACAACACACAAATAAAAATAAAAAACTATACGGCTTTGAATAATTGTGACAACTCCCATGAGATACTTCCTTGAACTTAAAACTTGTGTAAGCGCGTTAAGCACTTTTTGTGAAGTAAATAGTTTTAAATTTCTGTCAGCACTCCTGCATTGTGCCAATTTTTTTTAATGAAACCTTTTCGATTTTTCAAATTATTGTTTAATCATCGATCTTATTTGTGAAAAGATAACTATTACCCGATATATTGTCGCTATAATAGTCAAAACGCAACTATTAAAAAAGGGATCACAAGATATATATTCAAGATATATGTTTTATAGTTTTTCGTGTAGCTGGCTTTCACATTTTGCCCACTCAACTACGTACAGCGCCTGAACTAGTATCCGGGTCCTCACATTTTACATACTCAGCCCCTTTTAGCGCCTGCACTAGTATCCGGGCCTTCTCATTTTACATACTCAGCTACCTTTAGCGCCTGCACTAGTATCCGGGTCCTCACATTTTACATACTCAGCCACCTTTAGCGCCTGCACTAGTATCCGGGCCTTCACATTTTACATACTCAGCCACCTTTAGCGCCTGCACTTGTATCCGGGCCTTCACATTTTACATACTCAGCTACCTTTAGCGCCTGCACTAGTATCCGGGTCCTCACATTTTACATACTCAGCCACCTTTAGCGCCTGCACTAGTATCCGGGCCTTCACATTTTACATACTCAGCCACCTTTAGCGCCTGCACTTGTATCCGGGCCTTCACATTTTACATACTCAGCCACCTTTAGCGCCTGCACTGGTATCCGGGCCCTCACATTTTACATGCTCAGCCACCTTTAGTGCCTGCACTAGTATCCGTGTATTAGAATACCTTTACCCTTCACTAGGACTGACACGACGTAGGTGTGTTGCAGCTTCCGTACTGCCTGTGTTTTCGGGGTGTCAGTTGGCCGGTGCACACATTTTGATTACCTTTATCCCTGCACTAGTAGTGACTGCCGTGTGTTGCAGCTGCCGTACTGCCTGTGCTTGCACGTGGGGCGCGTGGAGTGGCAGGGCGGCGCGCTGAGCAAGCGCTCGGAGTTCGTGGCCTTCCCCGAGAGCCTGTCCATGGCGCCCTACGCCTCCGTGCCTCAGCCCAAGGTCAGACACTACTCCATACATACGCAACACATACAACAGTATTTATCCCACATATAACTCTTTAAAAAAAAACACGTGTGTTGCAGGTGGACCTGGTGTCCCTGGTGGGCGAGGGCCGGCTCCGCAGCGGCCTGTCGGCGCTGAACGCCGCGGAGAGCGGCGCGGGCGAGGGAGGCGCGGCGCTGTACCGCCTGCGCGCCGTGGTGGTGCACGTGGGCGGCCCGCGCTCGGGCCACTTCGCCACCTACCGCCGCGGGAACGGCTTCGAGGCCAAGAGGTACGTCCGCCTGCCCTGTGTGTATCTACAGGAGGCGCGGCGCTGTACCGCCTGCGCGCCGTGGTGGTGCACGTGGGCGGCCCGCGCTCGGGCCACTTCGCCACCTACCGCCGCGGGAACGGCTTCGAGGCCAAGAGGTACGTCCGCCTGCCCTGTGTGTATCTACAGGAGGCGCGGCGCTGTACCGCCTGCGCGCCGTGGTGGTGCACGTGGGCGGCCCGCGCTCGGGCCACTTCGCCACCTACCGCCGCGGGAACGGCTTCGAGGCCAAGAGGTACGTCCGCCTGCCCTGTGTGTATCTACAGGAGGCGCGGCGCTGTACCGCCTGCGCGCCGTGGTGGTGCACGTGGGCGGCCCGCGCTCGGGCCACTTCGCCACCTACCGCCGCGGGAACGGCTTCGAGGCCAAGAGGTACGTCCGCCTGCCCTGTGTGTATCTACAGGAGGCGCGGCGCTGTACCGCCTGCGCGCCGTGGTGGTGCACGTGGGCGGCCCGCGCTCGGGCCACTTCGCCACCTACCGCCGCGGGAACGGCTTCGAGGCCAAGAGGTACGTCCGCCTGCCCTGTGTGTATCTACAGGAGGCGCGGCGCTGTACCGCCTGCGCGCCGTGGTGGTGCACGTGGGCGGCCCGCGCTCGGGCCACTTCGCCACCTACCGCCGCGGGAACGGCTTCGAGGCCAAGAGGTACGTCCGCCTGCCCTGTGTGTATCTACAGGAGGCGCGGCGCTGTACCGCCTGCGCGCCGTGGTGGTGCACGTGGGCGGCCCGCGCTCGGGCCACTTCGCCACCTACCGCCGCGGGAACGGCTTCGAGGCCAAGAGGTACGTCCGCCTGCCCTGTGTGTATCTACAGGAGGCGCGGCGCTGTACCGCCTGCGCGCCGTGGTGGTGCACGTGGGCGGCCCGCGCTCGGGCCACTTCGCCACCTACCGCCGCGGGAACGGCTTCGAGGCCAAGAGGTACGTCCGCCTGCCCTGTGTGTATCTACAGGAGGCGCGGCGCTGTACCGCCTGCGCGCCGTGGTGGTGCACGTGGGCGGCCCGCGCTCGGGCCACTTCGCCACCTACCGCCGCGGGAACGGCTTCGAGGCCAAGAGGTACGTCCGCCTGCCCTGTGTGTATCTACAGGAGGCGCGGCGCTGTACCGCCTGCGCGCCGTGGTGGTGCACGTGGGCGGCCCGCGCTCGGGCCACTTCGCCACCTACCGCCGCGGGAACGGCTTCGAGGCCAAGAGGTACGTCCGCCTGCCCTGTGTGTATCTACAGGAGGCGCGGCGCTGTACCGCCTGCGCGCCGTGGTGGTGCACGTGGGCGGCCCGCGCTCGGGCCACTTCGCCACCTACCGCCGCGGGAACGGCTTCGAGGCCAAGAGGTACGTCCGCCTGCCCTGTGTGTATCTACAGGAGGCGCGGCGCTGTACCGCCTGCGCGCCGTGGTGGTGCACGTGGGCGGCCCGCGCTCGGGCCACTTCGCCACCTACCGCCGCGGGAACGGCTTCGAGGCCAAGAGGTACGTCCGCCTGCCCTGTGTGTATCTACAGGAGGCGCGGCGCTGTACCGCCTGCGCGCCGTGGTGGTGCACGTGGGCGGCCCGCGCTCGGGCCACTTCGCCACCTACCGCCGCGGGAACGGCTTCGAGGCCAAGAGGTACGTCCGCCTGCCCTGTGTGTATCTACAGGAGGCGCGGCGCTGTACCGCCTGCGCGCCGTGGTGGTGCACGTGGGCGGCCCGCGCTCGGGCCACTTCGCCACCTACCGCCGCGGGAACGGCTTCGAGGCCAAGAGGTACGTCCGCCTGCCCTGTGTGTATCTACAGGAGGCGCGGCGCTGTACCGCCTGCGCGCCGTGGTGGTGCACGTGGGCGGCCCGCGCTCGGGCCACTTCGCCACCTACCGCCGCGGGAACGGCTTCGAGGCCAAGAGGTACGTCCGCCTGCCCTGTGTGTATCTACAGGAGGCGCGGCGCTGTACCGCCTGCGCGCCGTGGTGGTGCACGTGGGCGGCCCGCGCTCGGGCCACTTCGCCACCTACCGCCGCGGGAACGGCTTCGAGGCCAAGAGGTACGTCCGCCTGCCCTGTGTGTATCTACAGGAGGCGCGGCGCTGTACCGCCTGCGCGCCGTGGTGGTGCACGTGGGCGGCCCGCGCTCGGGCCACTTCGCCACCTACCGCCGCGGGAACGGCTTCGAGGCCAAGAGGTACGTCCGCCTGCCCTGTGTGTATCTACAGGAGGCGCGGCGCTGTACCGCCTGCGCGCCGTGGTGGTGCACGTGGGCGGCCCGCGCTCGGGCCACTTCGCCACCTACCGCCGCGGGAACGGCTTCGAGGCCAAGAGGTACGTCCGCCTGCCCTGTGTGTATCTACAGGAGGCGCGGCGCTGTACCGCCTGCGCGCCGTGGTGGTGCACGTGGGCGGCCCGCGCTCGGGCCACTTCGCCACCTACCGCCGCGGGAACGGCTTCGAGGCCAAGAGGTACGTCCGCCTGCCCTGTGTGTATCTACAGGAGGCGCGGCGCTGTACCGCCTGCGCGCCGTGGTGGTGCACGTGGGCGGCCCGCGCTCGGGCCACTTCGCCACCTACCGCCGCGGGAACGGCTTCGAGGCCAAGAGGTACGTCCGCCTGCCCTGTGTGTATCTACAGGAGGCGCGGCGCTGTACCGCCTGCGCGCCGTGGTGGTGCACGTGGGCGGCCCGCGCTCGGGCCACTTCGCCACCTACCGCCGCGGGAACGGCTTCGAGGCCAAGAGGTACGTCCGCCTGCCCTGTGTGTATCTACAGGAGGCGCGGCGCTGTACCGCCTGCGCGCCGTGGTGGTGCACGTGGGCGGCCCGCGCTCGGGCCACTTCGCCACCTACCGCCGCGGGAACGGCTTCGAGGCCAAGAGGTACGTCCGCCTGCCCTGTGTGTATCTACAGGAGGCGCGGCGCTGTACCGCCTGCGCGCCGTGGTGGTGCACGTGGGCGGCCCGCGCTCGGGCCACTTCGCCACCTACCGCCGCGGGAACGGCTTCGAGGCCAAGAGGTACGTCCGCCTGCCCTGTGTGTATCTACAGGAGGCGCGGCGCTGTACCGCCTGCGCGCCGTGGTGGTGCACGTGGGCGGCCCGCGCTCGGGCCACTTCGCCACCTACCGCCGCGGGAACGGCTTCGAGGCCAAGAGGTACGTCCGCCTGCCCTGTGTGTATCTACAGGAGGCGCGGCGCTGTACCGCCTGCGCGCCGTGGTGGTGCACGTGGGCGGCCCGCGCTCGGGCCACTTCGCCACCTACCGCCGCGGGAACGGCTTCGAGGCCAAGAGGTACGTCCGCCTGCCCTGTGTGTATCTACAGGAGGCGCGGCGCTGTACCGCCTGCGCGCCGTGGTGGTGCACGTGGGCGGCCCGCGCTCGGGCCACTTCGCCACCTACCGCCGCGGGAACGGCTTCGAGGCCAAGAGGTACGTCCGCCTGCCCTGTGTGTATCTACAGGAGGCGCGGCGCTGTACCGCCTGCGCGCCGTGGTGGTGCACGTGGGCGGCCCGCGCTCGGGCCACTTCGCCACCTACCGCCGCGGGAACGGCTTCGAGGCCAAGAGGTACGTCCGCCTGCCCTGTGTGTATCTACAGGAGGCGCGGCGCTGTACCGCCTGCGCGCCGTGGTGGTGCACGTGGGCGGCCCGCGCTCGGGCCACTTCGCCACCTACCGCCGCGGGAACGGCTTCGAGGCCAAGAGGTACGTCCGCCTGCCCTGTGTGTATCTACAGGAGGCGCGGCGCTGTACCGCCTGCGCGCCGTGGTGGTGCACGTGGGCGGCCCGCGCTCGGGCCACTTCGCCACCTACCGCCGCGGGAACGGCTTCGAGGCCAAGAGGTACGTCCGCCTGCCCTGTGTGTATCTACAGGAGGCGCGGCGCTGTACCGCCTGCGCGCCGTGGTGGTGCACGTGGGCGGCCCGCGCTCGGGCCACTTCGCCACCTACCGCCGCGGGAACGGCTTCGAGGCCAAGAGGTACGTCCGCCTGCCCTGTGTGTATCTACAGGAGGCGCGGCGCTGTACCGCCTGCGCGCCGTGGTGGTGCACGTGGGCGGCCCGCGCTCGGGCCACTTCGCCACCTACCGCCGCGGGAACGGCTTCGAGGCCAAGAGGTACGTCCGCCTGCCCTGTGTGTATCTACAGGAGGCGCGGCGCTGTACCGCCTGCGCGCCGTGGTGGTGCACGTGGGCGGCCCGCGCTCGGGCCACTTCGCCACCTACCGCCGCGGGAACGGCTTCGAGGCCAAGAGGTACGTCCGCCTGCCCTGTGTGTATCTACAGGAGGCGCGGCGCTGTACCGCCTGCGCGCCGTGGTGGTGCACGTGGGCGGCCCGCGCTCGGGCCACTTCGCCACCTACCGCCGCGGGAACGGCTTCGAGGCCAAGAGGTACGTCCGCCTGCCCTGTGTGTATCTACAGGAGGCGCGGCGCTGTACCGCCTGCGCGCCGTGGTGGTGCACGTGGGCGGCCCGCGCTCGGGCCACTTCGCCACCTACCGCCGCGGGAACGGCTTCGAGGCCAAGAGGTACGTCCGCCTGCCCTGTGTGTATCTACAGGAGGCGCGGCGCTGTACCGCCTGCGCGCCGTGGTGGTGCACGTGGGCGGCCCGCGCTCGGGCCACTTCGCCACCTACCGCCGCGGGAACGGCTTCGAGGCCAAGAGGTACGTCCGCCTGCCCTGTGTGTATCTACAGGAGGCGCGGCGCTGTACCGCCTGCGCGCCGTGGTGGTGCACGTGGGCGGCCCGCGCTCGGGCCACTTCGCCACCTACCGCCGCGGGAACGGCTTCGAGGCCAAGAGGTACGTCCGCCTGCCCTGTGTGTATCTACAGGAGGCGCGGCGCTGTACCGCCTGCGCGCCGTGGTGGTGCACGTGGGCGGCCCGCGCTCGGGCCACTTCGCCACCTACCGCCGCGGGAACGGCTTCGAGGCCAAGAGGTACGTCCGCCTGCCCTGTGTGTATCTACAGGAGGCGCGGCGCTGTACCGCCTGCGCGCCGTGGTGGTGCACGTGGGCGGCCCGCGCTCGGGCCACTTCGCCACCTACCGCCGCGGGAACGGCTTCGAGGCCAAGAGGTACGTCCGCCTGCCCTGTGTGTATCTACAGGAGGCGCGGCGCTGTACCGCCTGCGCGCCGTGGTGGTGCACGTGGGCGGCCCGCGCTCGGGCCACTTCGCCACCTACCGCCGCGGGAACGGCTTCGAGGCCAAGAGGTACGTCCGCCTGCCCTGTGTGTATCTACAGGAGGCGCGGCGCTGTACCGCCTGCGCGCCGTGGTGGTGCACGTGGGCGGCCCGCGCTCGGGCCACTTCGCCACCTACCGCCGCGGGAACGGCTTCGAGGCCAAGAGGTACGTCCGCCTGCCCTGTGTGTATCTACAGGAGGCGCGGCGCTGTACCGCCTGCGCGCCGTGGTGGTGCACGTGGGCGGCCCGCGCTCGGGCCACTTCGCCACCTACCGCCGCGGGAACGGCTTCGAGGCCAAGAGGTACGTCCGCCTGCCCTGTGTGTATCTACAGGAGGCGCGGCGCTGTACCGCCTGCGCGCCGTGGTGGTGCACGTGGGCGGCCCGCGCTCGGGCCACTTCGCCACCTACCGCCGCGGGAACGGCTTCGAGGCCAAGAGGTACGTCCGCCTGCCCTGTGTGTATCTACAGGAGGCGCGGCGCTGTACCGCCTGCGCGCCGTGGTGGTGCACGTGGGCGGCCCGCGCTCGGGCCACTTCGCCACCTACCGCCGCGGGAACGGCTTCGAGGCCAAGAGGTACGTCCGCCTGCCCTGTGTGTATCTACAGGAGGCGCGGCGCTGTACCGCCTGCGCGCCGTGGTGGTGCACGTGGGCGGCCCGCGCTCGGGCCACTTCGCCACCTACCGCCGCGGGAACGGCTTCGAGGCCAAGAGGTACGTCCGCCTGCCCTGTGTGTATCTACAGGAGGCGCGGCGCTGTACCGCCTGCGCGCCGTGGTGGTGCACGTGGGCGGCCCGCGCTCGGGCCACTTCGCCACCTACCGCCGCGGGAACGGCTTCGAGGCCAAGAGGTACGTCCGCCTGCCCTGTGTGTATCTACAGGAGGCGCGGCGCTGTACCGCCTGCGCGCCGTGGTGGTGCACGTGGGCGGCCCGCGCTCGGGCCACTTCGCCACCTACCGCCGCGGGAACGGCTTCGAGGCCAAGAGGTACGTCCGCCTGCCCTGTGTGTATCTACAGGAGGCGCGGCGCTGTACCGCCTGCGCGCCGTGGTGGTGCACGTGGGCGGCCCGCGCTCGGGCCACTTCGCCACCTACCGCCGCGGGAACGGCTTCGAGGCCAAGAGGTACGTCCGCCTGCCCTGTGTGTATCTACAGGAGGCGCGGCGCTGTACCGCCTGCGCGCCGTGGTGGTGCACGTGGGCGGCCCGCGCTCGGGCCACTTCGCCACCTACCGCCGCGGGAACGGCTTCGAGGCCAAGAGGTACGTCCGCCTGCCCTGTGTGTATCTACAGGAGGCGCGGCGCTGTACCGCCTGCGCGCCGTGGTGGTGCACGTGGGCGGCCCGCGCTCGGGCCACTTCGCCACCTACCGCCGCGGGAACGGCTTCGAGGCCAAGAGGTACGTCCGCCTGCCCTGTGTGTATCTACAGGAGGCGCGGCGCTGTACCGCCTGCGCGCCGTGGTGGTGCACGTGGGCGGCCCGCGCTCGGGCCACTTCGCCACCTACCGCCGCGGGAACGGCTTCGAGGCCAAGAGGTACGTCCGCCTGCCCTGTGTGTATCTACAGGAGGCGCGGCGCTGTACCGCCTGCGCGCCGTGGTGGTGCACGTGGGCGGCCCGCGC
Organism: Eilema caniola; assembly: GCA_949126895.1. Classification (NCBI taxonomy): domain Eukaryota; kingdom Metazoa; phylum Arthropoda; class Insecta; order Lepidoptera; family Erebidae; genus Eilema; species Eilema caniola. The sequence goes on from OX421472.1 coordinate 25,210,344, forward strand.
TCGGGCCACTTCGCCACCTACCGCCGCGGGAACGGCTTCGAGGCCAAGAGGTACGTCCGCCTGCCCTGTGTGTATCTACAGGAGGCGCGGCGCTGTACCGCCTGCGCGCCGTGGTGGTGCACGTGGGCGGCCCGCGCTCGGGCCACTTCGCCACCTACCGCCGCGGGAACGGCTTCGAGGCCAAGAGGTACGTCCGCCTGCCCTGTGTGTATCTACAGGAGGCGCGGCGCCGTACCGCCTGCGCGCCGCTTTTAACTTCTGTATAAACATCCCAACCTTACAAACAAAAGCTATACACAATAAAGTTATATCTCCCGCCACAGGTGGTGGTACACTTCGGACACGCTGGTGCACGAGGTGTCCCTCCAGGAGGTGCTCCGCTGCTCCGCCTACCTGCTGTTCTACGAGCGCGTGCGCCCCGACACGACCCTCTCCACGGCCGGCACTCACCACTTTTAGGCTCCCCTGGATACCACCCCGACGAACGTCAATATACCTGAGGATGTACCCGACCAGAAACTGGCAGTATTCGACGTTTCTATCAAGGTATAGATGTCATACGCCCTATGGCATCTCCCTACGACAGGGAAATGTCCATATGATGTGATCTATATAGAGTAATATTCGGAACAGAATATGATCTACTGTATTTTGAAATAATTGAGCATATTTTCATGCCAAAGAAGCACAATATGTGTAAAAAAATTGCAAAAGGTTAACAACAGCATGCACATTGCATTTAAAAAGTCATTAGAAAATATTGTACTACACTTATGGTACATGACCATTTTTGTACCAATAAATGGTCAAGCGACGTCACCCAATATTTGTAAAAAAAACGAAAAAGAAATTTAAGAAAATAAAAGTACTAAAACGGTCATGAAATGACATCATTATTAATGGGAAAAAGATAATATTTAGTATATAACTACACCCATAATAAAAACATCCTTACTGAAATGAACAGATCGGATCTGTAAATAGTCGTTTCTTAGAGAAATTGTACAAGAGACTGATGCCGATAATGATACAAAAACAAAACCGCAGACTAAAATAATATATCCGTCTTTATCTTTCCTTCAGACAGAAATAATGACGACATATTATATTAGTACAGTAAAACTCACTTTGTTAAAATTCAAATCAGATGTAGTAGTAATAAACTAAATTAAAATCGCTAAAAACAGGATTATCGGTGAAACATAAATAATAAATACAACAGATCAGTAGTCAAGTTACCATTGTCAGCCATAGCTACTGTGATTTACATTCTGTACGGTGATTGTCGTAAGATATAAAAATAAAAAATAAATAAATAAATATGCCAGAGCTTGAGAACTTTAAGAGCGTTTTCATATTATCCGATCCGATATCGGAGGAACTAAATTCATGAAACATGTATCTGTCTTTCACATTATATGGCCCGATATTGGATATCGGAACTAACAGCACATGGTGTCAGTTATCGGCTGTCGGCAATCGATGTCAGACATCGATATCGGATCGGATAATCTGAAAACGCTCTCAATGTACAACTTGTGAAGCATATAATACGTCAATATAATGATCCGATATTCAAATTACTCGATAGTATGTACATCCGACAAAGGAGATAAGTATACACCCATATAAAGTTGTGTGACAAGGTGTACAAGGGCGTTTGCAACTTCCGTCCTGTATTTAAAACTCAGTATCTTTTCAGGCGTCAAAGGAGTATAATTTAAAAGGGTAGATTTATGAAATAAATATTACTTACTTACAATTAAAATTGAATATTTGGCTGTGTTCTAATTGAAAATAAATTCACTCACATTTTTAACTATTTGATCACGTAAAGCTTATTTTCTTCAGTATTAATATAAGATATTTACTGAAATTTCGTACTGTACTGGCAATTAGGTAAGAGGTAGTATACGGTCTGAATTTATAGTGTTTAACTCATAAAGACAGAACTCGAAAGTTCGAAAATTTAAGCAAAATACAGAATGTTTGTTAAACGGTCTCATCTTTATAAAAAATCGAGTTCAGTTCGTCCTCAGAAACTAATTTTTGTTTGTACAGTCGACAAAAGAGACACGGTCGCATCTTTACATACAATTTTATATGAGAAAGTGCAACCGCATCTCCTTTGTCGACTGCAATTGTACGTAAATTTTTAATAAAAGTACCACTATACGTACCTAGTTGAAATTGCAATAACACATTCTTCAGACAAACCTCTGACCTGTAACCAACTGATCAGTTGTAAGCTAGCAGTGGCGAAGGGTCATAATTTTCAAAAGGCAAGCCGTTAGGTTTGTTGGAATGTCACGGATTCCCTTTGCAGAGCAATCTGGCAGGAATCCTTTTGCAGGGTCCTTTGGCCACTGTAGGCTAGTCTTATATATCCAAGGTTTTAATAGAAGTGACTCATGTCCAGAATTACATATCTTGTGAAAAATAGGTTTAAAATCTAATACTTTGAGCCAATGAATAGCGAAAGTTAGTATGTTAGGATCGTCACTTCAACATTGTAACTATATGAATAGACAATATAAAGTAAAGATGTATTTAGGAAATTGGCAAATAATTTTCGAGGCAACTAACCAATTAAAGGGCGACAACAATATTATTGACTTAACTTTTAAGCCCCAAATTCGGATTAATTTGTCGCCGTGTTAAATACATGCCTAGGAAATTTACCACCGCCACCGTGGCGATGTGTATAAGGCACGAGTCCCGCCAAGTTTACTTTCGAAATCATAACCAAAACTATTACAATAAATTGTGAAACTATTACAAAAAAGCGCATCCGCGACCAAGGCGGTGACTCCCGCTCTGGCTCGTTCCTGGGGCAAAGGATGGCCATTGCTATTCAACAAGTTAAGCGGCCAGCATCGTGCGCACCTTTGCGCCGGGAACGATACGGGTGGGTTATTTGGCGCGACATGAATATGTTTTGTGTCCAATTAATTATATATACAGACTCAACCAATTATCATTAATATAAATTATAATAAAAAAAACTAAATTAGATATTTTAAAATTTTATTTTCAAATACCTACAATGTTATTAGTTACGAGTCATTTATCACTTATATTCTAAAGAGCAAGCCCCTTTGATATATTTATTCTGTTTTGAAACATGTTCCAGATTATGCAATAAAAAATTACAATAAATTAAATGGGTTTAAACAATCAGATTAAATTTTATTGTACATCAACAACATTCAATTTATAATGGTTTATTATACAATTGGTGATCTCTCTCACTGACAATATCTGCTGGTTTTTGTCTTTTTCAAACTAATCAAATCCTCTGCTGCTGCCCTTGAAGCCATTTCAAGACTGGCATTTAATAAGCTCGTATCATAATAAATTTGTCCAAGTCTTCCTATTGATGACTAAAGTGTATTCTAGTCTCCAAGATTTTGCTTTTAAGTGATAAAAAGTCATCGCATATATTTAATCCTTCCACAAAACGGTTTCTCGCTAGGGCTGGGCCCGGAAACCGCTGTATACGGTTATAAGTCCGGCACAATGTGGAGCCATTGTCGTCCCGATGCCGGTACTAGAACCGATTCACTGTAGTATACAGTAAAGTCGGACACTTGTAGAAACCGGTTTGTAAAAATGCGTCGGTATAAATTTGATATTACTAAATAAATAATTAAATTTTATGAATTCATTAAACACGTCCTTTTATATCCTCAAATATGAGCACCTTTTTAAAGATAATGTATTTTTCCACTAAACTATTTCTTTGTTAAAAACTTCTTACAATAAATTCTTATAATCTGTTTAATTCTACGCGCTATCCTTAAGATAGACTGTCTACCGATGTGAGAGGTATGTTCTAAACTAATATTATATTATGAACGTTGAATGAAGCCATTGTATTGCGTACTACAATGCTATAATTTACCGAACTGCATATTTTTTACAGATATCAAATTATTTATCTGTAAGTGTGAAATTTTGGTGAAAAAGAAATAAAAAGGCACACATTTCATCAAGAGATTGTAGATCAAAAATATGCTATCTATACCATTTCTTGACAATGATATCATTATATGGTACAACCAACAATGGTAAATCCTAAAAAAAATACCATAGTCGTACCACCGATGGTACCAATGGTATGCGAGTTTACTGTAGTACTGTAATGAGCTCAAATCTAAGAGCAAGCATTGCTGGAGCCTGTTACGTGAACAAAGCAAGTTATTAATTTAAAAAAAAAAACGAGGTGTTGATCGTAGTTTAGTCTCCTGAACGGTCCCATTAGCTAGAAATTCGGTGTAAATACAATTAGTAAATGAACACGAATTTACGTCTGTAATTCAATAAACTATTTAGAAATTGTACCATTTTAATGTATTATGTATGTAATTTAATGGAAGGGAAATGCATTTGAATTGACGGGCGATTTGTTTTATTAATGGAAGCCCTTTTGTACCTCCATCTCATGTAATACGCCCATAATCACGGCATATAGCATCAAGAGGAATGTTCAGCACGATTTGCAATATGATTGGCTAGTAAATTGAGTTAGTTTTAATTTGATATTGTACTAATTAACGAGATATTTACCATGTTTATTTGTTATTCGAGTTTTTGTTATGTAATTTATTTTGGTACTGTTACCAGTGCCATGGTCACGCGCGTGGTACACCTATGGTCATGAAATGGTAAATATGTCTTTCAATGGCCATATGTATTTACTTTTAATCTTGTTCACCGATGTAAATTATGATCGATTGACCAATCGTGTCACTATTTAGTGAGATGTGATTGGTCATACCATGTGCGAGTTTGACGATACTAGTTGTGTTTTTATGCCATTTTCTCTTGATTATATATTCGGTGTTCATAATTATATTCTGTTGCTCAATGTCAATGTTACAATATGCCACTGGTATACTGCATTTGTCTTTTAATAATGGCAGTAGCTTTCTTTCTGAAAATAATAATGGCATAATATTTTTTTAACATTATAAATGTAAACATTATTATTTAAATTAGATTCTATGTGGGCAGTGGTGGGTGGGAAGAGGCTTGCATCTCGGGATAATACTGTTCAGACCACCCGAGAAGATAAGAGTGATGGGAAATAGGAGTTTAATTCTAGAAAGTCACGAAAAGAGATCGACAATATTCTTTCTTTTTGTGACTGTCAACTGTTTCAAATAATAATAATAATAATAATAATATTCATTTATTTCAAGTGACCAGGACTTTATTATTATTATGTTTTTTTATGTGCATGTGTTAGTGTTTCGTAATTTTTTGTTGCCTAACAGAGCGACCGCTTCACTGTACTTACTGTTGCATTTATTTTTAACTATTGACTCTTCTGTAAATAATATTACGATACGTCTTGAAAATCAAATTTTCTATACTTAATGCTCGTATTATAGATTTTTGGATATACTTAGCCAGGCTAATGTAATTTGTTAGAAGTCCCTGTTTAAAAAGTCTTAGGGAGATAAAGATTTTTTCTTTCACGAAGTCGCGACTTAGTTAAGTGCGTGCGCCGTCAAATGGTTGACTTCGCTCGACGCGTCATCTTGTAAATGTCAATTTACTAGTTCACAATCGAGTTGTTGTCGCACTAGACAATTTGTAAGTTATTGACTAGAAGGGACAAGGACGAAGAAAACAATTTGTTAGGGAGAAATGTGCGTACCCCAAAAGAGCCGAAGGCAAGTAAGGGTATACATCGCCCGTGATTCAGCTTGTATAACCAATAGGTTGGAACAAACCACGAGGTGGAGGTGCGTTTGTCCATGTGTGCGTTTAAGGGCCGATGCACATTATCGGTATCGACAAGGAAAAGGCTCTTCTGGCATCCGTCGGCATTGTTGAATTCAAGACTTGGATGCTGCAATGTCCTTAGGGATGATGCCGAACGATCTATTTCCCTGCCGAAGCCTATAATGTGCGGTCCTAAACTGTTTTAAAGATATTTCTCTAGTTCTCTACAAAATGTAGCAGCGTATACGGTCGGTAAAGCTAAGCTGAAAATACTGCATAAACAAAATGTAGGTATGCTGTAATTCCGCGGCGGCATGAAACGTCCAAAGCAGTTTTCTTGTCATTATTACAATAATTAATGGTATTCATCCGTATAAGTACATACACCTAATGCTACACAACGTACAATATTCAATTTTTTTGCTGTTATTAGTACAAACAGCCACAGCTATGGGCATGTTTTTTGTGTTCCTCGACGGTCTCGTCTTACCTATCTGTATAGCAACATGATGGATACCAGCTTTTTTAATATAGACGTGGATTGACGGCGGATAATATTGAGGGCCTCGGTGGTGTAGCGGTAGAACGTTCGACTGCTACGCAGGGGACGCGGGTTCGATTCCCGCTCTGTGCAAATATTTGTATGAGTATGTATATTTACATTGGTCAGGGCGTTTCTATATATATGTTTGTATTTACAAAAATAAATCTAATCTAAGTATGTTTATCTGCATTCTAGATTCCATAACACACATTGTTTCTGGATACTTCCATCAGTGACCCTATCCGATCTTGTTCTTTACGTTTATGCCTGATTTATAGCCATAACAGCAAGCATGAGTTTCGTGAAACGCATGGCATATATCTGCAGTAAGGATAGAAAATAGGTGCATACGTTACCACGTAACCACGTTCATTATGCACAGATCATTCAATCTTTACATTCTTGTAATATTCAATGATCATTCAGTAACATTCATTCATTGAATGGCGCGACTTCGTGACGGAACAGATCTGTATATTGGTGCCTAAATGTTTTGGCGAATGTGAGGCCAAGTGACTTGGACTGAGATGAGAGATGCCATGTAATCGTAACGCGTAAATATAATTTTAGATGTTATTTATTTTGGTTATAGTGATTGGTAGAGGCTCGAAACGGTTCTGCATGCAGGGCAGATGGCAGAATATCATTTGTTTTGTAACTTATTTTTACCCAACCGCCCAGCAGGTCTAAAAAGGCCACATTGAGCGATTCTGCTACAAACGAGGAAATTCTGAATTTCCAGTAGATCTCAACAGATTCCCATAAAATTCGTGAGATGGTCACTCATACGAGCAGAATCACAATAATTACTTAACTAAGCAGATTCTTATTTTGTGTAAATATCGCCGCATGACCAAAAATATTATCCTAATAGAATTCCAATAAAGTGGCCGTTTTAGACCTGCAGAAGGGTTATTAGAAAAATTAAAGCTGCCGAGTACTAGCTATGTCTTTATATGTTATACGTATACCTACTTACTACTGACAAACTGGAGAACATACAAACCGAACGGGAGGCGGAAATGAGGAGTAGTCATTGGTATTTTGCTCATCTCATTGTTTGAGCATAGAGGTATTCCAATTCCAAAATCTTTAATATACATATTAACATATTATGTGATAATAAGTACCTATACTCCAAACTCCAAATATTTCACAGATGATTTTACAGATGATTCTGCCAACTGACCCTGTCAATCGAATAAAATTCTTTATTAGGTACCTATATTTTAGTTATAGAAAAAATATTACACATTCATACGGCACAAATCTGTATTTTTCTGGAAAAATAAATAAAAACAACTTAATTTGTATTTCAAATGTTGCTTTATAGATTATTATTTAGGAATTAGTTGTACATAACTCCAACTTAAATTGTGAACTGTTTAGAGGCCGTTTTTTTTGTTATTCCCGTTAATTTAATCATGGAATTAATAAATGTTGCGTAATATTCTTGCAAAATAATAAGTAGGTAAAACAAGCATGTTTCATATTATGTAGAAATATTACCAGGAATTGGTAAAGGCTTACCTGAATTATAGAAGCTTCCGCCCCAACATGTTTGTACCTATAGGAGAACTTGGAAGCTTAAGACGTGGCTCAGTAGCTCAGTGATCTGAGCATTGCTCTTTATAATGAACTGGTTGCGGATTCAAGTTCGTCTGACCATTTCAGTTTTTCCAACCTTAATCGGCTTTTATAATTACTTACTTATTTATTTATCAATGAAATTTTTGTAAAAAAAAAAACCGGTATAACATCAATTTTCTATATTCTATACTGTGTTTATGACATAATGTCATTCAATGTATGACTCATCAGAGTATCAAATTTTCCAATTACCGGATAAGCAACCAATCTTTTTGCTTGTATATATACGATGATTGCATAATATTATTGCGCAACATGTGTTTATTACCTTGATACTCATGCGTGAATGAGTTCGAGAGTGAGTGAACTATAATGAACTTGAGTTTCCCGCCAAAATAAGGACTAATGAGTGCCTCACATATTTACAAGGTCAATGACCTTTTGACACTGGAATTCGGCAGTCAATATTTTTACCATCTTGTGGTGATATTTTCTATATGCATTTTAATTGTAATAAGTAGTTGGTACAAATATTCCAAAATTATATTTAGAATTATTTAACCCAGTGGAATATTTTTTTCAGTTTAACTTCTTAGTTGAAATTGGAATAGAACTTATTGGAAATTGAAAAAGATGAATTGTTTAGTTTATTTTACAAGCGTCATGTAATTCAATTAAAATAAATGATTATCAATTTAGCTTGACCAAGATAGATCCAGCCGAATTGAGTGGCACTGCAGGTCGAACTGTCGCAGAGACAGTACAGGTTGCCATAAAAAAAGTTACATAAATAAAGAATATGCAACCCTTAGTTAGTAAACAATTGAAAAAGCTTGCAAAATATAAAATAGTGATGAAATATGTGAAAATAAATTGATAGAAAATATGCAGGAGAAAATACTTAATACAAAATATTAAAGTGAAAAAATTACTTTCAGACCATGACCAATCACCCCATAGCCTACTCTAACCACACTCCATACTTTGGCAGAAAACCATGTCGCCAGTGAAAATATGTTCAACTAACTGGGTTCTGTTGTACTCAATTCCTTAAGTAAAACATGTAAACTCAGTTTAGTATTGTTTTGATTAATCTTGGTTCCTATGTTGAAATCGGCTCTAAACTAGAAAACTTGCAGATAAATTTATTGATATTTGGATCCTATGGCAATATTAGAACTTCCAGGAAACGTGGCAACTGTAGATAGAAGGATTGTATCTAACAAACGTTTATAAATAAAGTATATCATAAGTATGCAGTGTGAGTTCATTTAATGGTAACCCTTATCTCAATTACAAGAGTAAATAATAGTAATCAAAATGGACCTTTATCTCAATTACAGAGTAACTAATATTCTTCAAAATGGACAGTTTGTGTTATCAGTTCTTACTAGATACTACTTAGATATTATTTTCCAAATTAATACCATAGGGAAAGTTGGCATACTGATTCTTTTTAAATTTCACACAATTGATAAATTATGTTAATAGAATAAATGTTTGGAAATTTATCTAACACACTATTTTTTGGGTCCTTCCACATACATGGTCATACTATATAGTTCAACTGGTTTGAACAATTTTCTCATCAATGAACTAGTGTTTGAGTGAGTACATAATTTGATCACAAATGTGACACCATAATTATTACAGCATAATAGCTTACCAGGATTCAAGTAATAAAGTCTACTAAGAGTTTTGTTGTTTAATCATGTTTTATTAGTATTCACAATTTATTGTTTACAAAAAGTACAGTCCCAGGACTCACAGGTGAATGCAATCCAATCGACAAAAAGTAACTTTTTTATATATTTTCTTGCAGTATGTGCAGGTCACAAATAAACAATCACAAACAGTCTGCTCCAACACATTAACGCCATAGTAACAGTAGTTAACGTTATGACATGCTGTCAATGAGCGACGCTCGCATTGTAGACGTGATTGCAGTAGGTTTAGCATCATTTAACTTAAATACACTCTCAATTACTGATATCTCTGTCGATGTTGTGTCTAAACCACAGAACGCACACCAGTCATTAACAACCATTCCTGCAGCAATGACATCACTGCCTCTGTTCACTGTACCGGCCACCAATGGCACTTGTAAAAGGGATGACAACTCATCCTGATCCTGGATTGCGGTTTTAGGGTGGACTAGTCCACCGCGGTTACTAAGCGCTGCGTACGATCCAACTAAAACGTTGCCGGCGACAGTTTGTCTGAATACTTCCACATCTAGTGTGTCTGCTAAAATCTCTTCAGTGGCGCGGTCGAGGTCGGGGTGCACGAGGGCTACATAGTCGTTGCACGCGATTACATTGCCCAGTGCGCTGAGCCGTTCTTCCACGCGCTGTAGCTTCACGTTATCTGGAAGACTATTTCTAATGTGTTGCAATTCTGTGTCTGTTGTGGACGATGGTACCAAGAGTCCGTTTTTGTTTCCGACCGTCATACGGCCGATGATGCGGCAACCAGCTATGCTTACATGTACTACAGGGATAGTCTCGGCCAATTCCGCCTCGAACACGCTGTAAAAATTCTCTGATCCTCCGATTGCGACGAGGCAATAAGAATTTGTTAGTTTACTAAACACTCCCACTTCATTATTATTTTCGAATTGAACGCGGACTGCCATGATTTTACCGTTTAATATGTAATTGCAAGGTATTTCACAACAAAAAGAGCTTCACGTGGGGAGAAATACACGGAATAATCGGCCCGGGCAGTATACGTCAATTTGACAAATATGTGCGCTGTTTTATTTCGATTAAGCGTTCCACATAAGCCTGCTTACACTGTATGTTATTGCATAATTATATGGTTTTCTCACCTCAACCTATTCGTATGCTCCTTTCATCTATCTCTTTCTTATAAGCATGCGCGGTTGATGTCCTTATCAAGTTATGTTGAATGTATGTAGTAGATCGTAGCCTTTATTTCGTATAATACTGGAACGTGACCCAATGACATTTAACAATCAGTGTTACCAGATTATTAAATCAAAATAGAATGGCTGTAATCATAGATGTAGTATTTTTCTTTTCCATATACTATATCTATGGCTGTAATGTATGTATATGCACAGAACAGAAAAAACTATTAGAAGTGTGATAGGACAGATTCAATAGCGGAACCAATGTCGCCAAACTCACACATACAACCAGATAATAATACGTTGCACTACTAGTAAACAATTGTTTTGATTGGTCGTATATCTTTAACACCAAACTAGCCTAAAATGTGCACACTGCAAAACGAAAACATACCTTATACAATCGTTTTAGTGATTACTTTTATATAGATAAAAAAGGAATTTACGACGTTTTGTATCTGGATCAAACTTGCTTCTCACTCTAACTCTATTCCGAAAAAGTTCAACTACTCCCCAACAGATGTCCGTTTATTTCAAGAATGTTATTTAAAACCTTAAGCGTTAGGAATACGGTTGATATTACTTTGAAGTATTATCTCTCTCACTCTAACTCCTTAATATTAACGCTAGACCGGTGACATAAAATTTTGGCAATATCGATAGATTTGAAATTTGTTTTCGTAATGCAAAGGATTCCAAACGCTGTTAGTAATTATAATCTAAGAGTACTAAAAAAGAGGGATTTTATAGCTTGTTGAACTGTTTTTTATTTACGATTAAAAATGTATGAAGACTTCAAACTACGTATGTACCTATTTAATTGAAATAAAACAAGTGTCCATTTATAGTAGATATTTTATATAACTGTTGCAAAATAAAAACGTTTTCACACTATCCGGCGCATCCGATATCCGATATTAGTGTCGGCTCCGATATCGAAGGAAATAAAATAAAGTAGAAAAAGATGTTGAAAATAATTGCTAGGATATTTTTTTCTTTTTTTCATCCTGTCTGTGCGATCGAGCAAATGGCCGAATCGGACCGATTTCATTGAATATATGTGGAAACAGCACATGGCGACGGCTATCGGTGTCAGACACCAAATATCAGAAAATGTGAAATCGCTTTAAGGATACTTAAAATACGAGTGCGAGTATTTTACAGTATCAGACGGGTGTTTTAAGACCATTTTACGAGCAGTTTCATACACTACTTTGAAATAATTAATTTAATTTGCATAAAATGAGAAAACGTAGATCACCAAAATCTATTTGCTAATCGCGCATGCAGTTGCGCCGCGTTCACAAACTAGAAAATATCCAGCTGGAGGTGTTCAATTCGGAAGTTTATATTTTTGTATGTTTGTACGCGCATAGCTTCGTCATGTGTAGACGAATTTGCAAAATTCCTTCTTTGTTCGAAAGAAGACTATTCCGGAATGATACCATTTATATTTTGTAAAGATCCGATAAAGGGTTTCAGAGAGAGACCACGAAACACTTCAATATTAGATGCTCTCGACAGGTTGCAGCGACGTACGGTCCGCATTATCGGAAATCCTGAGGTCACGAGTACCCTCGAGCCTTTGCAGCTGCGTAGAGATGTTGCTTCCTTGGCAGTATTTTACCGTCTCTACCATGGAGAATGTTCTGAAGAGCTATTCCAATTAGTCCCACCCTCTCCTTTCCTATACAGGACGACACGTGCAGGACTTAGATGTCACCCGCATACGGTGCAGAACATTCCTTCAAGAACCAAGCGGTTCGGTGACTCTTTACTTTGTCGCACAATTAAGACCTGGAATTCCTTGCCAGCTCACGTGTTTCCCTCTTCCTACAGTCCCGGGTCCTGTAAGCGGGGCGTGAAAAAGCATCTGATGAGGCCGTCAAGCTGAGTGCCACCATTGTTAACATGGCACGTGTGTATAATGGTGGCCCTCTCTCCTGAGACTTTGCCTTCAGCTTACCATCAGGCAAGGTAAAGTCAAATTGACGTTTCCTATATAAAAAAAAAAAACTAACTTTTAAACTCTCGCGTTCCATGATATATAATTTAGAAAACGGGAATTAACGCGATCATGGTATAGGTACTTACATACCTTTGATTGCCTGACGTTTCGACCAGGTTACACCGGCCGTGGTCACAGGCTGACTGAGGTATGTAAGTACCTATACCCACGGAACAGAAAAAACGATAGAAGTGTGAAGTAGGCGTGGCACGCGTGTCATTGATATGCGGAGATTTGCAAGCTCTTACAATTTCAACCTTCAGTCGTATCTGTCATCACGTGTATTTGACAGTTTTGGACCGTGTGTTATTTAATACTATTTAATAGAAATATGCCTTACTGGGTCATTTTGTAGTGCACCGATGATAGTAGGAGCATAAATATTCGAAATGGAGGCGTTTTATACCATCGATAAGTCAGGATATAGCAGAATTTATAACTAATCTTATTGAAATGCAAAGAAATAAAATAAAATAAAAAATCAACCTTACCACATATTAATAAAGCTTGTTTTTGATTACACACAATAGACATGTCATACTTATTTATTCTAGAACTTTCTTCGCTATTCATTTAGTGATGTAGTCAAACTTTATCGATATCTACTTTTTTTAGAAATATTTATAAACTTTTGTCAAATGGTTTTATTGTTTTTTTTATATCACGGAACATTCTGAACACTTCTGCATACCATTCAAAGGATACGGGCGTGATGTTATGATGTGTAGTGGCATAGACATAGCAATAATATGCGTTTGCAGCAATTACTGCTGATTTCCTGGTTTATTTTTTTTTATAATTTAGAAAACGGGAATTAACGCGATCATGGTATAGGTACTTACATACCTCAGTCAGCCTGTGACCACGGCCGGTGTAACCTGGTCGAAACGTCAGGCAATCAAAGGTATGTAAGTACCTATACCATGATCGCGTTAATTCCCGTTTTCTAAATTATATAGGTATCATGGAACGCGAGAGTTTAAAAGTTAGTTTTTTTTTTTATATAGGACACGTCAATTTGACTTTACCTTGCCTGATGGTAAGCTGAAGGCAAAGTCTCAGGAGAGAGGGCCACCATTATACACACGTGCCATGTTAACAATGGTGGCACTCAGCTTGACGGCCTCATCAGATGCTTTTTCACGCCCCGCTTACAGGACCCGGGACTGTAGGAAGAGGGAAACACGTGAGCTGGCAAGGAATTCCAGGTCTTAATTGTGCGACAAAGGAAAGAGTCACCGAACCGCTTGGTTCTTGAAGGAATGTTCTGCACCGTATGCGGGTGACATCTAAGTCCTGCACGTGTCGTCCTGTATAGGAAAGGAGAGGGTGGGACTAATTGGAATAGCTCTTCAGAACATTCTCCATGGTAGAGACGGTAAAATACTGCCAAGGAAGCAACATCTCTACGCAGCTGCAAAGGCTCGAGGGTACTCGTGACCTCAGGATTTCCGATAATGCGGACCGTACGTCGCTGCAACCTGTCGAGAGCATCTAATATTGAAGTGTTTCGTGGTCTCTCTCTGAAACCCTTTATCGGATCTTTACAAAAAATAAATGGTATCATTCCGGAATAGTCTTCTTTCGAACAAAAAAGGAATTTTGCAAATTCGTCTACACATGACGAAGCTATGCGCGTACAAACATACAAAAATATAAACTTCCGAATTGAACACCTCCAGCTGGATATTTTCTAGTTTGTGAACGTGGCGCAACATGCATGCGCGATTAGCAAATAGATTTTGGTGATCTACGTTTTCTCATTTTATGCAAATTAAATTAATTATTTCAAAGTAGTGTATGAAACTGCTCGTAAAATGGTCTTAAAACACCCGTCTGATACTGTAAAATACTCGCACTCGTATTTTAAGTATCCTTAAAGCGATTTTACATTTTCTGATATTTGGTGTCTGACACCGATAGCCGTCGCCATGTGCTGTTTCCACATATATTCAATAAAATCGGTCCGATTCGGCCATTTGCTCGATCGCACAGACAGGATGAAAAAAAGAAAAAATATCCTAGCAATTATTTTCAACATCTTTTTCTACTTTATTTTATTTCCTTCGATATCGGAGCCGACACTAATATCGGATATCGGATGCGCCGGATAGTGTGAAAACGTTTTTATTTTGCAACAGTTACATAAAATATCTACTATAAATGGACACTTGTTTTATTTCAATTAAATAGGTACATACGTAGTTTGAAGTCTTCATACATTTTTAATCGTAAATAAAAAACAGTTCAACAAGCTATAAAATCCCTCTTTTTTAGTACTCTTAGATTATAATTACTAACAGCGTTTGGAATCCTTTGCATTACGAAAACAAATTTCAAATCTATCGATATTGCCAAAATTTTATGTCACCGGTCTAGCGTTAATATTAAGGAGTTAGAGTGAGAGAGATAATACTTCAAAGTAATATCAACCGTATTCCTAACGCTTAAGGTTTTAAATAACATTCTTGAAATAAACGGACATCTGTTGGGGAGTAGTTGAACTTTTTCGGAATAGAGTTAGAGTGAGAAGCAAGTTTGATCCAGATACAAAACGTCGTAAATTCCTTTTTTATCTATATAAAAGTAATCACTAAAACGATTGTATAAGGTATGTTTTCGTTTTGCAGTGTGCACATTTTAGGCTAGTTTGGTGTTAAAGATATACGACCAATCAAAACAATTGTTTACTAGTAGTGCAACGTATTATTATCTGGTTGTATGTGTGAGTTTGGCGACATTGGTTCCGCTATTGAATCTGTCCTATCACACTTCTAATAGTTTTTTCTGTTCTGTGCCTATACCATGATCGCGTTAATTCCCGTTTTCTAAATTATAAAAAAAAATAAACCAGGAAATCAGCAGTAATTGGTGCAAACGCATATTATTGCTATGTCTATGCCACTACACATCATAACATCACGCCCGTATCCTTTGAATGGGTATGCAGAAGTGTTCAGAATGTTCCGTGATATAAAAAAAACAATAAAACCATTTGACAAAAGTTTATAAATATTTCTAAAAAAAGTAGATATCGATAAAGTTTGACTACATCACTAAATGAATAGCGAAGAAAGTTCTAGAATAAATAAGTATGACATGTCTATTGTGTGTAATCAAAAACAAGCTTTATTGATATGTGGTAAGGTTGATTTTTTATTTTATTTTATTTCTTTGCATGTCAATAAGATTAGTTATAAATTCTGCTATATCCTGACTTATCGATGGTATAAAACGCCTCCATTTCGAATATTTATGCTCCTACTATCATCGGTGCACTACAAAATGACCCAGTAAGGCATATTTCTATTAAATAGTATTAAATAACACACGGTCCAAAACTGTCAAATACACGTGATGACAGATACGACTGAAGGTTGAAATTGTAAGAGCTTGCAAATCTCCGCATATCAATGACACGCGTGCCACGCCTACTTCACACTTCCATCGTTTTTTCTGTTCCGTGTGTATATGAACCAATAAAGACTTAGAAGAAATATAAGATTTTTTGCCACGAAACGAAACTAATTTATCCGTCAATAAAATTAGATTTTCTGTTTTTTTTGGAGATAGGTTACATCGAATACACCCTCATACTAATTTGTAATTTATAAAATTGCGCAATACGGTGCCATGAAAAAATATGGTGCAATAAGAACTTCGTTTGGTCAAACCTTTGTTCAATCATTGTGCAATCTTCAGTCAATAATTTTTGCAATCTGTAATATTGAGCAATATTGAACTTTTAGAGGGTGTCTTATACGGGTAACTATTAGTGAAGGGGGTTTACAAAAAAGGGCATTCGAGACGTTAATAACAGGGATCAGCAACGCGTGAAACTCCTGTGTTGCTAACACAAGTAATGTGGGCTGTTGCTTCTTTGCCACATTAGAGGTATAATTTTAAGTTTTCAGATCTTCTTGTCAAATCTCCGGTTCTACTCGAGCAATGGTTAATAAAACTAAGTACCTAACTACATTTCTAACCAAACCCCATGAGATATCGCATTATTGGTTCATCTATTTGCTTCTTCGTTAATCACAGTTGCATCTGAAGCTTTCACTTCGGAGTCTGGCGGACCACCTTTTCCAGTCTTTTCCAGTCTTTAGATTTTATGACGGTTTAAAATTAATTTAAAGAATGTTTAATAACGAGTGTTTTCCCCTCGTGCCCTGATTAAGGATTCCATCCGTCTAGGCTTCGTTTTCGGCTTAGATTTCGTAGTGACAGAGAAACAGGTGAAATATTTAGATTTTATGACGGTTTAAAATTAGTTGAATGAATGTTTAATAACGAGTGTTTCCCCCTCGTGTCCTGATTAAGGTCTTTTTTATACTCTCCTTTTTTGTGTTCCACTAATTCTGCTGGTGTGTGTATTATAAGAGGTAACGTTTGAGGGTTTTTGTGAGTTTGTGACTCTTCTTCGATATTGGCGATATCATAGTATTGCAGTTAGATGAGTTATTTGAGTTAGGTCTCCAACTACCAGTAACGACTGCCATAGATGTTCGTATGATAACCGGGCCCGATGGCTTAAAGCGCTCTCCGAGGTACGATCAGACGGATGCAAATAGCCATACAATATTTGCACTGAACGGGAATCGAACCCGCGTTCCCAGTGTAGCAGTTGCGTTCACTACCACCACGCCACAGAGGTCTTTTTGGTTCATTTATATTAGCAAGGATTCTAAAGAAGGTATTATCTCAAAAGTTACATACTTCCAATAATTTTTATCACAGAAAAAAATAACTATCACGTGACAAATCAAAAATTGACAAACCATCGAGATCACGAGGTCGCGCAATGGACTATTTTTGAGTAACATGTTACAGGACTTTTTTATATAAATCACCCATAAAAGAATAAAAAAATTATTTCCGCGATGTTGATAAAAGATGCGTAGATACGTAACAATAAATTGTTTAGTGGATAGTAATGATACGGAACCGTTTCCAAGCGATGTAATCCAACGTCTCAGGCAGGCTGTACTCGCTCCCATCGGGTTTTCGCCGAGGATCCAGCAAGCCTTACAAAAAATAAACTTCAAATTTCACAGAACTTGCAGTTATTCGAATATCATAAGGGTATTTTTTTATGTTATTTTTTGTGTAGTAAGTGTATACCCATTATTTAAATGACGGCTAACAGCTGCAACTCAGGTCATCAATTATTATATGAGGTACTTGACCTTATATGTAACTTACTGATAACTTATCAATTAGCCTATCACTCTCCACATTGCATATTATGGGCCTCTCCCAATGTGTGCTATTGCTCCCGATCTTTCGCCTTACGCATCCGGTGTGTCTCAGCCACCTTTTCAGGTCGTCAGTTCACCTGCCTTTTGCCTTCATGTAGTTGCCACTCTAGGGGTCGTTTATAACTTAGCTATAGATTAACTTGAAATATATTTACAAGGTTTATAGGCTGAAATACTCGTAAGGTGTCTTAGCAGTCTTTCACCCAAGGCTGTGAAGTAGGTAGTTATCGTATGTACGGTGTACCTCTAAATATGATATGATAAAATTGTAGGAATGTGATGTTGGAGAAGGTGAGACTCTGTTGATGTACTGGGGCCTGGGACGCTCCGACAGTAAAGCAACCATGAGTATGTCTGCGTCCAGCTGCTCGTCACTGCACACGCCTGTGAGTGTTCCCACTGTTTTGTAATTAAATTATGCTGGAACTTATGCTAGCGACACCCAAGATCCCCCGCACGCTCAAGTTGTGGAATCAACTCCTTGCTGTGGTTTTCCTAAGCGACTACAATATAGTGTTATTCAAGGTTTCTTCAGGGCTGGCAGCACGAGTGTAACGCCCCTGGTATTGCATACGTCCATATGCCACGGTAATCACTTTACATCAGGTGGGCCGTATGCTAGGCTGCCACCTAAGTGATATAAAGAATAGGTAAATCTGAGCGACTCTTCAGTTGCAAAATTCATTTCAATGGTCCAAGAGACTACATCTGGAGTATCATATTACAGAGGCAATTCTGTATTATGCGATACAGAAACATCGATTTTGGCATCATGTCGTATAAAATTGATTGAATTTAAGTACCTAAAGTATTTCTCTCTCTATCAAGTCCTTTGAGACAATGCAAATAATTATAATATACTGTTTATACTGAAGATTGATGGCACTTGGTGGAATCTACTACACATATCTATTGAATAATAATAGCACTTGTACTTTTCCACACTTTATTTCTATTTTCATTTTTAACCTGACCGGTTTCACCTCACGGCATTATCAAAAGTTTACAAAATAATTTACACATAATAGTTCAAATATAATATAGTACTTACTTATTAGCGATACGATATGTTTCCTACACATGATGTGCAGGTGTCACCACCGCCACAACAGCGCGATAAAGAGTTGCGCTCGACGGCTCAGCAGACTGATATCAGCTGTCGATACACCCCCGGCATCTCCTCACCAGGTACCAGTATCTACTATTTCGATTATATATCCGTAATTGGTCAGCAGTTAACCTTTTTAAAATACGAATTTTATTGTCATGGCTAATTCCACTTATGAATTGATATTTGTAGAACATAATCGATCTTAAACCTCGACCAAATCGTTATAGGATTGCCCGTTTAGCCATACTAATTTAGCAAGACAAAAGTGTCTATAGGTAGCAAATTTTTTTAATACAGGAGGCAGTTTTTTAGTTTAGTAAGATAAGACCATATAAATAAAGAAGTATTTATAACAGGGCTACGGCCATGGCGCTGATAAGTAGTCGAAACGTCGTCGGGCTAAACGTAAATAATATCAATAAATGTCGAAGAAATCCGTTAAAAAGTGTTTCTTTTAAAGGGCGAATTAATCTAAGTAGGTATCTATCTATGATATCAATTCTCCAGCCACCGTGACTGACAGCGAGGAGCAGAGAGTGATGCGCGCGCGCATCGCTGACTCCCTGACGTTCTCGTCACCAGCGTCTTCGCTCTTGCAGTCTGGCGGGGGCAGGTCCATGTCTATCCTGGGCTCGGTGTGTGCCCTGCTACTCAACAAGCAGGTAGCTCTTTCTTAGCTAGATAAGAGTGGCACTCTGATGCTCACATTACATTTCAAGTCGATCACAAATCAACCCAATTAGCCTAATTAACTGCTAGAAATAAGCTCTAATAATAATTCTGTTAACAAATCTGTTACCTAAAATATTTCAATGTTTTAACCACATCAGTGGTTGGCCTGGTGGTCGCCATTCAAATTGGGGATTTAACGTACTAATCCTAAGCTATTCAAAAGATGTTATTTGAAATCAAGTTGTGTAGTGCAAACTAATGTGTAAAGGGCCCTCAAGCTGCAAAAGAGGTGACGAGCTTCACTGGCAGCCTGCGGTCGGACAACATTTGTCGGATCTGCTTCGGAGGGGAGTCGGCCGAGCGGCTGGTCCGACCGTGCTCTTGTCGTGGGACCATAGCGGCGGTGCACCGCTCCTGTCTCGAGCGCTGGTTGTTGCAGGCTGCCACATCGTACTGCGAACTTTGCCGACACCATTACGTTGTTACCAGGAGTCATAAGTAAGTTATTGTATTGGTCTCCATCCGATATTAGACTTAGTTAAGTATATATTAGACTTTATATTAGGCTTGAAAGATATTGTTAAAAATAAGATTGAAGGATAAAGGTAGGCAGTTGGTGAAAAGATAGTCTATAGCGTTTCGTAAATTTTTGCCAGTAAATAAATAAATGAAGGATAGGCTGGAAGTATCAGCAGTCCACCGACGAGGTAGAGCAGGAAGTAATAGCACACAAAAACTACAAGAGCCAGAGTTATCCAGAATGATATAACATTCTAAAGGCGAAGCTGCCAAGAAGTGCTGGCATGCGTCCTAATGAATGTCATCGGTGTCAAGACTTACTGCAAGGGATGCCGAACCTCGGATGTAACCGGGACTCAACGCTGAGATGCATTGTTTCTATCCCTTGGCACCCCCAGATGGTCGTGGATGCGCTCGATGTGCGAGTGGGCGGTGTCGGGGCGGGGGCGCGCGCTGGCGGCCGACGTGTGGCGCGCGCTGGCGCTCGGCACGGCCAGCGTGCTCGGCACGGCGCGCGCGCTGCACGCCTGCGACGCGGTGCTGCAGGCGGGCGCTAGGAGGGGCGGAGGTGCTGCCATCGCCGCCAATCTATTCTCCTCGCTGCTTATTGGAGTCATTGGTTACTATTATCTCACTATCCCTTTCATATTATTATCACTCCTGTGTACCTAGGAAGTAATGAAATGGCCCATGATGACGTACTGGGAAAAGTTGAACAGTCTTAGAATGGTTGCAACCCGCAACGTAATGCGTAAAGAAAAATAAATTGATCAAATACGTATAATAAATCCATTATCCTTTATAGCAAATCGTGAGCCAAAAAGGTTTCGAGTTCTTAAAAAGTTTGTCTTGTTGGTTCCATTATATGGTTCCGTTAATGGGACTTTGAATGATATCTATTGCCTCTCTTGTCTGTAACCGAAATATTGTGCTAAGTACGTATTTTGTGTTAAATTAAACAGAGTTTGTTTTTTTCAGGTACCAGGGCAGTATACTAACAAATCAACAAATTTTGTAAGAAAAGTACATGATTTAAAATTCAGTGCTAATACTTTCCTGGTACTTCAAAAGAAGAAGCTCTTGAAAGTTCAATATCTTTCCTTTCGTATTCTTCATTGCTGATGGTCGATGGTTGATGGAATCATTGACGAGCTGTTACCACGTATTGGGCTTGTCGCAGGACAGTTAAAATTGTAAGTCCCGTTATGGTCTTCATCTGATCGGACCTCGTTAAGTGATCGCCTGCTATTTCACATACTATAAGCAGCTTCTTGATCTTATAGATACCTAATATACAAATAGCAAAGCAGTTTTCAGCAATCTAGTCACAAACTTCTCCTCATCGTCGACTGAATCTATCGTTCTATCACTGTCAGAAAGTTTCCTACTTCAGTTTCACCGACCTAGGTTTTATTTAGATATGGATCTTTTAGAAATAGATCTTGTGTGTGTAATGTTAAATAATCTGCTAGCTATGTGTACGTTTTTGGATATAACCTCTAAATTAGAATCATCAGCAACCTTTTTTTGGTACATTCGTTTTAAATTCCGATTCAAGAATTTTTGTTTCTGAAGCTTAAACAAAATCTCCCCAAACTTTAAAAACACAATATTGTAATGTGGCATGCTTTTGTTCTTTTAAAAATACTAGTATTTCTTCTTTACCCACCAGCTCAGCTAAATTGCTTGTGTTCACGTCGGTAGTTTAATAACCAGCATTCGAAACCAGGAACATTTGATCATTAGGCCGACTCATTAACCATATGATCCCATTAATGGAAATATCCCATTAATGAATGATAATGAAACAAACAAGACACCAGCACCTTTAATACACTCAACCTAAACTCATAATTGTATCTGGTTATCTAGATAGCGCACTGTTTCAACTTTTCGTGATGACCAACACACCAGGTGCGCTGAACGGCCTGCTGACGACCTGGATGTTGCTGAAGATTCAGGAGCACCAGCTGTCCTGGCAGGCGTGGCGGGACAGCACGCTCCACGTGCACGTGACTCTGGCTGATGAAGAGAATACGCTTACCCCCCACCCGTCCGACACCACCGTGGTGGGCGATGATACAGGACACGCGACCGCTGATAGAAGCACTAACGTAGCCGACCCGTTTATGGTCGCCCTCCCGTACATGCTGCCAGATCCTTGGTATGAAATTTTCTTCTTTTATGGCACGTAGGGTTAGAAATGGCTAGATTTGTGTTGCTACAAGATGATTCTGTGCTGGAATCCTTAACTGTCATCTTACTCTGTTTCCCCCGCCATGTTTTCATTTCCCGCCTTCTTTATTCGTTGAGCCATCATTGAGCCTAAACAGGCTCAATGATTAAACTCATCAACATCATCCTTCTGCAAGTATTTATTCATATTTATTTGAGGTTGGCGCAACCTGTGTGTTTTTTCCATTCATCTCAACATTCTCTCTCTTCCTAGAAGTTTCTTCTTTCACAGCGTCCAAAGTCCATCAATCTCAAGTTAGGTCATCTCTCTCTACTTGTAGTCGTCCACTTTCATAGTTAATGCCTTCCTTATGACAGGCCCATCAACCTCTAACTCATACTCCAACGATCTCTGCTTCCTTATCGGTCACAGAACGCATGAATTGTACTTCTTCTGTTTGTGTTCGCTTATTATTACCTTTGTACTGAATACATATTAACGCAGCATGACGGGTGTTTTCTTTGTCAAAAACTACTATAGGTAAATCTGTTTCCCACACCCGAGCGGGCCATTTCAAAATCGGAGATGGTTTTGGGTCAACTGGGGTGCGAGAATATGCATTTTGGGTCACATAATACCCCAGCAACTAAGGACCATAGGCGGAAAAAAGGGTACCTACATCGTGTGTTAATTTTGTTTTCAGATGCTGGCGAATTGTCTCTATTGATTGGAAACCACAAAGATTACACAAATATTTACAACATGGCCATTTCCTTCATAGTATTCATGGCATCGACTTTAATCACTTTCGTCATCCTGGTTATCTATATTTTTATTAAGGCATCTGAAAATACGAATACAAACAGATGTCTTACAGAAAACTAGGTCTCTGTACTTGATCTGGAAGATTCATTTGATTTGTATACTTATTCTAGTTGTTTTGTACATAAATGAGCAGTGCCTTATATCCGATGTATATACGAGTCCAGCGTTATGGCAATTTGGTCGAAACATCGGGTTAAAAATAAGTCTAGAATAACTAATAAGTATTTTATATAACTTATTATTGGTGTCTTCGTAAAATATTTTAGCGAGATAGGGCAATATTGTTACACATGAGGTAGGTAAAGTCAGCCCAGGTACAGATATTCATCTGTAACACTTCGTACAAATATTTGTAACACTTCGTACGAATGTTACACTTTTATAATGAAAGGGTGTACATTTCCAACTTAGCCGTGTTTGCATCACAGTAATAAACAAGCGGTCATATTGTATTTCTTCGATATACTTATGATCTGCTGGATAAGTTTTTGTTTTTAAAAATTACAAATAACTCCTGTAGATAATTATAGAGGAGATTTATCGAAGATTAATGTTTTAATAATATTTACATTTTGGATATCAAAAACCTTTCTTGATTTATTCCTAGAATTAGATAAAAATCGGGATTTGGTTGCGATGATACATGAAGGTACGGTACCTTGTGACCAATCGTACCTATATTGTAACGTCGGGGAAACAAAAGGTATCGTGCTCGCCTAACAATATAATTGCGATTTAGGCCTGATTTCTATCTAATTGAATGTCGATTTTATTTCAACTATGGTATTAAAGTAGATAATGCCAAAAAATCATGATATTTCTAGTATGTACAAAACTTTTGAAATTTATATGTTTCAATAAATGCTATTTAGAATTTAAATTTAAAATATATTCATGATTAGGTTAACCACCATTGTAATTTACAAAATAAAGGCTTAAATAAATCACACCACAGTTTTGTTAATCAATATTTATTTCATTATCAATATAAATTAACATAATAATCAATAGATAATATCAAATTTTATAAAATCAGTTTGCGAATACATCAAGCCGCTGGTATTA
The DNA here is from genome assembly GCA_949126895.1 of Eilema caniola. Taxonomy (NCBI): domain Eukaryota; kingdom Metazoa; phylum Arthropoda; class Insecta; order Lepidoptera; family Erebidae; genus Eilema; species Eilema caniola. Next base: position 25,234,720 of record OX421472.1, read on the forward strand.
TTAATATGTCAAATCCTAATATGTTAAAATGTTCGCGAAACGGTCTGTACGTTGAGTAGCAAAGGGCTCTACTAACTTATGTCGGCTATATAAGTGCAAGCGACCCTTTGCCGGACTGCTCTATGACCATGAGCTATATTCTATGACCTACAGTCGGTATATAAATGTTAGTACTTAAAGCTAAACGTAGAAAAAAATCACATGTTGAGATTATAATAATAAATAGGAGGACTGTCGAGACAGCGCTGGAGATGCGAGTTGGGCGGACACTGACGTAACATAACAACAACAATCAACAACATACGCTCTTTGGATTTGTAACACTTCGTACAAATATTTGTAACACTTCATACAAATATTTGTAACACTTCGTGCAACACTATTTGTAACACTTCATACCTATAACTATTTGTGACTACAACGTTCTACTGCTCGCTGCCGATTCCTGCGACCAAACCGACGTACCGACCACCGGTACCCTCTCTGTCTACCCCGTCAATAAAAGCACAGGATGACAATCAAATCACTGGCATTGTTTCAACTTTGGATTACGTAGGTAGGAATACTGTTAAAATCTTGAGCACTTTAAGATTAGTGTCGATGCGAGTACAATACTGTGCTCTTTTTGGACAAACTCAATAAATATATGGAAAGTCCCATATAAATGTGCGAAATGTGCCCCACATATATGTACAAGGGCCCCGCATAATAAATGAACGAAAACCCCAAAAATGCTGCTTTATTTGTACTTTTTTTTGGTGTATCTTTTCATCAGCTTTAATTCAGTGTTTTTTTTTTCAATTATATTTTCATCAGATCAATAATTTGTATGATACTCAAGATGCAAGACTAGACCCTTAAGCTGAAAGTGTACCATTGACTCAATTGAATCTGTATACCGAGAATTTTTCTATAAGCTCTCTAAAAATAATCGTGATCTTAGACCAGGCTAATGAATTACTTGTCGAGGCTTGTCTGTCGGTGGGGGGGCGGTACGTCGGCAGGAGGGGGGAGGGTATGGTGACGTCACTCGTCCTTGAACCGGCGGTGGATGGACTGAACATATGTGAACACACACTTCCAGTCGGGTTTGCGCATCGCCACCATATCGTCCACGTCTAGCAGGGGGTAGATGCCCGCCTTCTCACTGGAAGAAAAGGAAATATTAATGAATAGTCTGATGGTAAGGGTTTTTCAGGGCCTATAAATACTAATGTACAAATAAATTTCATATTAGAGCCTGGATCCAACAAGGGATTCTGCCTGCTTATAGGTATGTGTTTTATATGGCTTATTGGATAACCTTACATTCGACAATTGAGACTCTAGACGGCGAATGGTTTTAGGCGGTCCAAGTCTTACCGGGTGACGGGGTTTCCAAGGGAATTTCCACACGAAAACAAGGTTCATGCAGAATCAGGAAAATGCATCCATGGTCTTTGAGGCAGGCTATGACCTAAACTCCTTTTTACAAAGAGCTAAAGCTCAAAAGTGATATTTTAAGTTTAAGAGTTCAGGTCTGCAAAATGTCCAGGCAGCTCAGTTGGTCAGAGTACTCCCCCTGTAAGTAGGGATGTACGATCTAAATGTACAGTACAAAAGACATAGTTACTCGGCAAGTTTGAAGGCGAGCGTGAAGTTTTCCCGCCGCTTGTCGGCGCTGAGGCGCGAGTAGTCGAACGCGTCGGGCAGGAAGTGGTGCAGCAGCGCGCAGAACGCCAGCCCGTCCGCCCAGCTCGTCGAGAAGTTCTCCAGCTTCACATTCTGGACAACACCCACCGCGCACGTTACACACTCCTCTAGATATCGTCCTAGCGGCAGTAGCGGCCCGGCCCTATCACCTCATTGCTACGTCATTATATCGACGTTAAACAGAGCTGAGAACCATCTCTAAAGCGGGTTGTATACGTGTCTTGGGTTGTTGAAGCAACTTAACATTTTAGCAAGACGAATGAGCTTTGCTCTCCCTTGATATGACTACCTGAAAAATCTTGTAGCGGGTAGCCTTTTTAGGTTTTATGAACGAGCCTGAATAAGTATAAAATAGACTGCAATTTTTAACTTCACATTTATATTTTGGAAGGTCATTAGAGTAGTTTGATCACAGGACAAATAATTCCTCATTTTCTAACCAGGGGTTCATAAGTTTTGAGCATGTAGAAGAATCTAGAGTCAAATAGCCAGAAAAAAAAGACTGGATGTCGACAAGTTGGTTGAAATAGACTGGATGTGGAGTATTGCGAGCTATAACGCACATTAGACATTAGCTATGGACAGCGATATTTGTGTCAAATTTACAAAGAGTTTTGGTGGCGAATTTGCGCTGTTGTGAATTCACAAAAACCCGCCTATTTGTGCCTTTAAATGGCAGCAACAGGTCACAAAAAAACAGTAAAATTGTATTTTCCTTAAAATCGTTAACAGATTGATTTAAGACTATTCTATTGTAGGTAAATAGTGGTCATTCACACTTGAAATTCATAAGAATATCGTTTTGCTAGCTGCTATGGTGCACATTGGATAGGCCTATGTTCAGCGGGGGATTGCCATAGGCCAATTTGCTAGTGCTAGGCTAGTGTTTAAAGCCCCAAAAGAGGAGAAAATCTACGAATTCAAGTGCAACGGGCCGCTCTAAAAGTGATTGGTAGTACTACAATACCTACACATTGAGCTCCCATTTTATTATTAGGTACTGTGACATTACAAACACATAATTAGGTACCAATATTTACACAACTTTCAATACTCGCTATTCACATGTTATCAACACACAAAAATTCATGCAGTTTATCTCAAGATTTTATTCAGTTTACGCTTTAAAACGAAGGGACACTTTGAAAAAAACAACAAATTCATGCTTTTCATATCTTAACAAAAGGTAAGTAATTTTTTTGTTATTTTTCTTTTAGTTACAGTAAAAATTTCCAGTTATATTTTTGTAATAATTATATAGTATGTAATTCATTAATAAATTATAAAATATATAACAAAATATGTAAGTACATATAAAGAGAAGTATTGTATTCGAAACCAAAGTAATACAATTTGGTCGTACATATATGGATAATACGCAACCTATACATATATACAGAGGTAGCAGTCGCAGTGAACAGTAAAGCGATAGTGAAGCGTGTACAATGAGCGGCAGTGACAGTGCCAGTGCCAGTGCCAGTGACAGTGACAGTGACAGTGACAGTGACAGTGACAGTGACAGTGACGTGTGTGTTAATGCGAGCGAGGTGCGCGTGCGCAGCGAACGCCAACAACATGCCTCTCGACAACGCGTTAGGTCCGTCACATCCGAACGCCCCGGAACTAGATGCACACTTTAATCTAGGTTTACTTTAAAAAAATATGCATCTGTCTATTCTAAATGCAACCTTTACCACCCCAATACGTGGCTATAGGAACTATTAAAATTTGTACATCAAAAATCTTTCGCAAATGTACAGCTACTTATCAGAATTAAGGGATAAATTACCACTGAAAGAGCAGAATTTTATGCAGCTGCTGGACATCTCTATGCGTCACGCAGCCTTTCCTTTGCCTTCAAATGACTATAAACTTTATCTCTCGTCAATTCGACTCTAAATGGTGAAGCTGTTACCGGCTGCTACTCTTTTAGTGAGAATTGAACCGAAGTCCGTGCCTCAATAGGACGCCAAAGCGACGTTGCCAGTACGTATCAAAGCAGTTAGTACTGAAATGTATGGTTGTCAAGCTGTCGCCAAGTGAGTAGTATCTAACCATACATTTCAATTTTAACTGCTTGGATACGAAGCTGGCGACGTTGCTTTGGCGTCCTAGTGAGGCAGAGGACTAATCCAGCGTACGCAGTGGGGGGTGGGTGCAGAGGGCGGAGGGGCGGAGGTGTGTGAGTACCTCGTAGTCCCGGGTCTTGTCGCGACACCACTGCAGCAACCGTTCTTTTATAGTGGCGGCGCTCGCTTGCAGCGCGGGCTCCGTGAACTTGAAGTAGGGCGCCGGAGAGCCCGGGCTCTTCGGACTGGCCGGGCTACAACGGGGGGCAAGGTTAGTCGGCGGCACACGGACCAGGCGCTGGCTGTTGTATTGTGTACCAGGCATTGATTTATAATCGTTAAATTCACTGGTACCAGGGGCATTTTTCTACATCACTATGAGATTTAAACGCAGTCGTAACGTGAGTTTGGTTGGTTGGTTAACATATAGAACTGGCATAAAACTAAACCAATTTAAATGTATCGGCTAAGGGTCAAGATATATTTATTGACGGCCTAGCTTTATTTTTATCACTTTCTTAAGCTTTGGAACATTTATAATCAAAGCGAGATACAAAGCAAATAGCGTCAGTCTTTCTTTTCGACGCGGCGAACGCTATCTGCTGTGTATTGTATCTTGATTTGATTACGAATATTTCAAAGCGTATGCAAGCGATAGGGATGTACTCTTCCCATATATCTTGAACCTAAATCGCGATATATAATAGGCCTGGACGCGCGTGGATTGTTCTGTAATTATCTATGCTTGGTGAATGTGAGCTCGTCCACGGGCCGTAGCTTCCTGTGCTATTTTCAAAATACACCCAAGAAACGTGTACTGCGCGTATAGAGCAAGTTTTAGGTCTAACATATATGGACTGAACGCGAAAGGCCGTCGATAAATCCTAAATCTGTCGGTTTATAAGAACGCGCGTAGTTACGGTACGGTTGGTCAAGCCGAATAGGCGTACAAACGCAGAGTTATCGCCCTATTGCAAACTGGGATTAGTTCAACACGTCGTGTGCTACGGAGCGCGTGTGCAGAATGTATTATGTATTAATGGGTCTCGTTATTTACAAGATATTATTATTGACGCGTGCCAAGTCATGTCAACTAGGTTCAAATCATTCTTGTGTGATTTAATGTTCCATGGTGGGACAAGTACATACGCGTTCTTCACATGTACCCGCGTACGTACTTGGCCCTGAAAATGATTCGTAGAAGCGTCTAGTATACATGTTATAGGTTGGCAAATTGAACTTGAATATTTACTTGAAACTATCCTTATTCGTATCCACAGATATGGCTGCCAAATAAATAAAATATACTGCATTAAATTACTTATCAAGCGACAGGATCTTATACATACGATATAGTACTTTGATTTTTGATATAATATGAAATCTTTATTTTTCTGATTCGTATTCCTTTGGAGTGTGTGCTGAGGGTAGGCAGTGCAACTTACTTGGGACTATTGGTAGAGTTTTGCTTTTCGAGTTGCCGGAACTTTGCGAACGGCGACACGGGCTTAGGCGCTGGCCTGGTCATACTTTCTATCACTGTGAAATGGCATTTACAACCTTGTACAGAACGATCATTTTCCATTGGTTACTTAAAAATGCTGTAGGTGTATACTTATGCTATTCTAACCTTTAGAAGTTTTAGTGGTTGTGGTGCTACTGCTAACGGTTTTCTCAGACGAGTTCCTCCTCACGCTCGATGTCACAGTTACTTCCTCTTCCTCTGCAAGTGAAACGTCTCATTAGTTACCTTCGAGGCGAGGGCGCACACTAAACACTAACTCGAAACATTTGGAACACAATAGCAAGACAGTACAACGATACCTATAAGCTATTAGTCAAATAACACGGTTACAGGGCGCGGGGCGGTGGCGTCGGGGGTTACGGCACATATGTACAGACGGCGCGGGAGGGTCGGGGGGGCCGGGGGGCATGCGGCGCGGGGACAAGCGACATGACGTCACACACACTCGACTCACGCGCGTCTCGCCGCCTCCCGCTCCTAACTAGTGGAATGTGTCGCGGCGCTAACCGAGCGCCGACACCAGGTCCTCGAACGCGTCGTCCGTGTTGCTCTCGTCCAGGAACTGCAGCTCCGACACGGCCGGCATCGTGCGGCTGCGCCCCAGCGAGTAGGCCTGCGCCCCCCGCCGCGCGCGGCCCGCGCCCGCCGGCCGCGCCGGCTGCGGGCGGCCGAAGTACGCCTCCACGGTGCGCTTCTTCTCCGTCACCTCCTCGCGCGCGATGCCGCCCTCGAACAGCTTGGGCACGGCCAGCAGGTGCATCGACTTGGCGCGCGCCACCACGCGGCGCGGCGACGGCGCCTTGGGGCTGCTGGCGAGCTGCTGCCAGGAGCCGGACCGGCTGAGCGGGCTGGAGCCTACGCTGGCGACGGATTCGCTGGACACGGACTCGCGGGACGCGACGAGCGCGCCGGGGGACGGGGGGGCGCCACCCAGGTCTATGGTGGGGGGGCGGATGTGCGAGGGGGCGGGCGCGGGCAGGGGGGAGCGGCCGGTTTGTACAGGGGCCCGTACCTGCGTCTTCGCTGTCTCCCGCTTTTTCCTCTCGATCTGTGCGATGACGTCGCGTTTCGGGGATGAGAGCTTGTCGAGTGCCCCTCGGAGGCTGTCGGCCGCGGAGCCGCGCCGCCCGTCATCGTTGCGCGTCCTGACGCCCGCGGTGAGGGTCGCGGAGCCGCGCACGGGGCCGCGCATGACGCGCGTCACCACACTGTTGTGCTCCGTGGTGACTCCGTCGTCTACTCCGTTTGTGTACGGCACGTCCCCATTCTGGTATGCGTGTGGCGACTCTCTGGGGTGGGTAGCCCTCGGCGACAGCGGGCTGATGGGTGCGCGGGGGGCGAGGGGCGAGGTTCCACTCCGCTGTCGGTCGGTGTCGTTGGTGACGACGTCCGGCAGGTAGTCAACTTTGTGCGCCCGCGCCTTCTCTATGTCGGGAGTGCGCTGCAGCGGCACGAACGTGGAGATGTTGCCGGTCGGCGTGTAGTCCGTGATGGTGTAGGCGGGAGGAGCGGGTGGCTTGCGCTCCGCGTGACCGTTCGTCATCGCTTCGCGTCGATTCTTTTCACGAATCTGCTTCTCATAAAACTCAATTTGTAATCGTTGCGCATCAACCTTCGGCACATACGAGTCCTCTGCTGGGTACTTAGCGTCGCCTATTTTACGGACTAGCTCCGGGGCAGAGAGGTCGTACTGATTGGATATAATCTTCTCCGAATAGTTTGGTACTTGCGGGAGCGCGTGAGTCAGTGGCGGGGGCGGATGAAACGCGGAGGCTTTGTAGGGGGCCACATGCGGCTTGGTGCCGTCTCGATTGAATTTGGTGGTAGCGATAGCGGTCACTCTTCTCGGTTTATCAACATCAGGGGCTGGAGCCCAGGGCACGTCCGACGTAGTCGGGCTGAGCGCTGTAGTGGGCGAGGAATTAACCGGAAACACGGGGCTGATATCCTTGGTCGGAGACATAATATTGTTTAAAACTGACGGTGGGCTCCAGATATTTGCGGGTGCGGTCGTCGGCGAGGCCACTTTCGTTGGCGGCTTGAACGCTGACATTGGCGCATGAGAGAACTGATTCACAGGGATGGGCCGCGTCGCGAACGGTTTAACGACCAGCGGTTTAGTGGGAGATTGCGGTATCGGTGGATGTGTCGGAGGTGCCACAGGTGCCACCGGCGGTTGCACAGGCGCCGCTAGAGCAGGAGCATGTGTGGGCTTGCGGCTGGGTAGCGGCGCGGGTGCGCGGACGGGGAGCTGCGAGGGCGCCGGCGCCTGTTGCACTTGTCGCGGGAAATTAACCCGCGTCGGCTCCCGCCGCTCCGATACCCACGGGGGCTTGATGATGTTCACCGCGTTTTCTGATAGGAACTTCCTCGGGCGCGCGGCCGCCGGGCCCACAGCGACCTCGTCGGCGCCGCGCCAGAAGCGCCGCGCGGACGACGCGCTGGACGAGCGGCTGTGGTCCTCGCGCTCGCGGCTCTCAAACGCGTGTTTAATGTTGCCGAATCGGTTGCTCCAGTTCGCCTGGACGCCGCCCGCGGTCTCTCGTTCTGCGGCCTCATTCTTTTTCATGAAGGCGACAAACTTCCGGTCGTTCTCGGTCTGCGGCCGGAACTCTGGCACCTTCGGCTGCGTGGGGCTGTCGTCCTCCTCGCTGTCGAGTCGGTAGCCGGCGAGCGGTCGTCCTATGTCTATGGTGTTGGCGCGTTTCATGCGTAGCCGTTTACTATTATTTGAGAACCTACTGAGCGGTTTGGAGTCATCTTGGCTAGTGGGAGGCGCTGCAAAATTATATGTGGGTGGAAGGGGCATGTACGTGTGCTTATCCTCGCGTTTTATTTCTTTCAGCTGAAATTCAATAGGTGCGCGTCGCGGTAAGTTTTCCTTTCTATCGCTCGATGAATCCCGAGCGTGGGAGTCAAACTTGTTGGCGATTGCAGCTATGCTACTTTTAGACTCGGAAGGGCGCCGGTCCATGTACGGAGGCGGTTGATACGGTGGCTGTGAGGGGTACATTGGGGCCGGAGGAAACGCGGGCTGCGGCTGGTGAAGAGGCTGGGACTGGAGCAGCTGCAACTGCCTCGGTAGGGCCTGAGACTGTGGCGGTTGCACTGGTTGTGGCGGTTGGGCTATTTGTTGCACGGGCCACGTCTGCTGGGGCTTGGGTCGTTGCGTTTCAACATCAGCCACCGAATGGCGATAAAAGTCAGGTTTACGTTGAGTGGGGGCGCGTTTTTCGACAACGACGGCGTCCCTGTTAACTGGAGGGGTAACTTCGTAGCTGACAGAGTGTGCTATGCGATTGGGCCTCTGCTGCGAGGGCACAGCCTCGTGGTAACTGAGCTCCTTATCGACACTTTGTTTACGTTCAGGCGTGGGCGCTTCGTCGGTGGTGTTGACAGAGGCAGTGGAAGTGGCGCTGGAGCCGACGCGCTCTCCAGGAAGTGCGAGTTGATCGTTGTCCACCAGTCTCCGCGCTTCGTCCAGTTCACCTCTAGTGACTCCGACTGTGTGTCTGGCGGTGCGAGAACGTCTCCGTGGGCGGCGCGGCCTGCACCCGTCTAGTCTGTCGGCAGCATCGAGGGCATCCTCGAGTCTGTCAGCTAGAGCGAGTAAGGCTCGCGCTTGTGGATGTGCCGCGGGTGGTGCCAGGGCCGCGCGGAGCCTGGCGAGAGAGCGTCGTACATCGGCGACCACATCAGCGGGCGCAGCCCCCAGGCCGGCCAGCAGGCGCTCGCCGCCGCCGCCCAGGAGTCCCTGCAGCAGCGGTAACAGTAGAGACTCACCGCGGGCCTCGTTGGTGTCCTCCGGAGCTTCGCCGGCCGCCGCCAGCGCCTCCGTCACTGCGCTCGCGCATGCTGCAAGAGGAACAACTCTTCGTATTTATATCAATAGGTATAACAAAGAAAGTTTTGCTTATAAAAAAAATGTTAAGAAGGAGTTTGTTAAAAATAGGGTAGCCTATTAGGGCTCCTTCAAGATCTATTCTTATTATAGAACAATAGAGTTAATACCTTCTTGTTCAGCCATTAGAGCACGGATTCGCGCGCGCAGTCGTCGGCGTTGCTCGTAGTCCTTGCTTTCGTCCAACTGCAACACGATGTTGTAATAGATATAACAAATATATGCTAGATTACAAAGTATGTAACTCTTATAATTTAGATTTACGTCCCGCATAAAACCAGCCAGCCAGCAAATAATACATTATCATTAATGTGTTTTATACCATTTTGGTGGCAGACAAGTACACGCACCACCTGATGGAAAGTGTTAAGTGGCTTATAGACATATGCAACACATCTCTATAAGGCTGTCGACAGATCTTGCAGAACCGTATATTGTAGATAGCTTGGAAAAAACATTTTGTATTAGGAAGTAACATGCGGTAATTAGTACACTACCCGTGAAAGTACCATACTTTTGTATTTTTGTGGTACAAAAATAAATTAACCATTTTGATAAAAACCCACGGCAAATAAAATATTAAACCTAAAGCTAAAGGTAAGTAAGTAACCAAAGGCCATTCGTAATTTCATCGGTACATTTTGTTGAAAGTTTTATATTTTTATTTTTTCTAATTATTATTTTTATTTAAGTATCTACACTTTCGCTCACCAACGTAGTAACGGAGTGAGTATCACTGAAAATAGCTGTGAAATAATTTCGAAAAGCAAGTATACTATTTGAACTTACATGTAATTCATGAAATCTTTTAACATAGCGATAGATTTAACAAACTCAAGTACACCGCAAAAAATCGATACACAAACCGCTACAGCATAATACTGTTCTAATATTGACGTTTGACATGCGCATACGCAACCGAGTACACTAGTGTCGGCTACTGCGGTACTGGTACAGTTGTATCTGGGATTGCGGTTGTGGTAATAAGATACGGACTACTACACACTGTTAGAAATGTTCTTTTTTATGCAGCTGTTCATATCTTCTATACACAATATAAAAATATGTCCCAAACACTGAAATAAAAACGTCTAAACCACTGAACCGATTTTGATGAAATTTGGTATAGAGGTAATTTAGAAATTGAGAAAGGACATAGGCTTCGTTTGGTCGCGATAACCGACATACACGCGGGCGGAGCCGCGGATGAAATCTAGTTTTGAATGAAAATCATGTATATTCTGTGGTTATAAAAAGTTTATTGAACTTCAAAACACTTTACTACGACGTTTCCTTTCAAAAAATTGGTTAAAATCGATTAATTGAAACAAATTGTTTGTTTTGTTGTTTTTGTTTAAACCAATGATTATCTGAGAGACTGATCCGTCAACCATGAGAAGAATGCTTGCGCCAGTGCCTTATTTGTCAATTAGCAACTATATGGTTGCAGATTTCCTTCTTCCTGTAGTCCCGGGTCCTTTAAGCGGGACGTGATAAGCATCTGATGAGGATATCAAGCTAAAGTCCACCATTCTAACAATGGTGACCCTCTTTCCTGGAACTGCTTTCAGCTTACGTTGAGTAACAGTAATTAATGATGTGACCCATATAAAAAAGGTGAGGTAGGCTTAGGCTAATTATTATCTACAAAATAAATAATGCCCACTGCTACATTCTATCATCGTATCGCTCGCCACAGGCAGGAGTTCATCCTCATGTCACATCCGGTCGCAATATCAATCAGTGAGCACTGTGCGGTATGAAAGGAGCTTAATGGTTAAGGAGTCGGCCTTACGATCGAGAGGTCCCGGGTTCGAAACCTGGCCATTACACTACCGACGTGAATTTAGCTTAGTTGGAGGGGTTAGAGGGAATATTAGTAATTTCGGATGCTAATATTCTTTATAGAGAACAAAAAACTTCATCACTCGCACGCTCAAGCTATGAAATGAACTCCCTGTTGTGGTTTTCCCAAGCGACTACAATAACAGGTTCTTCAAGAAGTGTTTGGGTTTCTCCAGGGTTCTCAGCACGAGTGTAACGCCCCTAACGTTGCACACGTCCATAGATCACGGTTACCACTTCCCATCAGGAGAGCCGTGTGCTGGTCTGCCACTTAAATGGTATAAAAAAACTATCAAAAACAAACAGTTTAACGACCGTTTCTTTTTAATAGTGTCAAATCAGTCATCGGTGTAGCTACAGCGTAATATTTCTGCACGAGCGATCTAGTCTAGTTGTCAATAAGTGACGTTTTGTAACCACCGCGCCGGCCGGAAGTACTCTCTCACCGGAAACAGGAAGTGACTTGCCGCTTTGTTGTTGGTACAAATGACAAACCTCATTTGTCGGTAATTTGATTATTTTGTCCACAATCTATGTGTATTTTTATTTCATTTTATTAGGAGCCTGTTCGTTCAAATTGACTTAATTTAAGTGAAAATGGATGTTTGTGTGTCTTCGTGCGACTGGTAACAAATGATAAACCAGCTTCTTCGACATCTTAGGTTTTGATCGCTGTTCTCTATCTAACAAGAAAGTGTTCGGTAGGCGGCAGTTCGATTGTGCTATCAAGTGAGGCATTAAATTACAGTTACCCTAATGTACTCGTACACTAGTCTGTTAGTGTCATTTCTTACCCAACACTTCGGGGATATGTAGTTGAGTGTGTAAGTACGTAGTGCACATAAATATGACCGATTGTTCGTCGGGTTTATTGCAGGTGAACCTGTTGCTTTCAACGAGAGTGTTTCCAAATTCCGTCAGTTTCTTAACATTTTACCCGGAATCGAACACGGGCCCACAGATATCATTTTAACTACCGAACTGATTCGTCGCGGTAGCAATAAAAACAGCTATGATAACATACTGATAGAGCAATTGAAGTTGTGTTGTATTATGACATTGGGTTATAAATTTTAATCGACAGCTGACAATGACCGGCACATGTGATGCGTCCGCGCATTCGAAATGAAAGTGATCTGTGCAAGCCGCGCGCGCCACGAGCGGAGAGCGGTTTTTATTTAGTACCTAATTTATCTGAAGAACATAATATTAGGAAGTATAAAGGGGGACCAGTGAATGAAAAATTGAGAGGCGAACGACTGTCGCGGCATGGACAATATTCTCATTCTTCATCCTAGCGTTAATCCCAGTCACATCCGAAGCTTTTCCTCGGAGTCTGGGGTCCATTTTTCCAGTCTAACTGCGAATTTGGCTGAATTTCAATATTTTCCGTGAAATGACTGCATTATTGACCTTCACAACCCAGTGCGATATCGGAGTATTGTAGATAGACGAGTTGTTGAACTTTCTAGGGCTCCAACTACCCGTGAAAAGAAACACGTAATTGTTTGTAATACTTTGAATAAACGATTATTTGCGTTCGTAGTAATGAGGTAGGCCCAAAAAAATGGATGAAAAGTCTGAAAGACGATATGACAAGGAGGGGCTGAAATTCGATATTTTCCGGATGACTAAGCAGATGACATGTGACAGGAATATTATGTAGGAGAATGACATGAATGCATCGCCCTCAAATAATTGGGACAAGGGTAGACTTTTATTTATCTGTCGATAAAAATGTGTTATAAAATAAGATTAGTATTTTCTTAATAGTATTATTGATGTTGATATACTTATCTGTTCGTGATGCGAATAAATGTAACAGAATTTATGTATTTGGGAGCGTGCCAGTTACATTAAATAAGAATGTAGAAACTATGAATATGGTGATTTAATATTAGAAATAGTATTGAAGATACTTTACCGCAGTAAACCATGTAATAAAACGAATTTATTAAAAAAGAATACAAATATTCGTTTAGCGTGTACATGTAAGTAGTAAACACGTAGTAAAAAATAAATAATATGATTCGATTGTGAATATTTTGTTCCTCACGGCCCAAGCCAGGTGCCGGCACAACTAATTACAGATTGGCAGGTAAGATTCAGGTGCTGTCTTTCCTTTTGGGGTTGGGAGGTCATGTCATTTTCACTTTTGATGCTACTGGAAATTCGCTCAGTTAGAAATATGGTGTTTTCTAATTTGGGAACCATAAAATACTTGAAAAGTCCAAACCTTTCATAAACAAGCCATAAATATGAAATCTATAGGAGCAATGGCGCACATTGAGAGGCCTATGTCCTGATTGATCCGTTCCTACGAAGTTTTAGTTTCGTGAGATTTTATTTAACTGGTACGCGTTTGACTTGCACTGCACAGTGTGCGAGCCCGCAGTTAGTCTCGCCGGAAGTTTCTCGCGGCGACACGCACGCGAGTGGCGAGTGGCTTCTCGTCGCGAGAAAGCCTAACACACAACACACACATACTTTCCACACTTCGACTTTGAGTTATTTATAGGTTTCTTGAAAGAAGATAAGTTTGCAGTCTAGGCAGTGATACTTACTAAACACACACTAATTTGTCATAGGTACCTACCTACATACTTTTTTTCTTTACTGAGAAAATAGGTAGTAGTTCTACTATTGCCAACAAATGAATAATTTCTTGAGTCTAGCTGTCAATGAGATACTTTTAACAGAAAAATGCAATACTAGGTAATGTTGGCGGGAATATGAAAGAGAGACCTCGAACTCTACAGTGAACTAATTACCGTTGTGCCATTTAAGTAATACAGATAAAAACCTTTAGACAAGTGGTAATTACAATAGATTAGAGATTGATCAATGGGATTGACATACGTTGACGAATGTCAAAACTTCATAAATGTCAAAATACGTGTCGATCCCATACATTTATCATTCTTTTCTACAATAAGCTAGTCAGCGAATTGTAACTTGTCTAGGAGGGTAGAAGTGTAATTGCATTGTAATGACTACAACTGTCACCCCGGGACTGTCTCGCATAGTGTATGATGCTTGGTCATCTAAGTGTAAGCTGTGTAAGTAACCGGTGCAGTAGACAGCCCGCCGCATCGACACGGGACAACTTGTGAATGAAAGTCGTCTGATCGTTAACTGTACTCGTATTATCGATGACTCACGCGCATCCGATTGCACACTAATTTCTCACAACATGCCTTGTAATGTTTTCAATACGTTTTGAAGTGTAATCATTGCATAATATCGAAAAGTTGGACCTGAACGAAATTGTATTTTTACTTATCGGTAATCATGACTTAAGAATGCTTATAGCAATAGATTTTTTTATACCACTGAGTTGGCAGACAAACCACGGTCCACCTGATGGAAAGTGGTTACCGTAGCCTGTGTGCAACACCAGGGGAGTCACACTCGTGCTGTCCACCCTGTAAATACAGAGAGTTTCTGTGCCGTCGGCGTAGAAGACAAAGCAGGAATAGCCTTTGGTCTTCCCACTGACAGCACAAAAACTCTCCAGTGAGCTCTGGTTACCCTACTCACCGCCGGGAACACTACACGAGGTTATTATGGCCGCGATATTCTGTAGGGCGGAGGTACTTCCCCAGTCCGACTGCTCAATTGGACGGAAAAACCGTCGTGTCCTACCTCCTATATATTATAATATGTTACTCGTACCCGGGGGCTAGATGGGGACACTGTGGTCCATATAAAGAGGACCAACTCGATAGAGATGGCCTTGGGTCGGCTGGGGTGGGAGAGATATATGCCTGATATGATATGAGGCGATTTCCCCTGGGGATTTTACGCATATATAAAAAGATATGTCAAATGTGAATGTGAAAAATATGTTTAGAAAGGCAGAGGAGTATGACAAGATGGAAGTGAGGTCTCAAGCTCTTGTAAAAGCAGTTTAGTACTACTTAAAGCAAAAAATAAGTAATAGTAACTAGCTGGGCAGGCTCTTTTCGGACGCATCCCAAATCGGAAAGTTCGTCAAAAAAGAGTCACTGGAGTAGAACTTCCCCGTATAATTTGGTTCCTTTGGAGAGGCATACCAATTCCCCGAATGAAGCGGCTCCACAGGGAAGTAAAACTTATCCCATCGACTGTACCACCTTGATAAAACGCTATTTTAAAACTGATAAATTTTCGGGGGAATTGGTAAAAGGGGGAATAGGGAGTAACCCAATGTTTAAGGCTTCACCACTTGAACATAAATGATCAGATAAAAACCCTTACTAATTTCCCACCTTTGTTTTATTGTTTATCGTCAAAACAATTATTAAGCCTTCCTGGCCTAGACAATAAACAATTATGATTCTGAACACTAGATAGGCCTACGTACACAATCGTATCTGCCTACCTTCCTACGCGTAACTGCCGCATTGAGTCTATGCGCAGATAACAACATATATGTATAATATTTTATTAATCCTGTAGTATCTTGTGTGTTCACATTTTCGTATGATCATGAAGTCCAAGGTTTGATTGCCGAATTGAGTTATTTTCTGGCTTTGGTCAAGAAAAGTACCTGGTAAATGGTAAGCTTAGACGCGCCGGCTAGTAGGTCGGTACATAAGATTAAAAATATACATACATATAATCAGGCCTATATCTCTGGAGGGTTAAGCAGATGTGAATTACCACCTACATCGCATCAATCATTGTATTCGGTCCCACGTAATAGGGGTGAACCTATTGCCGTATTACGGGCACTATTGTTGAATCCAGCCATGCATCTGAGGCTGAATCTGGGTTGTATATAATTTAAGAAAAATTATTTGTAAAATTAGACCCTTGTGTGTAAGCCCTTCTGGAGATGGCATTCTATGAACTTACCGATCGAAATAATAAAAATTCTCTCATCGAATTGCTTACCTAATATAATTATTTAAACAACTTACTTTAATAAAACTGACTACAAATCTCTTGTAATAATACGTTAGCGTAACGCTCATAACTCAAAAACTACCCAACCAATTGTCATCGAGTTTTTTTAAATGAAAGCTTAGGGTCTAAAGGGGTGCAGAAAAATAGGACATCAAAAACAAACGGTCGGAGCCGCGGGAAAAAGCTAGTAAACTAGAATGATGATGGAAGGAATACTTACAAGTTTCCTGAGGAGTCGCTCGTCCCAGCACTGGTCGATATCGTACTCCTGGACGCTACGGGTCTGCGAGCTGCTCACCTTCCCGCCGTGGTTGCTGCTGGTGCGCACTGTCTCCTGGAGACAAGCACAGACACACGTTAGAACCACCATTAACCTTTCAGCTTATCTCAGCCCACTGCCGGACATAGGCCTCTCCCAATGTTGACAGGTTTTGGCTACCGTTTCCACGCTGGCCAGACGGGATGATACAGGCTTTAATTTCAAGTTTTCTTTCTCTCGGAGAGATAACGTCTGCGTATTTTTCCGTTAGTCGCGTCTCACGACACCCTTCGGATTAGATGGGGTACCTTTCTCAGTCACCCCACGTTCATTAATAGGTCAAAAGATTGAGAACAGAATGTTGAATCAATGGCGTTTCTTAACAACATGCCTATGACGGCAACTCAGATTTTTTAGATTGTTTACGTACACGAGCAGCGAAGCATTTACTACACAACTTACTATTAAATTACACACGTTGTGTAACAACACATTGCCTGCTCATTACTCATGTGTATGTTAACCAGTTGCTACCCACGATTCTATCGTGAAAATACATTATGGCGAAAAAAAAATTATTTTCCGATTTAAGAAATCTTTTATTTATTTATTTATTCATTTATTCATTCAGGTTTAAGACTGAACATTTCTATACCTACTGGATAATAACTACATCGGTCCAACGGTTTTCGTGAGAAAAAGTAATAGACAGCCATACCATTTTTTTATGTAATGACATTTTAACGAGCCTTAGTCATTAATAAAAAAAGGAATACAGTTTTTGTCATCAAGTTGACTAGTTGTTTCTTAAATTTCTAATAATGATTGTAAAATGCGTGAAAATATTGGGAATCATTGTTCCGTTCTTTTTTTTCTGGAGTAATGCAAGGTTTCTTTCAGATGACCACAAGTTAATCCATTGCTTCCGTTATGATATTAGTACCTTCTTGCTTATCTCTGGAGCTTGTAACAATAATGTCTTTCAGATCGAACTCATGAACACGGTTAGTCACGAAGTCATGACATTTAACAACCATGGCAGAATTGAGTAAGATTTACAGAACAAAACATTACACAATGGAAATGAAAACAAAACATGCAAATTGAGTCGACACAGCATTCGGAGGTACTATACAGTTTCATCTATTACTCAGACGTTTCTTCACACACGAATCGATTGGCTCGGTTACGAAACAGAGCTATTTTCATGTCGACGAAGATATTTTCTTTTCTATCTTGTTGTAAAAGTGAAAATAGAAAACCTTGTTGGGAAGGTCGCCCTTCGGCGCCGCTCGCCCAAGAGTTCACTCGTCTGTCAGCGAATATTTACAGTCGTGTTGAGAAAACTTGAGAGATTTTATGAAATATGTTTTAAAGTGCATTCTTGCTGTTAGTATTTTTGTAGTAGGTACATTAATTGTGTAATTCTTTTCAACCATGGTATACGGTGGTAGACCGAAGGGGTTCACAGCCATATTCTTTTGTTGTACAAATGCTTTAATTACCTACATATTTTAAATGAGTCTTACTTTTTAAGTAGGTAATTAAAAATACACCACAAAGTTGAAACTTATAATTACACAAGTCTATCCACTCGGAAACGGGGTGTCCAGTGTCCATACTTTAGGATGCTTTCAAAAAAGCTCAGACTCAAATCAGAACACACCGTGACTTTTCATTATTGCCACATCGTCTTATGGTCAAATAACATGACAATCGAAACGAAATTTGCTTCTGCTTTGAATGTAAGTAATATTTCTACACAGTAGTTAAAAAAATGTTCACATTACTCTAGCTTCAAATCAATATCAATCACTGTTGACTTCGATTTGAAGATGAAAGAAAATATACTGTTATCATATATTATCATTTAAACATAAGGAAGCGTGCTCACTTCAATTATAGTTAAATTTTAGTTTCAGACATTTTATTGATACTGGCACTCCAGAAAAGTTACGACATAATTCCTAGCCGAGAAAATTATTCAACTTTAATGTTATGAGGAAATAAGAAGTGAGTGGTTTATTTTCTTTCTTATTACGCAAAAACGCAGCTGTTGCGAAATTTCTCGATAAATAACATCGCTTTCATAATAAAATTCATTGATGGTGCTAACAGTGGCGGGACGAAAGTGCGGGAAATGTGAGAATGCTCTGGTCAAGGCGGCTCACTTGCCAGCTTCAGTTTATAAACATAGTTCTTGACCTTGGATCAGTAATTTTCAATAGGGTTACCATTATTTTAAAAACTGAAATATTTTTATGAATGCTTTTTTAAACTGAAGTTTTAACTACATGTTCGTGAAAGAAACTTTTAAGTTTTGTTTTTAATGGGTTCAAAATTAATAATCGGCTGGCCGGTACCAAAGTGAAACAACTAAACTATCCAGTAGTACAGAAGGTACACCGGGCGGTGGAGATCACGGAATGATCTCTTTCCTCCATTAGCGACAGGATGATAGTTGAGGCTAACCGTCGTCGTTCTAGCAGAAGCATACCCAGGGAGGTGGCAGGTGGGGTACTTCGACGAGAATTTCGACGCGGTGCCCCCTAAGTAATGGAGACAGCGGCGACTCTATCCCAAGATGGTATAGATCCCAGTGCCGATGGCCAGCTATGACCTAGGCGGGAGCAGTCCTAGTGCGAGATGCTTAGAAGCTTTCCTCGTTACCATCTGATTAACAGATATTACAAAGGAAAGCAAGTAAGAGGGTGGGCTGACTCTGGGTAAGTTGGAGATATCGTGATTCACACACTCGAGGGGTGCCATCTCAAAGTCGTATATCCCAGGGTCCATCAGGGTGCGATGGAATTTTCTTATTGGTCCAGCTTAAGCCCCGGCAATTGGTTGGTTCGATTCGGGCATGAACACCGTTGCCAGGTCTTTGTGTTGAATCGCACACGAAAAGGAGCCGTGCGTCTTGTTTCCGCGCGCGCCTCTCTATAGAGGATTGAGGATTGGAGTGCGAGGCCCAGAACAACCTCACGGTGCATCATGTGCTCCGAAGAGAGGTGAGGACTAGCAGGGGGTACAGTGGACAGGGAACACAAGGGCCGGACTGGTCGCCGAGCGCCTGTCGCCACTTCACCCCAAAGGCCAAGTCCGGTAGGATTCTAGACATGCCCAGTGGCCACCTCATCGTTTACACGGCGACGTGCAAAGACCGAGGGAGCTTTCACTACTAAAAAATATGATTTGGGCCCTGCCATCTCTTTGCACCTGCGCCCAGGGTAATCTAGCTGCTGATCATTGCCTATTACGATATTAAAACGTCTAATAATAATTTTACAATAATTAAGTTAATAAGTTTATTCTTTACTAATAATTTTTATTCTATTGGGTTTTTCTAGTATTCAAGTACGTTATGCTTACAAACTAAAATAAGCTTTCCAATAAACTGTAACAGATGCATACCTATATAGCTTCTCGCTATTTGGGTAATCTATGTATTGTTATCATTTTCAACCAAAATTTGAAAATAGAAAGAAAAATACAAACATCTCGTCAGTATACAAACAAAAGATTCATCACAGATAATATAATATAATTCTGCTGTATGAAACACCTGTATAAATCACAAGTAATTAGAGATAACAGTGGACAGTGAATCACTTTGACAGCCCTACTGCGGCAGTATTTTGGTCCCGCGGGCGTTGGAGCTATTCTCAGAGTACTCGGAGATAATTCAATAAGACACAAGTCGGCTATTTCGTTACGATTTTTCATGATATTAACTAACTAATTATTTAGTTAACATGAAAGAGAAAATGTGTTTGTGATATATTGATGTATTTAGTAGAATAATTAAGTACTTGACCGCAGCAAGTGGAAAGGTGTTTTTCTGCCTTTATATGTATATAAGCGAAGAAATGCCATAATATGTATTTGTAAAGCATACATTAAACCATAGATTATTATGTAGTAGAGACATTAAACCATAGATTATTATGTATAGTAGAGATAGATGCGCGACTGGCGATTCAAGCATTAAACAAATTGTTGACGCATTGAAGAAAGGGTAAAGTACTGGAAACAGATCAACTGATTTAGAAGGACAGATGAAGAAGGAAAAAGGAGGTAGAAGGATAAATAAGATAAAGGCGAAACGGAGGAATGGATGCAGTCCTCTAAAGTCTTAGGAATTGTGCCTCTACCGCCGGGTTCACGACAATTGGTCGACAGATTATTGATCGATATTATAATTAGTTGGCAAATTTTTGGTCGACACGAGCTTAGGTCGACAATAACAAATAAGCGACAAGTTAATTGGTCGACATTATTATTGATGATTGATAAAAATGGACTTATTCGCATGATTACAAAAAAAAAAATAACCACGATGTTAACTAAAAAAATGATTTAAACTAAAAAAAAAATATTAAGCCTTCTAACCATAACCTAACCAAGTCGGATTGCGCAGTTATCACAATAAACCTATCACTAATTTTCTGTGAATACACCTTTGTCTACCACCTCGGGGATTTATAGGTTTAATTGACTTTTCGACCAATTATATGTCGATTAATTTATTGCTGTCGCTCAATGGAGTTTTCGACCAATTGTATGAAGATGAATTGTCGTGTCGACCAATTGTCGTTCGATGAAAAGTCTGGGTCCGCTACCGTCGAAGGGAAGGCGGACACTAAACGGAAATTGAACCAGTAACTTCTGACGTAGTGGTCGAATGCTTTACAACCATAAAGTACCTACACAAAGTAAATAAATAATTATATCTATCTCTGCTATAGGCACTAATGATAAAACTTAAGAGTTTGTTTAAACACGCAAATCTCTGAAACTTCTTTGTCTTTTTCACTGACGGCACAGAAACTTTCTGTGTTTACAGAGTCGGCAGCACGGCGTGACTCTCCTGCCGTTGCACACTACCATAGGCCAAGGTAACCACTTTCCATCAGGTGGACTGTGTGCCACCTAAGTAGTATAAAAAAAACTACCTGTGTCGATAGCTTAGCTCATGTGGTAAATTATAGGCTAACCTAGTGGTTAAATAGTTATAGGCTAGCTAATGGTAAATGCTAGCATAGCGGTAGATAGGTATTAACACCCAAATTTCGCCAACTAAGATTTTCGACCCCATGTAATAGGGGCGAGCCTTTACCCGTCAAGCAGGTACTTTGTCAATATGCGACGGGCGAGTTTAATAATGTTTATTTATTACTCTTCCAGTAGTATTTATTTACATGTTGCGGCGGCGGGCGCGGCTCCAACACGGAACTTGCTCATATAATATTAATGGTACGATACAGCTTTCCTTCAGGGATATACACGTCCGAGTGTATGTATGTATGAGTGTATGTATGGACTGTATAAATAGATGTAATTTCGTGATATTCGTTTTGATATGCTGATAACAGAGGTTAGTTCAGCTGCAACTGGACTTGACTGCGTTGAAGCCAAGTCTTGAGGGTTGTACTTATACGGTGCGCGGTGGGCACGAATATTATGTAGGTACAGTAGGTAACCTCAGACATTTATCTTGAACTTAAAATGTGCTTTATACACACAGTAGGTACACATTTCTTGGGTGTCTTTTGCATGAGGTTGCAATAAGCATTACAAAACAGTCCGCTTGTGCCAGTGTGCCTCGTTGTCCTGCGATTTAGGTCTAAGATATGTGTGGCAGTTATAGGCGAGGTTTACCAGTTTCTATAGCCATCATCATCATCCTTGTAACGATTCCTCGATAGCATCCAAAATTGGCACTTAAAAGTCCAACTTCCCCTTATTGTTTTTGTTTGGTGAGTCGGCTTTTCCGGGAGCGAATACCGTCTAACCTCCCAGCTCTGGGAGGAAAGCGTCTTATTCCTTATTTAGCATGTGCAACGATTTGCAGTTAAGGTTGCCTTGGGCCTCAAGGATGTTAGCAGGGCCCTGTATCTACACTACACCGACACACTAGTATAACGAGGCTTAAGGACAATTTCTGTTAATTTATACTCCGTGTTTATACCCCATTTCCGTGCATCTCCCTTGTTGATACAGCCTGTCATGCGTCTGTAATCAACAAACACCGTTCTTGCTAACTGCACATCTATATTGAGCTGATGAGTCAAACGTCATTCGCGGGTATGTCCCGTGTCTAACTCTTGTTGCATTCCTCGCTCGAGGGCTCGGGTTCGAGTCTAATTCAAGCACAATGTTGCGTGTCCTTGTCGGGGAATGCAAAGGAAGTAATGGCTTGAAATTCTTGCAATGTTTTTGGTTATTTGCGATGTTTGATTTAATTAATTGAAATGTCTTTCTCTACGTACTTTACAGGCTCAAGCCTATCTAACTGCAAGCCGACATACATGTAGATTTACCATCGAAGCTCTGGTTCATGCTTTGGTCTCTGGGTTTGGGGGTAAGACGGCGGTCACTCCCATTAAAGCCAACCAAACTAAATCATATAAAGAAGTAGTGGAGAACCGATCTTGTGCTTCAAAATGCAAGCTTTGGATGCGGCATTGGTGCTCGGATGAAACAATAATAAATAATCTACTACTCTGCACCAGGAACTTGGCCCCGAAAATCCTGGTGGGGCCCCAAACAAACCCAATATATAGTAAGACGTGAATATAATTTATATATAATCCTATTTATAGACATTCATCATTTGAATATCAAGTCATCGACATACTGATTGACAGCAGCTAGCCGACGATCGCATTCGTGGGCGTGCGTTGACATGCTCAGTACCGCCATGAGTCATCATCAGTCGTCAGTGGCGGGCGTGCCAATATGCGGGGTGGTGATCTACTTTGATGTGGCCCAGACGGCCTGAGGCGCCAACCGCGCCAAGCAAATGATACGGATGTATGAAATTATGAAGTTTTCTATCTTCTGTAATGAAAAAGTCGTTCGGCTTGTTTGTTTACCTGTAGTTTGGTGGTTAAAGCATCGGATTTGTGATCGAGAGGTCGTGGGTTTCTATGGACTCAATCCTAACATGTAACGTTGTGGATTTTTTATAAATCTATTTTAAATAAATTCTTTAAATAGTCGATAATTTAGTATTTTCTACACTAAATAACTAAATTGTCTATGGCTGTGCGAGCGAGATTGGACAACATTACCTAAGTGTCTATTCACGGCGCTAAAGTGTTCTCTTTCTTCGGCTATCCTTCGCCGTGAAAGGTCACTCTTGACCCCGGCGGCCAACTGCTGTCGGCACCGGGTAAGTTTTGAGATCAACATTTCCTACTTCTTTCAACAGGTGAAGACTTCTCAGCGGCGCAGCTTACGGCCTGCTTAATGTATGGCTTACTATATTTTATTATTTTACATTTTTCTATGTGCTATTTCAGCCTACTATTTAGTGCCACGAGACCGATGACTTGTACGGTCAGAGGTCACGTCACCAGCTTGCGCTGCTTAATTATTTTCCTTCTTATAGCTTCTAGCTACGCTGTTCTGCCGCTGGGGAGATTATCTTCACCTGCTATTATTTTTAGCGGGTCACTGGACGTAGTTCCCTTGTGACATACTGACCCGCACTCTTTCTTTTTCCAGGGTCTTCGCACCGGGCTTCACGCCATCATTCGGCCGTGAGGCACACCAGCGAGGACCCTGGCACGCCGGCAACATCAGCAGCCGGGAGTGAACGAGCTAAGTGCATACTACCATCTCTGCACAACGGATCAAACAACGCCTTGACAGAATATTTATTGCGAATCCACCCTGGGATTCATTCGTAATATCCATTATAAATTTATGTAACGTCTTTCTTTTATATCGATTACATTTATGTTCTAAATTGTAATATCTTTTCATTTCTCTGTCTCACTAGCTAGCCAGCCAAACATTATATTAATTACTTTTTACAGTGCTCTCATAGCTCATTTAATTCACTATCTTACCTCACCTTAAAACCCTAGCATAAAATTTTCTTACGTTACAAACATAAGGAATATAGCTGAAGAATATGTAATTATGTTTAGGTACTTTAAAAATGTATTTCAGTAAGTTTTAGAGACCGGCGTTTTGCGACAACCGGCAGGCTATGTAGGTAACAATGTCTGGTTGTCTCTCGATAGGATAGGTAGAACAGTATGGAAGGACGAAGGGTAGTCGGTGCAAAAAGAAAGGTCCCCGATTTAGTTTGCCATACAACACGCGACCCAGTGGGAAGCTGGCAGGAATCGGGTTATAAGGGCCACTCACCACTAAGGTAGATCCAAGAAGTTTTGACTTGACGTCGTAGAAGGTGCTAGGGATGGTCAAGACCGTGCGAAGTTGAGGATGAAAAAATGGGAAGTGGATCCTTGATTCTGGAAGATGGTCTTAGATGCAATCAGGACACAACACAGCGCTGTGATGATGCGGAGCATATTCTATGACCTTTGTAAAGATCATCGTACTAAAGTATCACAATGCAAGTGCCGAGACAATAATTGGATCACATCGGCACGATAGCATTAATAATAGTACGCGTTATATTTCAGAAGACCAGTGGGCCGCATACTTGGCAGGCCACGCTGACGCCACGCGTGCGCTATGTAAAAATAACGTAATATGCGCCCGCGCAGCTTCCACATACGCGACTGGGATACTACTACTAGACAAGTTATTGCGGCTTAGATAGTGGAGATGTTAAAATAAGTAGCTCCAGTATGAGAGGAAAACTTAAGATTTTAAATGATAAGAACTAGACTGTCTTTGTGGTGTAGCTGTGCATAGAGTTCTGGGTTTGATTCTAGGCATACTTTAATAAAATTTCCAGTAGTTTTGGTTTTACGAAATAGAGACATATACTTAATTAATGTATAACCTCAGATTTAGAGTAGGTAGACTATATTATAGATACCTACTGTGTGTATTATATAGAGTTTACGAAAATTAAGCGTAGCATTTGTCGCGGAAGCCATTTAAGTGATAATGCTCTCTGTAAACAGAACTGTAGGTATATTAAAAATAATATGTTTATACGAAATTTATACATTTCTTTTGAAAAAAAAAATCGTAATCGTACGTTACAGTTCATCCAAATAAAAATTATACCAACACATGCGGATTTTATTAGTAACCGTTCATATAATTTTGTAATTTTCCTTATAAGGTGAGTGTAATATTTAAAAAGAAAGTCCGTAATCTGCGTAATTATTGACAAGCAGATGTTAATCTTATAACTTACGCGATATTAACCACGGTCGCCAAATTGAATGAAATGATACTTATACAAAATGAAAGCATTTTGAACGAGAGTTTATTAAATTTTGGTAATCCGGTGTCTCGTAAAGTACCTAGGCACTCATCTTTTGATGTGGTGTAATATACATTTCGGATTTTTTAAACATTTGTATGCCGCCATAAATATGGCAAAACACGTTGGACATAATTATTGATTTAATAATATCTTACATGCTTATTGTATTGGATGTATCATGTGTAAGAGAAATAAATGATTTGATTTGATAAACATCAAACATTCTAGAACCCCATAACAAGCTTGTATCAATTGTTATGCTATGCTTACATTGTTAAACGCTGTGAAGAATGTCTTAAAATATTTTTATTTCATTATTTTTGATGGTTTCATGAAGTGAAGTTGGTGAAGTGTTCTGACTTAACCACGTTCAATTAAATTAATATGTGAAAATTTCTCTGATTATAATCATCTGGTTTCTAGTCCATATACAGAGATGCTAAATACTCATAGCTTCACCGTAGTCGAGTGTTGAAAAGATCCACGCGATGCGCGGTGATGCGTTACACTCGGTTACTAGGGGCGCGCACGCCAACGAAAGCAGGCGCCGAACCAATTGGGTACTGCTGTTACGTTGAGTATAGGATAGTATAGTGAATGTGGATATATAGGACATATTTAAATAACATTCATATGTACTGTAAAATTTAAGAGCTATTCATGTAAAAGGTACTTTTTGCTTGAAGTAGGAGGCTCACAGAAGCTCGCGGTCTCGTAATTACTATTTTTATGAGCCTGGTATTTTCTGCAGGCTCACAGAAATTTCAAGGAACTTTATCTGGGTCGCGGGGACGGTGTCAATACTTCATGCGGGCAGAGGTGCAAGCAACAGCTCGTAATATTATGGTAGCTTCAGTGCAATGAAGAACCTCCTCATACTCGAAGAAAGAAAACAAAGCATTAGAGGTCACTATGTATTTTGAAAAAGGAAAGTAACAATAAATAAAGATTCAAATAATTCAATGAAATTGAAAGCAAACGTGAAAATTGTGCTACGATCAACAGGAAAAGAATCATCGATAGTGTGCCAATAAAAACTAAACAAGTTTCCGACAAGACTGTCAAGTAATTCGTGGAGAAAGTGATGGATGGCGGAAAATATCAATCGATACCTTTTGTGTTAAACAATTACGAAATGTAACCACCTTGGCAATGGGGGTCTTTAGTCGTTTCGCACCACGTATTTTCGAACCGCGGTTCGAATCGCCCAAGTACTATTTCTGAATAGGACCATTCACACCGCAGTGGTTGGAGCGGTGCGAATAGCCCAAGGTATCTTTTGGAATGGGTCGATTCGGAGCATATAGCGAAAGTACTTAATAAAACTTTAAACTCATAGAAATAATGTCTAATGATGTATTTGTACAGACGATGAGAAAAGTGGTAAGTGCATATCAAGTGTAGTATTAGTTATATTTTTATAGTAAAACGGTAATGGTTTAAAATCACAGTTTGATCAACATTTTACAAATAACTTAAAACTAACTCTCGGTTATCACAGATTATGATTTACATTATGTTGTGATAATTATATCTAACGACAACGAGGTTGTCTTTAAATAAATGTCAGTTGTGGTCCGGTGCTTGGTGGTTTCATTGAATTTACAACATGGTGACAGCGGTATACGGATTAATATTGTCATAATTAGCATTTTCATGCGCAATATTTGTGATTGCAATGGAGCACGCCCGACCACCCATGGAATTATGTTTGGACGGCGCCGGAGGCCGGCTGGCCGTGCCGAGGTATGGAAAAAGTGGAAACAGCAATTTCAATTGTTTGTGAAGGCGTTAGGTGTAGATAAGGAGGCGACGAGTGTGCACCTGATTTGATTGTTGGTGAACCTGATTGGCACAGAGGGCTTTGAATCGTGTGAGACTATGGGGCATGTTAAACGTCTTAGATCTATTCAGATGTCAGATTACAGTGATCTATTTAAAGGCTTAGGGTGTCTGCCAGGGAAATATCATAATATAGTTATCGATAAATCGGTTTCACTTGTTATTTGTGCTCACAAAGTTCCTCACGGGTTACGCGAATCAGGAAGGCTAGTCACCCCACTCGTTGGGTACATCCGTTAGTATTAGTTGCAAAAAAGAATAATGGTATTCGAGTGTGTTTAGATTCACGTGAATTGAAACGCGCGGTACAGCACGCGCACTTCCAACTGCCCACTGTAGCGGAGCTAGCCACCCGCCAGCACGGTACGCGGTACTTCTCGGTGCTGGATACCAACGCGGGGTTTTGGACTATACAGCTGGATGATGAGAGTGCAGACCTGTGCACATTCGCTACTCCGTTCGGCAGGTACTAATTCCTAAGGCTTTCTTTTGGGGTAACCTGTGCTTCTGAAGTGTTTCATGCTAAAATATGATAACTTCTGGAAGACTTAGTAGAGTAGAGAGTTATATTGTCGACATAATTGTATAGGGTTCTTAGAAGGAAATTCACGATCAGAGGTTAAAACGTTTACTTGAAAGATCGAGAGAAATCAATAAAGAAAAATGTAGATTTTTGTGGAGGAAGTTAAGTATTTAGGGCATGTGTTTGATAAAAATGGAATGAAGCCGGATCTGGAAAAAAAAGACCATTAAAGAAATTCTTAGAATGTACTTGCGTGTGCATACCATCACCTTTTTGCATCTATTTAACATTGTTTACTACATTTTAACTTAATCAATATATTTAGTAAGTAAAAAATGTACAGTGCAATAGCATCAATATTTTGGAGGGCGCAAACCGACCTCCGCCCCCATGAGCGCGGGCCTGAGGGTTACGGATGGAGCCGCTCGTCACCCTAGAGTCGGGGACCGCGTGGTCCCCTCTCCCCCAGAGGGCCAGACCGAGAGGAATGGCCCTGGGTCAGCCGGGGTGCGAGGGATATGATGTCACGAGACAACCTCACCTTTGGTCTAGCACATCGACCCTCAGACGGCGTGCGGTTTAGTCGGTTCGAGCCGATTCTGTGGGGATTTCCAGCACGTAAAAAAAAGCACCAATATTTTATGTAGCGGCCTTATGACAAATTTAGTTGATAAATTCTTTTTTGTTATTTTGTGCCTGGTTGTACTGTAAGGAATGTACAATAGAACTGCATGTCTTTTCTGTCCGACTTCACCTATCCAAAAAGTGAAACAATGTTCCCTATACTGTGGTCCGAATCAACCCATTACCAAACGTTCTTGGGCGATTCGAACCGCGATGCGAAAGGACTCATTGAGGAAGAGCTCTTGGGCGATTCACACCGCGGTGCGAACCACTCACGGTCCGAAACGACTAAAGACCCGGCAATGGTGGGTAACAGAATTTTATCGTTCCTATTATGCCTCTATTAATACTTTTTTTTTCATATGTAGGTGGGACACGTCTATTTGACTTCACCTCGCCTGGTGGTAAGCTGAAGGCAAAGTCTCAGGGAAGAGAGTCACCATCACATACACGTAGGTACCGTGATACCAATGGTGGCACTCAGCTTGACGGCCTAATCAAAAGAGGATTGTCGTCGCAAAAAAAATTAACTATACTCTCCTATACAGTTTCATCATGTTATGAATAAGGGAACGAATATTTGTACCACAGAAATATATTAGGATAGAACGGCTATGTAAGCAGGAAAGGCGTGGCAATTTTTCGGTCAATACTTACCAGTACTATGAGACCGGAACTTTCGAACGCCTATAGGTACTCGGTACTGTTAACACTAGCTTGTAATAACATCGTTAAAAATACCGTGCATATTGTGCTATTTCGAACTGTAGAATAAAAATGTAGAAGTAAATTTGAAAACATAAAGGTAAGTATTTCTTTTCTTTGTGAGTACATATTTATTTACAGTGAAAAAGTCGCCACGCGTGACATACAGGTGACCACTGCGTATGGCCGTTCTATCCTAATATATTTCTGTGGTTTTACATTAGCGAGTGATAGACAGGGCGTTATTGTCAGACGAATAAAACAAGGTCAATCTTGAATACTAACAGTCGCAAGTAACAAACACATTAGACTAAACAAATTAGCGACTATAAACATCAGCATCACAATCGAGTAAAGGAAACGTTGAAAGAGCTGTTGGCATACGGTCACAATGTCGACAGTATTTTAGCGAATTCTTACTTTTTGTTTGTGAGAAGACCCGAGTTGCTAGTGGAAATTACAGTAATTTTGACTAAATTACCAACATTTTTCTGTTTTAATGTTTTTTTTTATCAAGGTTGATGAACTTGGGCTTTGAAATATTAGCGCACTAGTATTTTGTCTGCTATTTCTATTACTATTGTCATGGAACTCGGTCTGGCTCCTTGAGTTTGTTTAGCGGGGGAAAAGATGCTGGTCCGAGACTATTAAACAGGTTATACGACTCGAGTTTTTCATCTAGAGATAGTTATTAGTATGGAAAAATAATATTTACTAAAGGTGCAACGAGGGTGCACCCTCATTCATGCGCCACAGTGACTGGACACATTTTCACAACGACAATGTTCCTCATACCGCTTTGCTCGTAAACAACATACGTACCTGTTTACTAAGAGTTATAAATGCTTCGACGCAAAAGATGGCTCTTGCGTGTAGCAGAAATGAAAAAGAGAGACACAAAGAAAAGATTAGAAAGAAAGATGACACGTGTACGCCTGATACTCTAAAGAAAGCTGCTATTAATTGGCGCTGGTAATGAGCGAGACGATGGATAGTATTTAGTCAATCGCGCCACTCCATTCATGCTAGGCAAAGTATATTTAATAAGACTTAAGTAATTGATTTTGCACTAAATAAGGCCAATGCTGGTATCATGCTAATTATTAATTTATAGTTTCGAACCAGCATATTTTCACTCCACTTCAATTACAATGCTTCTCTTCCTCTGAAGCCTGAACCAATGTTCACCACCGTAAATGATATACACACGTATGTATCTATGTTAGGTATGCGTACGTAATTGTTTGTTGGGTTACATTGTTAATGAACACGTGAAATATGTTGTAACCAATGGCTGTAACACTTGTAACCGGTGCGTAACGTTTGGCTAATATGTGAACTTGTTCTAAAGTATGCCGTGTAATGTTTAGCAGTGGCAGGTTGGTGTAACCACTTACTGGTGCTACTGTTCTCATTTGTTATGATGATACCTGTTGAAAAGGACCGTTACGTGTTACTGAAGAATGAGAGGCCTGTCAAACTGTTTACGGGTATTACGGCATATGCTTCTTAAGAGGTTAAAGAGACGTGCTGTCTTTTAAACGGTTGAATACGCCAGCATTAGAATCATTCAGCCGAAGTGTTGGTGACATTGATATCGTTAAGCAGTATCGAACAGGGATAGCAAGCAAGTATTGCTTTTTGCAAGAGATAGTGCGCAAGGATCGTTTGCTATGGCGGGCATTGGGAGAAGTCCTAAAGCAGTGCACTAATTGGTTGAGTGTACGTTTGAATCTCCCAATTTAATCGTATTCGTATGGATATTTTCAGACATGCGAATTATAAGTTATAATAAGTTAATTAATAATAAAGTACTGATGACGATATAATCATTCAAGACAAATGAAGACAATTATATAACTGCTTCTTTTGTAGATGTAAACGCAAATCGGATTTCGCTGTTAGATAATATCTTAATGCGAACGACAACGTGTAATTATTTAAATACTAAAAGCAAACGCATTTGTATATCTCATACGTTAACATATCCGAATACTTAGAAATTAACCATAATTCTTGCAAAGTTAGCTTCCCACAGGTATATAATAATAATGTATATATTTCTGTTATAGGTAGAAATATAGTATTATCTGCACTATGTATATATTTCCTGTCATTGATTCCACATCAGTGCACAAATATCCTGTAGAAAGTAGATCCTAATGCTACAAAGCTACACACAAAATACCAGTACTACCGGACTAGACCACTGTTCCTGTTTAAGCAAAAAAAGGTGTGAAGCTTGTCGGTAATTCTTGTCTCAATTTAGATAAGTACCTCCGGCAACTAGGGACATACCTCTACCTAAAATGGCTTGCCTTTCTGTTCTGTCAGTCTAGCAATATTTTAAGCCTTTCGTACTATAAGTTTGTGGGATCTTAAGTTCGACTCCTATGATGCAAAATGTTATTGAGCTTTTCTCTAGCAATAAAGTCTGCAAAATGCCCAAATATAGCAACAGGTTGTGTTCACCACGTGTTAAGTAGGTAAATATGGAAAACATTGCAAAATATGGATGTAAATACACCTCTGACTAGTTCTTCTGCCATATCTTACGCGAATATATAGTGTATGTAATATAAACATCGAGATAACAATGCTCAAAAGTATCCGTCGAGTCTTACTAAAAATACAATTGACCAAAAACGAGCGAGCGTGTGCGCATCGTGTCTTCATTGATCTCGTGCCAAATTGCGCATCTACGACAAGCTAATGACCTTCCGTCTTGCTTCCCTCTTCTCTATATATGGAACGACACAATATTCTTAAAAAGATGGCCAAGGTCTCAATTAAATTTCACCAAATTGCTACACTATAAAGAAAATTAATAGAAAGCACATTCAGGGATAATGTACATCTAAGAATGTCATTAAACCATTTACGAATTGATTATTTGCTCAACTCAACAAGAGCTTATCTAAGGCCCTACTCTCACTCAGTTCTGTATCTCAATGTGCCTTCAGATGAATCGAAATTCAGGACTGAGTGTCGTTTTAGAATATGGACCTAAAAGTGCTCATCCTAGCGTTAATCCCGGTCACATCTGAAACTTTCAACTTGGAGTCTGGGGTCTGCTTTACCAGTCCAAATGCGGATTTGGCTAAACTTCGATATCTTCTGCGAAGCGACTGCCATGTGACCTCCACAACTCAAAGACGATATCGAAGCATTGCAGTTAGACCAGTGGTTGAAATTTTATAGGGCTCCAACTATCCGTAACGACTACCATGGATAGTCGTATGGTAAACTAAAACTCTTGTGGAATTATATAGACATGCATCACACAGATACCATCGCCTTCACGCTCAGTGACGCAATTGAAAAGGCATAGGTAGGAACGCTATTGCTATAAGGGATAAATATAGGCACCATAAAATCATTCCGTAGAATATTTGCAGCAGTGGAAACATTTAAATAAATCACTGTATTTACAGTGTTACAGATAGTGACTACTTTCTATAACAAAATCAGAGAGTTTGTTCCGCGTCTCACGCCGCAATGTTGGCAGATGCGCATGCGTACCACGTGCGGTGACTAGTCAAACGGACTGCTGCTTCACGGATATTTTTGGACGAACAAACATATAACCAAACATCAGTAAGGAAAATGGAAAGGGAATGATCCAGCGATTGTTGGCGAAAGGCAAGTTTTCAGGGAAAATTTTCTTTGGCAGGGAAAACACATTTCTGCGAAAATGGTAAATGACTTGTCTTTTTTTCAACAGACTTTTGTTACTTTTTAAGAAATATTAACTAAGTTACTGTTAGGCATGGCTTCCGTATTGACTAACAATTTGATCAATTGTTTTAAACTAGTCACAAAAATAAAGGACAAAACAATTTCATAGGCCGTAATTTGGAGAAAAGGGGTGTCCAGCAAAAAAAAAGTGGGCGGTGGCACCAAGTGTCTAGTTTTCAGATCTAGTCATCAATAGATTAATTTTCTGGTAGTCAATTTTGTACCACATTTTCAACCGCCGCCATTCATTTTATAACTAAGCAAAGCGCACCCCGTGGAAAGTACTGTACCGGCGCGCATAGTATAGAGGCCCAACCGGGACTAACCCGACCTGGCGGAGCAGCCTCCACCAGGTCGCGCATAATCCCGATATGGCTCGTCGTGCCGGTTGATGACCGGAGGGAGCTCGGGGAGGGGGGTACGGGGCCCTTCCGTTCGGCGCGTCGGCTCTCGACATACCTCATATTCATAGACAAAACCAATCACCCGCGATTTGTCACGCGGTGCAGCGACGACAGTCCCCTTTTTTCACGCCTTCCCTTATGGCAGCGCAAAATAAAATACTGGGCTACACAGCGGCAAGACACTCTCCCACGGGCTCGCTATTTGAGGTGGAGTCCACAGACATCTGTGGGCTCCATACAAACCTCAACGCCGTCCACCAACACCTGGAGACGGCAAAACGAGCAATGCTGTTTCTTACGGAGACACAAATACGCCGCTCTGATGACACGACCTACTTGCTCTACCCCGGCTATGTCCTTAAGGAAAAAAGCCGGGGTGTGCATGTTTGTTAGGGCGGATGTTTGTTGTGCTGCCTAGAGGACCTATCCTTTTCCACCCTTTGGGCGTGAAAAAGCATCTGATGAGGCCGTCAAGCTGAGTGCCACCATTGTTATCATGGCACGTATATAAATTGGTGGCCCTCTTTCTTGAGACTTTGCTTTCAGATCACCATCAGGCGAGGTGAATATAAAAAAAAAAACGTTTACCAATACGATTACTATAGTTGTTCGTGCAAGGGTACTAATCAGCAGTATAAGTAGTAAAAACGTTAGTTAATGCACCAAGGGAAACAGATGAGAACAGAAAGTCCTTTAATGAAAAATCAGTCATATATCCATACATAATATTCAAGATTATTTAAAATAATCAAATTACCTTCAAAGGTCAGAGCACCACACGCTTTAATCCGAGTTAATCTGATACTCTTATGCCAACGTAACCCAGTTTGCCGATACACGCCAGCTTTAAATAGCCCACAGTTCCCGGTTCTCCTGACATTATACCAGGCATCACCTGGTATTATACTTGGTATCCATTTATTTGTCGATTGACCTACTCGTCTTGGCGCACGCCGAGGCCTATAATTAGCGAGGTGAATGCCCGAATTGGTAGTCGAATTATTGACCTATGGGCTGCGAGTATGGTGGATATAGAACCGCGATATTACAAGGTGACACTTAAAGGCAAAACTGGGTACGCAAACAGCTTATCCTAACATAAATATAGAATAAGTTTAATCAGTCTAGGCGGGGTTTGAACCCGCGATCTTTGCCTTACAGGGGCAATGCTTTGATCATTAAGCTACCAGACCTCGTTCTAACTAATTCAAACTAGACCTAGGCTTAGACCGATTGATTTTTTTCTATTTAAATCGATTTGAATATTTGAAAAATGCTTAACAATTAAATTCAAATAATAAACCGCAGGTTTGATGAAAGTATGAATTTGCAGCAAACTTCTATTTCAAGTCTGTTTATTCTAGATAGTAACAATTTGGCGCTCTAGTTAGTACACTCATATTGACAATAAATTATTTTGTACGGTGGTCAAGTTCTTTTACCACCGCACAAAGGTAATACCTAAATTATTATGTCTGCAACGCCTGCACAGATTCTCATGGGTATATCTAGAAAAATTTAGCGACAAAAACGTTGAATCTCGCTTCATCATCCGCTTTCCTCCCCAAGTAAGTCCGCTACCTTACGTTTATTTGGCAAGCGACACAATCTTTGATACATTCAATATCAGCCCGTGTAATGGATAGCTCAATAATATCAATTTGTAACACATTTTATTGTAACGCATTCCTAGGTAGTGAGCACTTGCATTATAATACCACATAATACTGTTACGTCGTGTTATCACTGTTGCTGGTATTATTCCGACTTTCTAGTATCACCTAAACAAGGGCATTATGCAGTAGTTCTAATTATCATTAAACTGTTGCATTATTAGAACTAGGCCTATTGCCGCCGAAGTGGTATGTCCAATGAAAGAACTATTTAGAAATATCCGCGCGGTCTTGGCTGGTAAGCTTACTTTGAATGGTTTGTCTTTACACATCTTACAAGCTTACGCGACTGTCATTAAGCCCGACTTCAGTCATCTCTCATATTAACACATTTCTTAAGAGAGCACAAAGCCTAGGGCTCTTGCCAAAAGATGTAAATTGTACAAAATCATATAAGAGCAAGGAATGTTTACAAACTTGTCATGTTGTCCTGATAAACGGTGTGAATGTCGTGTCGACTGGACACATAAATATATATTTGAACAGCAAAACAATGCAATGCCCGAATCAATCACTCTTACCGACAAAGAATGCAGTGAGTTGACACTAATAGAATCTGCCACTTAATAATAGGATATCAGTAACAAAGTATAAATCTGCCTAACGTTGTTAAAATTATTTGGTGTCGGCGCAACATATCTTGCCATTTTCTCTTTCATCTAATCCATGCATCTTTTATGGGCTCAATTCTGATTCTAAGGTAAACCTATTCATACTTTAATTGAACTTTTCTAAGTGACCTTTTGTGATCATTGAAAACAGAAAATAAATATCCACAAACGCTTGGCGGGTGGTGGTCCAAGGTCAATGTTATAATAAATATAAATATAAATATTTTCGCATACACCTATGCAGGTTTTAAAGTACTTATTTACATCTATGCAGGTTTTAAAGTACTTATTTCGCTTTGTGTTCTTAATATTTCCAACTCCAGAAGTATTAATCTTGGATGGCGTTTTCATTAATCATACTACGTTAAGACGTTTTTAATTCCTACGCAGAACGCTTTTCAGCGATTCTTTTATTTATTTCTATATTTTATTCTTGAATGTCGGTTCTTTATTCTCTATGTTTACAATACTTTACATCATTACTATTTTTAGGACTTTCCTGAGGGTACTTCATATATTTTTCTTTGTTGTTGTAGTGCCTTTGTTTACCATTGTCATCTTTATTGTTTGGTATGTTTTAAGCAACTTTTAGTACGCTGCCGTAGTATATTGTCCTGTCTATTGATTTCACTTTTAATTCTTATCATGATATTACCTATATCCAATTAGGTTTACATATTGACTGTGTAAAAGCAAAAAGAATCCGAAAGAATAATTGACTTTCAAATCATTGCATTTTAAAGTATTTAATGATATCGTAAGGGATGTGTTTCTCTCCTAATAAATCGATATCGTTGTGAATAAGAAGTTTGTATATTAACCATCAATATAATAATGCCTCTACAAAATATTGAAGATAATTTGTGAAATGTATGACTGATGCAGTCGGGTCCATTTTTGTAATAAGTAATTGACTAGCCACTTAACTCTCGAATGTCTTCACGTAGCTACTATTAATTGAATGTACAAATGTACATCTCAAAAGGCGGACATAATGAATAGAAGTGACAATATTGCGTAATGCAAGAAAGTGCGCGGTCTTCCAGTGATTATGCCATGTGAGAATTAAAAAGTGCTTATCATCATTCGAGGAGTTGTGTGACTTTCAATATCAGTTATGTTATTTGTCTGAGATGTTAGCTAGCTACTATTACGAAGGTAGCTATCAAGCTTGCGGAGTAAATGCAGCATACTGACGTTGCAATTATTTAATAGATGGGATTTCTTCAGACAGAGAAAGAGATATCCAATTGAGGCCTAGGCACTTGGATTTTTCTTAACAAATTGTAAGAAGCAAGTTGTGACTTCGAAGAAAATAGAAGTATTTTTTTAAAGAGTACCGAAAAATATAATAAAAGCAACCGAAATTACTAATATTCCCTCTGACCCCTCCAACTAAGCTAAATTGCTTGTGCTAGGAGTGGATTCACGTCGGTAGTGCAATGGCCAGGATTCAAACCCGGGACCTCTCGATCGTAAGGCCGACTCCTTAACCACTAAGCTACCGACGTTATGATTAATGACGCTACATAAGTAATAAGTAAAAGCACATGAAAGTCTTACAATTATCAAAAAAAAAGATTTATATAGGAAAAAGTCAAGTCAAGACAGGAAATAAACCTACATCATCAACAATCTGTGAACTTTAGCCAATTTTAATTTAAAGAAAAGTACTAAAGGCTTAAAAACTATCTACAGGAACGGAAGACTAAAAGTGCCACAATACATTTTAGCAAGGCTTATCCTTACATTCGAATGCAGACAGATAATAATATTATATTCTTACTTTTAATATACCCAGCTACTAGAGGCTAGGAGATATGTAATGACACCATATTATTGTGAAAACAGTAATTTGACATAATCATGGCACGACATAAGGCTTCGGACAAATACGTTGCAGTTTGTTTTACAGATAAATCAAGAGAGTGTTTAAGTAAGAAAATATATGCTCTGATGACTCCCCTCTTCTATTAGTCCTAGTACCTACTCTTGTTAGGACAATACGATGTGCAACCGAATAGGATTTTTTCAGATTTAGGGTATAATAGGCATAATTCAATACCTAGATAGTCAATTTCGATTTCAATTATATCTGTAATTGATTCCTCCGTTTCTGATTCTGCATGAACAAGCCTTTATCACGTAAAGATAATTGTTTAGCTTTTCATATTCAAATTTAGTAATTTCATTCATTCAGTATAGTTTTGAATAGAATAAAAAAGGTAAACTCTATTCCAATTTCGAATTTCAAAGTTCGATTTATGTGACGTCACGCGCGGATTTTAACTGCGGTAAAATTGCTGTTATATATAGTATGTTCTCTTATTAAAATTTATACAATTACTATTTATTTATATCAAAAATTGGTAACATTGATCGTATAATCTTTACCACGTAAAGATTATCTAGTTTGTTACAGCAAGTGTATCATTTGTTTGTCTTTTTTACCGCATGTTGCACCAAATAGCGGGCTCAGACCACATATTGTGAGACCCTGTAGCCTGTTCTCAACAAGATTGGCACCAATCATTTGCTGGAGAAATTGTGTAATGACGAATCATTTGTTGAGTTGTTTGCTAGTGAAACTTGGATTGAGTCTGTGGTAAGTATAAATTGTTGTGGAAAAGGAAAGGAGTATAATGGATTATCAGAACTTTTTAAGGCAGAATTAATTTAGTGAAAATCCGTTCTCATGAAAATGTACTAAGTGTTTAAAGTTCGTTTAGTTTTAGACTTCGTTAGCTGAGCGGTTCTGGATCAAGCTTAAGGTTCAGAGGTCCCGGGTTCAAATCCTGATCATTACACTACAGGTGGAAGAGTTAACAAGAAATCCTAGTAATTTGCAGTTGAGCCTTGACTTTAAGTGTTGAGGTTCTTTATTGTCAACGATGTCCACATCAACAGCGTTGTGTTAGCAGAATGTCTACATGCAAACTACTAGTAAAATTCCACATTATGAACTTTATCACAGAAACTGCCGTAGTGTCGCAAGTTCGACCTCCGTTTGACGAACGTTTGACAGATGACATTGTGTATGACAGGCCAACCCACTTAAAACGAGTAGGTCGCTCAGTTTTTCAGGTATTTGGAGTGAGTCATAATGTTATTTGAAATGTCTTTAGTGTTTGAATATCCATTTCATATTGTTTTTATCATATAAATGTACAACAAGTATAGTATACAATGTGTCTTATCATGACATCCCTATCAACAGGTTGTTTGTTTTTGAAGTTCCTTGCAGGCAATTAGGTGACTGGTTTTTAGTTCGTATTATGAAAATGAAGCATTTAATTGCCGAGTTTGAAAACTTTTGTGTCAGTAAATACTGACCTACGTATGCTTCAAGCACAGAACAGATAATAGTTCAAGTGTAGGTAGGTATGTATCGATTCTGAATAAGTAAATAAGGGTTTTAACTATTCTTAACATGTTGGGAATATGTTTTTCAAATTCCAAGTTATTAGAAAATTACCTATTGTTTTATATACGTTCTCATAAATAGCTGCCACAAGATTGTTTATCATTAGTTGAGTACCTAACAGAATGGCGTAGAGATATTTGTTCGTGATATACTGAATGTATTTTATATGCCAAGTTAAGAAGTTTTGTGACTTAGCTAAAGAATGTGTTCCGAATTCATTCATTAGTTATAATAGCTCACAGTAGTGATATGATATCCCACTTTTAGATTTAGGAGGTATTGCAATTCGGTTTTATATCTGTAGCACTACAGCTTAACATTAAAGATAAAGTTATATAGAGAAGATGAGCTCTCAGAGTTGTGGGGCACAAGTCAATGACCTATTTAATAGCCCTAACCTATATCGTACATGGCTGCATTTAGTGCGCAGATGTTTATAATCTCCCCGATTTACGGCGTAGAAGCCATATTTACTTGAGATCAAATCTCCCCACCCTGAGTCTCACTGGGTCAACAGCGGTTCAAAGATATCACTCATGACGTAGACCGAATGAGGGACAAAAGACAAAGGTTCACATTCGAAAATTAAAATGTAGTATAATATCATTCATTCATTATATTTTTGATGGAACAAAAAAGGTAAACTTTATTCAAATTTCGAAGTTCAAAGTCCGAATACTGTGACGTCACGCGCGGATTTTAACTGCGGTTAGATTGCTGTTATATATAGTATGTTCTCTTATTCAAATTTATACAATTATGTAGATACTATTATTGTATATAAAAATTTGTAACATTGATTGCACTATATTATCATAAAATTATACTTAATTTAAATGTGACAATAAAAAAAAAATATTAAAAAAATGTGTACTCACCACAAAATGTAGAGAAAAATTATTTCAAAAATCCTTAATCCAATCACTAGTCTACACCGGGTTTGTTCGGTACTATGGCACTAATTAATTTTATTTAAGGTTCATTTTATTATAGTATGTTAAATTTCATGACTTCGGCTGTGTGCCGATTGCGCGAGAGTCGGGGGCAGACTGCGCGCGCGGCTCAATCTGACGTCAGGAAGC
Source organism: Eilema caniola (assembly GCA_949126895.1). Taxonomy (NCBI): domain Eukaryota; kingdom Metazoa; phylum Arthropoda; class Insecta; order Lepidoptera; family Erebidae; genus Eilema; species Eilema caniola. The sequence goes on from OX421472.1 coordinate 25,274,732, forward strand.
CAAATATAGTCCTGTAAATAGCGCAGGAGAAACTCAACTATACATCTTCCCTTACAAGAGTTATTAAGATAGCTTTTTGCTTCGTTAAACTTTTGAGTTATGTCTTTTTTGGGTTGTGTTTAGTGAAATGTCGGTCCGGGCGTGTTATTTTTGCATAGGATTTTCGTCGTTTTCCGTGCTACGGCGTGGCTTAAAACGGCAATACTCGTCTGCCGTGTTTTAGCTTTGTTTACGAGATAGTTCATTGTGATGGTAAGTGGGCTAGTTGGCAATGTGGTCTCGCCTTCCGGCTATGTAACACATCATTCCGATTTTTTCGGGATTAAGGTGGAACTTGGCATCTGGATAATTTTATTATTTGCGTATACAGTATAATACAATGGTCTCCTTTATTGCCCTCCACCTGTGTGGACCATGAACTATTATTTTTTTCCTGGGTTCTTCTGAGCGTTGTGTAGTTATATCCAGTTAAACGGCGCGACGGTAGCAGTTAAAGGCATCGGACTTATGATTGAATGGTCGCCGGTTGGAATCCCGGTTATTACATTACCGATGGGAATTATTATTACAGAAAAGGGTCTTTCCTTAAGGACGAAATAATTCTGTTTCTTTTGCTGTGTAGCGTACTTACTTACTGAAGTGAAATCGCGATAACATTTTAGAAAATTTTTGGTACTTACTTGTGCAATATATTGGTTTAAAATAACGTATAATTACTTTAACAAAGATGTTTAGAAAAAGAAAGGAGGCTCTTAATTGAATGTAACCTTCTAAATGTTCAGCGATATTTTTTCATTATTTATAATCTAAAGACCAATTTAATTGTTCATTTCTCTCTGGATCCTATTTTAAGTCCACGCAAACGAAACCTCGGGCTAAAGTTACTTGCAACGTAATTCAAAGTGCAACATCTGCATTACAGTAAGAAATGCAATGAATATTAAGTATTGACTGTTGTGTACAATGTACTTAGAACTAAATAACGACAGAGATGAATATCTCATCTGTGCTCAGTGCTCAATAGATATAGGGATTAGTGCTTTCCATATATCTTTCAATCAAGATATCATTTATGTCACTATTCAAATTTTTTTTAATGTATGACACATCAATTTGACTTCACCTCGCCTGATGGTAAGCTGAAGGCAAAGTCTCAGAAAAGAGGGTCACCATTACATACACGTACCATGTTAGCAAGGGTGGCACTCAGCTTGACGGCCTCATCAGATGCTTTTTCACGCCCCGCTTAAAGGACCCGGGACTGTAGGAAGAAGGAAACACGTGAGCTGGCAAGGAGTTCCAGGTCTTAATGGTGCGACAAAGAAAGGAGTCACCAAACCGCTTGGTTCTTGAAGGAATATTCTGCACCGTATACCGGTGATTTCTCATTGCGCATTTGACATTATATATATTATTTGCCTAAGATAGGCGACTATGGGGACGGATACATTGGGCACAAAAGACCTCGAGGATCTAAAGGTGGAACAGTTCGTAAGATTCTGTAAAGAAACAGGTAGGTTCTACAGAATGCCGTGATTGGCGGACACATTACCGCCTCCCCAGGGGGGGGGATGGACGAAATTGATGAACTGACCCACATAATAAGAACATATGCATAATGGGGTATGTGCGTGCTGTTGCATCTGTTGTTTGACGAAGTGGGATAGCCCTCGAAAAAATCTTATAAGTACATACTACGATTAACTTAGAACCTGTACAAAGTAATTAATGTTTTTCAAACAAAATTTCCCAACGAAGAAACTACACAAGATTATTTCAATCGTAACATTGTCGAACTTTGATGGCTAACGCGTAAAAGCTATAAACAAGAGAGTGCGCGTGCGCACGCCACGCGCATGATCTACGCGTGTAGTAGTACAGTCAGTGTCAGAAAAATGTCGACTATAAAGTCTTAAAAATGGTCCTAAAACTAAGGTATTGAGAGCAAAATCAATTTTTTTACTGATTTAAATAGTATTATTGTCCGAAATAAAGGTGTGCATCAAATATCAGAACATTTCGTTAATAGGAAGGGGAGGGGGGACTAAGGAATTAAGATCATTTTGAGCGCTTTGTTTATCAAGATTGCTCTGATGCAGACTGTACGCGCTTATGCGCAAATAGATCATCATCGGTTGAGTCGCCACGACAGATGGACGGCACGAGACCTGGGATTCAGTCAGCTTACGACCCTATAAGGAGTGAGTTGTATTTATATACTTAGATGAACTATATACGTATTGTGTATTGGAATATGTCCGAAGCGATAGACAAAGGTGCTTGAGGCCCTTTTCTTTTGAATTTTGGTCGTATTAGTGTTGTTCCAAAGGCCAGGTGGAAGAACGACCTTATCAAGGTCGCCGGGAAGTGCTGGATGCGGGCTGGTTTAGGTTGGTCTATAAGTCTATGGGAGAGGTCAGTAGTGGACTATGTGTGGCTGATATGATGATGATGAGTGTTGAAAAGTCAACACCTTTGAATGACAGCATATATCCGCCGCAGCGGCCGCTTCCGAGGCTTTAGCCCGCAATTCGGCGTCCGCTGTTTCCAGTCTAAATGCTAAGCGGCTAAACTATAATATTTTCCGTGAAGCGACTGCCACCTGACCTCCACAATCCATTGGCTATATCAAAATATTTAGACCTGTTATTTGACTTTTTAGGTCTCCAACAACCGGTAGCGATTGCCATGTTTGTATGACAACCGGGACCGACGGCTTAACATGCTCCCCGAGACACGGAATGACACAATTATACCTACGTTGAAGTTTACGTTGCATGATTGTGATATTGCTTTCGCCATGTCGACTATAATAATTATTTACTGGAACTAAGATAAAAAAAACTGGGCTACATGTATCCAGCTCCACCTAGTGAGATTAAGTTGAACTACTTCAAATTTAATGTTACTATGCACAATAAAAGTTTTGGAGTCCTTTTTGTACCCGGAGAATGATTCTGTCTTCCTAAACAGCAGTTAGTTTCACTGTCACTGACCAAGGCCGTTTTATTGGCAGTTTTATCGATCAGTCCGCGTATTTCTGCGAAATTGCCGTTTGTGGATCTTTGTACAAATATTTCTCGGTAACTCGTTAAACTAAACCGTACATTTATATTAGCTTTAACCTTTAACAACTTCCAGTTAACTGTTGATCGCAGCGATAACTGCGCGGAGGGATGCAGGTTTGTTGTCCGTGTACAGCAGTAACATAATATATATATGTGTATAAACTATTCCATATTTATAAAACGCAAAATATGGGGACGGCTCGACTGATTTGGATATTTTAGTTTTTATTCGTAATAGTTAGGTTAAGTGCTATCTGAAAGGAAAATTTCGATAGTCAAAGCGGGTACGTCGATTGTCGGGTAGGGCCGGGTACTAACAGCTAGTTTTTAATATTTTCTCTGTACACGTTTTGGCGAACTAAGAAAGGTATATAGAAGTAAATTTTCTCATACATACACGAAGGAGTTTGATTACAATACACCGATCAGATTATCTCATCGCATCAAAATAATTAAATGTTCAATAATATCATATCGACGGTTATCAGTCAAAAAAGGCGCAAGCGACATCGAATCTTCAAAGCAAAGACATTCTAAACGCCATCATAAACACATCACTTAAACGCAATTTTCCGGTGGACTGTCATTCACATACACCTTTTGAACCGTCGAAATGTTTGTATGATTATCAGCTATCACTGACCTGTTTGACGACCACCTTCCCTGAAGGCTTCTCTGTGACGTAGGACTGCATGCCAGCCATCAGCACCGTGGCACCAAGGAATTTGTTGAGGAGTGCGCGGGCCTCCATGTCCTCAGAGGTGTCGCCTTCTTGGATCACTGGGGGTAAGGGAATACTGTCAGATATTCGTCACAAGGTCGGTTTTAATGTGGTGGACTCGGCATTTTGACTGAGAGGTCCTCAAGTTTGGATTCTGGCCATTACAGCAGGTACCAACGCGACGTGAACCTGATTGGAATGATTTACGGGAACACTACTAATATTAGTCATTTTTAGTTAGAACTTAAATTTTTTCAAGTTTTTTTTGGCTTGGTTACAAGACCTTTAAGCCATGTATGGCTTCATTTGTTGTTGATAATGATAATGAGTTGATAATGTTGATGATGAGGACGAGGTTAAGTTGTGGGGACTTTACTAAAAGCTCCCTAAGGAAATTTGGAACGAACACAAAACGTCACAATTCACTGTAATATGCCACTTTCCAACACTTGTGCGAGTTGTCCAAGACGTTATGACTAAATATCCACCATTTTTATACATAATAACATTAAAAACTCGAGTTCACAGCAATTTTGGAAAATAAAATAATAACGCAAATTTTACCGCAGTTAATTCTTAAAAAAAAAGGAAATACAGTGAAAATGTTGCCTAAAAATGAAATCTACTAATAATAGTAGCAGTAATAAGATTGTAGGTGTATCGAAAATTCCAAGGTTGAACCTATGTGTAATGAATGCCTACTAGTGTTGTTTTTATACATATCGTTTAATAGGCGTATGTAAAACATCACTATTACAGTCGTTACACTTTGTCAGTTCAGGCCAAATTAGGCCATTAGGTGTAGGTATGGCTACACAAGACCTTCGAGGCCAAGCAATATTGCCCTTACTCTCGTAAAGCGGGTAGTTTTATGACTGTACGTATCTTTGAAAGGAGAATGCGTCGGTAGCTTAGTGGTTAAGGAGTCGGCCTCACGATCGAGAGGTCCCGGGTTCGAATCCTGGCCTTTACACTACCAACGTGAACCCACTCCTAGCACAAGCAATTTAGCTTACTTAGAGGGAATATTAGTTAGTAATTTGGATAATTTCGGGTGCTAATTTTTTTTTTAAATTACATTAGCCATTTCTCGCTTTGTATCATACACACGGTAATAGATAGATCAGCCCTAGAAAGTATAGCTATTGAGGTTAGGCATTAAAGAAACTTCATCCCCCGCGCTCTTAAACTGTGGAATTCCTGCCGTGGGTTTTCCAAGCGACTACAATATGGGGTTCTTTAAGACCAAGGTCCTACAGGATCGACAGCGCAAGTGTGACGCCGCTGGTGTTGAGCAAGTCTATAGGCCACGGTAACCACTTTCCATCGTGTAGGCCGTGTGCTTCTCTACCAAAAGCGGGTAGTACAAATCTGTATGCAATGTTAGAATTTTAATTGGAGAACGCTATCCTTCAACCGCCTATTTAGAGTGTTTTCACATTGTCCGATATCCGATATCCGACTCCGGTGTCTGTCTTTTACATTGTCCGGCCCGTTATCGGTTATCGGAGCCATCACAACTATGTTGGCCAGATATCGGATTACAAAGAGACTGAAACAACGACTGCAGGCAATTTTGGACCTTAATGACATTTTCTTAGTAACGTGACTTTTCGCGTTAATTGATGAGGCTGATCAAGAAAATATAATAAAAAAAACTCGATACTATGTAATGTCAATAAGGTCGAAAATTACTTGCTTTTCTTTTTTTCATCCCTAGCATCCCTAACTAGTCTGTGCTTTCGAGCAACTGGCCGTATCGGGCCGATTTTATCGGATATACTCGTATGAGGAAACAGCACACGGTGTCGTCTATCGGAGGTCGGCTATCGGCGTCCGAAACCGCAATCGGATATTGGATGGAAATGAAAACGCTCTTAGAAAAAACAACACTAGGGTACATAATTCTACCAACCTATATCAGCATTCTTCATTCTAGTCAAAATATCCTGTACACCAGTGACTTTCGTGTTACTGTCGAGGAAAGACTTCTCTGTCAGGGTCCTCTCGGGCTCGGGGGCGTGGTGGGAGCGCGTCACGTGGCCGTGGGACCGTGTGGTGGTGGTGACAGTTCGCACGCCCCCGTCGCACTGCTCCGTGGTGACCACCGTGTCTTCCACTGAACCTAGGCTGTGTTCACTGTCCGTGCGGGCTAGACCTAGGGACAAGAAAAAGAGATAGATAATACTTTATTGTACATCATTCGATTTACAATAGACGGTATGTTACAGTTTAATGTACAATGGGCGGCCTTATCCCTCGCTGCAAGCGATTTCTTCCAGGTAAGCTTATAGGCAGCGATGTAGGATGAATATTTTGTTTATGTTAGATTATAGAATTATTTCCCGGACGAAACACTTTTTCGCTTTCGTCCGGGAAATAATATTACATAGGGGAGAGCGGGGCTAAAAGTGCCGGGGGTAAATTGTGCCGACGCGAATACCTCGAAAACGGAAAGAGATGGATATACGATCATATGGCGTCGCGTGATGCCTAGCAGTCGGGCACACACGGCTGCCATTTTAGTTCCGTTCGCTACGTGGACCGAGTGGCAGTGCATGTGAAGGTCATCCATTACCACGTAAGTAAATATTTTCGTTACGATACTTTTTGGTCGCCAGCTTACATTTTTCGTGATTTTAATATAAGAGCTTAAGTAAAATGCTTTATATTTATCCTAGTTTGTTGTGCAGTGTAATTTTGATGCTTTGAGCACAGTAATTTTTATATGTGAGACAAAATATCAAACTCTCATAAGCGGGGTAAGATGTGCCGTTCTTGCACGAACCCCTAAGCAACATTTATTGTTTCAATATTGTTGTACGCGCGCACATGATACTGCATTTATTATCTTTAACAGAATGAGAACATACAAACGAAAATCTCAAAGGGGCACAACATCTCAAGATCTATTGCAAAGGGCTGCGAAGAACAGGCTAATAAAAAGAAAAAGAAAAAATGTGAAACTAGATAGAAGGTTAAGGGACAAGGGAATGGAAAAGACAAGGGAAAAGGTAAACAAACAAAAAAACTGACGAAGAACCTCGCTAAGAGAAAAGTTTTAAAAGATGACGACAGTTCTGATGATGAACAAGAATTGTACTGTATTATATGTAGTGATGCCTATTCTAACTCTGACCCTGGAGAAAATTGGATTGAATGCAGAGCGTGTTGGGCTCATATGCAATGTATTGAAGTTGAAGAAAGCCTAGTATTTGTATGCCCTAATTGCTATTCTGATCAGTCATCTGGAGAATAATTAGTTCAGCTATATTTTTGGATTTTTGAATGCCTCAAAAGACTTGTAATTTAAGAAAAACTTTAATTTTTGTGTTATTATCCTTACAGACTGATATTTTAAATAATTAATCTCAATTAGTTGCTTAAAAATAAGTGCAAACTATCGCTAAATATATGTTTTTATGTTTGAAATCAGTACATAAGTAAAGATAACTTTTTTCTATTATAATACTTAGTACATTACAAATAACTAAATTTTAAAAATTGTTGATTTATAGTAAATAGTATAAGGTATAAATATATTATTATAAAATGAATGTCTTTTAAATTCTACATTAACTTTTATTCATATAAAAACCTAGCATTATAGACGGCACAATTGACCTCAACTACGGCACAACTGGCCCCAAAGTGGGGCTGGTAGTGCCTTACCACCGCTGTAAAAAAAATCACTTCATCCCAAAAACTATTAAAAATGTGCAAAATCTGTAGATAAATTCGTATTATAGACTAAATTTGGCTTAGGATGAACTACTACTTTCAGGTATAGTGTTTATTTTATCCGAGTCATATAAGGATTTGCCAAAATCGGCACTTTCAGCCCCGCTCTCCCCTACTTTTAAATTTCATATTTTTATGTTATTATTATTATTATTTTGTTTTATTTTAATAATGAAAATAACTTTGAATCTTCTTTGATAGAAATGCGAAGAAATGTCAAAATTTTAATTCAATGCATAAATAGCTTTTACGAGTTTGGAGACACTGTGACTTACTACATGCATGAGACAAACAACGCAATTACAATGTATTTTTAGTGAATTAATAAGTGTAGATATACCTAATTCATAAAAAAATTACATAGAAAAACACTCAGACGAATACAAATAGACATATTGTAGAATGAAAATATTTGCACTGAGCGAGAATTGAACCCGTGACCTCTGCCATAGCAGTCAATCAATGACACCTCTAATATTAATATTGGCATAACGTAGTGGCACCAATGACCGACAAGAACCAATGACCGACACTTTATTTTTTGATTCAATAAAATAAGAGTAAGAAATCGGTTATTTTATAAGGCAACACTATACCATAGATAGCACACTTTTGACTGCCTCCCATTGACAATTAAACAAAATCCGCCATGTTATTTTGAAAATGGCGGTATAACAACTGATTGCGGCTGGAGTACCTGTGAAAATAACAACATTTCTTAGTGAAATCCTTAAGGAAGTGAGTACATTTTTTGTTAATAACACTAGTTACTGTGTTGTAACTTATTTGAATCTTTTTCACGGGTTACTATAAGAACTATAGGATCCATTTTTGTTAAAACGAAATTTCAGGGTTATTTTAATTTTAGTAAAATGGTGGTGTCGATCACTGGTTTTCACAAACTGACTTTTCCAATAATCGACACGTGTCGATAATAATTTTTTGAAACATTTTTCATTTGACAACCGAATATAGTTCGTATTACTTTGCGCATTTAGTAGATATTTGAAATAAACTAATCATAGTCGAGCTACCAGTAATCGACAAGCGTCGATTATTGGAGAATAATATCTATATGTCGAAGATTGGTTCTTACAGATGGCTCCGAGAAAAAAATATTCTCCCGAGCAGTTAGAAAAAGCTGTAGCTGTTAAAAATGGCGAAAAGATTGCAGTTGCTGCGAAACGTTTTGGAGTACCTAAGATTACGCTCCATGTTAAATTTCGGGAAAAACAACAATGGGTTGCACTATGGGGCCGAGCACAGTTTTAACTAAAGGGGAAGAAGACATTTTGGAAAAGTGGATATTAGCTTTATATGAAAGGCAAACTACGTCGAGTCTTCTCTTCCCCCCTACCGCAATGCCTGAAAACAAAGGTCTTTGACCAGTGCGTCCTACCTGTTATGACTTACGGTGCCGAAACGTGGACACTAACGGTAGGGCTAGTCCATAAACTAAAAGTCGCGCAGCGGGCTATGGAGCGAGCTATGCTTGGAGTTTCTCTGAAGGATAGAATTCGAAACGAGGTGATCCGACAAAGAACCAAAGTTACCAACATAGCTCGCAGAATAAGCAAGCTGAAGTGGCAATGGGCTGGCCACGTCTGTCGAAGGACCGATGGCCGTTGGAGCAGACGAGTCCTAGAGTGGAGACCGCGAGAAGGCAAACGAAGGGTAGGACGCCCCCTAGCCAGATGGACCGATGACCTGAAAAAGGTGGCTGGGACGGACTGGATGCGGAAGGCGGAGGATCGTACGAAATGGCGCACATTGGGGGAGGCCTATGTCCAGCAGTGGACTGCAGTGGGCTAATTGATTGATTGATGAAAGACATATTCCATTGACATTGAAATTTATATTAAACTTTTGTAACTATAATAAAAAAGGTCAATATAGGTAACAAATAATTCTCAAAAAGTTTAAATTGCAAAAATCAACAATATTTACTGTAAAGTTATTCTTACTTAACTAATTATTAAATATTTATTAGTAATCAAATCACACAACAAAAAGGATTTGGTCTGTTTTGATCAATTTTTTTTTTGCACACTGTCTAATAGCGAATCAAAAATTTAATATAAATATAAAATAAGATTAAACGGTAGTTTTTATTTTGCACACTGTCTAATAGCGAATCAAAAATTTAATATAAATATAAAATAAGATTCGCTATTAGACTGTTCAAAAAAAAATTGATCAAAACAGACCAAATCCTTTTTGTTGTGTGATTTGATTACTAATAAATATTTAATAATTAGTTAAGTAAGAATAACTTTACAGTAAATATTGTTGATTTTTGCAATTTAAACTTTTTGAGAATTATTTGTTACCTATATTGACCTTTTTTATTATAGTTACAAAAGTTTGATTTAGATATGGATGTTGTACTGTGGACAATAAAATAATAGATACTTATTAAACAGTTAATTTTATTTTAATGACCCACTAAGCAGGTGGTGATTTGGCATTTACACATTATAGTCAGTAGTCGATAACTGGGTGTCGGTAAGTGGCAGCTGTCGATGACTGGGTGTTGACTACTGGAGATTCGGTGTCGATGATTGGAGATTTTTATACTTTTTCATTTTTTGGGATTTTTTTCTAGTCCGTGTATAGTTAATAAAAATAATACATCCTATTCTTATCTCAAGAATATACCTTACCATACTCAATCGTTACTTTTGGTTTAAAGATGACTAAATGACCTTTAATCTTATTAAGAAGCCCACTATCTCCTTAAAGTGTCGATCATTGGTGCCACTACGTTAAGTGCTTGTTTGTCACCCTGCTCGTATCACAAAACCACCTGCTATTTAATAATAATATAGATAGAAAAAATAAAGTAGATATAATATTTGTATATTTGGCTTCATAATATCTATAAATGAAACCTTATTTCCCTTGGTCACGCCATTACGCGTGAATGGCTGGACCGATTTCACTAATTCTTTTTTTAAGAGTATTCCTTGCAGTACGGGGATGGTTCTTACGCAGAAAAAAATTAAAAAAGGGTTAAGCAGTCTCGGGAACAGGAACAGAATTCCACGCGGGTTAAGCCGCGGGCAACAGCTAGTACCTAACAAGATAAAAATATTTAAACGAATTGAAATGTAGTTGTAAAACCATTGTTATGTTAATTAGTAAAAAAATATATATTTAATAAATAAAAAGTATTTAATAAAAATAAAAAGATTAAAGAATAACTAACGAATTGTTACTACACTAGTATACCCAACTATAAATAGTTAATTACAGGAATAATATTAAATAAAGATTTCACTAACATTTACATTTCTAATTATAAACTAAATAATACCAAAAAATATAGTATAATAAATCCATTAAAGTATTATTAAAATTCTACTATACACTTTTACCGAAAAAAATTTATTAAGGACTAGTAGTCTTTTCCTGTGGTAGGGGCTCACTCGATTAGAATTAAGTATAATTTGATAAATCAAGTTATTTGCATATGAACTCAATATTGTGCAGTGTTTTAGTGTCGTCATATAGAGATCAAGGTCTTAATCAATTGATCAAGTCCTATCTCAATACAATAGTGGAGACTATAATAGGTACAGGTGTTTTTTGGAATGTTGGAAACAACATGAGAAATCACAATACCACTTTCCTACGCTTGTATACGCTGTCGAAAACGTTACCGTCTAAGAAACCACATTTTCACATAAAATCTCAAATTTACTCTAAATAATTTGAGAAAACCAAAGAATGTCGAGTCACTATGTATTTTTCTACGTTGGCGCCGAAATTTCTGCTAGTGGCCTCACTTAAAAAAAAGAAAGAAAAAAAAAAAGATAAACTTGACTATGCCGTCTATCTATGGTCCTAAGCATTACTAAACTACATTTTAGCGCGCCTTTTTAGAACAATAAATTTTATAGTTAAATTTATAATATTTATGTAAGTACTCAATTATGAACTTGTATAATTGCCGAATTTCATCATGATGATGTCAAGTGTTTGATGTGGGTTCGATTCCCACTTATTGCAAATATTTGTATGCCAAAATATATTTTAGCTTAACTTTGTTCCTAGATAAGATAGTGTTGTATATATAATACTTTAACAAAAAGTCATATAATAAGTAATAATGTATCTACGTGTTCTTTGAGGCATGCTAAGCGATTCTGCCGGTCCCTAGTGACTTAACCGTATTATGTGTCACCCGACACGGCTGATTGAATTGACCGTGAACTTAGCCTCACTTAAGGATTTCACTATTATAACCTACAGTATGGTAATTAGTCGCGAATTAACCATATAAATTGAGTTGACGTCATCAAAAACGTAATTAAATCTATTTAGATATATTGTACATTTAAATTTGTTCGATAAATATTATAATATTATTCTCTTTATAAATTAAAAAGCGATCGAGCGAATTTGAAAACCGTTCGTGATATTTATTCGCCGCCATGACAGCACGTTACTTTTATATTGCAAGAACAGCCTTTGACTTGAGGACAATAATAGATCTCCGCCACGAATTGAATGAGCTATTATGTAAGTAAATATTAATGTTCACGGTTAACAGACTGTGGTTTTAGAATCAAAATTATAAATGGCGTAACAGTGCACAGTGGTTCAATGTCTGCATGGGTATTTGGCATTACCTATAGTAGGTTCCTATTATTACCAGGGTAAATTAAAAGAATGTGTGAACTCACCAGCATGTGCTGAGGAGTCGCTGGAGACACTGTCCTTCATGGTAGCGGTGCGTAGGATCAAACCTGCCTTGGGGTACGTCGTACGTTCAGCTTTGGAGCTCTCATCTGGTGAAAAAAAATAAATAAATAATAATAAAGTAAAAAAATCCTGCATAGTATGTGCAAGGGCAATTCTATCTTTGGTGTCCTAAAGATTACTAAAGGATTGGGCTTTTCTACATACGATAATAAACAAAAGTGCTTCTAGCAATAGGCATTAGCCTTTCTCCCTATTACGTATATGGGCCAAATTATAGTGACAAACAGTAAATCTTGAAACAGCTCTGTTTACTCTCTTAGATGTAAACAAGGATAATATCTAAGATAGTGTGTTACTTATCAGTGATAAGGAGAGTTGGCAACTGTAAATCTTATGTTATCTCATATCAAATATTATATGTAAGTATTTTGTTTTTACTGCGTTATTTCATTGATTTTATTCTACGATCAGCAACGAATGGCCCCTTGTCTAGGAGCTGGGGCGGTTTATCTTTAAAGGAGAAAATTAATCTCCATACAAACTTGGACCTGAGCCAAAATCTAGGGCTAAGATTTAGGTACTAATTTGAACCTATTGAACGGTATCTTCAAAATAGTCAAAGAAAGCCAGTAAGTGGCCCAGATTGAGATTTCTGTTGCCCAAGCCGACATCGCCTGCAAACTAATAAAACTACTGATTTAAACGAGGCTTCGGCTTTCGGCTTTCTTGTTGGAGTTGGTATTAGGTCAGATGGCAGTGGCTAATGTTAAAGCCAGTAGGAGAGCGTACCGAGGGCCTCATAGTGTAGTTTAGATGCACTGTGATGATAATGATAGTCATAAAAAGTTTATAAACAAGGTAAGTAACCTATAAGTAACACTTGTTTACAAGCCTGCTTACAGTGCTGTTGTGATAACGGTTACGACATTTTGAGATAGGTAGTTATATGAAAATGAGATAATTCTTATCAAATTAAATACCTCTAAATAAGTAAGGTTCCTATAAGTAATTTATAGGAGGTAGAACACGTCGGTATTCCCGTCCAATTGAGCATGTTCGACTGGGGAAGTACCTCCGCCCTACAGAATACCGCGGTCATAATAATCTTGTGTTGTGTTCCCGGCGGTGAATGGGGTAGCCAGAGCTCACTGGAGAGATTTTGTGCTGTCAGTGGTAAGACCAAAGGCTATTCCTGCTTTGTCTTCTATACTGACGGCACAGAAACTCTCTGTGTTTACAAGGTCGGCAGCACGAATGTGACTCCCCTAGTGTTGCACACGTCCATAGGCCACGGTAACTACTTACCATCAGGTAGGCCGTATGATTGTCTACCACATCAGTAGTATAAAAAAAATAAAATTAAGATGGACTTTCTGAAATGTTCTCTGTGTTACTAGTTTTGAAAGAAAACTTTGCATGCAAGCACCGTTTTAGAAATTAGGTTGAAATCGGCTAAGTATAAGTTATATCTAAGCTATGATCTTTCATCATTACTATGCAGCTAAAAGTCAGAAGTCGCGAGTTCGAGTCCCGGATTCCTGTTAATATTTGTATGCAGGAATATGTATATTTTGTTTAGGTCTCACTGTTTCTGTGGGTTGATCCGTATTGTTTATATTTACCAAAAAAAACTGTAAGCAAGTATATTTTGCCGCATTCTAGAATCTATAAAACAAGTTACGTAGGACTAAAAGCATTGTGTAGAATTCCGTAGACTAAAAAAAAATGTTTGTTGTATGTAATGGAATTTTCGATCTCGATTTTGGAGCACTAAAAACCATCAAATGACAATACATCAATTTAAAAAGTTTTTTCGTCTCTTTTTAAACACATAACTCTTCTTGCCAGCCAAGAGGTTCCTTCGCAGTCGGGTAACGAGTTTCCTCACAAGTTAAACAATCACCTGTGGGTCACACGTGTACCTATTCATTTGTTTCCCTCGCGCACTCGCGAATGAGTTGCTTAACCGACTGTGAGTGAGGATGAGTCAACAGTGAGGTAAACGAACTTGATGTGCTCGTTAGCGAGGTGACTGTCACACTGGGGCAACTCAAATGTTGTTTTGAAAGGTCTTTATACTCAAGTAATCAAAAAAGGAGAGTAGTTAGGTTTTCATTCTTGCGTTTTTGTCAGATTTGGACCCAAAATCCTCACGTCATACATTGGTGCATAATATATACTCAAGCCTGTGAATCCCCGAAGGGATAGACAGAGGTGTATTAACACCCATATGTTGCATACGATGATTTTCGGTCCAAATTAGCGAGCATATTGGCGTCAAGCAGGCAATTTATACAATGTGTAATTTTTTTTAAAATTTTGATTTATTATATTCTGATATTTACTTAAGTTTGAAATCTGTGCAATAATTATCTATTGTATGTACACTTTATTAATATTATGCGAGTGTACACTATGTTAAGTTATTAAAATTCATAAATCAAAAGGATCTAAGTGACATCGACTTTTCAAAGAAAATATGTTCTAAACTCCACCAAAAACAATTTAAACCGCAGAGATTTTCCCGTCAACGCATTGACACTTGCGTCCTTTGGCCTTTTGCTTTATAAAGGTAATGTTTAACACAATTGCATGTTTATGTCATTTTCGAGTCACAAACAGGTGACAATGGCATTTACTTGGCCTTCAAGGTGTCGCCGTACCTTCGAATATCAGCAGTGCCTTTCATCTCACAGATATAGCACAGATAATATTGATACCAATTGACATAATATCAATAATATTATCGAAAGAATGTACAGACAACTTGTGAAAAGATAAGTTGAGATAGAATAAGGAGATTGGAAGGTTTCTTCAGGATCACCAACACGAGTGGAACCCCCCTTGTATTGCATACGTCCATAGGTCACGGCAATCCCTTTCCATCAGGTGGGCCGTGCGCTTGTCTGCCGCCTAAGTGCCTAGTACCTGCCGTCAAACAATGTAGCTGAGCTAATTTTCTATTGTTAGGAGTGGATGGTTTCCAGGATTCGAACCTAGGATATCTAGATCGTAAGTTCGACTATTCAGCCGCTAAGCTATCGACGCTTAACAGATAAAACTATGGATCCACATCTACACCAAGACCTTAGGTGCTTAAGTATAAATATAATTTTCTTTTAAAGGCAATTATATTTTGTTGCAGGCCTGGAGCACTGTTGTCTGTTTATCATTGCAATGATCAATTTAATTCGTTTAGTTTATGAAAGATTGCCGCCATAAAAGAAGTCGAATCGGCTCGTAAATAAATATGATGCCTCCGTCCATATATTATTTGACAGTCAGGTGTAAAGATTCATATAGTTTTGTTGTTTTCAGTGCGATAGTAAATTATATAGGAGACATAGTAAGTTATTTAGTGCTCTATAGGATATTAAACACTTTAAGCTGATATTTATTTATTTTAATTATAGAGCTGATTTTCTTGTAGTGCTTTGTTTGACTACACTCGAACTAGTGTCGGTACTGACAGTACTAATAACTTATTTTTGTTTTTAGATTCGTGATGTACCAGTTTTACACCAGTTGAATGACACACGAAACTTTGCAGGCTCTCCTGTCAGAATTGGGGTGAAGGTAAGCAGACCGGAGACGCTCTAGTCCTAAGATAGAGTATGAGAATGGACCCCTGGGCTTAAAGTTATAATAACAAATTCCTTGGCCGGCGTGTTGTTTTTGCGTTCAGGGGTCAGCAAGTGCATAGCCAGGCAGGGGGGATTGTGGTCGCAGCACTAGTGGGCCCAGTGGGTGTCACGCGGTGCGCAGACGACAATCCTCTTTTGATGAGGCCGTCAAGGTGAGTGCCACCAATGCCAACATGGTACGGGTATGTACTGGTGACTCTTTTTCCTGAGACCTTGCCTTCAGCTTACCATTAGGCGAGGTGAAGTTAAATTGAAGTGTCCTATATATAAAACAAGTTGTAGAATAGAAGAATAAATGTATGGGATTGACACGCATTTTAACGTTTATAACCGTCGTCAACGAATGTCAATTCTACATTCAATGTATTCTAATTTATTCTACAAACATTCTGACACTTGTCTAGATAAGAAGGGCAGTTGTATGTTAAAATTCTGCTTTTGTATGGTGTGTTTTGTGGATACGGTCTGTGGCCAGTAATACAGTTGTTAGGTAAAGTAATTAAGTATTATTAGGTACTCGGTACTGAGTATGCGACCTTGAATCAGGTCCGACCAAATTTTGTACACAAATATAAACACCATATCGGTGACAAATCGAGATATAACATTTTATCATTTGAATATTTTTAACTTATTCTTGATTTTCAGAACTAATTTTTAAACGAATGAGGAAAAATAAAAAAAATTGTCTTTGCAGATTTTGAATCTAGAGCATTGAACTTAGCATTTTAATCCAAATTCGAAAGTTCAATTAAAATATTTACTACATTTAAGATCTGGTTTTGTTTGGCGTGGAGCCCTAATAATCTTTACAAAAAAAAAGTAGGTACCTTCCATCCTATCTATTTCGGAGACGGACTAACATTTGAAAAATTGCCTAATTGGTATAAGCATTATGTATACACAATTATTAAAAAGCCGTTAGATCAACGTAACAATACAAACTGACAAGCCAAACTTTATTTGTTTGTATCATCATATCAGCCGCACATATTCCACTGTTGCACACAGGCCTCTCCTATGGACTTCCAGAACGACCGATTCAAACCAGCCCGCATCCAGCGCTTCCCGGCGACCTTGACGAAGTCGTCCTTCCACCTGGCCATTGGGCGTCCTACACTACGTTTGCCCGTACGCGGTCGCCATTCCAGACCTTTTTTTGCCTATTTCAGAACTTTTTTGCATTTATTTGTATAGATATCTCTTACGCTAATGAAAGCTCCGATGTTGAAAGCCTGTATACGCTTACCAATACGTGGGCAGTGCTCGTGTGCAATAACCTCTGCAATAACAATGAACTTATACAAAAGATGCGTTGCATACCGCGTGAGTGACGACTGGGTCAAGTGCAAGCTTTGGCAAGTTTGGTTCACATACACTATACATTTGCTTTGTTTTAGTATATACCTACAATACAAAGAGGTAGTTATTTCACTCATAATCAGTAATAGAATCCACTAGCTTTTGCCCGCGGCTCCGCCCGCGTGGGTGTCGGTTATCGCAGCCAAACATAGCCTATGACCTTTCTCAAGGTTTAATCTACCCCTATACTAAATTTTATCAAATCGGTTCCGTGGTTTAGGAGTCAAAGACAGACAAACAGACACACAGAGTCATTTTCATATTTATAGGTAATATTAGTCCATTATTCTATAAGAATATTTCGAGACAGCAGAAACGGTAATCGCTCCATAAAACTCGTATAAACGACGGAGATGGTAAGTGAACTTGGGTACCTACAACCGGGAACCAACACGCCAAGGTGGTGATGATGGTTCTAAGTATTAGAATATTGATACTATCCGCCGCCCACAGAAATCCATTCCTGGGATAAAAATAATATTCTTCTGTTTATAAAGTCTCAATCACTTTTCACACTTAGAATATTAGACGGGAGGAGAAGCAAACTATAATTATTGTATGAGGATGGAACCTGCATCTAATTACGACAAATGATTGGCAGTAATGTACAGTAGTGTACCAGTTGGTGTGAGAGCGCAACCTATGACTAAATTTAAATTCAACATATTTGAAATAATGAATTAATTACATGTGTGACAAAAGCTATATCATTATTTGACATTATTGTGCATATTATTATTGTAAAACTTAATATTTCTAAACCTATTATGGTAGAATATGTTATGACCACTGTAATAGACCTCGATGTACCATATCCTGAGAAATAAATTCATTCATGCATTCATGCTTACATTACACCAATATTCCTTCAACAACCGTCATCCTTATTGCCTTTATTTAGACACATTAGCCTTATTGACTATTAAAAAACCAAGCCGCATATAACCCAGGACCTCACAAACAGCGGTGATACCCACAATTACTTCGCCATCGCAGAAGAAAATGATATTAAACTTAATATAAACTTACTATGGTACAAAACTGAGAGGGTGGTTCACCCCTATTTGCCCGGTCGAGGCTACTAACAGTATAAGTATAGTATTTATCTTAAAAACATGAATAAACAAAAATATTGAATATTCAAATAAATAAATAAAAACAGCAATAGCAAGAAAACAACTTACCCAATTTTTGATAAATATTCAACAACAACTTAAAATTATAACCACAATTATTATTTTTATCCATTTTAATAGAACAATCCTTATTTAATAAACAAAACAAAAGTTAAAACCACTCCGTCACTGGGTCGTGGGCCGAGTCAGAGCGCTTGGTGCCGACTGAAAACGCAAACGCGCGCGGTGCAATATGAAAGTATGAAAGTTATTACATAAGGAGGCTCTGGTAACGCGCTCGCGTGCGTTTACGTTACGTTATCATTACCTATGCGTTGCACGACACTTGATGTCCATGCAGAAAATTCGACACCTGCCAGAGATGTATTGGACCGTATAATTCGCAAGGATATTTAAATTATTTATACAAATAAATTAAATTAAGTGTTTGTTTGTTATGTTAAAAAATACCTAACTTTTTTAATAAATGTTGAATTACAATATTTAAAAAAAAATGTCTGTCTTTTTGTCGGTTTGTTCAGAATATTCTCCTAACTAAGGTATGACAACAAACAGCTAAAAGAACTTAGTGGAACCTTGTAGTATTTTTACGTTACGTAAAGAATAATTGTTTCTTTTTTGACACAAAATCTAACCGTGATGGCTCAATAGCTGACTTGCAATATATAGGTTGTTAATTCATACCTTACTAATAACAAAAACTATAAACAAAAAACAATATATGAAAAAGTATGGAAGAAAAGTGCAATATTTTGGTTCGTGAGTTTATCAAAAAGTATATTAACTCAAAACATTGCTCACAACGCGAAATAATGACTCCATTTTTAGAACAAAAAAAACCCGAGATTTTGCATAATGTTTCGAAAACAATCTTAAATGTGTGTGTTTAAGATAACATCTCACAAGTTATAGCTATGTTCCAGTTCCCGGGCGCGTTCGGTAGGTACCTGCTGACAGGAGTACCGTTAATTTGGTGTGTCGACCTCTGAGTCACAGGATAAGACAAATTAAAGTCGTATTAGCGGTTAGTGCCACAGATGTAGAGTAGGCTAGATGAGCAAGCCGTACGTCGTACCTTGTCAACTAGTGAACTAACTTTTCGCATCTTGTAGGAGGTAGGACACGACGATATTTCCGTCCAATTGAGCAGTCCGACTGGGGAAGTACCTCCGCTCTACAGATTACCGCGGTCATAATAACCTCGTGTTGTGTTACTGGCGGTGAGTATCGTAGCCAGAACTCACTGCAGAGTTTTTGTGCTAACAGTGGTAAGACCAGAGGCTATTTCTGATTTGTCTTCTACGCTGACGGCACAGATACTCTCTGTGTTTACACAGTCGGCAGCACGAGTGTGGCTTCTCTGGTGTTAGATGGGCCGTGCGCTTGTAGGCCGCCTCAGTGGTATAAGAATAAATCTTTTTGCGATGGTTAACTTGTCGGTCAAGTAACATAAAAATGTGGAATTGTGACTAAAGATGCGTAAAGATTGGAATGATACTGCTTATTATGACTATCACTAGACTATCATTATTTCTTTACGCTGTGAGCACAGTGTTACGTATGTTTGCTGTGGTGTTAGTCCCAGCTATGTTCAATGTGTGAGTTAGAGCATGAGGTTGTGGTCTTTCTCTTGCTTTGGATTATCCTGGCTTTTACGAGAGCGGCTGTCGTCTGATTAACCCCGAAAGAAAGTCTGCGCCAGAGCCACGTCAATTAATCAGCAGATAATTTAACAGGTAGGTTGTCTTGGGCCCCGAAAACCTTGATAAGCATCCATCCATACACCATTTTCGGAGAGCATTATTGTTAAATAGCTAGCGTGACGTCACTACTGATAGCGATAACATGATACGTTCAGTTATTTTACTAAATGATCTCGCGTTATCTATTCTATCTTACTCTAAATCTATGGCTAGAAGTCTTAGAACTCGTAAAAGTTGTTTTCATACAAGAAATTAACTATTAGTTTTTTTTGTCGTTGGCACACAGCTTGCTAGTGCCAAGGGGAAAAAAAAAAAAAAAACTATTAGTTTGTATAATGATGAAGGAAAACCGCATGGCAAAACCAGTCATACTGCAGACTTGTAGTGGTTCTTTATGAGCATCGGAATTAGCAGACACCATGGGAGACAGGTTCGTGCGTCATGCTTACCTATATAGGAGGAAAAGTGGACGGGGAAGTACCAATGTACCTCTCTCAATCGACTTTTTGTACCTTTTATTTCTATTCACCCATTGATCCCCGTTCGACTCGATTCACTCGATTGGAATCACAGAAATATATTCGGATAGAATAGCCATGTGAGCGGGAAACGCGTGGCAACTTATTAGTCAATCCCTGTCCTATGAGACAAGAACTTTCGAACGCTTACTCGGTACTGTTAAGACTAGCTTGTAATAACATCTTTAAAATACAGTGAATATACCATATTGTGCTATTGAATAAAAATAGATAAATTTGAAATATAAAGGTATTTCTTATCCCTCGTGAGTATTTATTTACAGTGAAAAATCGCCACGCGCGACGTGCAGGTGAACACTGCGTACGGCCGTTCTATCCTAAAATATTTCTTTCATTAGAATATTCGTCGTGAAATAAGTCGTTGACGACTGATCTGAATTTTGCACTATATAGTCCGGTCAATGTACAAACCCGAGGAGACAATAATCCGCACCTAGCTGAAAGTTGGGATGGTTTAAAACACCATCATAAATGAAATAATAAAAGTCCTTATCGATTTGATACCCACCTGGATTTTTCTTTCAGGTTCAATTGTCAAATAATGGGATTTTTGTGATTAACGGTACATATATTATAGTATAAAAATTAATCGCTGATTATGTTGCTGAAGCGCAAATCTCGAGAACAGCTGAACCGATTTCGCTAATTTTTTTTTTACAATATTTCTTGCAGTACAATGATGGTTCTTACGCAGAGAAAAATATAAAAATGCCGTAACCGTCTAAAAACAACACATTGAAACTCCCATACAAACTATTCGTAATAATACTTAAAATTCAATTTGTACTTAAAACCATATCATAAGATTTATGTGTTAGTGGAGAGGTTCTAGGAAGGCAAAACAATTTAGTGACACATATTGGCTACGGGGTTGAAGTATACCACGGGCGAAGCTGAGGCGGGTCAGCTAGTTTTATCATAAAAATGTCTCATACAAAGTTGAAGATCACATAATTATCTATTAAAATCAGTCAAGTGTGAGTCGGACTTGAGCACTAGGGGTTTCGTATGAAGCTGGATTGAGGCGCGTACTTGTGCTATACAAAAGCCAATATATTTGGTTTGCATTGAATTAGAAGTTCGATTTCAGGATACTTCCCGTTGAACTAGAATCCTGAAATTTGGGAATAAGTTAAATCTTATAGAAAAAATAAAAGGAAAAGATTAAAACCTGTAAATGAGTAGCTCATCACCATAATCCATCTATTTATATCTATATATATGGTTTTATTCAGATCATCCGCGGTCTACATGGTAGAATTTTATAATATAAGTAAATCATTGACACGAGAGAACAAGGAATAAGTAATCGAATATTCACCAGGGTAGATTATGAAACGCAGGGAGAGTACCTACCCCAATTGTTACACCACTGTTACAACATCGCTCAGATCAGCGCTTCGCTAAGACGTCACGTTTTTGTTCAATAACTAAGATAATCGACAAAAAGTGAAATCTTTTGAAACAGTCGACAATGACGCTACGCCATGACCTGATTGTGATAACGCATAATAGACGACAACTGCCGGTAACTCTGCGAAGTGATACTAGTAATGGTGGTGGCTGTTGACCATCAGTTAATAGTAGGGGCTAGTCTAGGGTTTAGGACACAAAGTAAAGACATACAGGAGGTCTACGGTACCGCTAGCACGAAGAACCATCGTAATGAACGGAGCATTTCTATTGGCCAGCTTCACATACAAACAGGTGCACAGTAGGCAGGCGGCCAATAGCATTGCTTCGTTCTCTCGATACGATTACGATACAAAAGTTGATCGTGCTAGAGGTACGGTTAATCTTTACTGGAATTATCTACTAAATATACGAAATAAAGACATTAACAGTACTCCTAGCACGAAAAACTATCGTTCGTATTCGTATTGTGAATGCATTCAGAGAATGGAGCATTGTGATTGGCCGGCTCCACACACACGCAGGTTCACTGTAGGCAGGCGGCCAATCGCTATGCTCCGATCTCACAATACGATAGTACAGAAGTCTAACTATGGTCAATCTTGCTTTGAATATATAAAATTATAAGTACCTTTTTTCGATTGCTATTGATAATCGTATATGGTAAATAAATTGTCATCAATCGGTTGCTCTGTCGTTGATATAACGTAGGCTGAACCTTTTTTTTGATACCACTGAGGTGGCAGACAAGCACACGGCCCACCTGATGGAAAGTGGTTACCGTGGGCTATGGACGTGTACTGCCGACCCTGTAAACACAGAGAGTTTCTGTGCCGTCAGTGTAGAAGCAGGAATAGCCTTTGGTCTTCCAACTGACAGCACAATAACTCTCCAGTGAGCTCTGGCTACCCTACTCAACGCCAGGTACACAAGACGAGGTTATTATGGCCGCGGTATTCTGTAGGGCGGAGGTACTTCCCCAGTCGGACTGCTTAATTTAACGGAAATACCGTCGTGTCCTAATACCTCCTACAAGATTCCTATATTTATTGTCGCATGGAACGCAGGCATATTGTAGAATAAAATGATGATGATGAAAAGTTACATACTAGCACTTACTTGCATTTTTGATGTACTTCTCAGTAAGAGACTTCACAGAGCTCTGTCTCACGGTCTTCTTATCATCCGGCCGTTCTCTCCTCTCCACTCTTTCTCCCTTCTTCTCCACCTTCTCCACTCGCCTCTGCATCCTGTCTGTTTTATCTGTCCTGTCCCTAATGATATCTCCCACTATCTCTTCTTTTCTAGTCTCAATGCGTTTACTGTCGCCTATGATCTCTTGTCTGCTAGTGAAGCTCTCGGTCACATCTTCGATCCTGGTGTCGTTGACCCTGGAGTCACTGACTTTTCGGTCGCTGTGCGTGAACTGGTCTATCGCGGCCCGTTCCTCCTTCTAGAACAGGATAGATGTTATAGAGAGTTGTAGTATTGGTCTAAGGTTTAATTAAAGTCTTCCCTTATTAGTAAATCTTACGGCAATTACTATCGATTAAGACAGGAAAATTTTTGAATTGGTGGCGGGATTGTATGATTTTTTTTGACGTCATGATATTTAATTGTCTAATCATGTGCTATTAAAGGTTGGGCGGATGATTGAAAATAAATAAGAACGATCAAATAATTACCGACGCAACTGTAGGTATTCACTTTTTTACTATTTTTAATTCAATAAGTTCAGCTAAATAATTTATTTTAACTACAGGAAAATTCCCAATTGTCTTTAAATGTACTAAGATAGCAATACAAGAATATGCATCAAATCAAATATATCAAATTCAAATCTAAAGTGCCTCGTGAACATTTTGCTCTTGTACCTAATGTAATAATGAGCGCCTAATATTTTTGGTATAGCAACTAGTGTATATTTAATATAATAAATTAAGAAGGCGCTCTGTGTACTTTTAACGATATTTCTGTCAGGTTTCAGGGAATTCCTAAAATACGGTTATGATCAGTATTTCAAGAGAATACACAAAATAATAATATATTTACGGTGATTTTTTAATTCGTTTGCAGGTGAATGGGTACCTAATGTTCGTCTCTGTCTTATTTTACTACTAAGGTAACAAACAAGCAGTTACTCAGAATCATATTTACCCCATGAATTTCCTTCAGCGTAGTGCCGGTATCACCCCCAAATTTCTTGGTGGTGGTGATGGCTGCTAGCCCGTGGATCCTGGACGGCTGGTCGCCCTGACGCCGCAGCAGCTGCTCCAACTCCTCGGGCTCCGTGGAGTACGCGGTGACAGAGACAGTACCCTCAGGCTCGCCCCCGTTGCGGGAGTGATACTCCTGGCGTATCACCGTACCTTTCACTGTTGGAATAAATATAATGGAGAACTCATGAATTCAATACCGACTTTTAGAAAGCAGAGATTTTTTTTGTGAGTGGTTACTTAATGAGTTTTACTACCTAGAACTTACCATTTATTTTCTCTTGCAGGTATAACCCTTTCTGATATTGTTTCCACATATTTTTTTTACCTACTTTCAAAGGCAAAATACTAGTGGGCCACTTAGCAAGAGTCGATACAGCTTCACATCGAGACCACAACTGTAGTTAGGTCTTTCAGAGGAATAGGCACAACCATCTGAATTCAGTTGTGACAATATTTGCTCAGTGATACACGTTAATGTGAATCATTCAAGACAGCAAGAGCTCCTATTTATTATCTGAGATATGTACCGTAATGTTAAACATGTAGATTTTATATATGATTGTATGAATGTATCTAATTATAGGATCTCATTTGCGTCGTGAACGACAGAAAATGATGAAAAGATATCATCGTCTCATTATCCTATTCAGAATTCAAATTTCTTGCCGTCAGACCCTCAACCCCAAAAGGAAAACTACCTAACACCAGACCCTCTTTTGTCAGTTAACAGATGTACCGGTTTGCCGATGAAATTGGCATAAGCCCTGTTCTTACTGTGTAATTATAATTAAGACATGAATGAATTACAAAGTGATGCTTACCTTGATAGTTACTAGCTCCGTTCCGCAGTGCCTTGATCCCAAATAAGGGTTTTCCTTCAGCATCTAGAGGCCCTGGTCCATAGCTCGAAGTGATCACATCAATAGGTTTCGAAATCACCTTAGAAGGACTCGCCGCCCTGTACTTAGGTTTTTCTTCGATCTTTTTACTACTGAATGTACGGGTTTCGGAGTTAATTTTCTTTAAGCTCCTATTAGTCACCCAGGAAGGTTTTTCTTCCAGAATCTGCTTTTGTGGGGTTTTCTTTTCAACCTCGTATACAGTCCTTATTATGGTTTCTCTTTTACAAGGTTCAGATTTAGTTTCATGTGTGACTCGTTTCTGATCAGGACTGGGTGTTCGTTCGTGCAATCTTTCACGACTTAGGGACTTACGATCCGGGCTGCGCCTCTTCTCAGGTGACGGCGATCTCTTGCTACCATTTGTTTGTATAACCTCAATGATATCTTTTGAAGAAGTCCTCTCGGTAACATGTTTAGAAGTAGAGAACTCTTCAATTACTTTGTGTTCTTGTACTTGTGTTTCCGTCTTAAGCTTTTCTTCTGTAGTTTTTTTCTTAGATTCGGCAAATTTGAGTTTGTCAGCCTCACTCAAACCCACTTTCTTCATGTAAGCGGATGCGTATTCATTGAAACGGTTTGCCTTCGGTTTTGGACTAGCGGTTTTGCTTGGAGACATAGTCCTGGTCTTTTTATCAGGGCTAGCTGGACGAATTGGACTTTTTGTCTTCAATGCGGGCTTTGGCGCTGATTTCTCAGGACTGTGCGTTCTGTTTCGCTTATCGCTTACGACCTTAGCTGGTTCCTTTGCGTGTCCATTGAGTATCGGGTGCTCTTGTTCTTTAGGTTGACTGCGTTCAGGAATAGATCTATGCGGTATTTTCGCATGACGATCTGGTGATGATGTTTTGTGTGGTGTAGTTTTAGGAGCTCGTTCAGGGGATTTAGTGTGACGGCGTTCAGGAGAGCGATCTTTTTGGGTAATGGTAGTTTGTTTTATAGTTCTTGTACGTGTTGTGTGATCTACATGGTCAGTATTAGATTTTCGTGCAATTCGTATTTGAGCTCTGATGCGCCGCCTCTGCTCGTAACCCACGACCTTTTCCAACTGAAAATTAGAACATAGTCAGAAGAAATTTAAATAAATAACAGAAATAGAGACAATGAGTGCGAGCATGCAGATTTTATGATTACTGACCATTTGTTCCAGGAGGTCCAGGTCGAAGATGTCTTCGATGCAGGGGTGCTCCACACTACGCCGACGCTCGCTGCTCACAGTTGATCGCTCCACGCTGGTTCTACGAAGTTCAACTCCAAATTTGCCACTGCCTCTCCGACTGCTTACTTCTGTCTCTTCAACTATTTTCGGTTCTTCTTTGCTTTGACTGGTTTTTGTTGGACGAAGATATCCAGGAACTTTCTCAGGCTTATCACTTTCAACATGATGTTTCGGTGATTCCGCTCGCTGAGTAGAAGGATATTTAGTTAAGGTGGTCTTGATAGCTGTAGTAGTTTCGACTGTGTGCCGCATTGGGGACTTAGACCTTCGCCCTTCCGGTGGCTGAACAGCGAGACGAGTAGGACTTGCATGTGGCTTATCATCAGGAAGATGTTGTGGTCGAGTTAATGTGCCGCTAGCAGGACGGTCTTTAGTGTGCATAGGGGCAACATCCACTTCGATTTCTGTGTCTATTATATTGCATGATACTTCTTCTACAGATGGATGTAAAACAGTTGTGGAATCAGTCTTGGGTGATTTTTTCAAGACACCAATATCTGTCAACTTAGTGGTAGTTTTCGAATGAATTATATCTTTCGTCTTAGGTGTAGTTGAAGCGATGTTTTCAAATAGAGCTTTAGCCTTCTTTACAGCTTCACTACTTCGCAAAGTAGTTATTTTCACAGTAGGCGTCCTTTCAGTAGGCTTACAAAGATTGGGGCTGCTATGATCTTTCACTTTGGAATGGGATGTTGTGGTTAGTTTCGTTTCTTGTGATTTGCTACCTAAGCGATTGGGTACTTTCTTACTATTGAGTTCTAAATCCTCAACAGTAGTTTCCTGAATATCATCCGTATCATCACTCACATCGTCGACAATCTTCTTCATTATTTTGTCATGCTGCTCTTTAATTTTTTTCTCTTTCTCATCGACTTCATGATTTTCTGTCAAAAACTGCTCAGCTGTTTTGACAAACTTATGAACTTTGTCGGAAACACTGAGCAAACAGTCATCGCTCTTCAAAGCTTCGTCAACATTGGTCAAATCCGGTCGTTCTACTTTCTGTGGAGTAGGTTTTGATTTTGGAGTTTTGACATTTTCTGCAGTCTCTACGAATAAATGAGCCTTATCATGTACACTGAGTTTTGTATAATCATCCGTGTATACGGTATTTTTATCGTACTCATCAATAACTCTACGAGCAGGGCTCTTATCTTTGATATCTCTAGGCCCTTTAGCAAACTTGTTGACTTTCTCAGATACAGACAGCAAACATTCATCAGAATCTTTCACAAAATCAGAATGGACTCTTTTTTCAGTATCTTTAAATAAATCGGTAGTGTCTTTGGGTTTCTTAGTATCAATACCCTTCGTAAACTTGGTGACTTTATCAGTTACACTAAGAAGACTCTCATCCTCTCCACTGAGATGTTCTGTGTCTGCTTTTCTTACAAAGAGTTCATCATCCTCACAAATTTCAACGATGTCATCAACAATAGTCTCGGTTTCGTGGATAGTATGATAAGTTCTTCTACGAAATTCATCGTCAGGTTCTTTAACCTCATCAGGATAGCGTGGCTTTTCAGTATCGTCTACAAAATTTACTGGAGTAGGACATATACGATCTGGTGAATTCTCCCTAGAAGATTTGGATTGCTGTACATCAATAATAATATCATCTTCATCACTAGGCGTATTTAGAGCAGTTGCAGATTTAGGTTTTCCCGGAATCCTAATCTGAGGTTCTTTTAAAGAAGACTTTTGGGGTTTACTTGGTGTTTTTGAGTTAGACAGGTCACTAACCTGTATTTCAGGTTTCGATTTCATTCTCTGGGGTGATGTAGGTGAGGTCTTTTTTGATTTTATGGTAATTTCACTAACGGTACGAGTTACCTTTGTATCAATATCTTTTTTTGGTATGCCACTCTCTCTGATGCCTTTTGGAGTAGGTGTCCTTGGCTCAGTTGGTCTACCGGTAGTTGAAGGAATTGTTTTACTAGTGGTTTTAGAAGTAGTGGTCTTAGTGAAACTATTTTGCTTCGTAGTAATATGAGCACCAGTTGTCCTCTTTAAATCAGTAGTTTTCTCTACCTTAGTTATAGCTAAAGAAGCAGGAGTCGGTTTGCGAGTTAAGTGTGAAGGTATTTGTTCTTTAGGTTTGATACCACTAGCTTTAGGTACTGTAGGTGAAGGAGGCTGCTCAGTCGGAGACAGAGGTTTTTTCGGCGAAATGCTTCTGGGCTTTGTTGTAGAGTCTAAACTTCTGTCGATTTTTGCAGGGCTAGTAATGCCTGAGGGCTTCTTCGTTGGCGAAGCATTTCTAGAAGATGGCTTACTAGGAGCGTTTTGACCTTTAGCCGTTTCTTCTTTAGGTTTTCCAGACCGAGGAATATCAGTTTTAACCGTATCTTTCTTTGTAGATCTCATTACTTGTTCAGATACAGTCTCATCGTGTTTTGTCGTTGTATTTATGTCAATGTCTTGAAGGCTAGTTGTAGTTTTACCTGGACTTCGCTCACGGCTTGGCGATTTCTCTTTGCGTTCAGGTGATAATTTTCTCAGCGACTTATGAACTCTATCCAAAATTTCTTGTTCTCGTTCGGACATTAGGAAGTCTGTACTTATTTCTTCGACATCAACGGTTGCTTTAGATGGAGAAGGTGTTCGAAGCTGTCGCGGTTTTTCCGGCTCTCTGAGATACCCAGGTCTCGTCGTTGAAGATTCATCAGGAGATCGAATACGTGATGGTGATACAGAAGATCGAGGTGAGTACCGTTTATCTTTAAATTCAGTGACATCTATCTCTTCAGTACTAATCGTTTCATGTTTTGAAGTTACCGAAGAAGTGGGCCTCATATATCCTGGTATTTTTTCTGGACGGGATCCGGTAATTGGTTTACGGCTAGGGCTGTCATCTTTATGGGAAGGTTTGTTTTGGTGTGTTGAAATTCTATCTTTGAGATGGGCCCGTGTAGGTGAAGCCGTATAAGGATTGTCAGACCTTTGGGTCTTGTCGCCAATAGTTGAAGTTTTCTCTTCAACAACAGTGGATGTACATGTTCCAATATCATCTTTTGTGTGCACTGTATCATGCTTGTGGAGATGAGATGAAACTGGTGTCATATAATGCGGAGTCTCCTTAGTAATTGATTGGTGAGTAGGAGAACGAGAACGTTGTGGTACAGTATAGTCAACGGAAGTACGCTTTACATGTACATCTTCAGTTGTGGTTTCAGTTTCTTGAGTATGCCGATGTGTAGAAATCGGTGTCATGTAATGGGGAGTCTTCTCGGTGTTAGGACGATGTGGCGATGTCTCCTTAGAACGTTTGCCTTCTGGGTGCCTTTCTGTATAGTTCGCGAACTTACGCTGTACATGTTCCTCTTCAGTTGTGGTTTCAACTTCATGAGTATGCTGATGGGAAGAAATCGGTGTCATGTAATGAGGAGTCTTCTCGGTGTTAAGACGATTTGGCGATGTGTCCTTAGAACGTTTACCTTCTGGGTGCCTTTCTGTATAGTTCGCGAACTTACGCTGTAGATGTTCCTCTTCAGTTGTGGTCTCTACTTCATGAGTATGCTGATGGGAAGAAATCGGTGTCATGTAATGAGGAGTCTTCTCGGTGTTAAGACGATTTGGCGATGTGTCCTTAGAACGTTTACCTTCTGGGTGCCTTTCTGTATAGTTCGCGAACTTACGCTGTAGATGTTCCTCTTCAGTTGTGGTCTCTACTTCATGAGTATGCTGATGGGAAGAAATCGGTGTCATGTAATGAGGAGTCTTCTCGGTGTTAAGACGATTTGGCGATGTGTCCTTAGAACGTTTACCTTCTGGGTGCCTTTCTGTATAGTTCGCGAACTTACGCTGTACATGTTCCTCTTCAGTTGTGGTTTCAACTTCATGAGTATGCTGATGGGAAGAAATCGGTGTCATGTAATGAGGAGTCTTCTCGGTGTTAGAACGATTTGGCGATGTGTCTTTAGAACGTTTACCTTCTGGGTGCCTTTCTGTATAGTTCGCGAACTTACGCTGTACATGTTCCTCTTCAGTTGTGGTTTCAACTTCATGAGTATGCTGATGGGAAGAAATCGGTGTCATGTAATGAGGAGTCTTCTCGGTGTTAGGACGATGGGGCGACGTGTCTTTAGAACGTTTACCTTCTGGGTGCCTTTCTGTATAGTTCGCGAACTTACGCTGTACCTGTTCCTCTTCAGTTGTGGTTTCAACTTCATGAGTATGCTGATGGGAAGAAATCGGTGTCATGTAATGAGGAGTCTTCTCGGTGTTAGGGCGATGGGGTGATGTGTCCTCATAACGTTTATCTTCTGGGTGCCTTTCTGTATAGTTAGCGAACTTACGCTGTACTTCTTCGTCTTCAATTGTGGTTTCAATTTCATGGGTATGCCGATGTGTAGGAATAGGTGTCATGTAATGAGGAGTCTTCTCGGTGTTAGGGCGATGGGGCGATATGTCCTCAGAACGTTTATCTTCTGGGTGTCTTTCTGTATAGTTAGCAAACTTACGCTGTACTTCTTCGTCTTCAGTTGTGGTCTCAATTTCATGAGTATGTCGATGTGTAGAAATCGGTGTCATGTAATGAGGAGTGTTCTCGGTGTTAGGACGATGGGGCGAAGTGTCCTTAGAATGTTTACCTTCTGGGTGCCTTTCTGTATAGTTCGCAAACTTACGCTGTACATATTCCTCTTCAGTTGTGGTTTCAACTTCATGAGTATGCTGATGGGAAGAAATCGGTGTCATAAAATGAGGAGTCTTCTCTACGTTAGAACGATGAGGCAATGTGTCCTTAGAACGTTTATCCTCGGGGTACCTTTGAGTATCATGTGGAGATGGCTTCTGACCAGGTTTAAGATCAGTATCCTGCTCAGTAACATCCAGCTTCGGTTTAGAAGACTTACGTGTAGGTGATTCCATAGGTTCGGATGGATGATAACGTTCAGTCTTTAAAGTAGTTGATTTTTCATCGTGTTCAGAGGAAATTGTGTCATACTTAGAACTTACAGATTCGGTAACTTTCATATAACCGGGGAGCTTCTTGGGTTTCTCATAAGTTGGAGAAGAGTCTTCGGGATATTTATTACTAGGTTTCTTACCCGGGTTAGTTCTAACCGAAGGATGCTCAGGTTTAAGTGAATGAGGCTCGATCAATGAAGGTTCCTCTAAATCCTCTGTAGTGGTTTCATGCTTAGATGTGGTTAAAGTTGTGGTTTTGGTGTACCCTGGTCTAGTCGGGGATGAATCTTTAGGTTTATCACCGAGTTTCTTTTCGGGACTAGTTTTAGGTGGTTGTTTACGGTTCGGCATATCTGTTATTTTTTGAGAAGGGTGACTAGGCCAAGTAGGTGAGGAGTCTGAGATTGTTGAAGATTTACGTGTAGGAGATTTTGATGGCTGAGTAGGGCGAACTCGTGTTTTAGTCGCTTCTTCCACAGACTCTACTAAATCTTCAGTAGAACCATATTCAGCTACCATAGAAATAGTCGTTTCCAAATTAATAGATTTCGTCGGTGAACTTTCCTTTGGTTTATCACACTCGGGTTCTTTTGGTTTTTCTGACTTACGCCGTAGAATTTCATTCGTAGGATGAGTTGGCTTCTTGATCGTTTCCCCTGGAGTCTTTCGCGTAGGTGATTCCGATAACCGCGATGGCTTTCTGTCAGTTGTTTTAGTCGTTACTGTGATTTCTTCGGTATCTTTATCACTGTCATATTTTGATAAAACCGTTGTAGTAGTCTCACTGTAGCTAGCTTTAGCAATTGGTTTCTTCACAGGTGATTTTTCTTTGGGCTCTACCTTTCTATCAGGACTAGAACTAGATCTAGGAGAGCTACCGGGGTGAAGTTTTGCTGGAGAAATAGATGGCACATATTCTATATCTCTTGGTTTCTGACGTTCAGGACTGTCACGTTCAGGAGTTTCACGAGTCTGATGAGAAGGCTTTCTTTGAGAGCTCTGACGCGAGTATTTTGTTGTTAAAGTAGGTCTTGTATCACTTTCTTCAGTAGTTTTCTCTACTGTAATGATATCTTGAAGTTTTGTAGGAGAACTATCACACACGGATTTGGGCAGTTTATCACCAGGTTTCGCCTTTTGAGGTCCAGTACTTTTTATGATATGATCTTGTTCGTGTGTTATGAAGTCAGTTACATCTATTTTAGAACTAGTATCTTTCTTCGTAGTCGGATATGAGAAAGGGGTATCCTTTGGAGCTGGACTGCGGCAGGGAGAAATGCTAGGTAAACTGAGATTTGTCACTGGTTCCGTTAAGTATGTTGGCTGCGTCGTCACAGTCTCGCTGGTATCCTCAGTCATACCTAATATCTTGCGGCAACGATCTTCGTAAGTTTCACGTCTTTCTAATGGTGGTTTAGACTTCAATGGAGACTTACTTGTTGGTTCATCAGGGCGATCCTTTTTCACTGTTTTATGACCAGGAAATTCTTTAGGTTCTGTTGGTGAAATTAGGAAACTAGTAGGAGGTTTCTCAACTGGAGACGTCTGAGTAGCGTAAGTTCCTGGTTTTTTTAAAGAGCTTTTCCTTGGAAGACTATCTTTAGGTGGCCTCTCAGGAGATGGAGATCGGCAGGGGATTTTAGATGGAGACGGAGATCTCATGACTTCGAGATTTTCAGGCCTCTTAGAAGTGGTTGTAGTTTTATCAAGTGTATGTGTTTCAGTAAATTCATGGTCATCTAAATCCGTTATGATTGTTTTTTCCGTTTGAGGAGAACTAAAATACACAAATCCACTTACAGAAGTTGTAGGTGAGCTTTGTCCAGTCGAAGGTTCTGTGTCATTAGGCCTTTTAGGTTTCCTAGTGGGGCTGGAAGATGGTGTTACAAGTTGACGAGGATGTTCCTTCGTCATCTTCTTATTAACCTCTTCGGTAGTTCTCTCAGAGGTCAATAATTCAGTGGTATGTGCATATTTAGTACTTTTCGTGGGAGATTTAACGGGTGAAACACTATCACGAGGAGTCTTTTTGGTGGGAGATGTTGATCGCTCGGGTGCATTCCTAGTTGGAGAAGGTAGTGACTGAGGTGTCTTTCTCGTGGGAGACACAGAGTGTGCAGGCGTATTTTTAGGAGACTTTGCACGCGTTGATGGCTTGAATTTGTCATCTTCAGTTTCAGTATGAGGTCTCTTTTTGTCATACGTTCCAAACTTAGAAGGTGACTTTTCTCTTGGTGTGGTCTTATCACTAGGTGAATCAGTATCTCTTGCATAACTAGGTTTGGTAATAACCTCAGTTGTTTTGATAGTAGTATCAATGCGATCATGCTTTTCGGTATTGGTTACATGGTTACCTGGGGACGGTGACCTTCTTCCAGGAACTTTCTTTGTAACATCGGTATCTTTGTTAGGACTTTTCCTTGTAGGAGAGGGAGTTTTATTTTTCGGCATTACCTCGGTGGTTTCAGTGGAAGGCTTCTTTTTATCATATGTTCCGAATTTTGAGGGAGACGGTTCCTTGGGTGAAGTATTCTGACTTGGAGACTTTGTGTCCTTAGGAGTGCGACATGTGGTAGTAACACAATCAGTTACATCTGTTGTTTTAATGGTTGTATATACTGGGTCAAGCTTTTCGATATTCGTAACATGCTGTTGAGGGGATGGTGACCTTCTTCCAGGTACTTTTCTGGTAACATCGGTATCTTTACTAGGACTTTTCCTTGTAGGGGAGGAACTTTTCTCTCTTGGTGTAGGAGACTCGGGTCCTTTTAATACCCGCTTGGTATCATCGATTTGAGTCTTGTCCGTGCGAGTATACATTTTTGTTTCCTCATCTATAAACTTATAATGATCTTCGTGGTATTTTTTGTGTTGCGTTGTTGTATAATCTTGGGGCTTACGTGTAGGGCTAGGGGAAGACGCGTGTTTAGTTGGAGAATGTTGATCAGCTGGTTTAGCGGGCGGTTTACGAGTATCAGAAGGTTGCCTTGAAGCTGTAGGCATCATATAACCAGGTTTCCTATCAGGGCTAGTGCTTTTTTGATTTGGAGTGTTATCTCTAGAATGTTTCTCAGTTGTTGGACTACTTGGATGGTCTGGTTTTTTCGTAGCATCGATAGGGTGACTAGGAGTGGTAGTTTGTTGATCGCTAGCGATGCGATCAAATGGTTTCCGATAACCTGGTTTCCTATCAGGGCTCTGGTTAGGTCTCGTAGTGATGTCTTTAGGATGACGATCTGTAGGAGTTTTCTCAGGGCTAATACTCGATCGATTAGGAGAAGAAGGGTATCCAGATACAGAAGGTAAATGTTGAGGGAATTTCCTTTCTGGACTTCCTTGCGGTCTTGTAGGAGAATAACGTCGATCGACAGGTTGAATGGGAGAATCCGTATGAGGGCGACTGTCAGTAGATCTGTTAGTAGGCTTTCTGTCCGGGCTAACACTATTTCTCTGCACCAAACTTTGAGGTTTTTTCTCTGGACTGGCACTGGGCATCTGACGGTGATCCTGAGGTTTTCTCTCAGGGCTGTGTCCAGAACCACTTGGATGGCGACCGGTTGGTGGTCTACGTTCATCAGGCGTCATATACTTGTGAGATTTAGTCTCAGTAATAGAGTGGGTTGAATGAGTAGTATAGTGTTGATCAGAAACGGAGCGAGAAGGTGAAGGCCTATCAATTTTATTGGGGCTACTACCTCGGCTTAGCGGTTTTCTGTAGGTTTTGTCAGGGCTGACGCTGCTCCTTAATGATGATGTGCTTGATCTAAACGTCTTGCTTCCAGGTGATGATGCTCTAGTAGATGGGCGAGTAGTAGACGGTGTGTCTCCTCTAAGAGTACTAGCCCAAGCTGTATGTGAAGGGCTCCAATCATTGCTAATTTTCTTTTGAGAGTAATCAGTTTGATAGGTAGTTTTACGTTCTTCTGTGCTAATTTTCCTCTCAATAGTCTCAACCTTATCATCTCTAGTGATATTATGAATCTTCTCGTCGATGTATTTAGATTCGGTGTTCTTAGGCTCGCTATATTTAGGCTGCGTGTCTCTGGGTCTCGAATCTCTAGGATAAGCTTCCACTGGACTCGTATCTCTGGGTTGCGAACGCCTTGGTTGATAGCTTTCTGGTTGGGACCTCTCAGGTTGTCTGTCTTTGGGCTGGACATCTTTATAATCCTTCGGTTGAATATTAGGATTCTCAGGTGTGATAATTTTTTCTGGACGATCGTCATTGGTGTCATAGCGTCGCTGATTTATTTCACGATGTGCATATTCATCATTATCTGTTGATTCAATGATTTTGTGAGTTCTTGTTACATGCTGAGTAGTTTGTTTATAATCATCGTCAGTTTTAGAGTGATCCACTATTCGTTGATTAACATTTGTTTCATGATGCTGCAATTTAGAATAATTATCATCAATTTTAGAACTGTCTGTTGTCTTCCTGTTTACTGTAGTCTGATAGCGTTGAACATTAGAGTAATCATTGTCAATGTTGGACTGGTCAACAGTAGTTTTATTAATTTTAGTAACATTACGATGAATATTAGATTGATCATCATCGGTTACTGTTTTATTAATTTTGGTGACACGCTGTACAGTATCGTATCTATCGTCAGTTTTAGAATTATCAACCACTCTTTTGTTGACCTTTCTTTCATACTGAGTATTAGAATAGTCGTCAGTATCATTCGTCGAATAATCAGCGATTTGTCTCTTAAAATCGTAATCATCAACGTTTCGTTGAGAGTCAACTATATTGGTTGAGCGACTATCAAGATTGTCGATCACATGTTGAGTAACTTTTGAGGAATCCCTAGTATTTGATCGTTGTTGAGTCGAATAGGACCTGTTCTCGCTTCGAGTCTGATAAGACTGTTCAGCACGAGTGCTTTGTACTGGAGCACGAAATTCTCGCTTGGTGCTCGTGACCCGAGTACCATCTGGCAGACATCGTGTCTCTACTATCACTCTGGTGTTATCGTCAGGGTAGTCAACTTTTCTCGACACAAGCTCGCCGGTCTCGTAATCATTCTTCCTTACAGTTTGTTCATAGTCATTCTTTCGTAGTGTCTGCTCATAATCATTCCTCGAGGTCCGCTCATATTCTTTATTTCTCAAATTTTGTTCGTAATCATTAGTTTTAATAATCTTTCTCCTGGTTACTGAAGAACCATCTTCGTCACGGTTAGTATCATAACTTCGTAGGTCATAGTCGTCGTTGGTTACATATGGCACTGATTCATGTCTTGTCGAGGACATTTTTTGTATCTTGGAGGATGAACTGGAGGAGCTGGTGGTGGATGTCACGTGGGTGCCGTCATCAGTCTGCTGCACGACGTGCTCACGAGCCGCCGTGTTGGATGACGTCTCGTTGCGTTTCAGGCTACTGTTGTCATCATGATATTCAGTGACAGCTTCCTTATGATGATCAACAGCTGCAAATTGGCCTTTTCCGCCGTCTACGTCATAACTACCTTCGATGTTGGCATTGATGGACTTCACGTGAGTGCGTCCATCATCAGTCGTCTTGTTTTCCTGCTCCACGTTCCAGCCAGCATTGGAGAGCGCCTTTAAATCTGTAAAAAGACAGGCATTAGTATGTGGCAGTGGTGTTTCTTCACCGTTACCGATTAATAAGCGTTAGTTCTGTTAGGGAGGTTGTGAATAGTGCGGGGTGCACCTTGGCCGCGGTACGTGAACTCCTTAGGCGGGGAGCCCGCGTCGCGGACCTCCTTGCTCTTCATGGACTGGAAGCTCTGGTCGGCGAAGGACTTGACGTGGTCTTGCGCGGCCGTGAACTCATTACCTGTAGAATTTGGGCACAAAACCACTGACTAGAAGTTCTTGGGTAGTATAAAGACATCCCATATACATAACATAATATTCAGAGATTTATTGAAATGGGCCCTTGTAATAATGACTTAAATCATAAATACTGAAATGGTTTTAATATTAAAACCTTAGTCGCTTGTCCATTAGTAGTATAATATACAATACAGAACATACACTTTTCTGAACATTAAACCAGACTACTGGAGAAATGAACAGGTACATTGATAGTAAATAGCTCCTGAATTACAAGTGAATAGTTAACCCCTAAGACATTTTAATGGGCTTCGAACCCTCAATGATTTAGATCGTCATACTTTACATCCAAATACTAGCTATAAAAAAAATTGAGTACCTGTACAACTGTGCAATTGTCTAAGCATACAACGTTGAGCACAGCCCTGCGACCTACCTTGAAAGATATTGCCATTGGTCCATCTCCAGTGGCGCCACCCAGGTCGACCAATAGCAATCTCTATCAAGGGCGGTCGCAGCGCTATGCTCGACGTTGCATTCTTAGAGAATTGCCCAGCAGAACTTCAACAGGATCAACAGTATAGAGTTTAACTATTCTTCTCCCTACTAAAGTGAAAGGAATGCCGTACCTTTGCCTTCATGCTTGGGCTCGGGCGAGTACAGGTTGCGCAAGCGCTCCTCCCTGAGGCGGTACATGTGCGCGCGGATCTCTTTCTTGCGAGAGAAGTCCTCCGTCTGCTGCCACTGGAAGTTTCAAATATGACCATTAAAGTATAGGTACAGTCAGATCGATCTTGACCGAATGACAAAAGTATGACGCCTGATTTGATACAACTTATGATTTACGTATATGTACATGTTGCGGATCAAATATTGTCAGGCGCTTAAAGATTTTTGTACCTTCACTACATATCCGTGGCTGGCGTGAATAAGTTGACAAGTCTAAAATGTCAATTTTATAGGGCGGCCATTTGAAAGTATGACCGTTTCTGGTAAATCGGTAAATTAGTTAAATTTAAGAGTATGAATTGTTTTACATATTATTTTAGGCCAGTTTTGAGACCATGACAGTATATTCGACAAAATCCTTACAGTTTTGGCAATATTAGACTTGTCAAGTTGTTCACCGACGAGTTATCAAGTTAATCACCGAATTATCAACTTGTTCTCAGTAACTATAAAAGTGTTCACAGTAGTTATCAACTTAGGCACCATAAAAATAAGTATTGTTTTTTTGGGCAAGCAATGAAAAATGAAATGAAAAAATGAAAAAAATGAATGTTTTTATAATACATATACGGTATACCTAACTGACAAAAGCAAGGGAGGTACTTATCATTTGTACATCATTATCAAAGTTTAAAAAAAAGGAGATTATCAGTTTCATATCGTAAAAGGAATAATCAATGTAGAATAATCAATTGCTTTATTATATAGAAATAAAAATAAGTAATACAATTAAATTCAATAACTTAGATTTCTTCCTCTTCATCTGGGTTGTCCTCGTCCAAATCTGGATCTATGTTAGATGTCGAGGGGTCATTGACTGTTTTAAGTTGCACATAAAAGTCTTTAAAAGACTCGTCGATTAAATCAAGGACATCCAACAAGTCCTTTTTCTTTTCAACACTTATTGGTAAAGTCACCTGGGATATTTGACTCAGCCTGAATGTTTGAATGGTGGGCTTACCTCTCTTTTTTAAATTAATTGTTTTAAAATCACTTTCCCGATCCAGGTTGTCTTTATAATTTAATGTACCTATGTGGTTTTCGAAAAACAAAAATGCACAAAATCCAGATGACCGTAATCCATATGCACGAAAGCCCAATTTTTAAAATACAAATTTTTGAAATGCAATTAATTGATATAGTTAATTGATATCCAGACAAACAATATCCAGATTTTTAAACCTAAAACTAAACCTCATATGGCGTCTACCAACTACAACTGGAGACCTACTGAACAAAATATACGTTGCCTTAAAAATATATGTATGTATGTAAGCAAACAAGCATGCATGCAGGCAAGCTGGCAATCAAACCGGCAAGCATGCATGCATGCAGGCAAGCATGCAGGCAAGCATGCAGGCAAGCATGCAGGCAAGCAGGCAAGCATGCAGGCAAGCAGGCAAGCATTAGTGTGGCTCTTCTCCGGCGCTGCGGGAAGTGCAGTCCTTCCGCCCTTGCGTAACAAAGTTCGGGCACCCATGCTCGCTTCCGCAGCTTCGGCTTGCTGGTCGCCTTCGGCGACCAGCCTCAGCCGCTCCAGCTCGCCCGGGCGCCTGAGCTTCGTTACTGCGGGCGAGGACTGCCCTCCCTCCGCGCCTCCGGTTCTTAAATAACACTCTAGTGTAGGGCAGACAAGTACCACGGCGAGTCGGGTCGGGCGTGGTACTTCCACTCCACTTCGCTCCCGCCTTAGCCTTCTAACCTAACCTATCCGAGTCGGGGTACTCTGAGTCGGGGTGTTAACCATAATGACGTTTATATATATTAAACGTTAGACCAAATGATTTTCGATTATATAAACGTTATTTCAAAAAACGTTATACTAAGTAAGTTTTAGAATAAGTAAATGTTATATGTAAAGAAATTATATCAACAGTTGGTATATCTAACGTTGATTATATCTTATGAACGATAATAAAATGAAATTAGACCAAATGAGTTTATACGTTATGAGACGCACCCAATAAATTGGATAACCTTGTTATTAGATCAACAAAGTAGCAATACTTTCGACACTTAAACACACAACTATCACTTGTAATTCCCTATAACGCGCGCTTCCGGGGATGATGCGCGGGCGACTGAATGTTTGTTTACCAAATTGCGAGCTAGGAAAGTGCGGCCATAACTGGACATCTCGATATGTCACGTATTGAACAGAAATATTCAACCTGTTCATAACTTGACATCTTAACTTAACATGATTTAATTTGAGGAAGACGGCTGTCTATGACTTGGTATCTCATTATGTCAGAATTCAAACAGAATATTCAGTTCGACATAACTTAATATCTCAATTTGTCATTTTTAATCTCTCATTTTTTCAGAAAATCATAAGTGTGTAAGTGGAGATATCCAGAAACCGACATTATCCTGGTAGCTAAGTATATCTTGATATAACCACATATCAATCTTCGTTCACAAAAAAATAAATATCGATAACTAGGCATGTAGATTTATCAAATTAGAGACGATAAAATGCAAGATGTCAACATACTACCAAGCGTGATTACAAAAAAAATTATGTACATTTTCAGCTGTAAATTTTTTATATATAAATTCATACCGTTGGGATCGTATTAAGCTAATAAAAAGAAAATCATACAAATCGAGATGTCAAGTTGTTCACGCCATCCACGGATATGTAGTTAGGTCGTTACATATGAAATTGCCGAAATTTTCTTACAGATTCATGAGTTCGTTATTCCTGTAATTTAGTAGCTATTTCAATTGTTTATACTTTGTTGAAAAGTTGATTTCAAGATTTTACAACTCTGTATTAAATTTTGTTTTTATTGGCCGCTTGATAAATTAAATTCGATCTAAATCAAAAACAGTACTTACTTCCTAAATGCTATCCATTTTGATGATAAATTTCGTATTACTTTTTTACAGCTGTCACTTTACAAAAATGTATCAGAAATTGCTGTTAGCTTAATGTTGTCTCAATCATCCACAAAAAAACATAAAATTTTGATTTGTCATTCCTAAAAAAAATGCAAAAATGTTAGTCTGCAAATTGGGTTTCCTCCAAATTGTTCAATAAAACGGCCATTTCATATGTAACGACCTATTATTACTCGTAAATAGTTTTAGATGTTAAAATAAAGATAAAGGTTTACTAGTACCTATATTTATAAAGTTACCTAAGGCGCCGCGTGGTTCCCGGCACAGTAGAATTTGGGCCACCCCTTCTCTTCCCATGTGGTGTCGTACAAGGCGACTAAGGGATAGGGCTGATTAACTTTAACATCAGACAGATATGTACAGCCCAGACTCAGCCTCAGATGCATGGCTCCAGTCAACAATAGTGCCCGGAATACGGCAATAGGCTCACCCCCTATTACGTGGGACCGAATGCAGATTGGTGAAATGTGGGTGTTAATTCACCTCTGCCTAACCCTCCTAGGATAAAGGCGTGATTATATGTATGAACATAATACACAAGCAAAGTTCATGTGATTACGTGACTTATGAATGTCTCCCTACTTTTCTTTTCGAGTTTTAGTTTTTCCGTTAGAAAATTATGAATAGCCGTGAAACTTTGCTTTCAATAGCTTCATGGCCCCAGATAATCCATACATCTGCCAAATAACGTATGAGATTCTAGCGCAATCTTCCTCTCAAGGTTGAGAGGAAGATTGCGCTAGTAAAATACCTATAACTCAACCAGTTTACACTACCTAACTTTTAAATTCTCGTGCATAAAGATATACATTAATATTGGAAAGAATAAACGCGATCATGGAATAGGTACATACATAACTAGTTTTGAATTACCTGAAAAATAATTAGTTCGTTTACTAGAGATACCGCTATAAGAGGTGGGTCACTCATTTTAATTAATGACAAATTAAAATCTAAAGAACGAAAAGATATTGTAGCACTCTCAAGTGAGCGAAATATTGAAATATCATGTGCAGAGCTTGATCAATATATTATTATTAGCGTCTATCGACCTCCTTCCGGAGATTACCACCTATTTGAATCTATTATGGAAGAAATCTTAAAAAGGGCATTTCAATGTAAGAAGAGGGTAGTTGTATGTGGCGATTTTAATGTTGATATCTTAGAAAACTCCCAGAACGCGTTAAGGTTCCTCAATCTTTTTAAATCTTTTAACTTACAAAATCTTTTTTGTGAACCAACTCGCACCACATCCACAACAGCTACCTGCTTGGATAATATTTTTACTGACAGCGATGTAAACGACAAATCTATAATAAACTTCATAAAATCCGATCATGCAGGTCAGTTAGCTAGATTTGAGCACCAACATGTTCCATTGCCAAAAAATATAGTATGTAGACCAATCACAACATATCGTTTGGAAAAATTTAAAGAAAATATTAATAATAAAGTATCACTTTTGGAACCAAGTATTGCTGAAAACCCGGATGATCTTTACGAAGATTTGTTCGGAGTAATCAAATACGAATTTAATAACATTTTCACAACTAAAATAATTAACACTAATCAACTCAAAATTAAATTTAGTGATTGGGCTACACCTGGAATTTATAAGAGTAGACAGAAATTGTATAAATTATATGAGACAAAGGCATGTACAAATGATCCACAAATCATTGAACATACTAAAAAGTACTCTAAAATGTTTAAGAAAGTCTGTTCAATGGCCAAATCTAATTATATCCGTGATAAAATACAAAAATCTGATAATAAAATTAAGGCAACATGGAATGTTATCAACAAAGAAACCTGTAAAGCAAGGTCACGTGATCGATCCTTCGAGTTAGAAATAGATGATGGACACATCAGTGCTGACGCTGACGTGGCCAATGCGTTTGAATCTTTTTTTACAAATGCTCCAATTACCATAACTAGTAAATTAAATTCTTCAAAAAACGTAGCTGCTTCTCTTCTTGAATCTTGTGTTGATAAATGTAGAGTGAACTTTGATTTTCAGTATATTGACCCCGAAACCGTAATAAAAACTTTTAAGCAACTAAATATAAAAAAGACTGAGGATCTGTGGGGCATTTCAACCAATATAATAAAATCAGTAATGCCCACTATTGCCCCTTATCTCGCATTTATATTTAATCAATGTATCGATGATAAACAGTTTCCCACACTCATGAAGTTTAGTAAAATCATTCCATTATTCAAAGCAGGGGACAAAACTGATCCATCTAATTTTCGGCCCATCTCCATACTCCCAGCACTCAGCAAAATTTTTGAAAAAATTATATTTAGTCAACTGCTTTCACATTTCGCTTCTAATAAATTACTTCATGAGAAACAGTTCGGTTTCACTAAAGGCAGAAACACGACGGATGCAGGAGTTGAACTCGTTAAACATATATTTGATGCATGGGACAAGAAGCAGGATGCCATCGGTATATTTTGTGATCTATCAAAAGCTTTTGATTGTGTTGATCATGAGACTTTGTTACTAAAATTAGGTTATTACGGTGTTTCTAACAGCTCACTTAGCTTACTTAAATCTTACCTCACTGGCAGAGTACAAAAAGTCAATATTAATGGCACTAACTCATCTGGCGCCCCATTAGTCATGGGAGTTCCCCAGGGCTCGATATTAGGACCCCTTTTATTCTTGATATATATAAATGATCTTCCTCACTTCACTAAAAATCTTTGTGAAATAGTATTATTTGCTGATGACACATCATTAATTTTTAAAACTGATAGACATAAAGAATTACCTGACGATGTGAATATCAACCTTTCCAAAATATTGCATTGGTTCACAAGTAACAACTTGCTGCTCAATGCGAAGAAAACAAAATGTGTAAAGTTTACTATGCCTAATGTAAGACAGATAGATACGCATATCACAATGAACGATGAGTCTGTTCAAATAGTTGATACCACAGTTTTTCTTGGTATGACTCTAGATAGTAAACTGCAATGGGGTTCTCATATCGCAGCCTTGGCAGGAAGACTTAGCTCAGCTGCCTATGCGGTTAGAAAAATAAGGTCACTTACTGATGAGGAAACGGCACGATTAGTTTATTTTGGCTACTTTCACAGCCTTATGTCGTATGGTCTGATGCTGTGGGGCTCAGCTGCTGATATTGAGGCTATTTTCATATTACAGAAACGAGCGATACGAGCAATCTATAGCCTCAGACCCCGTGACTCGCTGAGAGAACTATTTAAAGAAATTAATATTTTAACAGTTGCTAGCCAATACATTTACGATAATGTTTTATATGTACGCAAGAACCTAGATCTTTTCAAAAAAAACTCTGACGTACACAATTATAATACGAGGAATA
The DNA here is from genome assembly GCA_949126895.1 of Eilema caniola. Lineage (NCBI taxonomy): Eukaryota > Metazoa > Arthropoda > Insecta > Lepidoptera > Erebidae > Eilema > Eilema caniola. Next base: position 25,318,808 of record OX421472.1, read on the forward strand.
AAAATAAACTTGTAGTGCCAAAACTCAGACTTCAAAAGGTTGGTAATTCTTTTGTAGGTAACAATATTAAAATGTTTAATAAAATTCCTCAAGAGTTGGTTGACATGCCTCTAAATAAGTTTAAAATCGAAGTAAAAAAGACTTTAATGAAAAAAGGATATTACAAAGTAAACGAATACCTTAATGATAAAAATGCATGGTCATCCTAATCTCTTTGCTTGCTCGCACAATATAAACCTATGAAAAATAAAATAAAAACAAATTGTTTTAAAAAAAGAAACTATAATATTGTTCACTGAGTTTCTTGCTGGTCTCTTCTCAGTAGAACCAACTTACCGAACCAGCGAAAGAATCATTTTCAAATGATTTATTTACTTAATTTAATATTATATTAGTAATTTCCTGACATTATTGTAAAATTTTGACGTTCATATGTGCTCTTTATGTGCCTAAACTGAATAAACGAAATTGATTCTTTGATTCTTTGATTCTTGATTCTTTGAAGTTTCGATAAGGTTACACCGACCGTGGTCACCGGCCACAGGCTGACTATAGCATGATCGCGATAAATGCTAACGGAAATATATTATCTACACTGGCGGCACAGAAACTCTCTGCTCTGTGTAGCGCCTCTGGTGTTGCACACCGGCACACGTCTATAGGCCACGGTAACCACTTTCCATCAGGTGGGCCGTGTGCTTGTCTGCCACGTAAGTGGTATAAAAAAATCTAGTTCATACTGTCAATTGACGAACTAAATATATAAGGAGGAGATTTAAGGGAGCGGTCCTCGGGCTCCAAAGCTCTGATACAAGAGCCCGGGGTGTATAGTGGAGAAGAAGACGTGATTTCAAGAGAAATGTCTCACCATGCGGCGCAGTAAGTCCTCGTCGCGGATCAACGACACGTCCCCGTCAGACATTCTGTAACAAGAAACAAATCATCCGGTTATTATTATTTTGATCGAATTGAAATCACGCGTTTTGAATACGTGGCGTTATTGCGTCGGACCCTTTGATAGTTGCATTTCTTGTGTTCATCCAACTTCGGAGCAATCAATTATGGTTACAAAGAAAGCTACGAAAATCGACAAGATTTTTTCTTTCGTACCTAGCTGGATACGAAAGCAAGAAAAATTATATGTTACCAAAAGCAGTTACGAAAGTGGACGAAGCCGATTTTTTTAAAGGTCTAGCAACAAAATTTCGCGTTTTAAATCCCACTACACAAGCTAGTTAGGATATGTCTACTTTGGGTTTAAAAAACGCAATGTAGAATGTCTTACAATATATTATTATTATTCTAAGAAAACTATAAACTGACAATGGAGTAAGGACCTCTATAAAGTATCATATCAAATTCATAGAATTCATAACGGTTGTCAACTAAAGTAATAGCACATGTGCAAGGACAAAAGTTAATTCAAACAGTATCGCATTGCATTTAAGAGATGCAAGCACATAAATCTGGCAATGAAGTACTGAATGGCGAGAGCAATCATAAGCCCCAAGGTCCAGTCTGTCCACATTTGAGTTGGAGCCTGATTCTGCTAATTTTCAATAACTGTTGTACTACAGTCACTGCAAGAAATGAAATGAAATTTTCACTTCTCATGCTCTTAAAATGTTACTTTACTCCCTGCATATCGGGACTAAAGTTCCTTATTAATCTCTAGGGACTAAAGTAATTTTTTTTTAATTTACTTTGATAACTCCTAAACAGCCAATCACGGTGTTTGTGAATGGAAGGATTATCACCTTTTTAGTGATTGTGTAGGTATAGAAATAACCTCAAAATGACATTTGAAAAAATCAAATATCCCATTTAATTTCGTGAACCACGAATAATGATATTAATTTAATTAATTATTATGTAAGTATTAAGGATAAGTCCATTTTATTATCCATTTCCAATTAGTTTTAAATTATTTTTCAAGTTTGAATCTGTTGGCTAAATATTACATATGCAAGCATATAAACCGTACGTCACTTAACAACAAAATAAACCGCGGGACAAATTTCTTTGCAATTTGAATTTTGAATAGATTATTCATAATAAGCTTGCGTTGTAATCACCAATTACTTACACCAATTAATTGTGCGACTTAGAAACTTTGTTATTATAAATAAATAAAAATAAATAAATATTCCACAACATTTCACACAACGCTATCTGATCCGTGGTAAGCATAGCTTTACTACCTTGTATTATGGAATCTAGAATACGGATAAACATACTTAGATATTTTTTTTTGTAAATGCATACATATTATACATAGAAACACCCAGACCAATGCAAATACCCATATCCATATCCATGCATACAAATATTTGCACTGAGCGGGGATCGAACCCGCGCCTCCTACGTAGCGACCGCGTTCACTACCGCCACGCCACGGAGGCTTTACCCCGTTATCGATATGATGAAATTAATATATTCAGGTTGAAAAAGATATTTGCAAATTACTTAATTTTTTTTTTAAATATTATAATTTTGTATAAAAGTCGCTTTTTTTTCCTCGCATTCAAAGTGAAAAGTAGAGTGTTTAACGTGGGACTAAACAACCATAATGACACTCGAACTATTAGCCACCCTCGCTTCGCTCGGGTGGCTAAAATATCTCGTGTCATTATGGCTTCTTTTAGTCCCTTGTTGAACAATCTACTATTAAGACTTGACCCTTATGAAACTAAAGTCTAAAATAAAGTGGCATCTTGCAAAGTACGTGGTTTGACGATGGTTGACAATTACCAGAATCGGAGTTCTATACCCGAGAAGTAACGATGATAGTTTGAACGAGCGCATGAGTGGTCAATCAATCAATACTGATGAATTAATAGATACAGTTGTCACTTTGACCAGTGATATAGACGGCATCTCTCGTTTCGTCGTATTATAAAGAGGAAAGATTTGTTTTGAATCGAACACTCTGAAAGTAATTAACTGATTTTAATCATTCTATTCAGAAGCTATTTTATTCAGAAGTAATGTAGGAGAGTTTTTATCCTAATATGTCCACGGGTTGAGGACTTATGTGAATGTAACCGTGAGGCGATTTTAGTTATGTACAAAGTTACACAAATAATCAATTATCCCACCACAGCACACTGCTGGATATAAGCCTTACACAAAGATTTCTGCTATTCTACAAAATATACATGCAGTCACCACTCTTTCCCAATGGGGTAGATAGAGGTACAACTTTCATAATTGTCATTATTACACTGATTCCAACGTTTCGGAAGATGGTGATTGTAAACTTCTTTAGCGGCGTTGGATGGGTAAAAAGTGTTAAACTCGCGTCAGGATCACGTGTTAAACTCGCATCAGGATCACGTGACCTTTGACCCGTAACCGACGACTTTGTAGGACGACATGACGTCATACAACATTCCTAGCTACAGAGTGTTTATTTTGCTAGGTACTAAGAAGCTTCGTAGTTTAGCGGTAAGCACTTCGAATTTAAGTCCTTATGGTTTCAGATGGTACCGGGTTCGAACCTGGGCTTCTGACACTCTCCAGGGAACTCTGGCTACCCTACTCACCGCCGAGAACACAACACGAGGTTATTATGGCCGCGGTATTCTGTAGGGCGGAGGTACTTCCCCAGTCGGACTGCTCATTTGGACGGAAATACGTTGAATTGTTAGAGTTAATATTTCCTCACAATTAGTTTATAATGTTGTCACATCTTGAAGTCTTATTGAGTTTTGCTACGTCTTTCAACATTTCAATTAAATACTAAAACTGCCTCACCCAACATTTTATACCACATAACCAGTACATGTAAGACTATATAAATACCATCATCATGACACAGCTACTGGACCATACCTAAAACGAGTCATCTCAAACTCGCCCTGTGGCCTGTCCCCTGGCCATATGGCCGGCCAGCGCAGAAGGTTGTGCCCATATAAAGACCTCCCTGATGGCCTTGTCCCTCTTTGGCTCTTATAAGGAGGCATTATTTTTTACGCGAGTTACATATCGGAATTGTTTGACGTGTCCTACTTATGGAGGTCGCGGTTAAATTATTTTAATGTACGATTTATGTAATATCAGGTGGGTTATTGCTTTTGTTTTTTAAATAAGTACATTTTAAACACTTTTTGTCTATGTATAGATACCTGGAAGGATAGACAGATATGTATTGATAAATATTATCATTTATTATGTGTTTTTTAGGTGATTAAATTAACATTATAGGAAACTTTACTCGCTATAGGAAAGATTTAGAAAAGTACAATAGATAATCTAAACACAAAAAATCTCCAGAATTATATAGTGGGTTTCTGCCTACTCTGTAAGGAGAAAGGCGTAAATGTATGCGTGGACATTAAATTATACGGCTACTTATGGGTAGGCCAACTTCACCTTTACCGGTAATCTACTAGATTGATAGAGACCAAGGCCTTTACCCTTGCGGTCACACGGTAGTCGCTCTCAAAAAGTCAAGATAAACTTTCATTCATAGAATGAAGAGACAGGTGAGCGGAACTGAGGCTCCAAAGTCCAAGCTTTATAGCAACCAGAATTGACTCTCGATTGATGATAAGTGATGATGATTAGACAAAAGCACTATTACACCCTTGATTTATATTCCTCGACAATATACTGACTGAGGTAGTTAACATATCTATCCCGCAGTACTCGGGGTATGATGTCACCTAATGACTGTCTGTCTGTCACCGACGATTACCAAACACCAATATTTCACAGTCAACGCTGATTGCTCACACTTATAGCGGTGACGAACTAGGTACGGAAGGTGTGGTCATTTCACTAACCTGTGGTACAATTGCTAACTGTCAGAAGGTACAGATTGAAGCAGGTTATGTCTTTGTGACTTAATGGGACATAGGCTTGGCTTGTCTAACTAATGATTGAGAATCACTGGAACTTTATTTATTTTATTTATTTACTCTTGAAAATGGCTTACAGACTAATAACAAATTTCACTAACAACATTGTGTATCAATATTGCTAACAACAAGCCTCCATAACAGCTAAATAACAATATACGTTGACAACGAATACGGTAGGTAGAATGTGCACTACGTCCAAGGTGTATACACTATAGTGAGTTTAGAATAGTAGATTGACTTATGTACAAATCTAAAGGTAAGAGATTGACAAACATTACACATAGGCATGCAACTGTTTGGGTGGCGCCACCCGCATCATCAACAAAGAAAAGTTTTGCTGAAGGCTGCCACACTTTGCTGGCTTTGTGCCGCGGAGACTGCCATAGATGTTAGTATGGCAACCGTCGTTACGGGTAGTTGAAGCCCTCAAAAGTCCAACAACTGGTCTAACTGCAATGCTTCGATATCGCCTTCGGGTTTTGGAGGTCATATGGCAGTCGTTTCACAGAAAATGTTGAAGTTTAGCCAAATCCGCCGTTGCACTGGTAAAAGCGGACCCCAGACTTCAAGTTGATAGCTTCAGATGCGACTGGGATTAACTCTAGGATGAAGAGAGACTTTGCAGGCTTTGATGCTGAAGAGATCGAATTGCAATGAATTTTCCAACTTTATAAAAATAAATTGATTCCCTTCAGGTCCTAACTTAAGTTCAAATATGTCTTCTTCTAATTCATTCGGGCAATCACTTGCATCCAAAGGTCGCACTTTGGAGACTATTTTCCATTATTTGGATTATTTTGGCTTTGACGGGAGCGACTGCCGTCCAAGAAGAAAGCCTGCAACAGTCTCGTTCGTTATACAACAGTGGGCGGTTCCATAATACATCACTAAATATTTATTCAGTCTCTAAAGCTTTCTTTAAAGTATGTTATTGCGCACGTGAAAGGATCATGAAAATTAATTCCCGAGTACCTATATGAGAAAATGCGGATCAAAATGCGTGCTGAATACAGAACCTCCTTTTCTATAATCGGTTATTTTTTTTACTAATTTATTCATGAGCATAGGTTTAGATGAACAAGAGTGAAACCGCAGAATTATTATTACAGGAGTAAGGTCAAAGGAGTTCACAGGATTCAGGTAGGGCCTGCGCCCGCGCCGATGCAACCTGACTATGACTCACGTACTCAGATGATACATACCTATGCACTGACGAATTCCCGGAGTCCTGTCTAATCAGGGGAAGGTATGATAATGTCATTGGACATTTGAAATTAGGTACTCATTTTTTGGTTGCAGATTTAAACAAAACCCGTTACTTCCCATCGCCACGATTTATTTTATGAGAACGACTGCTATTTGGCTCCCGGACCTTGAGATTCAAACCTGCGCTAGAGCCTTGTCTGTAGAGCCAAATTGAGCTGAGTTTGGCTTAAGCTAGGCGATTTTGGTGGGTTCGTACACCCACCTAAAATGAATCTAAGGCAATTCCAGGACAACGCTCAGATGTGATTCAAGACTCACAGTGAATATAGAACTAATATTATTACAACAGTTATGCTATGCTGAATTTGGGCTTAAATAGCACTGCCCCTCTAGACAAGTGACAATTTGTTAACAGTAACACGCACGTCACTCTACCGTACTGGTTATCTAATTATGAATATTGTGATGAAAATTTATCACAATGAATTACGGCTGTACATAGACAGTACAAGAAGGAAGGATATAACATGTAATTACTTAAAATTGGGGTGCCAATAGTCCTCTACCTACTCCCTCAGGGATATAAAATTATACAATTGTCAGTATATGTGTGTATTGCCACGTGAGACGGATATTAGCATGTTTAATACACAAACTGGTTCCCAGCCAGGTACGCAAGGTATTATGTATATTAAATAATATGCCATGGCGAATCACATAATATATTCTCGTGTACGTAACATTGTAGCTCGTCCGACAGGTTGGACGATTATAAGTAGATTTTATGTGACAGACATTAAATGATCAATTAAAGATTATAGCTGGATCTAATGCAAAGGGGTTACTATAGAATGCATGATTGGTGATCTTCATCTTCTGAGCGACATCCCCGGTTGCACGCTAAACGTGCGCTTTGTGGCTAAGAGTTCGCTTTTCTAAGATTTTCTTCTCCTGCCTCTCTAGACAAGTGGCAATTCGCTAGCCGGCGTTTGATGGAATAGAATGACGAATGTATGGGATTTGACGTATTTGACATGCGTTAACGACTGTCATATACGTCAAATCCCATATATATTGAATTTAATATTTAATGATGTCGCTTACGAGTTATACGGCACCTATTTTCGTCTAATAGCCAAAATTTGAAACAACACTTTCAAAAAATCATTTCATCCTACTAATACATATTATAAACGCGAAAGCTTGTAAGTATAGATGGATGGATGGATATTTGTTACTCTTTCACTTAAACCTACCGAATGGATTTTAATGAAACTTTACAATAATAAAGCTTGTACATCAGAATAACACATATACGACAATTAATAACGATAACCGATATTATAGCGATAACCGACATCCCGGGGCAAAAGCTAGTTTCTCATAAATATAGGAGGGTTTCATACTAAAAAAAGTAAAGAACGTGAAAGTTTAAGAGATTCAAATGTAAACAAACACGAGCCATGAGAACGGAACTGAACTCACACAACCTACATCCGGTGCCGGGAGCAGCAGAAACTTGAAACGTGTAAAGCGCTCACCAGCACGCACCCTGAATACCAACAGACCTCACGCGCACTTTGAATGCCCAAGCTCTGGAGTGAAAGCGAATTGACATTGTTTACTCCAATACGCGTTAAGTTAAGGACATTCGTGCGTTGTTGATTTACTTACAATACGAAGGTAGCCAACAAATTAATACATTAATGGATGTTTCGACACTGGTTTCAATATGGCGCCAGCGAATGGAAAATTGAGATGTCTTATTTAGAGAAGAAATGAGTAATGTTGATAGGCAACGGTTCAAAGAATTAATATTGAGGGTTTTAAGAGCAGGTAAGAAAAGAACCAAATATACTAAGAAAATGTCGTTTGATAGGAACTTCTAGAAGAGATTACCTGTTGCGAAGCTACCAAAATATATACTTATAATAAATCTGTAGAAGAAAATCCTCTACATTGAAAATATCAAAAAAATAAATGGCAGGGGGTGATACTAGACCGATACCGAACGCAAAAATGTGACTAAAAAAATTTGTTTGTCTGTCTGTCGGTCGGTCTATTTGTTTGTTCAGGCATCACGCCAAAACTACCTGTTCGATTACCAGGAAACTTGTTATAATTATTCTTTAATATCCTGGGCACCACACTGGTTACTTTTTATCCCGGGAAAGTATATACCATAAAAAATAAACTTACTTGTGCGGTTCGATCTCTAGACCCGATTACTGTACCAACCGCAAATAATAAGTTTGTCGTAGGTTACGTCACCCGCAGTGCAGTTCAAGGGGCGCTGCACACGGCTAAGATCCTACTAATATTATAAATGCGAATGTTTGTGAGTATGGATGAACGTATGTATGAATGGATGGATGAATGTTTGTTACTCTTTCACGTAAAAACTACTGAATGGATTTTAATGAAATTCAGCTTCGCTCTGCATTTTCTATCGCATGTTCAACGGGGAGTACTCTGAGGAATTGTTCGGATTAATCCCTGCCGCATCTTTCCGCCATCGCCCTACGCGACAAAATTTTCATCCTCACCACTTGGATAGTTTGGCAGTCCTCAACTGTGCGTTTCTCCAGAAACTTCCTGCCTCGCACAGCTAAACTGTGGATTGAACTATCGCCTGCGGTATTTCCGGACCGATACGACCTTCAAACCTTCAAGAAGAGGGCGTACTCCCACCTTAAAGGCCGGCAACGCACCTAGAACCCTTCTAGTGTTTCAGGTGTCCATGGGCGGCGGTGATCGCTTACCATCAGGCGATCCGTCTGCTCATTTGCCTCCTATGTTATAAAAAAACACGATAAACGACATCCACGCGGGCAACAGCTAGTTATATAATGAAACTGGAAAAAGGACAGAAGTAGACAGTAAAAGACGGAAACATACGTGCTGGTCTGCTGTTTCTACCACTCTACCTCTACATGTCCTATTACAGGTTCGTTGATATAAGCATTTTGAAGAATACGAGCCTGCACCTTCTCGAATTCCAACACATGCCTAGTAATAATGATAAGTCATTATTATGCCGACGCACGTCGCCAGAGGGTTTGTTTATAGTCTGCTTACTTTCACTTGACATTGACCGTTTGTTGCATTGACAAAGAGATAAAACATCCCTTCTTTCGGTATATCCTACAATCGGGTCTAGTTCATAATATCGAATAATTCATAATATCGGTAGTCGATGCAGCGTACTATCGATTTGGTTTACTGTCGATGTAGCATACCGTCGTTTTAGTGTACTAACGATGTAGCGTACCAACGATTTGGGGTACTGTCGATGTAGTGTACCATCGATTTGGGGTACTGTCGGTACATTAGCCCGTCGATGGAACGTTTTCGATACAGCGACCATCGATGTAGTGACTGCCGATATTATGAACTAGACCCCATTACGCCTGGGGCCCGTAACGTCATACTAAAATTGGAGACGTAGGCTCCCAATATGAAACAATCAGTGTTTATTACTTATCAGTTATATACTGTATTCTATTGATTTATATTGTTGCTAAAGTAACTTCATCATCTCCCGTGCGTTAGTCTGGTCTCACTCGCTTTTTCTAGTCCAACTGCGACGGAGATGTCCTCCGATATTGTCTGTGTACTTTGTATGTCAGTAGCATCCTGCCTTGTAGTTCAACTGTCATTTGAGAGGAAGTACAAATTAAAATGATTAAATAGTAATTATCAAGTAATAAATTGCCCTCCTAAAAACATTGGCACTGAAAACTACATCACAGCTGAGCAAATATTCGTGAATGCGACGTCCTTACACTCGGAGAACATTTGGTATTGAAAAACGTATTAAAACAAGAAAAATTGAAGACAGCTGTGGGAATGGGCAGATTGGTATTCGAGACCAATGTAATTTATGGAAAATATCCAATTACATAATTTCAATTTAGTTAAACTTCTTTGTCATTGCTTTTGCACCTTGAAGCCTTGTACGTAGACGAAGACTTTATCAAAGTATTTGTTCCATCAGTTCCTCTAATAAACAGCACAAACTAGTGTGTTGCGTGGGCGTCCCCAACTCGCTGAATTCCAAACGGATAGGAAATAGGTTATTGATAGAAATTATTCTAGAAATTGTATTAAATAAATATTTATCTAGTTATTTAGAGGATACGGGCACTACCTCCTCAATCCTCGATCCCCCTACACCCTCTCTCTTCAACATCCGTAAGTCAATCCCGGTTACATCCAAAGCATGGACTTTGGAGCCCGGAGTCCGGTTTTTTCTGGTCTTCCACAAAGCGGCTACCGCCTAACTGTCAATCCATAATAAGAAAACCTGCGAATGCCCCGGCCCAGGTCCGAAGTTATAGCGTCTAGTTTATTTCATAACTGCACATACCCTATCATTGGGCTACGCGAAACGTGACTATGAATACAAATAACAATGTGACCTTGCAACAAATGGACGAACACTTAAAAAATCACAAACAACAAGCCACTAAAAGTGCTCAATTCCTTAAATCATTACGTTTGCTCACCGCCACAGCCCACAGAATGTTAAAGCAACAATAAAATGCAATGAAATAGACAAAAACTTCCTGCTTTGAGTGCTCTGACGTCACTTCGGCATAGACAAGATGATCTCACGTGTTTAAGTTATCTGTGCAAACTTAGTGTTCAAATCGTTTCCGTTTCCTCGTTAACTGTTCAGTTTTAAAGTGTCAAAAAATATGTTAATAACCTGCTGCAACCAAATGATTGATTAGGTAAATGTTTAAATACTTAGTGAATAATATTTTCATCCGGTTGACGGTATAACGTTTCCGTAGAATTAGAATACAAGGGATGAAGTGTTGTCGTTACAAAGCATCTAAGCCTTAGAATCCTTCTTCATCTAATTGTAAAATATAGGAGTTGGGTGAGAGAAGGTTAAAGGAGACGTGCAACAGTAAACAAGTCACATGAATTATTATTGTATATTATAGAAAAATATTCGTGGTATCCACTTTTCTAAGAGCAACTACCGTCTGACTTTTTAACCCAGAGAGGACATTTAGTGAATTTAGCAAGTGCAGCGAGTTTCTCAGAGCGATAATCAATAACGCCTATTCCAAGGAAAGCACTAGAAGATTGTCAATCAAATAACAACGTCCTTGCTACCGCCATGCGCACGAGTCTGAGTCAGCCTCGCCCACGACCGCCGAGTGCCTTCATCGATCATTTATAACTGTTGACACAAGACATTGACAGACTTGTCATAATTATCGAAGCTGACGACTTACTGAGAAATGGTGATTTGAAATTAATTGTTGGAGCTTGTCAAATATATTGTATTTAACGAGAAGAATTTATTATTAACTAGCTATTGCCCGCTGCTCCGCCCTTGTGGTTGTCGGTTATCGCTTACTATTGATTCAACACTATTTTTCTAAAATAAAAGTAGCCAAGTTACTCCTTATGACAACAGCTACCTGCCAATAAAAGTTCCGTTAAAATCGATCGAGCCATTTCAGAGATTAACTGGAACAAACAGACAGACAATTTAAAAAAATGTTATTTTGCTGTATGTACCGTATTATATTCATATGCATGTAGTAAAGGACGGTTATTTCAATATTACAAACAGACACACCAATTTTATTTATATGTATAGATGTATAGATTAATATAGCGAGTCTAAATTAGTAATTCTTATTTCCAATTAAGTACATACCAGCTTCATTATTTGGTCAAAAGTCTCAGCCATAGCTAAAAAGTGAAATATTTATTCATTCAAAGTTATTAGTATGTACTGCAGGTATGTAGTGTAATAGTTTCAGTTTGCGCGCACCGTAGAAATTATTCAACAGTATCAGAATCCTTGAACACACCGACTGCCACCTACATATAATAACTAAACAGAGATAAATCCTGTACAAAACAGGTTTGTGTACCGTGGGATGCTGCCTGTTGCATCTTTGCCCTCTAAGCCAATGCTTGAAGGCTTTTAGGCCAATGTTTGGCTACGGCTTGGCTATAGATCTATCGTGTTAAGCAGGTACTTCTTTTTTTAGGGTTCCGTACCCAAAGGGTAAAAACGGAACCCTATTACTAAGACTTCGCTGTCCGTCCGTCTGTCACCAGGCTGTATCTCAAGGACCGTAATAACTAGACAGTTAAAATTTTCACAGATTGTGTATTGTGTATTGTTGCTGCTATAACAACAAATACTAAAAACAAAATAATAATAATAATATTTAAGGGGGGCTCCCATACAAAAGACGTGATATTTTAGCCCTTTTTCATGGCTTTTAGCCTTTTTCTGGTACGGAACCCTTCGTGCGCGAGCCCGACTCGCACTTGGCTAGTTTTTTAAATATTTCATTCATATATATACTCACGCCTGTAAATCCCCGAGGGGGTAAGCAGAAGTGTATTAACACCCACATTTCGCCAACTATGAAATTCGGTCCCACGTTTTAGGAGGCGAGCCTATCGCCATCAAGCGGGCACTGTCTTGGGCCGTATGTTTACCGTCGGATAGAGAACAACCCTATCCCTTAGTCGCCTTCCACTACATCCACGGGAAAAGATGGAGTGGAGCCGAAATTCTTTAATTAATCTCTCAAGCTAAGACCTAATGGCAAGCAATAGTTAGTGTGGTATTCTAGAAGGAAACTTACTTCCGAATCTCCATTATGTTGTTAAACTGACGCTTATTCGTGCTTACTGTACTACGTTTTACACGTGCAGCCTGTGGGCTAGATATACTCTAAGCTCGTACAACGCCCATAGAGTTCAATACAATAATGCGTTTAGGGTGCTGATGGGGTTGCCGCGCTTCTGTAGTGCTTCGGGGATGTTCGCCGATGCTCGTGTGGACTGTGTCTATGCCACAATGAGAAAGAGGTGCGCATCCCTGGTGCAAAGAGTGCGAGCCAGCACTAACAGCATCCTAAGAATGATAGCAAGTAGGCTAGATTGCACATACAGGGTGTAATCGTTAAGTGTGTCCAGGCGATTATTCCGTAATTATTACAGATATCAAAAAACTTTAAACTGATATCGAAAGTACGTTACCTAATGAATAAAATGACATCAATAACTTTTTAAAAATCAAACGAGAGGTATCTAATATTTTGACATTAAACACTTCCATACATTTAGTATGAGATTAGTAGAAAGGTTTTAGGTACGTACACCAGAAGAGACTTCTCTGTCTGGGTACTCTCTTCTGTAGACGATAATGGCCGCTCTTTTGTTACAATCATATTTGTAGTAAATTTTTAGCATATCTCTCTTTTCTCTTTTGGAATATGCCATTTTGCAATCAATAAATGAAACAATTACGATTATTAACGCAAATTAAAAAAAAAACAACGATAAATTGGTGGGAACAACAACCCGAGATAAAAGTTTTGAATTTAGAACGAACACCAAAGAGTATTTTTTTTTGTAGTGCTTTTCAGTTAGCTCAAATTACTTAATGCGATATTAAAACACGGTTTATTACTAATTTCAAGTGGTACCTAAGATAATTATTTTACACATGTATCTATTTGAAAATCATCATTGTCATATTATACGTAATCATAAAATATGATTAAGTTAAATGGGTACTAGATCACTTAAAATAAGGAAACTAAAACCTTTCTACTAATCTCATACTAAATGTATGGGAGTGTTTAATGTCAAAATTTTAGATACCTCTCGTTTGATTTTAAAAAAGTTATTGATGTCATTTTACTCATTAGGTAACGTACTTTCGATATCAGTTCAAAGTTTTTTGATATCTGTAATAGTTACGGAATAATCGCCTGGACACACTTAACGATTACACCCTGTATATGAGTCACTGCGGAGCTATCTCCCATGGGATGCGCCGCCGGTGATTCAAAATGAAAAAATGAAAAAATGAAAAAGTATTTATTGCCAATAAAAGTACAGTTTTTTAACAAAGTGTCCGTTGGCCCCACACTAGGCAAGCCTGTCCTGTGGGTACCTCTTACGATTACACAAGTTACATTTGCTTGGTCGACATTATTACTCTTATAGAATTATCCTGTAAATTTTACATACATGCGTGTGTGTGTATGTGTGCATGTGTATCTGTGTGCACATGTGTGTGTATGCGTGCGTGTGTGTGTGTGCATGGGTGTGTTTGTGTGTTGTGTTTTTGTAAATATACGTATATATATTTAAAATATTAAAGAATATGTTTTAATGCAAGTCAAGACAAATTAATTTAGTAGGAGTATTTCAGTGGCTTCATATGTCATTGTGGTAAGCCATTTTGTTACCTCTTTTTTTGCTTGTCTCACTGAGCACTTTTTAATGTTGCAGTGTCTTGCAACTTGATTATAGATGTGATGGTCGATATACGGGGCAAAACGTCTAGCAAATGTTGTAATAGTCTTCGGCATGGGAAGTCTGTATACTCTACGTCTGAGTAGATTGTCATAATCTACGGAATTGATAGCAGCCCGGTGTACTATGAGAAACGATTTCAAAATAAACAACTGTCGCACATTGAGAACCATACTTTCGTTGTACAGCAGCGCAGTAGGATATCTATATGGTTTTTCGTACATAGTTTTTAGTACCGATCGCTGAGCTCTTTCTAACTGTATCAAGATCGATTTGCCAGAACCACCCCAGACACGTATGCAGTACGTGATCAATGACTGCGACAAGGCGAGATATACTATCTTTAAAGTGTCTGCAGATGCTGATGCCCGAAGCAACTTCATTATATTCGCCGTTTTACGGACACGACCAGACAACACGTTGATATGTTCGTTGAAGTTAAGATTCTCATTTATTATTACGCCTAGATACTTAATCTTGTCTACTCTATGAGCTATTCCACACTTGCAACTGTTCAGTGTCTTGCAGTTGTGTAGCTTAATATTAAGATACGTCGGTGGGACTGATGCAGCGGTTTTGTGAAAACAGATGTACTTTGTTTTGTTGACATTTAATGTCAGCAGATTGTGTCTTAGCCATTGTAGTATTTCAGTCATACCTGTTTCAGCTTCCCGAAACGCTTTTTCCCAAGTCGATCCATGAAAGACAACGACTGTATCATCGGCGTAGCATATTATGTCTGCTTTAACACATGCGTGAATGTCATTCATGTACATTATGAAGAGAGTTGGGCCGAGCACACTTCCCTGCGGTACACCAAAATTAACCGTTTGCAGTTCACTTTTGTCGTTGCCCACTCGGACGCATTGTCTTCTATCAGTCAAATAACTTTCAAACCAATTCAAAGCTATGCCGCGTATTCCGAATTGAAATTCCAGTTTTTTCAGCAAGATTGGTATTGAAACGGTGTCAAAAGCTTTCGCTAAGTCCAGAAAAGCTCCTATGCTGAACTGATTTAAGTCAAGATGGGATGACACAGTTGATGTTAAAAGTGTTACAGCTTCTTCAGTCGATTTCCCTCTTCTAAATCCATACTGCCTATGTGATATCAGGTTAAGACTTTCTATATATTTGACTAATCTGTTGTTAACTATCTTTTCCAATAGTTTAGAGAATACAGACAGTAAAGAAATGGGGCGGTAGCTGTTCGGGCAGTCTCTAGGACCGTGTTTATAAATAGGAGTGACAGACGCAGTTTTCCAGGCTTCAGGGAACACGCCAGATTCAAGGCTTAAATTGAAGACATCAGTCAGTGGAGGAATGATTACGTTTCTTATTTCTTTTAACAGGTTATTAGTCATTCCATCAATGCCCGGTGCTTTGTTGTTTCGCAAAGATAGGATCAGGGACTCCACTTCCATTACGTCAGTTGGTTGTAGAAAGAATGAGTCAAGCAAACCACTTCTCTTAACCTTAGTTGCGAGTGCCTCCTGACTCAGTTGAAGACTAATTAGGATCTCATTAGCCAGGTCCTGCCCCACCGTTGAAAAGTGAGTATTGCAGACATTCAAAGATTGAATCGGGCATAAACTGTTGTTTATAGTTAGCAGCTCCCTGGGTTCTTTATTAGTTTCTGTTAGGTTACAGACACCTTTTATACACCGCCACATTTGTTTAGGGTCCTTTGCATTACTCGCAAGCAGTCTGGTGTTATAATCAGTTTTTAATTTGCGCAAGAGATTATTGCAAAAGTTCCTGTACCGAGTGTATATTAAGCGTGTGAGGGGGTCGTTTGGAGCTTTTCTATATTTTAAGTGTAATCGATCTCTGTGTGTCATGCAACGAATAAGACCGGGTGTGATCCAGGGTTTGATATTAAATTTTGAATGACAGACCCGCAACCTGGTAGTATGTTTATCGACCACTTTGGTTATGTGGTTACAGAAATTGCCTACGTTTTCGTTCACATCTTTACTACGCAACTGTAGCAACCAGTCAGCATTTAGGAGTTCATGTCGGATAGCCTCAGCGTCTCGTTTCGTAACAACCCGATCCAAACGTTGCCCAGCGTTTTGTTTAACGGTAAGACCTAGTATGGCGATATCATGATCTGTTAGGTCAGTTTGGCAGACTACACCAATTACATTTCTGAGTTTATTAATAAAAATGTGGTCATGACATGCCAGCCCTCTTGTTGGGTGTGTGATTGCAGGAAACAGTCCTTGTTCTGCGGTTAGGCATAAATATTCTACAAGGTCTGGATCACATTCCGATGACAGTAAATCTATGTTTATGTCGCCTGTTAGAATTTGTGTATTTTTTTCATGTGATGTTGAATCGAGAAGACAGTGAAGGGATCGGAGGAACTTCTTTTTACAACCAGATGGTGGTCGATATATGGCATAAATTGTAATACGGTTGTCAAGATCCAGCTGTAATAAGTTTGCATCACTAACATTTGGCTCGGAAACGCGCACACTCCACCTATCGTGAGCATAAACTACAACACCAGTATTTTGGTTGATAACTTTTGTAGTATTATACGTTGTGTACAATGGCATTTGGGGTATAATTGATGTGTCATCTAGCCAACATTCAGTCAAAATTATAACATCGAAAGTAATTTTACATCTTTTGAGAGTTACAAGAAAATTATCATAATTTTTATTAATGCTTCTGATATTGAATGTTAACACTTTAAAATTGTAATTAGACGAGATTGCGGTGCGACAGTGCTCAGGCACTTCTATGGTATGACAAGTTATTCGTAATGAGTCTAACTCTTCAGTATTAGTGTCATCAATCACTGTATGGGTAATATAGAAAATTCCGAACAAGTGTGACATAATACAGTGTAAATATAGTAATTGCTAATGCCATACGATATGGATGTGAAATACCTAGGCCGCTGCCTTTAAATGAGGCTATTATTGTATGTAGTAGATTGCTAGCTATTTTAGACAGAATCACACTCGTACCTTGTGTATAAAAATATAATAATGTTATTGATGCATAATTTTCTAGGTTATTGTAATAGATTGATAGTATAAAGTATTTCTTATAAGTTGTGTATGTTGGTTTAGGTAAGTAAGAATGTGTTTGTTTGTGTTTTCCTAATAAGCATAAATATATAGGATTGACACTTAAAATACTAATGATAGTGACAACACAGTTACTTATTATATAAAATGTAAATTCATAGATGGTAGGAAAAACATGTTCAATGTGTCTTGATTTAATTTCCAGCAGGAGTATTAAAAACCCGAATAAGATCCTCGTGTGTGCGTATTGGTAGGGCTGGCTTACCTTCACGTTGCCTGACATAGATATTACCCTGTGCACACCAGCAGAAGGTGTAGTCCATTTCTTTGGATTTGGTTCTTGCCGCTCGAAAAAGCAATCGATTTGCTTTTGTTAAGCGCTCATTGTAGTATAATCTTTGCGGTGTACCAGAGATGTCAAGGTCTGTTGTTGTTATATTTTTCCTAGATTTTGCAGCCGTCAATATCTGATCTCGTTTGGTACGACGCAACAGACGCATCACTACCGGTCTTGAAAATCTGGTATTTTGTTCAGCGTTTAGCGCAGACTTGACGCGTGGGCCAGCACGGGCAACCCAGTCGATATCCGAGTCGTTTAGTTCGACACCAACCTTGCGGGCAGCTAACAGTGCAATGTGGTATAGATTTTCATTGGCTTGCTCAGGTACGCCAGCCAATTCCAGCTCATTGCGTAGGTGTAGTTGGGCTTGCCCATTTAATTCCTGCTTCAGTTCAACTACTGTAGCTTCGAGCAGCTTTAAGTCTTTATCACGGTTTTCTAGGCAGTTAATTCTATTGCTGTTCGAGTCTACTGCTGCCACCAGTTCGGTAAGTTTTGTCTGACAATTAACCAGTGAGTCCGTGGCGTCTTCAAGTTGCTTTTTAAGAGAAGAAATTTCCTGTGTTAAGTGACGCACTTCCTCTATCAATTCTTTTACTTCAGAGTTTACACAAGCCTCAGTCTGCATGTCTGCCTTCTTCCTTGTGGTAACATTCGTGTCTGTAGAACGTATCGGCGTTAAACTATTGTCTCCTCCTTTTTTTAGCGCGGCACAGCAGTCCGGACATTTCCATGGTTTTATCTTGTCGCTTGGCAGCGTAGGTATTTTAACGCATTGTGAACAGAAGCTTTTTGCACAGGTATCCACAGTACATTTAATACAAGTGTCTTTTGTATTTTTCAGACATCCATAGCATTTCATTTTGGATTAAGCTTGTTCAGTAATAAAGTTTAAGGAGATATAAATAATTCCAGGTGTTTAGTTTTGTTAATAAAATCTCTTTGGTCAATATTAATTCCTCACAGAGGCAAATCATAGGTAGAAAAACACAGCGCCGTCTACGGTTAACTAATCACCGATGGCTCGCCGTCAAGGTACCGTATGCGTCACTTAGCAGCACACACAGCAGCGCGCACGCAGTAAGCGCTCTTATGTTCACTAATCAACCGTGCGTTTTGCGTGTATTGTTCTAAAAAACGAATAGTCATTCACTCACCAGCTGATCAGTTAGATTTTAAAATTTTATTCGTAATAGGCCACTATTCATCACTTTTTCTTGATTTTAATATATGATTTACTTCACTACAGTGTTAATGGTAATATGTACTGTTTTTATCACTTAAAGGTAAGTTTTCAAAGGATATTTTGATTTTTCCGTTGAGAGAAGGTTTGTACGTGTATTAACCGTTTCACTGCCGACCAAAGATGAAAAATTATAATGTAGTGTTCTAACATAGTTTTTAAATCATTATTATGTTAACTGTGGTCTTACTAACATTTTGAGTCAATGGTCACTTGAATAAAAACAATTTATTATTTGTTATTATTTTGAAGACAGATTTTATAGACAATCCGCGAATCTATCAATCTGTTTATACAATCTGTCCTCGGATAAATCGATATTCAGGACTGAGTGTCATTCTTAGAATACGGGCACAATTTCTTTTTTCTTCACTGTCGCCTCAAATACAGATATAGAAGGAGCAAATTTGTATTGGTTAGGGCGAGGTCTAGTGGCTTAGTGGTCAAAGCATTGCCCTTGTAAGGCAAAGATCGCGGTTTGAATCCCCGCCTAGACCTATTCAATTTTTTCTCCTTTATGCGATTTAACTGCGGGCCCAAGCCTTTCTTTTTCTTTGGCATTTCTATTGGAATAAATAATTTTTGACTTTGACTGTTTAGTTCATATTTTGGTACTTATATATACATCAAACTACTTTCCTAACCCGAATATAAGCATGTTCTATGGTTGCCCCAGATGGTCACTGTTTCGTGAAACTTTCATCTAATCAAATGTCTAATATCTACTGACTACACTACTAATATGATAATGTTCTAAACTTAATTACAAAATCAGTCTTTGGTATATTTTTAAGTTAAAAGTTTAAATCATGGTTGACAAAAACATTTTTATAAATGTCCGCCTACCTCTTTAGTCAGAGATATGTGTGTCTGTAACATAAGAAATAAATATTGTACGCGTAGATGTCAGTTCTCGCGACCAAACTTAGCCTATGTCCTTTCTCAAGGTCTAATCTACCCCTATAACAAATTTCATCAAAATCGGTTCCGAGGTTTAGGCATGAAAGACAGACTAACAAACAGATACACAGATACACTTTCCCATTTATTATATGTATTAGTATAGATATACTATCGATTCCAATAGCTAGCATACTATATATTATTACATTACATAAGTTTAAACGGCTCCATAGCTACAGCATCGCACTTTAAACAAATATAACTAATATTTTTTTTACAATCAAGATTCCAAAATGGGTAAGACGCTAAATGGTCCTTATTACCGGATTCCCAGTCAAAATCATATCTTATAACATAAATTTTAAAGTCTAATCTTGTGTAACAATGCTAGTTTCCGAAAGAGGCTAAAATATTCGGTGGTGGTACATAAATGTAGATTTTTTGTGCTCCTTGTATGGGCGGTTAAATGCCTTAAAGGATAGCCGCCTACCTAAAGCACATATTATGAGATAATTCACCCGCGAGATAACGTACTAAAAGGCATTCTAAATAGTCCTAACGTGACAAGGAGATACCACCACGAAATATACAGGATATACTATCAAGAAAAAGGTCATTCAGGGTGTTGTCGTATTTCCTGCGTCAGAGCCTCACCCGTGTTGAAGGTGAAGCACCCAGGATTTGCAGGAGTGAATAATGGGGATCAAGCCAAACTTATCTGTAAAACGGTGTACCCGCTAAACAAGGAACGAGGTTGTGACGCAATTTCTTCTCTCAAGTTTAGGAGGTCAGCTGGTATACAATCACATACAAATCTAAACAAATCAAGAAATAGATGAGTGAGTAGGAAGTATGAGTTTTGAATGCGACTGGAACTGGCGCTCGGATGAAGAAAGAAGAACCTGCAAGTGAGGTTGGCCTCAAGGATTGAGGACATTAACGAGGTTTAAGGACATTTCCTTCGAATTTGTATTCCGTAATTCACCTTGTCCTACCCAAACGGGGTTATACCGTACCTACAGACTTGAAATCATAAAGAGGCATTGTGGGTACACTTAATTATAACTTGATCGAATGATCCGCTCGAGCGAACCCGTGGGAAGGCTCCACGCACTCGATCTGTGGCTGCGCGCGCGCCGCTTCCACGAACCGAATAGATGCCATGTTTTGGCGATGGCGCGAGTAATGCGACACCCGCAATTCTCAAAACAAACGATCCCAACTGACACAATCGCGCTTTCTAGTGGGAACGGACCTTACACGGACTAGTGGATGATAGTTATATATATGTTATGGCTAGCCAGAGATGTTAGATTGTAATTGGAAGCTTGCAAGAGTTTCTGAGTTTAATATACGATGCGCGTTAGAACATATTTTTATCAGGTGTAGCAGTAGTGTTGAAAAAGTACAGGAGATCTTGGTACGGCCTCAAATAGTGGTTTACGTATATTTTTTGAGATAAATGCGAACATATCAGAAAAATATACTGACGATATCATTGCGAGATAACCCTGAAACTCGAAATAAAATCCTGTACCAACACGTCTGGCCAGCGTAGAAACAGTAGGAGAAGACTCCTAACATTGGGAGAAGCCTATTTCCAGCAGTGACTCCAACTGAAAAGCCCCAGTGTATCTATATTTCTGGGTTAAACAAAACTTCTAACAACATCTTCTCCTTTCCATCTGAACCCAATCCGTCATACATAGGTAGGCTTTACAGACGAGGCACACGCTAGGCAGGCAGCCTTCACGCTCTGGCTGCGCAGGAGCTGCCGAGCCGGTCGGCACGCTCTGCCACGCGTATTATGCCCGCATGAACTTAAGACAATTCAGCCACTGTTTTTTTTTAAATATAGGACACGTCAATTTGTCTTTACGTCGCCTGATGGTAAGCTGAAGGAAGAGGGCTATTTGACACAGTCGAAGCAGCGGGCATAGTCTGTGTGTTTTAAATAATAATGAATGAAAATAAAATACTCTCTGTGCTTGACAAAAAACAGGAGCAGCGAAGGAGAAATTATTTGCTTCGTTTTAAATTTTATAAAAAATATGTTTTTATAATTATTCTTCTTCACTATTTACATTCATATCTCAATATTTAAATTTTAAGATAATATCATAAACAAATACACATTATACCACGCCATGCCCCCACTGGTTAGTGCTCGAGAGCGGAACTTCGTCACTATGCGTAAAAAACGCAGCAAACATACGGATGAACATAGTGATTATATTATTATTGTTATTATAATTATAAATAAATAATTGCCCTCAATATATAATATTATATATAATATAATACAGTGAACTATGGTTTTCAAGATTAGATCGTGTGTCGAATCGAAGAAAGATCTATTGCATGATACGAGTCTAGCAGCTCATCGCCATGGATACCTATTAGAAAATAGATACAAGTTTAAATATATATTTTTCACTTATTTCCAAGATGGCGTTGGGGTAGAGCGTTCGACTGCAACGCGGACGGTGCGAGTTCACTTCTCGTTTAGAGTAAAAATATTTGTATGCATGAATATATGTTTGCATTGGTCTGGTATACATGACATGTGTATAATCTAAGTATGTATTTTTAGATTCCATAACGCAAGCTAGCTGTGGTTACTTTGGGTCTAGATAGCGTTGTGTAGAATGTCATAGAATATTTATTTATTTCGTACTAGATTTTCCCCGCGACTCCGCCCGCGTGGATGTCAGTTATCGCATCCAAACATGGCCTATGTCCTTTCTCAAGGTCTAATCTACCCTTGTACAATAAATCGATTCAGTGGTTTTGGCGTGAAAGACGGACAAACAAACAGACGCACACATACAGTTTCCTATTTATAATTTTAATATGGATGTAGCAAGTCTGGTCTATCAACAACCAACACATAGGTCCTACTTAGAATTGTGTATACTTTACATATTTTAGTCAATGTGACCCGAATCCCGGCGCTGCATGAGTAAAAACTCCCAATGTCAAATCTATCATTATCATCTATCTTTGTAAATTACATCACCTTTATATGGAACATAAAATTACTAATAAAATATGATTCAACCACTTGTTATTACGCACCCAGTAAATTATTGTGTATAAGACAAAATGTTTCTATAACTTCGGAACAGTTGAAAGTCTCTCTAGATATAGTTAATCATTACAAATCATCATCGTTTCGGTTATGATTCAGATGGTAGCCACAGGTCCACTTTCCATTTTATGATAAGTTCATTTTGGGTTTAGTTAAAACGCGTAACTGCCGTCTATCCTTCCAACCTCTAGAGCCAAAGTCTCTCTGGATTAGAGAATGAGAATGAGATAAAGAGACTATCATCTATTGATGTGTAAATGGCTAGCAAGTAACTAAAGAAAAACGGATCACGATATGCACCTGTGCGAAGTGAGGCACACCCAAACGAACGGTATATAAAATAGAGGTACCTATATAAATTGAAATAATATAAATTGTACAAACAAGAAAACTCACATCTCTCCTAACGTCAAGCATAATAATATTTCCACGAAAAATGCACAGTGTTTAAATAACACAATTCCTTTTACAATTATTTTTCCAATTCAACAATAACATCCACAAAATCGTCTTAAATTACGAAATAACACAACACACGTTTCAATAACTTAAAAACATAACACGTATGACTTCTTAACATAATTTCCTTCAACGAAATGCCGAATGTTTATACAATGCGCCGGCGCAGGTACAGTCAGCAACAGATCGATCTTGACGAACAAAGTACTCAAAATGATCTTAATACCTTGGTATCCCCCCCTTCCTGATAACTGATTGTTCTCATATTTGGTGCACACCTTTAGTTCGGACCGTAATACAATTTAAATCAATAAAAACGTTGTATTTTCTCTCAATACCTTGGTACTATGATTATTTTGAGGCTTTGTAGTCGAGAGCGTTCCGACGTTGACTGTACACGCACACAAGCCACAGTACTTACACGAACGCTCACACACAACCACACGGGCGGTGTGGATGTCGATGTAAATGTATTAGTCATGAAGACTGGTTCCAGACGTTCGGTGTCAAGGATTAGAGGCTTTATGTGCCAAGTGACGACATAAGCAGAAGGCTTTATTGTTCTTGGGAAGCGAGAGAACTTAAGTTGCAAACTAGACTACCTTTTTTGTTTGAAACTAAGTATGGCAAGATTTTTTATCAGGTTGTTTATGATGTTTTTATCTATCTCATATGTGAAGAGACGTGAAACCCATACTCTTGATGTGGGTCTAATTCAAAGTATTATATCTATGAGTTATCCAAGTTCCGAAGCAGCCCATAAACTTTTTCACCTGATTACAATAGTTCAGCAATGATTCATTATAATAATTGTAGCTACCTAGTAGACTATAACAATCATTGTAAGTCTGTGTCCACTATGAATTATCGTACGATGGGGTCGACATATCCTTACTGGATCAAAACCCAAAATAAATGAAGATTAAAAAAAACGTACCTTATTCAGCGGAAGTTTACGTAAACGTCCTCCGTAAATATGCTTGCTGAAAAGTAGCTGAAATGTCGGGATCAGTGTAAATAACATATCATAAACTCACGCCTATATCCCCGAAGGTGTAGGGCAGAGGTGATAGCACCCACATCGCCAGTTTATGTTTAGGTCCCAATGTAAAAGGTGGCGAGCCTATTGCCATTAACCGGGCACTTATAAACCTGCGATAAATACACACATAACTTCGAAAAGCAGCTACAAGTCATTGGTGTGTGCCATGAGAAAACCTGGGATCGAACCCGAGACCTTGTCTATTACCCAGTCCATTTTATAAAATATTAATTTAAAATATTTAAAAATAAAACGCGATAGAATTCGTTAAAAATTTTATTATATGTAAACTAAAAAAGTGGACTAATATAGCCTGATGATGATGATGATGATGATGATGATGAAACTAAAAAAGATATCAAATTTAACTACACTTTTAGGCTGGATAGAAGCATATAAAAATAGTTTTTGTAGAATCTCTGAGTTTCCGGAGAGCGATAACTTGAATATCTTCAAGACTAGAGTGACTAGGTTACTTCTAGGCAAGCGTACTACATCTTCGACCACATCGTCATTTACAAACAGGTGAGATAGTGGTCAAACCCGAGCCTTTCAGCCATAAGAAAATCTAACCGACGTTAGCTGGTAAATTTACAATAAGTAGTACCTAGTTGTTTTAAAATGGATTAAACTTGGATAAGCTAAAAAGTGTGTACCATTCAACCATAACGAGCACTTAGCATATGATGATACTGTTCTATTTTAAACACTTCATTGGAAACATTACTAATATTGTAGTTAACAATACCAATTAAGCTAAATTGCTTGCGGTAACTAGGAGTCGGTTCGCGTCTATAGTTCATTAAGTTGAGAGAAATTAACTATGTGGATAGTGACTACAAAAATATTGAAATATGTAAATTTTATAATAAGTAATCAATAAATAACATAAAATCAAAGGCTATTCCTGCTTTGTCTTCTACACTGACGGCACAGAAACTCTCTGTGTTTACAGGGTCGGCAGCACGAGTGTGACTACCTTGATGTTGCACACGTCCATAGGCCACGGTAACCACTTTCCATCAGGTGGGCTGTGTGCCTATCTGCCACCTCAGTTGTATAAAAAAATAAATATCATAATTCTCACAGAGACGTATTTTTCTGATTACATGAGTCCAAAATAAACTCTTTTAAATTGGCTCAAAATTATTAGTAGTAGAAGGATATTCGGCCTCTGGTGTGGCTGTAATGAACACGACTTCTACGCAGGAGGCACGGGTTCGAATTCCGTTTGGAATATTTGCACGCATGATTATGGGTATTGCATTGGCCTGGTCGTGCCTAACGACCAGGACTGCATACCTATCGTAACAGGAAGTTGGGGCCCATAAAAATCCGACTAGTCTAACTTCATAACTTTTTGCTTTTTAATTGGTTGTGGAGGTGAGATGGCAGTCGCTTCGTAGTAACTTGTTCTATAAACCAGTAAATATAATAATAATAAACGATTTACATGGAAACCAATCCGGGTCACGAGCATGTACACAGAACCAGTTGTTATTTACCTCGTCAAAGGTCAAACGATATTTACCTCAATGCGACAAATTATTAAGAAGTTGATAAAACACATAATGAACATCTGTCCTGGTTGTTCAGACGATCAATGTATGTAATGCACCGAAATAGAATTCTGTGAATTACTTATTGGTTGGTAAATATGTCATTGTTAAAAGTTCGCGAAATGACCCACAGCACAGTAGGTCGACACTGCAAGACTTGAGACTTTATTGGGTCATTGATCCATTTATATATGTCGGACATGTGAATATGATTTCACCTCGTCTGATGGAAAACTAGAGGTGAAGTTACAGGAATGAGAGTCACCATTATAGCGATAACGTTAGAATGGTTCCTATAAGCTTGACCGAATCATCGGAAGCTTTTTCATAAACTGCTTGAAGAACTCGAAATTGTGAGGCGAAATATTATTTATCAACACTCATAAAGAATTCCAAGTTGGGGTAATAATATACATCTTAAGTATGATTTGGACACGTAGGGAGGAAGAACGCAAGAACTTAACGAAACAGATTTATGAAACGAGAGGCAACCAATGATGTATTGTAAACTGTAGATGGGTTGTCTGGACTCTGAAATAGCAACAAGAAATAATGACTTTGGTCATCATTTTACGCACTAATCAGCGACGCGACTGAACGCTAAGGAAAAAAATACATCAGTCTTTAATAATAAATTCGTAATAAAATTATTGCTGATATAAATAATAATTAATTCATATAAATTAATAACATGGACGTATTTATTAGTAAGTAGCTATATTTTTTTATATTTAGTGTTCGCGCCATTTTTAAAAGCCGCCTTTTTCCTGCATGACGTATTTTTAGTTTATAATACATCATTGGAGGCAACCCGGCGTACGTATGCTAAGACAGGTCGAGGACATCTTAAAGAAAGGCCAGATCAAGTGTAATAGAAGAAGTAAGAAAGGAAAAGAAGAAGAGAAGAGGTTGAAACATGTGGTATATGCCTACCCTATTACGAAAGAGACGTATCTGCATATATGTATGTTCAGACAACACTATTTAAAACCCCACTTAAACAACAAAGAAAACAATTCAACCTCACACAGACCTTCCAACTAAACATCAATGAAATACAATCACAGTTATTCGTCCCAAACGATACCTTATTCCTCCCACAACCAATAACATCGCGATGTACTCCTAACATTACCTCCTAAACAAACAACTGGTATATTAAAGGTGATGATCTTGATTGCTACAGGAGCTGTGACATTGAGATGAAGTCATACGTATTTGCGACTATTCGCCATCTTGGACAGACAGTAGGCCACTGTGTCGGTAGATGGTAATGATAAGCTATCAGTGATATACACTGTGTTTGTATGTTTTGTTTTTAATTGCTGCTATTATTTGACGGGCAAGGAACAGGTTGTGTCGGTCATTGGGGATTTGAAACTGGTTTACTTGGATATTTAATGTTACAAATATATTTATTACTAGGTATATGTAATTTGGGAGGAATGTATGAAGTGATGTTTGGTGCTCAGTTACGCTAGAACGACTTGATTGATTTGGAATCGAGAATTTATAGTCCGAAATATGAAAAATAGTTGCCAAGAGAAAGTGTTGGGTCTCTCACTGTACTTAGTCAATATGACTGTCGAGTTATACCCACTATCCTGCACCAGTTTTGTCACCGCTAGTGGCAACACTGGACGCTAGGAAGTCCTTTGAAAAGCTGTCGGAAAACTGCAATCTGGGAATTTCTGTTAGAGCCTAGCCAAGATTTTTTTAGCTAATATATTAAAATTAATATAAAATACTTTTCCATCCATTAAACAGATCGTCGTTCTATTACGGATCTTAGGTTAATACAGGCCATGTTAAGACTCGCTCCCAATTAAAGTAAATTCCGGGAGTTAAATAACACAATAAGCCGAATATGGGTGAATGGACACTCCAACCTTCCCCGTTAGGCATGTACAGGCGTGATTATACCTATGTTTACGTGCAAAATTATTCATTAACAAGCCCGATTGTGCGAACATTTCGGTTCACACTGAATTTTGCGTCAACAATGAGATGTTTTTGCTTATAACACTTAAAACATAAAGTTATATAGAACTGTTTATAATATAATAATTACAATAGCATGCAACCATTGACCTGGGGTTATTCACATATTATGATATCTTTGTAAAATAACAAGATTGTGTCATAATTCGTTAATTGTTATATGGCTCGTGGTGACGGAGAAAAAATACAAGTATCATCACCCCATCTCATCCGAAGGGTGTCGTAAGAGGGGACTGACGGAAAAGCCAGCGTAGCAGCAATCGGCCAAAGCTTCCGAACATTGAGAGAGGCCTATATCCAGCAGTGGACTATGATAAGCTACTTGATTAATTGATAATATATTGACATGCTGCTTCGTAAATGATTGAAAAAACCTAGAATGGATCAACTGCATATCTTCCCAGGTACATAAATCGTAATAGGATATTTAAGGATTTTAAGGGCCTATATTGGGGTATATAATAGTTACCAGTTTATTATCTTGACCCCAAGTTGAGAAGGAAATAAGGCCCTGGCGTGTATTTTGGTTTGATTTAAATTTATAAATTGGTTAATTTGAGATTCTCCACCGTCGTGGTGCGCCGTGCTATTCTCTAAAGACACCCATATTGTATACATATTGTGACATGACTGGATTCATCATAATATGCCGGTAACTATATATCATCACTTTAATCTGCTAGCCTTCTGACACTGACACTTATTATAGGCAGTCCATGCTCACTAATAGTGTTATCTTTTTAATTAAAAGTCATCAAGAAAGTATTGAAGATGTTTTGCCAAAAATTACGTCAGATTATAAATTCTCAAATCTCCCGTTTTGGCACCAGGCCCCTTTTGGCGCAAAGATTTATATTTAGAACAAGTTTTAAAGAATATTAATGACATGGAGATGACAGGGCAGATACTAAAACCTACAACAAACCCACACTAGCATCAATACAATTCCATTTTTAATCTGTAGCAATACATTTTTATTACATTTTACATTTGGTTTTGACTGTTGCAAATTCATATCTTTCGTTTTAGAAATTAATCTCTCATACCACCATATACTAGTATGACTGAAAATAAGTTTAAATTATGTAAAAAAGCATACTATAGGACAGATGACTATCTTATAGACATATGTCAGGCTTGAGCTTGGTGCAGGCACTTCGTAAAATGCTGTAGTTACGGCATAATACCTTACCTGGAACGTGACTTTTTTTGCCACATTTTAACTTAGGTTACTTATTTTATTTTAAGTTTTATATACTTTTGTTCATTCAGACACGAAACAAAAATAGATTGGCCCACGAGCCCCCACATTTATATCCTTAAATATAAATATTGTACGCTGACGTCTTAAAAAATGCCACAGTGTAGTTTGCTGCGCCGAAGAGTTAAGTAGAGAAGAAAAGGTAGGTATGAAGTCCCGTACAGTCTATTCAACATCATCAGTAATTTTCCGGTTAAGATCAAAGTTTGCATTTAGGAGCCTGAGGTTCGCTTATTGTTTTTGTTTTGTATTTTGACTTTTCCGGTAACGACTGCCGCCTAACCACAGAAATAATGGCCATGTGAGCGGGAAACGCGAGGCAACTTATTAGACAATTCCTGTCCTATGAGACAGGAACTTTCGAACGCCTCCTCGGTACTGCCCCTCTAGACAAGTGGCAATTTGCTAGCTGGCAATTTGTTTGGTGGAATAGAATGACGAATATATGGGATTTGGCGTATATGACAGTCGTTAACGCATGTCAAACGCCGGTTAGCGAATTGCCACTTGTCTAGAGGGGCTGTTAAGAATAGCTTGTAATATTATGGTTAAAAATAACGTAAATATGCCATATTGTGCTATTTCCAACTGTATAATAAAATTGGAGAGCTAATTTAAAAAATAAACATTTTTTTTATCTCTCGTGAGTAATTATTTACAGGGCCGTCTTAACCGGGGGTTCAAGGGTGCGGCCGCACCCGGGCGCGTAGCCCGAGGGGGCGCAGGCCGAGCTCTATATTATATCAATTTTATCAAGATATCTTCGAAATTGACAAACTAACATCCCCTGGCCCTATCCCCTCCTCTACCCCCTTTTTCGTGATCAAAGGTAGCCTATGTTTGTTCCCAAGCTTTAAATTATCTCTGTACCAAATTTCACAATAGACGACATTCATGGCCCTACTCCCCCCTTTTATCGTGAAAAGGGGGGACCATTTTCGCGATAAACGGTAGCATATGTCTGTTCTCAAACTCCAATTCATCCTTTTACCAAATTTCATCAGGATATCTTCAAGTCTGACAAACTTTCATCCCCTATCCCCTTAAACCCCCTTTTTCGCGATTAAAGGTAGCCTATGTTCGTTTCCAAGCTTTTATCTCTGTATTAAATTTCATCAGGATATCTTCAAAAATGACTAACTTTCATCTCATGGCCCTACTCCCCTCTTCTACCCCCCTTTTCGCTATGAAAGGTAGCTTATGTCCGTTACCAAGCTCTAATCCACCTCTCACAAAAATAAATGAAACATCAAAAATTTATTGCGTTTTTTTGTTGACCGGGGGGAGGGGGCGCAGTCTGAGCTTCGCACCCTGGCGCTATATAGCCTTAAGACGGCCCTGATTATTTACAGTGAAAAAGTCGCCATGCGTTATATACAAATGAACAATGCTTATGGCCGATTTGTCCTAATATATTTCGCTCCTAACTCTAAGAGGAAAGTTCAGGCGCACAGACTTAGAGATGAGGTTCACTTGAGCCTTCCCATCAAATATACGTGTAATAAAATATTATCAGATCATTGTAAGTTAATGTTTCGATCAAATTCATAAAAAATAAAGATTTTTTTGCGTATTTGACATAGTTGGAGAAATGAAAAGCATAATAATATAAACAAAGTACATCCAGTGCCAACTGACTTCTTTCTTCAATGGTTCACGAAAATAGTTTACCTCACACAGAGGTTTCTTTATTGGTAAAAAGTTTTCTTTAGGGTTATCTACGAGAACAAGGCTATCTACTATGTTAGTGTTAGCTACGCTTTTCAATATCTCTACCTTTTAAGTCATAAATAGTTCTCTTTATTGAACACTATTTTGTTAAATTTATTCTGTTTAACATTTAGCAAATAATAATAATCTCTTCGATTTTTTCACGTAAGGTGTTTTAATTAGAAATTCATCATCAATGACCATTTGAAGAATGGTAAAACATAATGCCGGAATGAACCATAATGAATAAAAGCATCATATGGGTTACCAAAATGTTACATTTTCATAGAAATTTTATTAATCTTATACCTACTTAATTTAACTAAGGAATTCTTTTGTTTTAGGTTATGGTGATATACCACAAACCTCCACCAATTAACATTGTATATACTTCTACAATATACCTCTATCATAGAGTAACTAAAAATACTATATTTGATTTCTGCCACTCACCACTAGCACCAGCTCGAGTAGATCCTACTCCTCACCACCAGGAGAGACAGGGTCGGTTGGTGCACTAGACCGCGGTAGACTCGCGGGCGAGCGCGATTGAGACTGCGGAGGTCGCTAGATGAAACAATCGCTCGATCTGTACCGATCTGCGCCCACGCAGCCTCCGCGAGCAGATGGCGAGATTTTTTATTGGTAGTTGCAAATTTTTGTAAATAAAGTAATTGTTTTTAGACTTGTTGGCGACGAGTGCTAACTTTCAAGGTTTATCTATTGAAGATGTTAAGTAGTGAAGTAATGTTGACACTCGCGTGTACAGTCGACAAAGGAGACACGGGCGCACTTTTTCATATAAAGTTGTATACGTAGTATACGTGCAACCGCATCTTTTTTGTCGATTGTACAGTTGACAAAATCGATAGTGTCCCACCTTTTCATACAACTTTATATATAAAGGTCGGATACTATCGATTTTGTCGACTGTACATCAGCCACTCATGCCGAGGTTTCTTGGCTAAATCCGGCTCAACAGGAATATAAGGGCGGTATCTGTGCATGGCGTAGCGGGGGAGCGAGTTTGGTTCCCGCTCAATGCTAATATTTGTATGCATGAATATTTCTATTTGCATAGGTCTAGATATTTATATGATGATACTATCATACATATATATATGATATACTAGCTTTTGTTAACGCTGGTTAACGCTGTAATATCGGCTATCGTTATAAATTTCACGTAAAATCTACTGAATGGACTATAATGAAACTTCACAATAATATAGCTTATACATCAGAATAACACATAGGCTACAATTCATAAGGATATTGTGTGAATTGTCACGATAACCGATATCCACGCGGGCGGAGCCGCGGGCCAAAGCTAGTAATATATATGTCAGTCAGTATCTGGTAGCGAAGTACTCGAAATTTCAAAAATGATGAACATTTTGAGTATTTTGTTTCACACACCAACACTGTGCATGTATTAAAATACAAAGAACTCAAATTGATGTTATACAACAATATGTAAGATTATTGTGAGTGCTTTGTGTCATAAGTCAATACCACCGTGCATGTGCAGTCAGTTTTATATCGTTGCAAAGAAATAAAATTAATACAAATAACTTTATACTTTAAATAATAACAAGGTTCATCTAGTTATGTTAATATATCTACTGTTGAATTTTACTGGTAAGTCTATTGAAATCAAATTGGTCTTTTAAGTAAGCCTAATGGGATGAATATTCCCGGTAGACTACTGGTAAGACTAGACGGTAGTACAACTGGGAATATCCCAGAATACCTTTTTATTATGATCATTTTGAGTACTTTGCTGGTCAAGGTCGTTCTGTTGCTGGCTGTACTGCGATATACCTACTGCACATAACTGGTTAGTTATAAAATCTTCACTATAAGTAACTTGTGATTTTCCATGACATTGATACAAACGCTGACATAACTACAAACTGAGAAGCAACAAATGACAACTCCAATATTAATTTATCGCGTTGTTTCTCCATAACGGCATGATTTACGAGCCGCGTGTGTGGCTGCATTTAGCACACAACTATAAATATCTACTATTATTCATGCTGTTATAAAAACACTATTCATTATGCTAATATCTTGAAATATTGTACTTTTTGCGTAGACGCTTTAGAAAGACGACCCGCGTTGAAGTCTCTTGTTCAAGATTATTTTCGTTGGCGATTGTTTCAGTGTTGAGATAACAAATAAATAAATATTCCACAACATTTCACACAACGCTATCTAGACCCATGGTAAGCATAGCTTAACTAGCTTGTGTTATGGAATCCAGAATGCGGATATACATACTTAGATACTTTTTTCTTTTTTGTAAATACATACATAATATACATAGAAACACACCCTGACCAATGCAAATATACATATTCATGCATACAAATATTTACCACTGAGCGGGGATCGAACCCGCACCTCCTGCGTAGCAGCCGCGTTCACTACCGCCACTGTCGACTCTTACGAGACTCCTTAATAAAAGGTGTTATATTTGCAGGTTTTAAGTGTGTTTGTTTGCTTGCTTCTTTATTCCATCAGCTTTCAAGTGTCTATTTTATTACATTATGTATCAGATACCGTTAGAATTCTTACACCTTCCCAAGTGGCACCAGTTACAAAATTTTAATGACTTATTTTTGGCAGGACGTTCGTTTTTTTTTTATTTATAGCTTATCCAATTATTTTGTTACTG
The DNA here is from genome assembly GCA_949126895.1 of Eilema caniola. Classification (NCBI taxonomy): domain Eukaryota; kingdom Metazoa; phylum Arthropoda; class Insecta; order Lepidoptera; family Erebidae; genus Eilema; species Eilema caniola. The sequence continues at coordinate 25,352,528 of OX421472.1, forward strand.
TGAAATATCGTGAAATTGTTCAGATTTTTGTTACCATCGTCTTCATTTAGACGTTATCCTGAATGCATCCGAGGCCAAGATGCCCTCGGAGCTCAGGGTCCGCCTTCCGACTCTTCCTCCTCCACTTCGCACGATTTTGGGCGTCCATAGTAGTAAGACCATTGGCATTTTATACACATTTTTATAAATTTATTTTACCAATCATGACAAAACGGCTTTTTAAAGTCTTACCTTAAAAAGCCGCTTGCTTCTGGTCTGAAGTAACGCTGTATTCACTACTAGGTACCCCCGGAGGGTTAGGCAGAGGTGAATTAACACCTACATATTTCAATAATCGTTGTATTCGGTCCCACGAAATGAGGAGTGAGCCTATTGCAGTATTCTGGCACTACTGTTAACTCGAATTATGCATGTGAGGCTGAGTCTGGTCTGATATTATAATAATAAATGAAACGGTTGTATGGAAAGTTCGTATAAGATTCATTTACGAGTTTGTACCCAGGTAAAACCGGGACAGTCAACCGGAACATTCAACAACACCAGTATATTTTAAGCGTTGATATGAACATTTTTATACAACATGGAGTACGTTATAATGAGGACAATGCCATTAATTAGCCCAATGAAGTTTAATTTGAGCACTAAATACAAATTAATTTACATAGATAATAACAATGATAGTCCGTCGGAGTGAGGTGAGGTGAGCTCACACGAATGAACGATACATTTTTATTACTTTCGTCGAAATAATCGTGAGAAAACATGTTTTGGACATAATAAATTCATATGTAGGTACTGAGAAAAAAGCACCCAGCACTAAACTACTACTAAACCACCCACCGAAACTCAGAATAAGAATAATTTATTTGCCTTTAAACACGGTAACACGGATCTTACAATATGTACAAGCACAGCATGTTTAGCCGCAGACTACAGCATGCAAACCTTCAATTAACAATTTTATTAGTTACTAGCGATCCGCCCCGGCTTCGCACGGGTGGTAAAACCATTCCTGTGGAAATGCAATAAAGCCTATGTTACTCAGGGTGAATGTAACTTTTAAATGGTGAAAGAATTTTTGAAATCGGCACAGTGGTTTTTGAGTTAATTCATTACAAACATACAAATCTTTTCTCTTTATAATAGTAGTATAGATTAAAATATTATATTATCAATCAAAATAATTATGAACGTCAGAATTATTATAATATAAAATTAAAAAACATGGTCACAACTATCAATTTAAATGGATTTATAAGAATTAGTTATTGAAATTAGTTATTTTAGTGTCATAAACTCTTTTATAGTGTGAAAGCATTTATCTGTGAGCCATTACTTTAGAGATTGTGAAAAGCGTGTAAACGGTACCTACCTAATTCACTAAATTCTTTTGATATCTTAATAAATACCTGGATACACATATAAACTTGACATCATCATGGGTAATAAGAGTTTACTTGGGTCTCTGGATAAATATTTTTTAAACTCACATACCTTTTCAAACAAATTTGGGTGTCTTTTTACAAATACACCAAATTCATAAATGTATATAGATGTCAGCTATTTGGATTGAATTAGGTATATGTATCTTGACCTCAATTACCTTACAAAATGTACTCTTTATGCGCAGTACCTACGTTTTGGATGACTTTTGAGGATAGCACGAGGTTCTATGTAGAGGAACTGAAATCAACCAATTATATGTTATATGAAACCATTTTTTCAAACCAACCAAAATTTCCATCGTGACTTGGAATTAATATATATGCCGGGAACTTTACTTAGTACAAGAGAGCTATTACAGATGTTGATTAATCTCTGTCTATCCCCTGAACGATACACAGGTGTGAATATTGTTATGTCTGTTTTGTATTAAAACTGGAATTTTAATTGAGATGACAGTAATCGAATTTTATAGAACCCATTAAAATTTTACGTATTAGCATAATCTAACTTTTTTAGACATTATTATCAACCAAAAAACCTAATCATTAGCATATTAGCATGGCAGGCTTTAAATTATTATAAGAAAATAACAGAAACTAGTTTAGAGCTATTTATAGATAGTGTTACCATAGCCTCAACTTATATATTCAAGCTTATAAATCCCCCAAGAGGTAGATAGAGGTCTACTAACATCCTAATTTCGCTAATTTTGATTTTCGGGCCCATGAAAGGGGAACGTGCGTTGACAACCGGGCACTTCAACGACACCCGCGGAAAGAGGTGGGTTCCCACATTCTACTCCACTGGGAACGACTGCCATATATGTTCGCATGGCAACCGGGACCGACGGCTTAATATGCTCTCCGAGGCATGACCAGACCAATGCAAATACCTATATTCATGCATACAAATATTTGGATTGAGCGACGATCGAAGCCACGCCTCTTGCGTAGCGACCGCGTTCACTACCGCTACGCTACAGAAACTATGCCGTGTGAGTGATAGATTATAATTTGAATTAAATTTTTAGGCTAAATATTCAAATCGAATTAAAGAGTAAAAATTTAATCGGTTTAGGCGGGGTTCGAACCTGCGATCTTTGCCTTACAAGTGCAATGCTTTGACCACTAAGCTACCAGACCCCGCCCTTACCAATTCAAATTGTTCGATCTATATCTGTCTTTGAGGCGACAGTGGAGCATCTACCGACATTCTTGCGAACTATCGGAACCAATGACCGCCTAGACCGATTCAATTTTTTCTCTTTTATTTGATAGATTATACTCTAGAATAGCACAATATGATACATTTTATCTAGCTAGAACCGCAGGCAGCAAGTAATATTCAGATTCATAAAAGATACATTACCTATAACCTCGCCAGGTGGTGATTATATCCATAAATCGCTTGACTTTGTAAGTTATGTCCTAACGACCTAGCTGATATAATCATATCTTCACAGATGCACCGGCGTGGGTGGCCGGTAATACGAGAGCCTAGCTTCCAACGACTAATGTGACAGTCTTTACATGCCTGATTGATTGCTTGTCTGCTGCAGATCTGACGAGATAGCTCGCTAATGGAGCAGGCAATGAAGGGTAAGCACCGAGTAGGTAGCTTATCTCGTGAGGAGACTTGTAACAGTAATTACTGAATTAGTTACTATTTGAAGCTTCTACGCGTATTGAATTACATTAGTGAAGCAAGCTGAATAACAAATATTTTTCATGTCCTAGCTTAGTTGCACAGGAGTCTGCCTTACAATCGAGAGTTTCCAGGTTTGAATTCCGATGATTACATTAGCGACGTGAACCCAATCTTATTAACACAAGCAAATTAACTCAACTGGAAATGAAGCTTAACGGGCGGGTATAATAGAAATATCAGTTAGGTACTAGTTCTAGGATTTAAAGCCACACCTTATGTCAAATATAAAACATTTCGACATTTCATTCCATTCATACAGTCATTTACTGCATATGTTTACCCAACTCCAAAAAGGAAGAGATGCTCAATTCATGAGAATGCTCTTTTTCGTTGCTTTATCTTCGTAATTACCCACCCTTTCACCATAAAGCCTAACTACATCATCCATAAGACATTGTTAAGTCTTAACCTTCTGCCTACGCTAATATTCATGTCGGCTCTCGTACACGTAACCCTACGAGTGCAAACCCGATAATTTGACATTAAAGATATATTACATTGATGCTCGGGCCGCACGCCTGTAAAGTCAGGCAATGGGACAGCTAACAGGCTCTCCCGAGCAAGTCAGGCTACACGACAGTCATTAGAGGTACGCGGAACTGGCATAGCTTGTGCGGGGTACACCCACTCAACGTTCAACACACGAGGAAGTACCATAATTGCTGATAAATAGGTATATTTATTGCATAACTTTATTTATATCGTTTAGGTCTTTTTATTAGAATATTTTTCTATGTTCTAATTTTCATCAATTGTCCCTTCTTTAAACACTCCATAGTTCGTCTATGTGTCTGTCCACCTATCTGAAAACACCTTTACTGAGAAAGGATAGAATATCAAAAACTCAAGATTGCAACCTCTCAAAGCTGTGAAAATCAAACTTCAAATTGAACATCCAGAGATGCAGCTATTTAGACAACCACAAGGAATCAAAATATATTTTGTCGACCTGGCATCATGGAAACTGACAAGAAGTATGGCTGTTTCACAAGAAAGGGACGTTTTCCCTTACCTGTGAAATTGAAATTCTTCTCCCGACGAAACGATTTCAGTTTCATAGTATGCTGCTATTTGGAGTGCTCTCTCGTAGGTTCTCATAAGAACCTCCGGTGTACAGGTATAGGGCCATTGTACGAAACCAAAGTATTCCAACTGAAACGTTAAGTTCAAAGCTCAATCCAGTTTAGAACCAGCTTATATTTTTCTTACAATTATTCATTATTTAGTTACACCAAGCCATGAGAATATTTAACTTCTGAAACATATAATGAGACCGTGATGTCCCATGAATATATTTACGTCGCCATTACCGAGTGACCAGTCGCTCCCACCGCGGGAGGCGTCGCAGGCGCATGGGATACCGACCCAGCCATGACATCATTACCCGCCTGTTATTGCTCGGGACATTTATCTTGGACCTAAAATATGCTCTATAGGCGCAACACTTTTCTTGGGAGTCTTTTGAGGATTGCACGGGGTGCTTCGGCGGTGGACGAGCTCTATTCACCTGGCATAGAATATTACAAAACAATCGGCGTGCGCTAGGGCATCGTTTGACTCATGACTTAGGTCGAAGATACGTATCCCCTGGTATACTTACAATGATTAATTCAATCATTGTGCACTTAGTGTGTGTTTGTAAACAAATTAGTATGCTAATTGAGTTCATGTGTAGTAGACTAGATAGTATTAAGAAAAATATACTCGAGAGTAAAATTCTGAGAAGTCATTAGTGGTGTGTTGTGATAATCTTGGGCTCTCCAGATTCTAAAAAATTTGTCCCTTGAACATGTTTTTTTTTAAAACGTTAAAGATTTTTATATTGATATTATCACAATAAGAATATGTTGATAGGTTTATATAATTAAGTAACAGCTTCAGACAGCAGGTACCTTGAGTAGGCACTGAATAAATTAATAAGCGACTTCTCACAACTTTTACGGTAGAACAACTGAGGCGAGACTTGGTTTTTTTTACTACTAATTTTTAGCAAGGATAAATTATATTTTCTTTTAGGAACAGACGTAAACCCAAGAAAAGAGGAATGTATTGAGAGAAAGAAGAAATGGCCAGGACATGATGTCTGACAGGAATGTTTGAAAGAGATTGACAAGTTGTGTCGACCCCAAATAATCGAGACAGGGCAAGTAGATCACATACATGATGATGATAGCTCCATGCTTGTTGATCAATAAAGAAAGTAACTTTACTATATAATAAAGTGTCTGCAATAAACAAACAGTAATATAATTAGAAGATAGTGATAATTGGCCTCACGTTATTACTGTCTAATCAAACGAATTGTGTTGGGACAGTATAATACGTATAATGAGGTTTACGAGCATGAGAAGGGACTTATATTACGTCGTGGATCTGTTTTATATGGTTTGCCCTCGGGCCTAGAGTTTCTCGAAGTTTAGACACCTTTAGAATGGACTATCCATAGCCACTATAGATAAAACAGGATAAAACAGCAATAATCTGCTGAACATCAGCCTTAATTGAGTTGAATGAACAAAATGTCAAATATTTATATTATTAGAACCATACAGCTATACATAATACACATAGTTTTTACCCGACTGCGGTTGAGTTTTTTGACAGTATGTATGTATGTATTATTGTTTGGCACGCTCTGCAGCCTAAACGGCTCGATGGATTTTAGTTTGAGAGGTGTCGTTAGATTTGTATTTACTATGAAAGTGACACTGGGTATATAAAAATAAAAAAAAACAAAATGGCGGACTTAGGTAAAAAAATAATCATACTCAAATTTATCACGTGGGGTATCAAAATGAAGGAAATTAATAGACGATTACAAAAATTTCACCACTAAAAAGTGTAAAATAAAATAAAAATATTAAAAACAAAAATCCGACTGATGTTGAAAAGATCGAAACAAGCTTTACAGCAGGCGGCACCTATTCGCAAATCTCAAACCCGATGAAAATTTATGGTATAAAGCTTGTTTCGATCTTTTCAACATCTGTCAGGTCTTTTTTTTGCTTATTTACAAAACATTGTGACACAATCGTTAATAAAATAGAAAAGAATAATCAATGTTACGACACACGTAAACATATGTCAATCCAATACATTGATTATTGTATTCTATTCTACTAACGAATTGCCACTTGTCTAGAGGGATAGGCAGTATGTGGCAATAAATTAGAATCGGTAATAAACACGTGCTGTGTGCGATAGACAGATAGTGTTAGAACACGTCTGTTTTTACGACATTGCACCTCACATGCTGCTCTGTGCCTTGCGGTAATGGCTTATACTACAACTATCTAGAAAAGGTCACGACGCCATTACACAAGCTATAGCAGATCTTGTTCGATTGTTATCAGCTAGCGATCGATAAGGAGATGTTTAGCAACTAATCGCGACAGTATTGCGACAGGAAACTCTCAAATCTGTTCCCGTAAGTATCAGATAAGACGACTAAGTTTCAGCGACGAAGGGTGAAATAAGGGAAGCCGACAAAACTAATTCAATCTAGTTTATCAGGTACCATGGGACCCATTGGGAAGACGGCAGGAAAAGGGTGATAGGAACACTTCGCCACTGTTCAGGTTACATAGGTTGTACGGATTGATTGAAGAATGTAAGAAAAATGTATCACATTACGGCAGTATACAATGATATTCTAAATCTAGGAGAAGTATTATAAATCGTTTTCTAGAACGAAACTCAGCATAGCTTGTAGTGTATGTTGTAGAATATGAATAAACATTATCTCATAGATTTTTTTATTCCTTTCACTTTTAAAACAATTATGAAAGTGAAAGAAGCGAAGGTTGTATGCCAGGATCGTAGCAGGTGGAATAATGTAATGTCTGCCTACCCCACTGGGAAAGAGGCGAACCCTGTTAATCACACCTTACTTGCGTTCAGACATTACGGTGAGCGCTTTCCATTAGACAGCGTTCCGTGTGTCTGATGGGAATATTCATATTAATGGAAGATCTAGAAGTTTTCAATCAGTATGATAATAGACTTGTCACGTACGAACGACTCGCAGCCAGCCAATGAGGGCCTGTATGATAAACAAACAAATATATATATAGATGTAATATTTGCCATTATTCGTGGAGCCCACACGGTACTGATTCATGAGTCTGACGTTAGACACGATTGATTCTGCGCATGCGATGTTAAAAGTTAATCCTCATTAATCAGTACGTTTGTTATTTATTTTTCAACACACTTGCTCATAAAGGGGATACAATTTCATCGCAATTAGCCACATAGGTAATGACACCTGTAAGCAAATTGTGACTTTTTCAATGCTTAATTCACAAGTGAATGACAGTGACAGCCGCGGTAGTCTAGTGGTATGGGTAATGGACTGCTGAGACGAGGTCTCGGGTCCGATCCCAGGTTTTACCATGGCACACACCAATGACTTTTCGATGCTTTTCGAAGTTATGTGTGTATTTATCGCAGGTTAATAGTTGCCCGGTGAAAGGCAATAGGCCCGCCACCTATTACATTGAGACCTAAACATAAACTGGCGAAATGTGGGTGCTAGCACCTCTGTCTACCCCTTCGGGGATATAGGCGTGAGTTTATGTTATGTTATGAGTGACACCTGTCCTCGGCTCTCTTATGACCCTCACCTAACGGATCGTGGTTCAATAGCGCCTCACTGGTAATCACCAACTTTATCCACTTGTACTATAATGAACTAATACCTATATGTTAGTTCCCGATGGAAGAGAATTCACCCCTTCTCTTCCCGTGGGTGTCGTACAAGGCGACTAGGGATAGGGCTGTTTTCCATCCAACAGTAAACATACAGCCCAAGACCAAGTTTCCCCTTTTGACGGCAATAGGCTCGCCCCCTATTTCACGGGACCGAAAATCATATTTGGGGAAATGTGGGTGACAATGTACCACTGCCTATCGCTTAGGGGATTTATGCACTTATTTATTTCATTTACGGGTAATGCTAAACGATTTAATAAACTTAGTTTTATATGGGTAAACTCGGTTTTATCAATAATTTTTAAGTACAAATAGAAACAGCGAAGCCCCACAAAGATAATAATAGTTAGTTTATCAATAAACTTTTATTACCTTTACAGACTAATACTCCTCAAAAAATAATTCTGGCGATGGTGATGCCTATAATGAATTTTGCTAAAGAGGCGAATATGTTGCATTTTGGAACTTCTGTTAACCATCAGCTTCAAAAAGGAGCGAAGGCCATCTTGAAGAAGTTCTTGTCAATCACTGAGGTCCTTGTTTCCATTACAAAATGTATGTTAGAAAACAACATTCCACGCACAAGCAATACCTTGCAAATATTGCAATACCATTTTTCTGCGAATATTCGTTTGAACAAAAACACACATGGAAACTGATTCGTTCCATCCCAGCGATTGCTCTAAAGACTCTTCAAACTAAATACAAAATTGTTAACACACATACGCATTAGGCAGACTGAGAGGTCCGACTTGTACTGAGATACTAAGGGGCGCCCACGACTTCATATGCATGGACTGAGTTAGACTTTCATACAAACTACCATCCCCTGTTTTGAACCCAAAAGGGAGTTGATTTCTAAGTATACATTATTCACACTACCTATAGAGCATAAATTTGAAGTCTCTTACTTCAAAAATGTAGGACTTTCATGCAAATTTTCAACCCCCGTTTAACCCCTTAGGGGTGGGGTTTCGTAAAACCCATTCTTAGTGAATGTCTACACTCTATAATAAACCTACCTGCCATATTTCAAGTTTGTTGATGTTATAGTTTCTGAGATTTCATAATTTTTCAGTGAGAAGTATTTCACTTTTATACATTGAAGATTGGAGAGAGTCAAAAACTTGATAGATAGCCTGCTTCTTGTATAGGTTCAAGATTTATAAAAGCGTGAAGTATTATTCAGGCACACGCTTATGGAGTCGTTATAATTCGTCAATTGCATATCTTACGCTATACACTATAATTATAATAATTACAGGTTTTTATATTCATTTGGTGAGCATATTGTTTTTTGGAGCGTGTGGGTGGCGCTTTGTTCGGAGTGTCTGACACTGAAATTTTGGAATATATGAGTCTTGTTATCTAGAACGTACAAATTAAAACAACTATACGTACTTTTTAACATTATTTGTTAAGAAAATTAGTCGTTGTAGAATAATCTGCTTTCTATGGCGAAGAAGATGCTATAAAGCATATTATTTAGAATTTGTATCTGTTTGTAAACTCGTCATGTGAAAACAGCTGAGAGTATGAAATCTAACCCTATAAAGGATTCAGAATTGTAGGAGGATGAGTATCCAGTGATAATCATGATTTGGTAAAATGACAAATGTAAATTGTCAAAGCTCATAACGTTATTTTAAAACTTAACCTCGACTCAGAACTCTGGGTCCCGTTTCAATTGCTCAATTGGTTTATTTTATCTAATAGCTGTTGATCGTAGCCACAATTTCACTCGCAGGGAATTTAGATCATGTTACGGCAACCTATAAGAACCTATGCTTGGAATAACAAGTAGTTTATTCTAGACTCTAATCAATCCCTATACGGGATACCTTTTTAATTTCAGTTAGATCCGTTTAGCTATTGAATAAGAAGCATCATGTAATCTTCCCAAACTTGCAGAGCTTAAGCGGCTTCACACGCTATTTGTAGGTTATATGCGTAATATGCGTTCCGGCTATGTTATACTTTTAGTCAGAGGCCTTAAGGCAACAAAAGTAAAATAGAACTGTGTCCATTCTTGGTCTGTCAAACCGAAAAACTCAAATGTAAACTAAGATATTGACTGGCATAACATAACATCGCTAATATCCAATAAGTGTTATGTTTATAACTGGTCTCGCCGCTGCGTGGGAACAGTGTTATGTTATACAACATCGCGTAAGACCCCGACTGGATCTGCGACTAGACTCGCATTGCAAGTTCACAGCTATAGACCTTCAGGTTGCATCGGCGATATTCAATACTATGAATAATTTTGCTTTTTCTGTAATTAATGATGTTTACCTAGTTATGTTTATAAATACAATACACTATAGGCAAAGCTTAGAGGTTGAGAAATCACCAGTTCCATTCGAAAGGTCCCGGGTTCGAATCATGGCACTTCTAACTGCAATGTAGCTTAGATAGAAAGAACATAACGTTAACTCAATCAGATGGATAACGTAATAACGTTATCCATTTGATTGAGAAACACGAGGCAAGTGTAGAAAAAAAAAACATTTTTTTTGTCATGATAGAGTCAAAGTTTACCAATAGTTAATGAGAAACTTACTTATAGGTACAAGAAGATTGGTATCTTGTACCTAAATCAAACGTAAGATACATTTTTTAATTCTCACCTAAGTTCACTGAGTTATGCCTATAACAAGATATTCTAGGTAAGGTTAAATTGGTAAAATTTGCTTCGTTTGACATTGAAGACCACATTTACATATGAGGAATTTAGATACCTATCAAATGATCGCAACGTGATTGGTGTTTATAATGCCAGCTGATAACTCAGCTTGGTTATAGGAATGTGAGATGATCACACGAGCAATAAAACTTGACAAATGTTCGTAACGCTACCTACAAATGAATCCAGATTTTGTTAGAACCGAGTAAACAAAGTCATTAATATTATAAATAAGCTTTTACCACCGATGATGTATAAAATTGTTATTTTAATAATCGTAATAGAATATAGGTATGTATACTTAAATCAAGTTTTAGTATGTTCTGACATTCAATTTCTTTATGACTGTAGAATTTCCTTGCATGTGCTGAATTAATATAATTATTGTTGTTACACTACAATAATTACTAACTACCCATATTGATACCTAATGTGAAATTTAATATTTTCATGCCATGAATTGGTAACTGTACTGCACAAACGATAATAATAACACCTGTATAACCACATTTAAGCAAATAAAATGAATTTGAAATTTGGTAGCTTCACAAGGTCTTCAATATTGCTTGACTATTGGAGTCCTGCAGGGTTGAATTATTGGACCCTACCCTAAATACCTACTAGAGATCGTAAATTTTACTCAAAGAATCTGCATTCATATATTTTTAGATACTGACTGCCACATTCAGTAATCGAATCAACTAAAATTCGAAAAATTATCATATGTATTTTTATAGCATCAATCGATAGGGTTAATCAAATGGAACAAATCTCTCTAGCAAAATAGTAAATTAAATAAATGAAAATCCTTTAATTCAAAATTTCACCCTGTATAGGAATTAAAATTATCAATCTATAGGTAAGTGTTCATAAAATAAACCCGTTTATATTGTTAACGATGATAAACGAAATTGTTAAGAATTTATTAAGGAGGTATTAAAGGCACTAATTAAGTGAGGTACCTAATTAAGGTAATTAACATAGGTAATGTAACAATTCGGGAGAGTAGGGAGTAGATTTTACATATTTTATACTTTTCCTTTTGAACCATTTAAATCACTTTGTAGGTACAGTCGACAAAGGAGCAGTTTTGCATATAAAGATATATTTAAAGGTGCAACCGTATCTCCTTTGTTGACGGTACCTACTCCTACAACATGTTTTTTGAGTGTAAATAATTTACCGTACCTTATTACAATTTAACAATAAAATTATGACAGCACTTGTCAAACAGTCGTCAGATTTCTAAATACCCTCCGTCATCGAATAGGTAGTTTACCATATACTTTTCGAAGATAAACGTGTATTGCCTATTATAAGTGTTATGTGGGTGGATCAGGTATTAAACCGAACCATGACTAACGCTGGGACCTAGCATTATCCTTGTGTTTATTGGAACTTGAAGACGCACAAAAATCATTAACAACGCTACCTTGATATGACTCAGAATCATATTTAAATGGTAAACATAAGCATTGTTTGTTCACTAAACAAGTTAGATATAAAAAGTGTCCGAAATCGTCAAATGAAGTTAAATCGAATACATAATAAGAATCGGATGGAAATAATCCAAAAAGTAGGGCTCCATTTATGATGTTCTGTACAATATTACTGTAGGACAAGAATCCAACTAGCAGGTGTGCAAACATGAGCATAAGAACAGCCATGCCCTGCCGCACACCTAGATGCAAAGATATTTGTTATGTTATGATGACAACACGGGACAAAGCGGGCGCATTCCGCTAGCGAGACAAATACCGACATAAGCAAACAACGACCGGACACCTAAACATTCGATGATAACATCCATATTACTCATACCTTTAAAATTTACGTCGCTTTAATCAACCGTATTCAAATTCTTCAAATAAAAATTGATACTGTAGAATTTTGAACTCTGTAACCGAAGGTGGATACGTGTGCCTAATTTATGCGTGAACACGTTTAAAAAATACAACTGTCAAAAAGGACGCGAAGGCGCTCAGCTGAGCGCAACAAAACTGATAATGTGAGTTGACTGAGTTGAGACATGTTCCAACTTACCTGTGTCAAGCACCGCCGCTGCTGCTACAACCGCCCGTTACCATTTAAATTTAAAACAATTCGCTCTGAACTCGATATCTTCCGGCACAGTTTATTTTCCACCTTTATGTTAATTATAACTTAAATATTAACAGTTAATGAAAGCTCACGTGTTATGCTAAGCGTTAATGTTAGTCGCTATTATTCTGTATGGTCAGTGTCTTCGCGAAGTCGTTTCGTTCGTGTCGGCCGCTCGGTATGCACTTTTGGGGTCACTCGGGGTCGATTGGTTTTATTGTGTTTTTTCGCGTGGTGCGGCTCACTGGCGAGGGCGAGGGGTACATGCGTGCGGCGCGGTTGGCGTCCGAGCGATCACTGACTGGCTGCGCACGCGCAGAGTACCCGGCACTGCCCCGTCCAGCCGGTCGCGGGATGCGCGTGCGCCTCCTACTCCTCCCTCAACCTTCTCCTGGAGGCTTACGTGCCCTAAAAGATAAAACACTTATCGAGGCGCGTTCCAAGAAAGCAACGTACAATACACGTCTACAACTCTAATTAGCCTAAGTGTGTTATTTATTTTGATGTGATAAAAGCTTGTTTTTCGATAGGTAACGTTTATGGACTAGTCTAGTCGAACCGGCACACATTTTTGTGTACATATACTTATCAGCGTCTTTTACCACCATAAAAGTGTCTTCGACATTCTACAGGATTCTGATTTGAATCGTATTGGAAAAATATAAGATGCTCATCAAAAATAAGAATACGAGCCGATCTTGGGAATGCTAAATCATCAATGAAAGTGGTGATTCTGAATACTGATGATTTTTTGGTAAAGGTAAATGTTTGAGGATATAAATTTGAAGACAATCGGTATTGAAGAGTGATGTTGATTGCACAATGGCTAGAGGTAGCGATGGAGATACATTGGACAATGAGTCTCTGGGCTGGGATTTTGCGAACACGTCTAAAGGAATTCGGGTTCAAAACTTCAGATTGTTAACTTTAAGTACTAGATTAATTTTATGAAAAATGTTTAATTTGTCGTTAAAGAATTAATTGTGACAGACCTTTATCAGTGAATAATGTTCGAGGTCGACATCGCGAAATAACAGGTTTTTGTTATTATATCGGCGTTTATTTTGGTTCGAGCTGTGAACACGTTATCGGATAATTTATGATCTCCAGAAAACAAAATTATCGAAAAAAATGTGGTTGCGCAATACAGAGATACAAGGATAAGGACAAACCTTAATCGATTAAGTAGAAAGTATGATAATAAGTGTATCTATCCTGTCTTCTAACAATCGTGGCTCTTTGAGCGGAATGTGAAAAAGCATCTATCGAGATTGTCAAACTCTTCAGTTTGACAATCACGATTTTCGAATAGATCTTTGAAGCATCTATAATTGTGGATTTCGTTTTTAAGTCCTCGCTAAGTGCATATTGATGTCCCTTCATGTAAGGCCTGCACAGCTATCAAGCTTAGTGATAGCAACGATGATTTTGTCAAAATTTCCGACGACAATTAACATTTAGAAAGAAAGTTTATTTTACATCAAATTAAATTACTTGCTTTAAAAATGACTAACTATTGCCCGCGGCTACGCCTGCGTGGATGTCGGATTTGTTGACATTAATGATCACTGTACCGCTCCCTTGAGTAGTAGTGTAATATAAATAGCCTATGTGTTATTCTGATGTATAAGCTATATTATTATAAAGTTTCATTAAAATCTATGCAGTAGTTTTCACGTGCCAAAGTAACAAGCATCCATCCATCTATACATACAAACTTTCGCAATAATTAACAGATACAAATATAAACACTATATACAACCAGGAAAGACCAAAGAATCAAAGTAATCAAATAATATGTTGATCATTTAATAAATCACATACAAATAGCTTGAGGTAAATGAACGATTTTGATATCCTGACCAGACGTACTGACCGACTTATGGTTGGTCACACAGGAGACGCGTAGAATTATTTACCTCAAGTAAGTACTGGACACGATTAACTCCAGTTATCATTCAGTTTAATAAATTAAATAATGCACTTAAACATTCCTTCAAAGAAAGTCACAGATTCGGTAAGTCTAAAATATATAGAATGAGCATTCCATTGATGTACTTGCATACGTTTTAAAAGGTGTAAGAATGAATGAAGGGACTTGTGGAATGCGTAGGTAATTACTGATTGATTTTAAAAATTTCGATGACCTCAAGGCTCTTGAATGTGAATTGTTGGGTTGAATAATGTCCAGGAAGACATACGCTACCAGTCTCATACTTGTTCGATTGTTAAATGTACCATGCTTTATTATTCTTCTTTTCTTGTTTCTATTTCTTAAATTTCCTCCTCCTTTTCACCTCCTACTGGTAACGGGTTACATATTACGATAGTTCACTACATAGCGTAAGACGGGAATAAGTTTGTCTTAGAGTGTTATTAATTAATAAAGAAAATCCATTAAAAATGTTGTTCACATTTTACTTGACGAAGTTCATTGTATAAATGCACTAAGGCAGTTTAAATTGGACTACTCACGATAATCGTGAATTCATCAGCCATCCAGCATCCAGCATACATCTAGTCCTAGAACCTAATAGAAAAAAAATCAACATCATCACAATGATAACCTCAGTTGAATCTAAGGCTTTCACCTCAAATTCACGGACTCGTTTTCAATTTTATGTTTAGGTTATTTAGGCTGTTATGGGAGTAATTACCATATGATCTCCAACACTTAAAGACGCTGGCCTCTTTCGCCAAGTATATACCAGCTACCAGGTGATGTTGGCTTGATTACCCAAGATAGGAACCAAAATACCCGTAATATAAAAGGTTCTACTCGTTGCATTGTTATATAATTAAACTGCAGACGCATAGCCTCATTCAACGCCATAAAAATACCCACATTACAACGGCCATAAGAAGTTGATTCTTAAGAATGTTTATAGCCAATGACTAACGAACTAGTTCATATAGTTCCACCACTTTGGTATGATAGAGTTATGCTTTTTTCAGTATGACTGTAGCACCTTCAAGAACATTCTTCAAGAAGAGCATTAGAAGGTTTCTACATGGTCGGCAGCACGAGTGTACCCCTGGTGTTGCGCCATGTCCATAGACCTCAGTGACTACTTTTCATCAGGTGGGCAGTGACTGCTTCCTAAGTGGTGTAAAAAAGAAGAAATTATGCTGTTTGTGCGAATATTCATTATTATGATCAGAGTTTGACCTCTTTTCTTGTCTACTTGTCATTTTGAATTCTGTATTATGGGACAGAATTTTTTTCTTTTTTTTGAAGTTTTTTGGCTTGGTTACAAGACCTTTAAGCCATGTCTTTATTTAGTTTTGTTTATTCACTTTTCATGACGATGACGATGAGTGATGATTGCCGTGACGATGACGATGAGTGATGATTTCTGCTTCAGTAAAGTTGTGAGGACTTTACTGAAAGCTCCCTCAGGAGATTTGGAACGAATACGAAATGTCACAATTCACTGTAATATCCCACTTTCCTACACTTGTGTGGATTGTCCAAGACGTTACGTCTAAAAATCCACCATTTTTACACATAAAAACTCGAATTCACACCAATTTCGAAAAATAAAATAATACTGCGATATGTGTTTTCCCGCGCTCGCGCCAAAACTCCCATGGGACAGAATTAAATGTCGTAAAGGTTGCCAAGTATTGCAACTTTTTCAATTTTTTTTATTGATGGTAAGACAGCAATTGCTTCTGGAGCAACCAAACAAATGAGGCAAAATAGCTGGAGAGTGAACCTTGGACTATAAATGCAAACAATATTCGGATGAAGAAGAAACAGTAAAAATGGCCTACGACCATCCTACCATATGCAAATAACTACTGAAGAAGAAATAAAGGTCAACTAAACTGTACAATGTTTACCTTGCAAGAGTAGGCAGCGTTGAAATATGACATCATCGGATTCTGACGATCGCCCACCCATCCACCGCAGGATCTGGATTTATCACGTAATGCAATATTTATACGTACAAGGCTATATGGAGTTGAGGACTGCCGCACTGAATGGCAAATACCTTACCAAGTAGGCGGACAACTAATTTCGCCGAAAGAAACCTTAGGCGAGATAGCATCGTTGTACTATCGACTTCGCCTCGGCTTATAACGAATACATAATAGATAACTAAGTCATCCCTGTTTACCTTAATTAACTTTCCTTAATCTATTTCCCTGGAGAGATCCCTCCCTATTGAGTATTAACCTATGAGACTCTATAGCTTCTAAAAAAGTTTTTTTTCCTGACTCCTAGCTAATTTACTGCTAGAAAATCCAACTGATCCGCAATCTGATAATGGGAATAAATAATAAGATGCTTTTTATAACCAGGGGGCAGAATTCAGTATACTTTATAGTTGATAATAATTTCTACTTAAGACAGGGAAATAAACAATTAACTATTTAAATCAAAATAAAAATAGCTGTCAACCTTCATATTAACTTGTGTGGAATATCAATGCTCGGCGCGATGGAGTCACCTTGTTGGAATACATTGGAAATAAAGAATAATTAACATTAATGGAGATAAAAGTACGTAAGGACATAATTAACTAATCTGAAGCAGTATGTGATTAGTCAATTGTATCTCTGTAGTCACTATTAATGACCAGAGATTCTACCTCAAAGTTACTTCCAAGAACGTATATGCAGTGTAGAGTGAACTCCTATTTAACGCAGCTATAACATAATAAAATAAAAAAAGACGGGTTGCACTCCGGGAGTGCCGGCAGAAGTGAAAACTTATTCTCTCTTTCTTTGTTATACAGAGAAAAAGATAAAAAGAACATAAAATAGCATACCTATAATATAGCGCCAATCATAGATTCTATCACTAATTTTCTGTCAGAAGAAATTATTGAATTACAAAAAGAAAAAATAATCATAAAAAGTAATAAATTACAAAAAGAAAAAGTAATCACAAAAATTGTCAGAAGGCCAGGTTCAAACCCGGTACTATCTGAAACCATATGGACTTACAGTTGAAGCGATTATCGCTAAGCTACGAAGCTTCTTATACAATCTGTAGCTAATGTTGCATGACGTCAGTCGTCGGTTACGGTTCAAAGGTCATCGTGATCCTGACGCGAGTTTAACCCTTTTTACCCATCCAACGCCGCTAAAGCAGTTTTCACTTCAAAAATAAACCTATTTACAGTTATATTCCATTAAATAGAATGTAAAAACGTGGAAACCTAGTATTTCTTCACGCGCAAAGGTCCTTTATGTTAGTAATATCTACTTATATCATTGTACAATATACAATATCATATACAATGATCATAAACGCAAAAGTTTGTATGGGGAATGTTTGTTACTCTTTCCTCTTTCACGTAAAAACTACTGAATGAATTTAAATGAATCTTAACAATAATGTAGCTTATACATCAGTATAACATATAGGCTACAATTTACAACGATAACCGACATCCTCGCGGGCGGAGCCGTGGGCAAAAGCTAGTTAAATGAACAGTCGTCTTCACTAGCGCCACCATGTTTTGCGACGTCAACTTGCCTATGTGGGCAACAAACGTCTGGCTATGGCATGTCCACTAGGTGCCGGTAGGAGGGGAAGACCTTTAAAAAATCACTACCACAGAGACGAAAGGCGAACCCAGGCTCCTAGGGGAAGGCGTCAATAGAACCGCGAATGATATTCAGCAAGATTGATGATGAGGAAATGGCTATTGAAGTTGTTGAAGAGCTGCAAGCCATTACATGACACATATACACCATGTTGAGTGTTGCTATTTTTACGCACTGATATTGTATGTTGATCAGTAACTACTTAATGAACATGGAAGTCTATTGAAAGTGCGAATGTGATTCATGTGATTCATGTGATTAATATTGAAGAGAAGATTAGAATTATCGAAATTACTAATATTCCCTCTAACTCCTCCAACTAAGCTAAATTGCTTGTGCTAGGAGTGGCTTTACGTCGGTAGTGTAATGGCCAGGGTTCAAACTCGGGGCCTCTCGATTGTAAGGCCGACCCCTTAACCACTCAGCTACAGAATACGATTGGTTGCAGGTTCTCTAGATTCTAGACAAAACTATTAGTTTCATTTACAAGTGTACTCAAAAAGATCTTAAGGGTTAATGATTATGGTAATGGATTATAGTAATAATACCGTGGTATTGGGAACTCTACTGGTTAAGATCGATCCAAAGCACACATGTTCATTGACGGACGGGACTCTAGCGCGGATTCCTCTCTCCAAGTAGATAGGTCTGTTGGCAGTCCCATAAAAGCCAAGATGAACCAAACAAAAAGAAAGATGAACCAACCAATCATGTCAACTGTTTCATCAATGTACAGAAAAAATCAATAAGTGCACTCGCGCTGCGCCGGCGCAGTGACGTCACGCATTAGCATCACAATCGTGCAAGAACACCACGCATGGTGTCCATTCTGCTCGCACCTTTGGAACAATGCAAGTGTGACGCGACTGACAATTAACATAGGTTTAAAGGGTAATTGTCTGGGCTTCGGTCCTGGTTTGGGCAGCTTTAGATTAAGCTAGCTTTTGCCCGCGGCTTCGCCTGCGTGGATTTCGATTATCGCGACCAAACATAGCCAATGTCCTTTCTCATGGTCTAATCTACCCCTATACCAAAATTTAATCAAAATCGGTTCATTAGTTTAGGCGTTAAAGATAGACAAACAGACATACACTCTTTCCCACATGGACTACTTAAGTGGCAGAAAAACACACGGCACACCCAATGTAAAATGGTTACTGTGGGGTTCTAAAAAATTGGAGAACCCTCCTCTTATCCTCGAGGACGGGTTCTCCATGGTTGCAGTGGAGTTTTCCAGTGGGTATACGGATACTACCTTACCGGCCAGGCGAGGCTCTGTAGCATCTGAGGGTTATGGAGTGAAATGATAGTTTATTTCGTGGTCATGTCAATCTTGAACTGAACAAAACACACGCCTTTGGCAACCTTTGGGTCCTCCGTTGGGTATTCCGTTCCTGAGTCGCACTGCAGCTAACCGAAGGCCATCTCTTTAGAGCAGGCCCCCTTTTCGTATGGTAGTGGCTCCAGCTGGCATTAAGTGTACGTGATCGATCCATGACACACTAGTCGCTGACTGTTGTGACATGCGATATTGTATGAGTTAATGTAGCAGTTATCGTGTCGTAATTGTAAACATTAGTAAACATTAGACACACACATAACTTGAACTAGCAAGTGATTATACCTAGAAGCAACAATCCTTCTATTCTGGCAAAACCTTTTATTGGTTTTTAAAGCTGCCTTCACAGCGCGTTGAGCCAAAGCTTTTTTGCACAATCCAATTTTATTTATATACTATTGTATCGTAAAGTAGTGTCTATATATTGTTGATATTCAAAAAAATAGCTGACCGAAAACGACATTTCTTTTTTAATTCTTATCGGTTTGTGTGTTTGTTCACGATGTACTCCAAACTACTGAACGTATGTTAATGCAATTTTTTGGTTTGAAAGGTCTTGGTCAGACGTCTTACGTTTATTTTTTCTATCGCAATCGGTTGACTAAAATCGGAGATATGGCCAAAAGTCGTGCAAACCGACATCAACTGCCACTGAGGTAATCAACTGCTATCTGCTATCCTTTGTAGAAAAAAAAAATCTGTAATTAGAACTTTACACGGATTAGACGTAACTTGATATCCTGATGCATATTGATGTCCACAAGTTACAAGTTTAAATTATTTTATAGGTTTGTCGTAAATAATACGAGTACACGAATATGGCAGACAAAATGTATAGAATTGTAAAAGAACCGAAGCGATGACCTCACCTCGTCCATATGGTCAGGCTCAGGCGGCGGGCCCGATAGCCTAAACGAGAATCTGGTTCAGACCTTGTCGCCAGTAAAACTAAGTTTTACAAGCTCAGTTTCAATATAATTATATGTTAACGTACTCTCTCCATACGGCCCTAAGAAAGTCTCCACTTGACGGCAAGAAAAATCAAGGTTGCTGATATGTGAGTGTTTATATAGCTCTCCCTACCCCGGATATTATAGCTGTAAATATTATACCTATGTATCTAACGTACTTTAAATTTACAAGAGCCATCTTAGACAATCAGATTGTGTTTATGTTTACCAACAGGCTTTCACTTCTATGCCCTGGATCTGTTTACTACTGACTTTACTACTTCTCTCTTTGAATGTTTAGAAATTTGATTTTGCTTTTTTAGATTTAAATCTGTTAAAGACAGATTTTATGTGAGCCACTGCTATCTATCAACCTCAAGAGGAAAATCTACGCCAGATTGTTGCTTGTCAATCAGCAGGCTTTCAGGTGACGTTAGCTCGACATTGTACGTCTTGGTGGGGCCTATGTACCCCAGGGCTAAAGTAAGTATTTTAGGTAAAGTTCTTCATATGTTAATGGGTAGGTATCTATCTGATAAAAGTCTTCTATAGTTCTGCAGTTTGTGGAGGTAGGACACGACAGTATTTCCGCCCGAATGAGATGTCCGACTGGGGAAGTACCTCCGCTCTACAGAATACCACGGTTATAATAACCTCGAGTTGTGTTCCCGACGGTGAGTAGGGTAGTCAGAGCTCACTAGAGAGTTTTTATGCTGTCAGTGGGAAGACCTAAGGCTTGTCCTGCTTTATCTTCTATACTGCCGGCACAGAAACTCTCTGTTCTAACAGGATCGGCAGCACGAGTGTGACTCCCCTAGTGTTGCACACGTCTATAGGTCACGGTAACCACTTTCCATCAGGTGGGCCGTGTGGTTGTCTGCCTCCTAAGTGATATAAAAAAAAGGTGTCTCCACCGTCTCTCCAAGACGGTAGTTCAGGAGAGAGCCCCTGCAGCTCAGTTGTGAGATCATTCCCTGTAGGGGGTGATCGCTGGCTCAAGTCCTGTCTAGGACATGCACCTTCACGTTAGCATAACCCCTAATTGCTTTAAAATTTCATTAAAAAAGGTCACCGTCAGAAACATCTTCACTAAAAAGCTTCAAAATGATCTTAAAACTTTAGTATTAAGAACAAATCAAACTGTTTTATTGATTTAAATTGTATTATTGTCCGAAATAAAGCTGTATACCACAAATCAGAGCAATCAGGCAACAGAAAAGGGTGAAAACCAAGGCTTTAAGATCATTTTGAGTAGTTTTTCATCAAGATCAAGAAGATTCTGATTGTACTTCAACATCATCAGAACTAATCTCATAGTTATAAACATTAGTTCGGATGTTGACTACTAGTTGGCAGTGATGTTGAGGAATTTGAAAAGAATTTATATGCACTAATTGTTAGTAAATGCTGTTATTCAATACAGGAATATTTTAGTGACAATAGCATAGTAAAGTAGTGTCATGTTATATCAATAGGATATTTTACATGCTATACTGTCGCCGACGGTGCTCCGTAGTCCGTAACTGTAACCTCGGAAGGTCACAGGGACCAGGAAATAGAAATACGAATACCCTTCTAGTATAAATTTATTCCCCGGCTCACAGTCAGGATTTCAGGGGTCGGTACCGTCGAAGTGTCAGTGCTATCTGCTGCCGCCAGCGAACTGGCTGATCACTTAACTCGGCGTGGAAGTTGCTGTAGAGATTAGGCACGCCCAGGTGACCCCGCACTCGGCTGGTTCTTCACGAACAAGTCTGCAACTCCTGCAACCAATCCGAACTCGGTGTGGAAGTTGCTGTAGAGATTAGGCACGCCCAGGTGACCCCGCACTCGGCTGGTTCTTCACGAACAAGTCTGCAACTCCTGCAACCAATCCGGCTTTCCAATATCAATTAGATGTCAGACAAGCACATGGTACACCTTATGGAAAGTGGTCAACGAGGCCTATGGACGTGTGCAACAGGGAGTCATACTCGTGCTGCAGACCCTGTAAGAATACAGAGATTCTGTGTAGTCAGTGCAGAAGACAAAGTAAGATAAGTCTTTGGTCTCTCCAGTCTCCACTGACAGTAGAAAGTGTACTCTCCAGTGGGCTCTGGCTACCCTACTCACCACCGGGAACACAACACGAGGTTATTATGGCCGCGGTATTCTGTAGGGCGGAGGTACTTCCCACGTAATCGGTACAGCCGAGGAGGTCGAGAGAAGAGCATGTATGATGGACCAGTAAATATTCTTTACACTGTGTCCCAAGCATGCAACGCCTGATTTTATATACAATAGTCACATCTCTTTCCTATTGGTGTGGGTAGGGACAATTTTCCACTTGTCACTATCCTGGCGTTTCGGTGCTTCTACTTCCAATTCATTAAAATTCGTCAGAAGCTGGTACTTTTGGCTTGGTCTCCCCTTAAAAAGATTGCGATCAAAGAGTCAAAACTTGTAATTATAACTTGTTCAAATCCAGTCTCGATCTGATATGAAACTCTTAAATGTCATCGTAAACATAAAATAATCACGATACCAATGTTCGATCCTGAAAACTGGATTACCGGAATAGCGCTTTTGACATTCTGGGGATTTAGATTAGACCGAGACTAAATGTTACCTAAATAGTTTTTTTTACGAGAATTGGCCCTCTTATAAACATACCCTCGTGCGTGTGTGAATGCGTGCACAGTCAACCTGGTGTCAAAGGCTCGATCTTTGACACCAGGTTTCCTGTGCACGCATGCCTCAGAAATATCGTCAAAAAATCTCTCTCTCAGCCGCCTCAGCTTGCCACCCCTATAATAACCAGAATAAACCAATCTTGAATGGAACCAGAATATAAATATTCTAGCTAAGACTAGATTATTATTCGAGGCATCGCGATAATTATTATTTATTGTGTTAAGTTTCTGACATTTCGGCATTGATGCAGGTGCCATGATCACGGAGGATTTTAACCCTTGAATAATAGCAGCTACCTCTAGACACAAATTCGCAAACCTCGTATTGGGGTAACTGCGCGACAGAGCTTCCATAAAAGGACGCACGCGCAAGATGACGTCACCGACACCCACAGACCGAGCGAGATCAATACATGAATGAAATCACCTTATTGCATTATGCAAAGAAGCTAGTATTGTAGAGAGCTTCCGCAGCCTTTAAGAAGAGAATATATGGCAGCAGATGAAGGTCCCAGTAGGTATGAATCAACTTGCCCAGGGAATCAAACATTCTCTCATAATTATATCACAAATTATCTATTTGTTACGCTTGCACAACTAAACCACTGAACCTATACTGATAAAATTTGGGACACAGATAGACTAGACTTGGGGAAAGGATGTTTCATCATGATAACTGACTTCCACGCAGGTCTGCAGGAAACAGTTAGTATAGGTAAATTATTAATATTATGTGTACTTAAAAAAGTATTACCTACTAATATCCTAGAACAAACCCTAAGTCCCATGGACGTGGGTGCGCAAGCGCAGTGCGACACGACGACCGCATGCGCACGCCACGCGCGCGTGACCATTGCGCGCACGCACTGCTGATAGCCACGTTGTGTTTAACATTGCTTTACTATCATTGACAATAATGTAGATATAGTTACCGGCATATATCTAGACCCTAAGTCGACACCACCCATCGCATACTCCTTATCTAGAGGTGATTTGGATGAAGATATATGCTGGTAATTACTGAACGTAACAAAGTAGTAAGAGGGTCTATGGGCCTCCATAGACCCTCTTACTACTTTGTTACCCCCCCCCCCCCCCCGGAGCCGAAGAGGGAAGTTATGTCGGACTCGAACCAACTAAACCGCACGGCGTCTGTGGGGCGTAGTGCTAGGCCAAAGGTGAGGTTGTCATGGGACATATCCCTTGCACCCCGGCTGACCCAGGGTCATCCTTCTTGGTCTGGCCCTCCTCGGGAGGGGGGACCGCGCGGTCGCGAGGGGGCATACTAATAACGAAGAAGTCCGTGACAAACCTCCGTTCCTACCTCGTAGGTGGGTATACTTAATGACTGACAGACAAGCCTCTAGTGAAGACTTTTCATTCTTGAGAGAGTCAGGCGGCAATCGCTCTTATGAAAGCCTTATTAACCAATACTAAGAGGAGGAGGAGTAACCGAAACCCGAGCACCAAGGTGAAAGCCTTGGATTCAACGGGAACAACGCTAAGATGAGGATGAAGAATGTTTTATTTAAAGTGTTCAACAAGTGTTCGACATATTCAGGGTTCAAGTCAACCTCACATGTATGGTACAGCTGTTGTTGAAGAGCCTCTGACGTAGATCAGGAAGAAAAGAACAGATATATTTGATGATCGTTCTGTAGTCACAAACGTTGTAGCCCAATGAATCAAACTACGCGTAGGCGCAGACACAGCCTTGCGACTTGCGACGAAACGGATACCTATCTGATTGTTGCTTTTCCTAATACGAATAAGAGTGGTTTTCACCAGGATTCGAATCCCGATCAAGTAGAAGTACACTACGTACCTAATCAATTTCATTAAGTAAAACATGAAAACTTACTTTACATAGTTGAATGGATGTTAACAGAATTTCAGAATTAAAATTCAGCTAAACCACACACGGTTTCTATTAATCCTATCATTTATGTAATCCACTCTAAAATTAGTGTATACTTAACCTTTTTGTAAGAGAGCCCAGAAGTAATTCTCTGCCTTATCATCTGCAGAGAGAATAGATGAGAGCTGCAGGCACTTACAGAAAACAGACCGGTAACGAGAAATTTAACGGATCGGTTGCCGCCTGCTCTAATAGTGATAATCTGTTAATACATTTACTAAACATACTACCATACATTTTATTTTGTAAATACGTATTTTGTACTATACATCGAAATACCCAGACTAATGCAAATAGACTTATTACTGCTTATAAAAATCAATACTGAGTGGGAATCGATCCCGCGACCTCTGACGTAGCTGTTGAACACTCTTCCGCTACGCCACAGAATAAACGACCAATTTATATTATTCAGTAACGGAGAGTAGCAGACTAGTTAGTAAAACGTGTGTAAAACTCTCAAAGTATCGCTTACACATGTCGCAAGCACAGATACGCGCAGACGTGGTGCGCACGGGCGCCGTGTCGCAACTCATACACTGCCGGTAACACTACACTGACCGCAGTGTGTAGACTAGACGCATGGTTACATGCTTAGGTATGATTCGTAAGTTTGAGGTTTATCGAAAATACTGAGCTATACTCTTCACCCTAGGAGAATCCCGAGATGGTAGTACATCGTGTTCTATAAATGCTTTACTTACCTGTCAGGGGCAAGTCCCCCTGTACGCTGCGCTGAGACCTACTATCACGCAAGAGACGGCTAAAGCCTAACGATGGCTAATGGCCCTGGGGTATTCCTTTCTTAAAGTACGTCCAGTCCTAGGGTCCTTTCGTGGAAGGTACCAGTGACGGATCACTGTGTAGTTTTAATTGGTCCGCCGATATAGATTACCGTCTGGCCGAGCCATAAAGATAATTCTTCGAAGCAGCGACTGCAAGGAACAAATGCTCTGTATGAATACCCTGATGGCCTGATAATGGGTAATAGGGTAGCTCATCGCCTTATACCGTTTTTCTTCATGAAACAACATCCAAAATATAATTCTACTGGGAACAAGGTCATATAATTTCTAAGAAAGTGAAAGAGATTACTGCCAATTCAACTTCAAGACAGCACCACGCGGACTTTTTCTAAGAAAGCTACAAAATCAATTACACCAAGTACTAATAAGCATTGTATAGATAAATCGTAGGCCAAGGCATTTTTTTTGAAGATTAATAACTGGTCTTTGATAACGATAAAAGCCTTTAATGCAGAACTATTAATCACTTTCTACATTCACGAGGTTGAGCGGGTTCGCCCGCACCTCGGAACTGTTATATCTTGATAAGTACGGTTTTACATATGGGTTTTGAGTACACTGATTCCTTGGTGAGGAGATAATCGCACACGTTAATCATTTGCGGTTGATGGTATTTACAATACAAATGCGTAGAAAGATAAACACGTAGTCTTCCGCTTGCAATCTTAGTTTATGTGACCTTTTATGCTGTAGTTCCTATTTAAATTTCCATTTAGAAGGTCAGAAAAATAAACTGACTAATCGTCAGCAGGTTAGTGTCTCTCGCAGGCGGCAGAAGAGACGCTGTCGCCTACGGCCAATCCCGGCTGAGGTGTGAGCGGCGCTGTAGGTGGCCACATTCCCCCCTGCCCGGTAATATACAATACTACTACCATAATAAACTTAAATCTATAATATTGCTACGCCCGGCGCTTGGCCACTTCAATATATGGCCAAATTTCCATAGGAGTGAGCGAGACGGCACTGTAGAAAGAGACAGCATGCCTTGACGTCACTGTTCTAGAAGGAATGGAATGAATAGAACGAGACGTCAGGCTAGAAAGAGACAGCATGCCTTGACGTCACTGTTCTAGAAGGAATGGAACGAATAGAAAGAGACATAAGACCTAATAGAACCTCCCAGAAAGTTCCTGTCTTTTTCAGAACGTACCTGTCTTTTCTCGATCTTTCGCTACTCGGCCGCCCCTTATATAAAAGGCGAGCTAACAGCCGCTGCTCAAGTTAGTCTAAGACTAGTATTCGAAGCGAACAAAGTGATAAAGTGTGTGAAGCTATACAGTGCGATTATACAAGTGACTGTGTGTTGTGTAAGGAAGAGTTTTCGAATTTCTACGCGCTTTGCTGTAATTGAAGTGAAGCTGAATAAAGCCTGCCTTCAACGGTTGTCCTCGCATTTTCTATTTAAACCGATCCCCACGCTCGTAACAACTGGTGTCAGAAGTGGGATAGAAAATGCCGATAACGCCGAGAGACGACAGGGAGGGAGTTAAAACCCGAAGCCAGGCCGCGGAAGAGGCTGCGGGTACACCGAGTACTTCGACGGGTGCTTCAAGATCATCATCGGAAATTAACCTGAGCGCGATTATGACCTTATTGAAGGAGCAGGCTCGTCACCAGGCAGATCAGGCCCGTCGCCAGGAAGAGCAGACTCTACAATTGAAGGCACAGCTCCAGCAACAACAGGAGGAGCTGATCTGTCGCCAGGAAGAGCAGGCCCGTCGTCAGGAAGAGCAGACTCTGCAATTGAAGGCACAGCTCCAGCAACAACAGGCAGAGCAGGCCCGTCAACAGGAGGAGCAGGCCCGTCAACAGGAGGAGCGTGCCTTGCAACTAAAGGTTCAGCTCCGGGAACAACAAGAAGATCTATTTGCCTTCTTGAAAGAGTCTAAAGCAGAATGGCAAAGAGAAATTCATTCAGTGCAAGACAGAATAGAAAGCCACGACAAGAAATTTGAGAGTTATGAGGAACGGTTGCAGTCTGTGGCTCAAAACGTAAAAAAATTGGAGACGAAAATAGCTTGCGGAACAGCTGGCTCTGTAACCATTCCATCTGCACAAGCTGTCGGGAAGTTCAAAGTACCGCCATTTGATGGGACCTCCTCGTGGACTGCATACAAACTGCAGTTCGAGTCTGTGGCAAAGGCGAACGGTTGGGATAAGGAGCAAGCCAAAACAGCATTAACATTGGGGTTACGAGACCAAGCACTCAGTGTTTTAGAGGCGCTTGGAGGTGAAGTGACTTACGACCGCCTTCTTGAAGCGTTGGAATCACGTTACGGTGATAGTCACTTGGAACATGTCTACCGTGCCCAATTGAAGGACAGAAACCAGCGTCTTAGTGAGTCTCTGCAGCAGTGGGCT
Source organism: Eilema caniola (assembly GCA_949126895.1). NCBI lineage: Eukaryota > Metazoa > Arthropoda > Insecta > Lepidoptera > Erebidae > Eilema > Eilema caniola. Next base: position 25,380,788 of record OX421472.1, read on the forward strand.
TTGGAAATAGAAAAGCTGGTGAGAAAAGCTTACCAAGGAGCTTCTTCGTCATTTGTTGACAGCATTTTGGTGCAAGCTTTTATTGACGGGATTAGAGACTTGGAGGTGAGAGCTGCCGTCCGTCTGGGTCACCATGCAACCCTTAAAGATGCTGTTGCTCACGCCCTTGAAGTGGAGGCTGTTCGACATGACCCTCGACGACATAGATTGCGTGAGATCTCAACAAATGAGCAACGTGTGTACCGTCGGAAATTCGCCCCCAGGTGTTATATCTGCAAAGAACAAGGACATATTCGGCCTAGCTGCCCGAAACGGACTCAACATGGTAATGGCCAAGAACAAGCGGCGCGACAGATTGAACAACCAGGGATAAGAGAGCATCGGAGTGGGAAAGCGCAAGGAAATGTAGATGCGCTCTCTCGAAGACCTTGTCCGGTGGAACGTAACCATTGTGTCAGGCAAGAAGTTAAGGACAGTGTGGCGGTTAGAACGATTAGGACTGTTACTGTCAGCGATGAGTGGAGTAGCAAAGCCATGCAGCAAGCACAGCAAGAGGATCGAGACATCAAGCCTATTCTCGAATGGATAAGGGCAGGAAAACCTAAGCCGAAATGGAGTGATGTCTCCCGAATGAGTGCAGCTACGAAGAGCTACTGGGCGCAATGGGAAAGCCTCGTGATACACAATGGAGTCCTGTGTAGAAAATGGGAGTCTGCAAACGGGAAAGACTCACATCTGCAGTTGGTTGTCCCAAAGACTAAAATTAATGAGGTTTTGAGATCATTTCATGACGGAACTTCAGGCGGCCATCTTGGTGTGAAGAAGACGTTGATGAAGGTTCGTCAACGATTCTATTGGATCCATTGCCGTGAGGATGTTGAAGATTGGTGTAGGAAATGTACATGCTGCGCATCGGTAAAAGGGCCTCATACAAGGAGCAGGGGAGCATTGAAGCTATACAATGTTGGAGCACCTTGGGAAAGGATTGCATTAGATGTTGCAGGGCCATTTCCTGCATCGGAGTCTGGAAACAAATACATCCTAGTAGTAATGGACTACTTTACTAAATGGCCAGAGGCTTTTGCCATACCTAACCAGGAAGCAACTACAGTCGCGGAAAGACTAGTCACGGAAGTGTTTTGCCGATATGGAGTTCCTCTGGAAATACACAGTGACCAGGGAAGGAATTTTGAATCACAGGTATTTCAAGAAACCTGTAGGATAATGGGTATTCATAAAACCAGGATTACCCCATATCATCCGCAGTCTGACGGAATGGTTGAAAGATTTAACCAAACCTTGGAAAGGCATTTGGCTAAGGTTGTTGAGAGCCACCAGAAGGACTGGGATAGTCATATTCCTTTGTTCTTGTTGTCTTATAGAACAGCGATACATGAAAACACAACGGTGACGCCTGCGTGTGCAAACTTTGGCAGAGAACTGAGACTACCGGCTGATCTACTGACTGGACGTCCTCCAGATTCACCGCAAGAAATCACGGAATATGCTAGTGCATTGCGCGATAGACTAAATGACGTTCACACCCACGTCCGTGAATCTGGGCTCCAGGCAAGCGAAAGAATGAAAACCCGATACGACCGCAACTCTCATCAAGCCGGGTTCGACGAAGGCTCGTTCGTATGGCTACACAATCCGATGCGTCGCAAAGGCAAATCTCCGAAGTTGTCTCCAACCTGGGAAGGGCCGTATAAAGTTGTCACCAGGATCAATGACGTTACATACCGGATACAACGCAACCAGCGAAGCCCCTTGAAGGTGGTACATGTTGACCGACTGGCGAGATACTACGGATCTAATAATGCTCGGGACGAGCATGTCTAAGAAGGGGGTAGTGCTACGCCCGGCGCTTGGCCACTTCAATATATGGCCAAATTTCCATAGGAGTGAGCGAGACGGCACTGTAGAAAGAGACAGCATGCCTTGACGTCACTGTTCTAGAAGGAATGGAATGAATAGAACGAGACGTCAGGCTAGAAAGAGACAGCATGCCTTGACGTCACTGTTCTAGAAGGAATGGAACGAATAGAAAGAGACATAAGACCTAATAGAACCTCCCAGAAAGTTCCTGTCTTTTTCAGAACGTACCTGTCTTTTCTCGATCTTTCGCTACTCGGCCGCCCCTTATATAAAAGGCGAGCTAACAGCCGCTGCTCAAGTTAGTCTAAGACTAGTATTCGAAGCGAACAAAGTGATAAAGTGTGTGAAGCTATACAGTGCGATTATACAAGTGACTGTGTGTTGTGTAAGGAAGAGTTTTCGAATTTCTACGCGCTTTGCTGTAATTGAAGTGAAGCTGAATAAAGCCTGCCTTCAACGGTTGTCCTCGCATTTTCTATTTAAACCGATCCCCACGCTCGTAACAATATGCATCATCAAGTCAAGTTCATGTTTGTATTTGAATTGGATGACAGCGTGACTTTTCTTTTCAAAATGTGCACTCTTCGCCATTGTAGGTCATCTTCATCTTGCATTCATGTCATGATCATGAATGGAATAATGTATCGATTATACGATACCTCACATAAAGCCAGCTGTGGTACATAATATTACTACGAGTATATGTATGTCTTGTTCTCCTTGTAAAACAGATTAATAATGAAATGATACATATACAGCGTGTAGTTTAAATTATATAGTTCCTTTAGAAGCCTTGATATATACTATCTACCGACAAATTGAATTTGTTCGAAATATTTTATGTTGTGTAGATTTGGCGAATGGAGAAAATGCTGTTAACATGAATGTTTTATTGTCGAATGATTCTGATTGCTGTATATATTTAGTGTTAAAGTTTTGTTAAATTTAGAAAAAGTTTCGGAATTCTATATACACAAAGAGACTACCTGGAAAGTGATGCGTGCCAACAAAAACGCATTAAACAGCCTTTGATTCGAGTTAAAGGATATTAATAAGGCGCCCACTCACTAACAGTCCGCCTGCAGTCCGCCTGCAGTTCCTGATCTGTCCGGCGACCTGCAGTCCTAAGCCGATAGCGCCCACACACTAAAGCGATTTTAGCCTGCCGGCAATTCCCTGTTGTCAGTTTTGCGACCACACACTAGCAGTTGTGAGTCGTCAGTTTTAGGTCGTACGATCGCCTGCCGGTAATGGTCTAATATCAGTTACATAGAGAGTACGAAACAGTGCAAGCGATTTTCGACCTTATTGACATTTTCTTAATTACATGTTTTTTCGCATAAATAAATGCTGCTGATCACGAATATAAGAAAAAAAACTAGATTTGTTGTGATGTCAATAAGGTTGAAAATGGCTTGCACTACGTTATTCTTATATAAGTATGTGCTAATCATTGTGAGAAATAGGTGTTAGCTATTTTGAACCTTATGGAATATGTGCATAAGAAATATAGACGAGTATGTACAAAAAAGGAATAAAATCTTAGTAAAAACTGACACGAAACGTCGATCGACAGGCCCGTTGTGCTCGTTCGCCCTGACGGCCTAGGACTGTCCGGCTTAGAACTGTTCGGAATCGTTCGGCGGCCACACACTATCGGATCGTATTAGTCGTCAGTCCAAAATCGTTAAGGAAACTGTTAGTGTGTGGGTTATTGCGATTAACTGACAGATTTATATCGTCCGGTAAACTGTTAGTGAGTGGGCGCCTTAAGAGAATTTCACACATAATGGATATCTAGATATAAAGAATTCATCCTGTATTGCTAACGCAACCTACACTTACAATAATACTTATAATTGCTGTGACAATTTTTCCCCGACCTATGGCCAAGATTCGATGCGATGACAGCACCGAGCACAGTCGCCTTGGCGCGACTAGGTACAAATATGACACATGTATTGATCAACAAGTGAATAATATCGATGAAGGTGTTTCTATATTTGGTTACAGTGTTATGAATTTATTGGCAAAAAAGCATACACCTGAGACACTATTGGGTTTAAAAATGAAGTATAATATCTATCATAACCTGAGTACTTGGTGGAGTTAACATAAAATATAAATTACTGCGCGATTCTCAAATCATGAAGTTTACTAAAAATTAATTTTCTATTCTCGCACTTAAAAAGAAAGTTACCCCCCCCCCCCCATTAAAACTTCAGGCTGTGACCAAAGTGATCCCCCCCCCCCTCCAAAGTTCAGGCTGCGACCGCGACAATAACCAATTTAAATGTGTCTATAATACGAACGCACGTGTTCATGTTTCAGTGAAAGTGAGTCAGGGCGATCCAAACGAAATTTCACTCGCGTCTTGAACATAGGTACGGGGGAGAAGCCAAAAAAGAGCTCATTCTTCGTCTTGTAACCTACAGGAACAATCCCGGGTTAATAATATCTCTCTCCCTTGCCCACGGAGGAAAGAAAAGCCTTGCCTCAAACTGATCCGTTCTGGAGCCATTGTAACAATCATCTGTCCAAACTTTCGTGTTTATAATGTAGGCAAGTAAGGTATAAGAAAAAGGTGCAGGCTTTACACTCGAAAACTCGGATTGAAATTAAAATATAGATTCATGTTCAATGCGTCTCTCTCTTTCCCATTGTTTCGTCTTTGTTAACCTTATGGAACAGGGCCTTGTCCTAAATGGTCGCTTCTTAGGGCACTAGTCAGCCTTCACGAAACCGTCTGCTTTTGGGATACATAATCATTACTTTCATTGTAATTCTTTTACAATTTAACCTTTTTCGCGATCGTATACTCAATAACAGTCACATAACATACATATCAATTCACAATCATTTTACAATATCACATACATACATATAGGTACCCACGTCTATATACCCGAAGCAGTAAGCAGCTCACATTTTACCAGTCGCACTTGGTCCTCCTCTGTCTTGTACCTAGTTATGTGTAGTAAACGCTCCTTCCTAAGCCCTGAATAATTATGTTTCAGTCTACTTATACAAACTGCTCACCAGGAAAAATTAGCAACCGAAATCCATACTTCCATTCTTTAATATTATAAATGCGAAAGTAACTCTGTCTCTCTGTCTGCGTGTTACACTTTCACGCCTAAACCACTCAACCGATTTAGATGAAATTTGGTATAGGGGTAGATTAGACCTTGAGAAAGGACGCAGGCCGCAGGCAACAGCTAATATTCTATGTCTCTCGTTCTCAGGTTAGCATGGGAATATAAAAATCATTAAAGATATTAGATACTTAACTAACTTTAAGAAAGGCGACAGGACAGACCCGTCCAATTACAGGCCTATTGCTATAACCTCCCTTCTCTCGAAGGTAATGGAGCGTGTGATTAACGCACAGCTCCTGGGATACCTTGAGGGAAACGACCTACTGAGCGACCGACAGTATGGCATTCGCCACCGTCGCTCCACTGGTGACCTTCTTGTGTATCTCACAAACCGATGGGCGCAAGCTATCGAGAGTCGGGGCGAGGCACTAGCGGTCAGCCTCGATATAGCAAATGCCTTTGACCGGGTCTGGCACAGAGGTCTTCTTTCGAAGTTGCCACGCTACGGACTCCCCGAGGGACTTTGCGAATGGATTGCCAGCTTTTTGTCCAACAGAAGTATCCAAGCCGTCGTCGATGGCAGCTGCTCGGACCGCATGGACATAAACGCTGGTGTCCCACAAGGCTCCGTGTTGTCCCCGACGCTGTTTCTGCTGCATATCAATGACATGCTGTCTGATAGATCTATTCATTGCTATGCGGACGACAGCACCGGGGATACGTGTTACACGGGTCGTGCAAATATCCCTCAATTCGAGGTGGAGAAGAGACGCGAACAACTTGTGTCTGAAATCGAGACTACTCTCTCGGGAGTATCCGATTGTGGTCGACTTAACCTAGTCCAATTTAATCCCACTAAGACACAAGTATGTGTATTCACCGCTAAGAAAACCCCATTTATTTTAGCGCCGCAATTCCTGGGCACACCACTTTCCATCTCTTCGAGTATTGGGATCCTAAGTGTCGACATCTCAAGCGACGTTCAGTTCCGCAACCATTTGGAGGACAAGGTCAAGCTGGCCTCAAAGAAACTTGGAGTGCTCAACAGGGCGAAGCAGTACTTCACTGCGGGGCAACGACTTCTGCTTTATAAGGCACAAATTCGGCCCCACATGGAGTACTGCTGTCACCTTTTTGCCGGAGCGCCTGCATACCAGCTTGGCCCCTTCGACTCATTGCAAATACGGGCGTTGAGGCTTGTCGACAATCCCATACTCACAGGCGATGTGAAACCTCTCAGCCTCAGAAGGGACTTTGCCTCACTGTGTGTGTTCTACCGCCTATACAATGGTTTGTGCTCAGATGAATTGTTTGACATGATGCCCACCGCTGCATTCTATCATCGCACCACTCGCCATAGGCAGGGAATTCATCCTCACACACTGCGACCGGAAATGGTGCGCACCGTGCGTTTCGAAAAGAACTACATCCCACGCACGCTCAGGTTGTAGAATGAACTTCCTGCCGTGGTTTTCCCAAGCGACTACAATATGGGGTTCTTCAAGAAGGGTATTAGAAGGTATCTACAGGGTCGGTAGCACGATTGTGACGCCCCTGGTGTTGCAAACGTCCATAGGCCACGGTAACCACTTCCCATCAGGTGGGCCGTGTGCTTGTCTGCCACCTAAGTGGCATAAAAAAATACTTCTCAAACAGCGCGCAGCGTCAGCTTTCGTCTCTCACAGCTTTCTCCCTCTAGAATAAACAGAGAGACGAGCCTTCCATCTGCTTCTGTCCTTGGCCTTCCTCTACAGTTCTATTGTTCACGCTTGATGGCGTGACCAAGGTAAATAGGGATTCATTTATATATACTATACATAGATCATTTATGTTCAGCCCGACGTTTCAGCTACTTTACAGCAGCTATGGTTGCGAGGTGACTTTCCTTCTTACGATCATGAGATAGGTCTACCTAAAATTTTAAAACTCTGTCCTAGATTTCACAATTGTCTACACCAGCCATTGTCAATCAGGCTAGTCTACCGTGCAAAGTGCTTTAGAAAACACTGAATGAATAATGGCACCAAAACCAGTCGCCAGCCGATGGTACGTTGATCTCCTGTGGTATATCTAATCGATAGTCCTGTCCTGTCCGTGTTCTCATGTGACTAATGAGGCAGCTAATGGATCCATTTATCAAATGATTTATGTTATAGTTAGTACTCTAAAAGAAAGTGACAATTTAGTTTGATAATTAATTATGTGGTCGTAGGATGCTTTTGGCAGGTTAGTGATTTACGATAAGATACCGTGTAAAGTAAAAGTTAAGCCCTCTAATTTAAAAAAAAAAGCGGTCAGGTGTGAATCGGCCTCGCATACTGAGGGCCCTGTGATTTTTCACAACTTTAAGACATCGCAGGCCTTAGTTACCATGTAGGGCATTGTAGGGTATGAATTTCAACTTCAATGCCACGCTTTTGAGTAAAAGGTATTATGGACAGAGAGATAGACAGACAACAAAGTGATCCTATAAGGGTGCTGTTTTTACCTGTTGAGGTACGGAACACTAACAAACTAATTGGAAATCTGTAGACGACGGCGACGCGACGCTTTGTCTCTTGAGACTTTTTTTAACATAAATAGGTATATTACTTTATTTGTGGTTGAAAATAAAATGATTATACATAATTAGATTGTGCCTAAAGAGGCTGATCGTAGATCCTGAAAGCGAATTTTTTGAGTCAAAAAATTGGTATTAATCCCTTCAAGAAAATATTTAATTGGATTATGTATTCCTTTTTTCCTTATATTACTTACTATTACTTACTTATTTTTACGTACGTTACAAAATAAAATAAACAATATTTTCTATTACAATTAAATAAAAACAATATAATCAATAACCCCTTTTTATTAAGAATGAGATGGGTCTCAGTGGGATTATTTCAATTTTAATGATTCAAACGACACCCTTGAGAAAGGATGAAGTAGCACCCGTAAACACACATGCTTGCATGACTGCGTCATCATGGTTTAATAAATAGAAATTAATAGTGAATACACTTTGAATACATTATAAAAATAAGGTATTTCCAATATTTCATGCAACCACAATGACATGCCACCTACATATAAATAAATAATTGTAAGATGCGACCATTTCTCGGTATTTTAAATTTAATTGCTGTAAGTTACTCATTCGGGTCAATGTCAAATTGTTGTTCAACAATTTTATTATTATTGGTATACTCATGCCTGTTTATCTTTGAAGGAGTAAGTAGAGTATAAGTGTAATAATAACATGTATCGCAATAAAGCGTCAATTGGGCTTTATTCCTCAAATCTCTCACGCGCGAAACTAACCCCAGGGGGTTTCTCTTAGGCTCCACTTCACTGGAGCTAACGACTAGTTGGATATATGACTCAAACCGACTAAAATCGCACACTATTTTGCCATATCGGTCTATGTGTAATCAGGTGTACCCTGGAGAGGTTATCCCGGAGTCTGCGACCAGTCTGGGCCACCAACATAGGGACCGAAATCATACCCCCATATACCTATGAGAGTAGGATTTTAAAAAAATCTATAACTCACTTGTGAGTTGTAGCAATCAAAAAGTCACAATTGGATTAAAGGTGTCATGTGGCTAAATGCGGTGAAATTTAGCCACTTTATGAGCAACTATGTTGAAAGTTAATATTTTATTTATGAGTTAACATAAACATATCCTGTCCATAACATGATGCATTATCTCAAATTTTAAATTTGTACCGATTCAGCATGAAACTCTTACTATGATTTGATTAATTTCTTTTATATATACACGACACGTCAATTTGGCTTCACCCTGTCTTACGGTAAGCTGAAGGAAAATTCAAACATATTCCAATAATCACGTGTTTATTTTCTAATCGTTATAATATGACTGACTTACTTACTATGAATGACTAATAACCCTAGAATGTTTTTTTTCTAAATTCCTACTAACTATTGTCATAATTCCGAAGAGTTGTGATGGTTCAGAACCGACAACAACAAAATACGGTTAGTTAAACGAGTTCAAGGTGTCGATGATGGCACACTGCAGTTCTGTTAACTAGTTTTCCTGTTAATTAGTTCCAGTGAGACTGAGAGTGGTCTGTATAAGGTCTAGTACCTAATGTGGCGAGTTAAACAAAAACAACCAAGCTATATTGCTGTTACCCATGGTACTGCGCGTGTGGAATTTTGGACCCGTTCCCGCAAGTATGGTCCGCATGGCAGGAAGAATAAGTAGCCTAATTGTTATTTAGGACAGATGGATAATATCAACTCTTGCATCAAATTTCAGTTACATTCGTTCATCTCTTTGAGCGTGATTGAGTCACTAACTTATAAACATTCTCACAAATTTTCACATAAATATTTTATAGTATTGATGGGATTGGTAGTGTCGGGTATAAGGGTTTCGTGTCATTGCATAAGATAGCATATAATAATACAAAGTAAAACTCGTGAATATCCGCTCAAAAAACTTAAATATTAGCAACCGAAATTATCGAAATTACTAATATTCCCTCTAACCAAACTAAGCTAAATTGCTTGTGCTAGTAGTGTAATGGCCAGGATTCGAACATGGGACCTCTCGATCGTAAGGCCGACTCCTTAACCACTAAGCTACCGGCGAAGTTGCTTCTATGAATTCAAATCCAAAATCTTCATTTTCAAAATTGTGTAAGACTGTTACAGCTTTTTGACTTCAAATTCTCCTTAAAACTAAGTTTACCACCACTTCCTAGGCGCTAGTGGAGAAGAAACGGCGCAACGAACTCCACTGCGATGACTTGCGATAACGATCAATAGGTATTATCGGTAAAATCTTTAGAAATGAAGAAAAATCTAATCTTATTTAAGAATATAAACTTCCCAGATTACTATAATATGTTATCCATTAATTACAAGAGAATTTGATTAAAAAATGCGTTAGAACACATTCTAATATCAAGTGCCTGTGGTAGAATCATTTTTCAACACACCTGCTCATAAAGTGGCTACAATGTCACCGCAATTAGCCACATAATGACACCCGTAATCAAACTGTGAATTTTAATTGCTATATTTCACAAGTGAGTTATAGATTTTTTTAAATTAGATTGGTTGAGATGCTTTTTTCTTTAAAAAAAGTTACGATACAAAAAAGGTCGTGTTAAATAAGTGCAAACACATTAATATAGCTACCTATTAATTGCACTTTTCACGCAACTTCGTATTTCAATAGAGTGAAGTAAACTGTTGAAAGACATCGTATGATACACGTGTGTATTGATGATTACCGTCCTCGGCTCTCATAAGACCCTAACCTAACGGCTCGGGTCTCAATGGCGTCTCAGTGGTTATCAACAACTTTACACACTTGTACCACAATGTACTATTAATATCAGTTATAATAGCATACTCGGCCTTATTTACCTTATATAGTTCCCATAAAACTCAAAAGATTTAATGCTCTTGTCGCGTGTAATAGTATGATACAAAAAAAAAACATATTTACTCATGAAATCGAGAGGCAGTCATTGACGACACCGTATCGGGCGACACGCTGCCCTTGTCCCACACACGGGGGTAAGCAGCAGGGTTGGCACGAGCTCATGGCAAAACAACTGTCCCAGTACCGTCATCATCATCTTTGATTGTCCCGGTTGCATCCAGAATGGTATTCGCTTTCTAACTTCACTATTTAATTTCGCAATACTTTCAAATTGCACCTACCTTTATTTTATCTTTTCGTACGAAAATCCTGGGGCGGTTATGTCTGACTCGAATCGACTCAAGCCGTACGCTGTTTTAAGCTTCAGATGTGCGAGTGTAAAATTTGTCCAAGACATATTCCTCCGGCTGACCCAGGGCAGTCTTTAGTTTCGAAAAGGCCTCATTGGGGAGGGCTCCACTGGGTGGTACCTACCTTAACGACCTTTTTTCACACTCCACTTAAAGAATGCGAGATTCTATGAACACGGAAACACTTATGTGGCTGGAGCAGTTCATTTCTCTACCGTGCTGCAGAGATATGAAGAGCCGAGTCGTTTGGTTCGGAATAGTAACGTTTATACAATATAGGGGTGACACCTCAGCTCCTGCCGTTTGCACCTGCTGTTTTAGATAGCAAGAGAGAGGGTGGGATCAATTGAAAGACGCTCGTTCAAGTTTTGGAATGAACTCACTGCTGTGATTTACCAAGCGACTACAATATGGGGTTATTCAAGAAGGGCATTAGAAGATTCCTACAGGGCCGGCAGCGCGAGTGTGTTGGCCTTGATGTTGCACAGGTCCATAGGCCACGGTGACCACTTCCCATCAGGTGGGCCGTGTGCTTGTCTGCTACCTAAGAGGCATAAAAAAATGAAGATCTCATTAGAATTCTTTGGTAGAGGCAGTAAAATACTTAATACTGTCAAAGATGCTATTAAAACCTAGTCTTATTTGTTCAACCCTATATTTCTGAATGGTATTTCACGGTCCACCATATGCCGGTGCGATGGGTATCGTCAGAGACAGATTTACAGTCTGATGCAACCGAACACCGAACCTACTGACCTTACTCCCGCAATTAACTATTTTACCTTTTTTATGTACAATGAGAACGTTTATCAACGTATAAATATTATTTTAATGATGCAATGTATAAAAATATGTTTATGAACATGTATATTTGCTTGGCAAATATTTGTATATGTTATAGACCAAATGATAAATTGGGCGTTTTGTATAATGCCCGGGCATTATGATAAATAAGAAAGTTTAAATAATCAGATTTAGTTTCATGACGACTCAACTACAGTTCATCTATGGATGGATGGCTATAAAATTTGTAGGAGGTAAGACAAGACGGCATTTCTGTCCAATTGAGCAGTCCGACTGGGGAAGTACCTCCGCCCTACAGAATACTGCGGCCATAATAACCTCGTGTTGTGTTCCCGGCGGTGAGTAGGATAGCCAGAGCTCACTGGAGAGTTTTTGTGCTGTCAGTGGGAAGACCAAAGGCTTGTCCTGATTTATCTTCTACACTGATGGCACAGAAACTATTCTGTTCTAACACTGACGCCCCTGGTGTTGCACACGTCCATAAGCCACGGTTACCACTTTCCATCAGGTGGGCCGTGTGCTTGTCTGCCACCTAAGTGGTATAAAAAAATGACCAATCTCCATGTCGAGACGCGCAGTCCAACTCTCATATTTTTCATAATGCCCAATTTATTACCTTGCCATTACATATACAAGTGTCTGCGACCAGCGGTTTGGGCTGTTTCTGGGTCAGTCAGTCAATCAGTCAGGACTTTGAGTTTTATATTAGATCTATAGATTTCTTTGTTGGGTTTAGTTACGTTTCTCCACCGAGAGGCTAGGGTAGGGCCAAGTTTTAAGGAAGAAATAAGTCTCCAACTTTTCTGGTTTTTACATGTGCCAGTTGTACTGCTATGAAACTACTAATCTTGCATTAGAAAGAAAGAAAGAAAGAAAATTGCTTTTTTATTGTGCATATGCATACATATTTTCGCGCGGTGCTCTCAACTCCACTGTTCCATGGTTGGAAAAGAATTCGGAGACAAATTCTCCAAATTCTTTCGCTTAAAATAACGTTTCCCGCGCCTTTCTCACGCATTCCGTTCAGAAATTGTTTAAAATAATTTCAATGCACATCCTGTAGTATCAATATAAAAATACCTATCTCCTAGCTATTTTTACATTGTACATCTTATGTAAGTAGACATTATCATAATCAAATATTAGGCTATACATACGGTGAGGAGAGAAATTGTTCCAAGTTTGACTTGGAATTAAAATTATTTATTGTTTATCAATATCATTCAACAGGTCAACAGTAGAAGTCACAACGTATTGATATAAAGTATAAACTATCTAGGCTTCTAATTTAACTTAAAAAAAAATTTCGATTTTTATTCGTATGTATGGAGAGATGCATGCACGGAGTCAAGAGTTCAATGCCCACTCAGTGGATGATATTTGTGGGTATGCATACTGCTATTGAATACTCCTAACAGGAAAACCCCATCTCTTCCCTTGGCAACTGAAGTATAGAGCTGTTCTCTGCCCGACACTAAACATTCAATACAACCCATGATAAAGTGCCCATTTGATGTCATTAGGCTCGCCCACTATCACATGGAACCGAAAATCATAATTAATACACCTCTGCCTACCCCTCTGGTAATTTAGAGGCGTGAATATAAGTATATCTGTAACAGGAAAATTTAAAAACACACATTCTACCGGGGGCTCGAACCTGGGACCTCATGCACAGCTATTACCTGTATATTATCTTCGCCGTATACGTAAAGTAGTTGGGACCAACCAGCACATCTTTACTAAATGTGTAGCAGTGGCACAATACGTGCATTGTTAGTGCAACCGGTTGGTGCAGATACCCGCCGCCCTTCAAGGTGCCTGGCTTCTTGTACCTACATACGACCGGCGCTTGCGCATCTAAGGATAGCACACTCGGTCATGTACTCACTATTAGATAAGTACTAGTTATCAATGTATAACTTTATCACAGGTAATATAATATAATTCTAATGCTTTATACAATTAACTTTATAACTTCCAAAATCAATATATATGGTTAGCGCCATCCCGGCCAATGAACCAATGGTATTTAGTAATTCAATCAACTAACGTCATCATCTCACCCGTGGTTCCTGGTTGCATTTGAGGGCTTAATATTAAAACCGCTTAACCCTTCTCCTTCTTTATATTTTGTGCATGCGGCTTTAATGGCAGCTACTGCTATCTATCCTATTAAACCCAAGAAAAAGCCTGCACCATCAGGCGCAAGAGCCTCGTACGTATGTTAATCAATAGGTGTGCCGACTTGCAGGGGAGATTCACTTGATTCTGAGGCTCTTGGTCTATACCTACTGATAGCATACTACTTCTCATAAACAATCAGAACAATCTGAGGTATAGGATTGTACAGCTAAACTTTCGTTTCAAGTTTCAGTCACGTCTTGTTCCCAGATTGGTCGCAGATGTGTAGAATGGAACAAGCCTTACATAAGTGTATAGAATTGATCGCAATTGGCTGTATTAGCAGTAATACTGTTTTTCACTCTCGTTATGGCGTCAAGCGTGTGTCGTCGTGACAAGTCCATACTATCTGCGCTAACAGTGTCACGTGCAGGGCTGGCATGCACTTGGTTTTTTATATTTTAAATGTAAATTTTTAAGTTCTACTGTATAAAAAACTCATAATTCTTAGGATTGGATAATATAATACAGAAAAATTATGCTGAACTATTTAAGAATGCAAAAATATTCGAAAAAATAAAACATGATGTCTTGTCTTTATTCCTTAGTTGTAGAAGAAAACAAACTCACGTATTTTTATCTTTATCTTTATATGGTATTTTTGTGTCTCCACCAAGACCTTCGGGTCCCACACGAACCTTCGAGGCTGATTGATGAACGAGGCTATAGCGTAGTACGTATGAGATCTTTACACACTTCACAAATTAACTCTACTGTCATGAAATCTTTAATGTAATGCTGCCGATTAAACTACATGTGATCTGTACATTTTTTCAAGACCAATCAGTAGATCTAAAAAGGCCACATTGCATGTTGATGTTCATTTGTAGATAAGTTGGAGACATACATTAAGATCATAAAATTGAGACATTTTTAATATGCAACATGTTCAAATTCTAGTAACATCTGTAAATGATGCTGCTACAACAAAAAAAAATAGGAACGCGCCGAATCGGACTTGTATGGTATTGACTAAAATGAGACTTTGCCATTAACTTAGCGTTAATCGGTATATATCCCGACAGTTCATGATTGTTCATTTAATAAAACTGCATTTACAGCAAAATAAAGCAAAAAAAAGACAATGAAAACACTAAAATGAGCGCAAAATGTAAATCTCTACTAACATCTAATACGTCACGAATTTGACATTATGAATGGCTCATAAATTGAGACCATTTCACTACAAAACTGTCAAATGAGATGATATACTCAAAAGCTTAATTTTAAAATAATCAAGAAGTGATAGTAAAAGTAAAAGTAATGTAGGGTAGGCGCACACAAAATGTTCTCGGCATACCTCACGACGCTCGGAAACCATTCTAGCCGTGACCACGGGCGCTGCAACGCATGCGAAACGCCGGCAAAAATAGTAAGTTCCATGATTTATCGCGAAAAATCCCGAACAGTTATATAATTATGAGTTCACACAGCGATAGTTTAAAAATAACATAATCAAGAAGTGGCCATTTTGCAATTATTAGTGAAATAGCACACATAATGATCAATAAATGAACACACAATAAGGACTTTTTAGACCTGCCCCTCTAGACAAGTGGCAATTCGCTTTCCAGCGTTTGATGGAATAGAATGACTAATGTATAGGATTTGACAGTCGTTAACGCATGTCATAAACGTCAAATCCCATACATTCGTCATTCTATTCCATCAAACGCTGGCAAGCGAATTGCCACTTGTCTAGAGGGGCTGAAGTGCTCTGTGAGACCGAATCGATACTCGTACTTGATAAGTGTCCGCTGCGTTAACGCAGTAGACACTTATCAATATACAGATAACTGTACTCATAAGTAGCCGCTTTAGCCGGTAGCCGTTGTAGATAAAGAAGTAATCTACTCATAAAGTCATACCAACCCTAGACAGGCGGCCAGCGCTCGGCGTGACCATACCGGGCAGCGGCATATGTCTGCATCTCTGCGACCATATGGCGTCGTTTGCTTCATCACCAACACACCTCAGGCTCAGTTCATTGCCGCCTGCATTAGGCAAATCTGATCTTTGTATATTTATTTGTAATATTTAGTGCAGAGGGTTAGACTTGTATAACCTTTATGCATGAGTTGAGAAAGTGTAATACTGCTGTGTGGGTGCTGAATGGCTCTGCGCTAGTCCTGAAAATCCGACGCCTATAGAAATTATAAAAATACTAGACTGTAGGTATAGTTTCTCAAAAAGTTACATATTAAATATGCCAAAATGCTCGTGCAAATATTTATAATACAGTAGGTATAGCTTACAGATAAAATATAACA
This sequence comes from Eilema caniola, assembly GCA_949126895.1. Taxonomy (NCBI): domain Eukaryota; kingdom Metazoa; phylum Arthropoda; class Insecta; order Lepidoptera; family Erebidae; genus Eilema; species Eilema caniola. Next base: position 25,396,780 of record OX421472.1, read on the forward strand.
AAAGAAATTTAATTTTAAAGGTGACAAACACATAAAGCATTCAGTTCAGGACGTATCGCTCAACGAAGTCCTCGGTCACCTCCAGGTTCCTCTTTTTGTAAATCTCACACTTGAGGGCGTGAGCCAACACTGGTTCCGATCTATCATAGTTGATGTGCTTATCATACGTCTCAGGGTCGTCAAATGTTTTCTGAGCAGTCTTCGGATCCATAAGGGTGAACGGAAAGATAGTAATCGCTTCAAATATTCCAACCATTCTCGCTGTTTCACACCATTTTAAAAAGTTTTCTTTATCATAACCTAAACCTTCTATCTTCTTCTTGGAATCAGGAGTCAAGTTCTCGACAAATGTAGAATAATATTTGTCAAAGACTTCCTTCTCGTGATGTTCGCGGAAGCTTCTGTCAGTGGCGAGGTAGAGAAATATCATGAGGTCGAAGGCAGGTGGTACGTAACGCATGCACTGGAAGTCAACCAGCAAGGCGCTTGTTGGTACACCATTTTCATACTTGTACAATATGTTGTTCACCCATAAATCCTTGTGTATTAAGACATTCAAGCTGTCTTCGTACTCAGTCAAAACGTCGCATGCTTTGAGGTACAATTCATATAATTTAGACTCCAAGCCTGGCAGGTTACAGTATGATTTTGTAGAGAAGGTTTTGAAAAGATTGGCTGATAGCTTAGCGGCTGCTTTAAGCCAGGGACAGTCAAGGAACGTCGCTTCGTTCAGTATGTGACCGTACTCTTCGAAAATTCTGTATGGACGCTTTTGATCGATGCTTTTCTTTGATTCGTAATTAACGAAAGCGGCATGAAAGCGCGCAATCGATGCTGTTGTCAAGAAAATGTGTTCTGAATCCAAGGTCTCAAGAAAATGTCGACAAGAGTACCCAGCAGCATTTAAGTCTGGCATCACGATAAGTGAATCTGTGTAGACGTAGGCTTTCACGCACCATGAGTTTGGGCCTGAAAAGACAATTAGTCATTAATATTTCTTCCTTTCAATGAAATGTGCCTTTGCTTTTCCAGAACAACACGCGAGGTATATGATACTGGACCAAATGATTTAAAATTCTTGACCAGAACACATGTTTCCGGCTTCCTAACATCTCGAATCCTTGGCGTGAAAAAGCATCTATAAAGTCATCGAAACTAAGCCCATGCACCGCCCGGTATCAATCTTTCAAATATACCACTCTTCTTCTCGAATAAATGCGCAGAAAACAACTCAAATAGATATATGGGTCATGCGTACCGACGTCGCATTTATTCGAGAAAAATCAATAGTAGATTATTTGCAAGATTACAATAACTTTATAACTCTAAAATGTAAAAAAAGACGGGTTGCACTCTGGGAGTGCCGGCAGAAGTGAAAAAAAAATCTTTTTTTTGTCTTTCTTCGTTATATACATAGAAAAAGATAAAAAGAACATACCATACCATATATAGCGCCAATCTTAGGACCCTATCACTAATTTTCTGCTAATTTTCTGTCAGAAGAAATAATAAAAATAATCACAAAAAGTAATAAATTACAAAAAGAAAACATAATCACAAAAAGTAATAAATTACAAAAAGAAAAAAATATCACAAAAAGTGTCAGAAGGCCAGGTTTGAACCCGGTACTATTTGAAACCATAAGGACTTTACGACTTGAGCAACCACGCGCAGGGCACGCCGTGATTGCGGCGGTAAGACCCATCATGGGGGAGTGGCTAGAGAGGCCACACGGTGGCCTCTCGTACCGTCAGACGCAGGTCATTACCGGACACGGTAACTTCGGGCGGTACCTGCATCTGATGGGCATAGAGCCAACGCCCGAGTGCCATCACTGCGACGCGAGCGTGGACTCGGGGCTGCACACGCTCACCGAGTGTCCGGCGTTTGAAGCGCCGAGGCGGGAGCTTGTGACGGCCCTGGGGGTGAGAGTGCTCACGCTCTCCACCCTGCTCGCGGCGATGGTTTGCTGCACGGCTGCTTGGGTGGCCGGTGCCTCGCCCGCCCCCCATGAGCGCGGGCCTGAGGGTGACGGGTGGAGCCGCTCGTCACCCTAGCAGAAGCAGGCCACGGCGGCGGCGCGCATCGTAGGACGATGCGCCCCCCCCCCCCCCCATACCGGGGGCGAGTCGGGGACCGCGTGGTCCCCCCTCCCGAGGAGGGCCAGACCAAGAGGAATGGCCCTGGGTCAGCCGGGGTGCGCCGGGGTGCGAGGGATATGTCAAAAGACAACCTCACCTCCGGCCTAGCACATCGACCCACAGACGGCGTGCGGTTTAGTCGGTTCGAGTCCGACATAACCTACCCCTCCGGCTCCGGAGGGGTGGGTATCCGTGGGGATTTCCCGCACGTAAAAAAAAAAAAAAACCATAAGGACTTACAGTCGAAGCGCTTACAGCTAAACTACGAATCTATTTATCGTATCTTGTAAAATAGACAGTCTGTAGCTAATGTTGTATGACGTCAGTCGTCGGTTACGGTTCAAAGGTCAAGCGATCCTGACGCGTGTTTAACACTTTTTACCCATCCAAAATATCTATTTTCCTTACATGTTATGTAGTAGGTACTTACCGTCCTCACAAAAGTCGTCCAAAAGTCGATACATCAACATTTCGCGCCTGAAGTAATTACATCCATCAATAAAATCACTCTTAGGCTTGTTGCTCATTGGAAGACGCTTCAGGAACAGATGCACTTTCTTTAGCTTCCCTTGGACGTCCACGTGCAACAAAGCCTTCATATGGTCACCAAGGAACCCGGCGATACCATCCACTGCCGGTCTCACTTCACTGCCTTTCAAGACCCAGGCCACATTCTGCCCAATGGCTCGGTGCACTATACGATGGATCTGTTTTTCGTTCAAGATTTCTTCAAGAACTGAGCTTCGTACCTCTCCGGCCATCTTGGAATTTTAACTTGCTTTCGGTTTAACAATGCATTTATACTCCAATTTTATCTTTGACATCCTTTATCTTTTGATCTAAATGTTAAAATAATTAATTAAACCAATGCCACAGAGACAAGAAAATGTGCATATTGTGACTTTAAATATGTACCTTCTATCGTTAGCAGATCGTAAATAATTTTTATTTACTGTAGGATTGGAAATGCTACTGTTGTGCTTTTCAAGATGGTGTCTAAATAAATAGTCAAATGACATTTCGTAAATATTATGTAACTATTATCGCTAGATAACAAACTGCACTGGCTACACACTAGGCATATATGTAATTATGGATAGTTGTTATGCAGAACCGCCACCCACACCGCAGACAGTTTTGCGATTCACACTTTTATTCTTCTCCTATGGGCCAATATTGCAAAGTAGCCAAGTCTCAGCAGATACTGAATCCTTTCTCGTGCGGTTCACTACGAGGATGTACAGAGACACGGCTCGACAAAGTTGCCGATTGCCGCTCACCAGCGCAGACTAGCTTCCTTTACACACGCAGAAAAAGTTTACATTTCACCTATAAATTAATCTAAACATAGATAATACTGTAGTAAGTATTTGTCATGATTATTTCATCAATGCAGAGCCTAAACAGCTGGACTAATCTTTAAAGTAAGGGGTTTCGAGAATTTCACGGTTACATGGTTAATCTTAGCAGTGAGTAGCTAATAGAGCTATCTCAAAGCAAGTAGGTATACGTTTTTACTTTTAGATCGGAAAACATCTAGTTTTCTGTAGAGACTTCGGTGTCATTGTCCATTGTGCATCATCGATTGTATCATACTTGTCTATAAGTCATCCAGTTTGACATTAAAGTTTTCCACTTATCTAGTAACTTAAATATACCTTTTTGCTATTGAATTAGTTAGATTTATTGATAATGCCTTATTGAAATTCTGGTTTATGTGTTCTATTCCTTAGTAAAGTTCCTCCAAGGCATTAGTAATGGTAGTTGTTGTAACAGGGGCACAATTTATTAATTGCTTTTGATGACTCTTTTAAAACACGTCTGGCAAATCGCTCGTAACGCCTTAACTAAAATTATAGCAGGAAATTCAAAACTGCACTTTTTGAGAAACTTGATAGCATAAGTTTGCATTGCATACATATACATAATAATTGCTCACGGCCCACTATCTGCTTCTATCCATACACAACACTCTTCACGGGATTCATTTAATGTCATTCAACCTTGGATGCAAACCCTGACCCTGAATGCGTCTGACCTGTCCAGTGTACGTCATGAGTAGGTAGGTAGGTAGGTAGGTAGCACTGAAAATTAGAAGGTATAGGTACCTTCTAATTTTCAGTGCTGATTTTCAGATATCGTGCAAGAATGGTTGTTTTTTTTTTCATTACAACTTATACTTTAACTTACCATACAATGACATTAGTTTATAGTGCTGTATTTCACTGATAATGCATGAAAATAATGAAACTCAGATCATTTATATGATTTTAACACAACAAAAAATAGTTGCGAAAGTTAAAGAAAATGTGTAGAATATACTGCTTCCGGGCTGTTTGGCCGTGGTCGATGTGAAACTTGCGTTCCAGACGTTTCGTCGATCACTGCGGTCGACATCTTCAGTGGCGCAGGGCCGGGCGACGACAACTTCGGAGACCTTGCCTCGCCGGCGGCTGACTTGCGACTAATGCCGAACCTTGAATCACGGCTGTATTTATAGGCACGGTCGGAGCGGGGAATCGACTCATTCGATTCTGATTGGTCGAGCGCTGTGGCGCGGACGTACGCGATCCTGATTGGTTGTTTGCACTGTGATACCGAGTGGCTCTCAGTGCTGGGTACCAATCTTTTTGGAGCTGAAATCCCTCGTTTTTTCGGTTGAAGTTGTTGGGATGCTTGAATATTTCGATGGCTTCTCGAAGTATACGTGGGAAAAAATGTGTTGTGGTAGCTAGAACTTTCGTGTTCTGAAATTCGATGGTATGATTCCCATCCTCTTGGGTGTGTTCTGCAACCGCTGACTTGTCGAAGTGGCAGAGGCGGCAATTCCGTTCATGTTCCGACAGGCGGGTCTTGATGCTTCTTTGGGTGGTGCCCACGTATACCGAGCCACATGAGCAGGGGATTCTGTAAACTCCAGCTGACGATAGTGGATCACGTGGGTCCTTGACCGAACGGTGAAAATTCCGTAGCTGCGTCGTGGGCTTGAAGATCGGCTTGATGTTATAAGCTTCTAGCAGTCTTCCGATACGATCTGTAATGCCACGAATGTATGGCAAGAAAGCCTTCCCTATCGGAGCAGGTTTTTCCTCATCCTGGTTTGTCTGCGAACCTTTCTTTGGGTGAAGAGCTCTCCGTATCTCATGTGCAGAGAATCCATTAGCCTGGAAGGCCGCGTCCAAGTGGCGTAACTCGTTTTGTAGGTGTTGAGGTTCACAGATGGTCTTAGCTCGGTGGACCAGTGTCTTGATAACTGACATTTTTTGTCTGGGATGGTGGTTGGAGTCCTTGTGTAGGTAACGGTCTGTGTGTGTCGGCTTTCGATAGACTCGGTGACCAAGACTGCCATCTTCTTTTTTGGATACTAGGACATCCAGGAATGGTAGCTCCCCGTTCTTCTCAACTTCCATGGTGAATTGGATGTTCGGATGGATGCTGTTTAGGTGATCCAGGAACTTAGTGAGCTCCGAGTCTCCATGAGTCCAAACTACGAAGGTATCGTCCACGTAGCGGAACCAGACCTTAGGCTTCTTGGGAGCTCTATCCAGAGCGTCTTCCTCAAATGATTCCATGTAAAAGTTCGCGACTACCGGACTGATGGGGTTTCCCATGGCTAAACCGTCCACTTGCTCATAGAACGTGCTGTTCCACTGGAAGTAGGAAGTCGTCAACACGAACTCGAACAGATCTGCGATGTCCTTGGAGAAGAGTGGTCGGATACGCGACATTGCTTCCCTGACCGGAACTCTCGTGAACAGAGAGACAACGTCGAAGCTGACTAGACGATCGTCCGGATGTAGTTTTAGGTTCTTAAGTTTCTCCACGAAGTGGCGAGAGTCTTTGATGTATGACGAGGATGATCCGACATGTTGTCGAAGCAGTCCGGTGAGATACTTCGAGACTGGATGAGTGGGTGAGCCGATAGTACTCACGATGGGCCGGAGCGGTACTGAAGGCTTATGGATCTTTGGTAACCCATACAACCTAGGTGGAAGAGCTTCAGACTTCTTGATGAAGCTTTGCGTTTCTTCTGGGATAGACGAACCCTTGATCAGGTTGTTTACCTGTCTCAAGATTCTTGCAGTTGGGTCTTTTGGAATCTCCTTGTAGGTAACTGGGTCGAGAAGATCCTTGATCTTGGTCTCATAATCCTTGGTGTTAAGAACCGCTGTGGCATTGCCCTTATCAGCTTTCAGGATAACAATATCCTTGTTCGCTCTTAGGTACTTTAAGGCTTTCCGTTCTTTCTCTGTGATATTGCTCCTCGGTGGCTTCGCTCGCTGTAGAACTCTAGACGACTCTTGGCGGACCCTCTCAGCCAGTTCTTGGGGGAGTTTACGAAGGCTTGCTTCGACGTTTGTGATGATATCTTCCACCGGAACTGATCTTGGGGCAATGGCAAAGTTCTCACCTTTGCTTAAGACTGACATCTCCTCCTCGGATAGTTGGTGGTCTGACAGGTTCACTACTACAAGTCGTTTATCCAGACTTGGACCAGACTCTTGTGCTCTTGGGAGCCTGTTAAACTTCCTCATCTGACGTGTAGTAGCCTGCTCGCTTTCCCAGGTCATGGTGTTGAACGTTAGTTTTTCCAGGCGGTCCCAATCATTCGGTGAAAGCTCATGGGCGACTTGAAGGTGGACTCTGAGAAGATCCTGACTGAGTAGCGCCAGGGTCCGCCGTGTACTGTGAATACGTTCTCGGAGAAGGGCTTTCTCTGTACGATCGTAGATTCGGTGCGAAGCGGGACTCTGTATGATCCTCTTCTGGCGCAGAAAGTGGGGCACGACGTTGCTATCCCGACAGCGGAGTGGAAATGCCAATGAAGATAAAAGATGGGCTTTTCTTTTTCTAAGTGACTCAAGGCGGCGAACTCGCTGGTGAACTTCCTCCCCGTAGAGGCGTTAAATATAAGTCTTCAGGCTTTCACGGCCGGCGTTGCATGTAGAATATACTGCTTCCTGGCTGTTTGGCCGTGGTCGATGTGAAACTTGCGTTCCAGACGTTTCGTCGATCACTGCGGTCGACATCTTCAGTGGCGCAGGGCCGGGCGACGACAACTTCGGAGACCTTGCCTCGCCGGCGGCTGACTTGCGACTAATGCCGAACCTTGAATCACGGCTGTATTTATAGGCACGGTCGGAGCGGGGAATCGACTCATTCGATTCTGATTGGTCGAGCGCTGTGGCGCGGACGTACGCGATCCTGATTGGTTGTTTGCACTGTGATACCGAGTGGCTCTCAGTGCTGGGTACCAATCTTTTTGGAGCTGAAATCCCTCGTTTTTTCGGTTGAAGTGTTGAAATGTCGGATCATCCTCGTCATACATCAAAGACTCTCGCCACTTCGTGGAGAAACTTAAGAACCTAAAACTACATCCGGACGATCGTCTAGTCAGCTTCGACGTTGTCTCTCTGTTCACGAGAGTTCCGGTCAGGGAAGCAATGTCGCGTATCCGACCACTCTTCTCCAAGGACATCGCAGATCTGTTCGAGTTCGTGTTGACGACTTCCTACTTCCAGTGGAACAGCACGTTCTATGAGCAAGTGGACGGTTTAGCCATGGGAAACCCCATCAATCCGGTAGTCGCGAACTTTTACATGGAATCATTTGAGGAAGACGCTCTGGATAGAGCTCCCAAGAAGCCTAAGGTCTGGTTCCGCTACGTGGACGATACCTTCGTGGTTTGGACTCATGGAGACTCGGAGCTCACTAAGTTCCTGGATCACCTAAACAGCATCCATCCGAACATCCAATTCACCATGGAAGTTGAGAAGAACGGGGAGCTACCATTCCTGGATGTCCTAGTATCCAAAAAAGAAGATGGCAGTCTTGGTCACCGAGTCTATCGAAAGCCGACACACACAGACCGTTACCTACACAAGGACTCCAACCACCATCCCAGACAAAAAATGTCAGTTATCAAGACACTGGTCCACCGAGCTAAGACCATCTGTGAACCTCAACACCTACAAAACGAGTTACGCCACTTGGACTCGGCCTTCCAGGCTAATGGATTCTCTGCACATGAGATACGGAGAGCTCTTCACCCAAAGAAAGGTTCGCAGACAAACCAGGATGAGGAAAAACCTGCTCCGATAGGGAAGGCTTTCTTGCCATACATTCGTGGCATTACAGATCGTATCGGAAGACTGCTAGAAGCTTATAACATCAAGCCGATCTTCAAGCCCACGACGCAGCTACGGAATTTTCACCGTTCGGTCAAGGACCCACGTGATCCACTATCGTCAGCTGGAGTTTACAGAATCCCCTGCTCATGTGGCTCGGTATACGTGGGCACCACCCAAAGAAGCATCAAGACCCGCCTGTCGGAACATGAACGGAATTGCCGCCTCTGCCACTTCGACAAGTCAGCGGTTGCAGAACACACCCAAGAGGATGGGAATCATACCATCGAATTTCAGAACACGAAAGTTCTAGCTACCACAACACATTTTTTCCCACGTATACTTCGAGAAGCCATCGAAATATTCAAGCATCCCAACAACTTCAACCGAAAAAACGAGGGATTTCAGCTCCAAAAAGATTGGTACCCAGCACTGAGAGCCACTCGGTATCACAGTGCAAACAACCAATCAGGATCGCGTACGTCCGCGCCACAGCGCTCGACCAATCAGAATCGAATGAGTCGATTCCCCGCTCCGACCGTGCCTATAAATACAGCCGTGATTCAAGGTTCGGCATTAGTCGCAACTCCGCCGCCGGCGAGGCAAGGTCTCCGAAGTTGTCGTCGCCCGGCCCTGCGCCACTGAAGATGTCGACCGCAGTGATCGACGAAACGTCTGGAACGCAAGTTTCACATCGACCACGGCCAAACAGCCCGGAAGCAGTATATTCTACATGCAACGCCGGCCGTGAAAGCCTGAAGACTTATATTAAAGAAAATATTTCAATTGATCACATATTGCTCGACGAAATCCTCGGTCACCTCCAGGTTCCTTGTTTTGAAGATCTCACACTTCAGGGCGTGGGCCAACACGGGCTTGGACCTGTCATTATAGGTATGCTCCTCAAACGTCTCAGGGTTATCAAATGCCTTCTGAGCAGTCTTCGGATCCATCAGGATAAAAGGGTAAATAGTAATTGCGTCAAATATTCCAACTATTCTCGCTTTTTCACACCATTTTAAGAAGTTTTCTTTATCGTAACCTAGACTTTCTATTCACTTCTTAGAATCAGAAGTTAAGTTCTCGACAAAAGTAGAATAATATTTATCAATGACATCCTTCTCGGGTTGTTCGCGGAAATTTCTATCTGTGGTGAGGTACAGGAATATCATGAGGTCGAAAGCAGGTGGTACGTAACGCATGCACTGGAAGTCAATCAGCAAGGCGCTCGTTGAGAACATCGTTGTCGTACTTAAACATTATGTTGCTTACCCATAAGTCTTTGTGTATCAAGACATTCACACTGTCTTCATATTCAGTCAAGGTTTCGCATGCTTTAACGTACAATTCATACAATTTAGATTCTAAGTCTGGCATGTTACGATCTGACTTTATAGAAAAGGCTTTCAAGAGATTCGACGATAGTTTAGCAGATGCTCTAAGCCAGGGGCCATCACGGAAAGATGATTTGTTAAGTATGTGACTAAATTCTTTGAATGTACTGTATGGGCGTTTTAAATCAATTGGTTTCATAATTAACAAAGGTGGCATGAAAGCGTTCAATTGATTTTATTAACAGAAAAACGTGCTCCGAATCCAGCATCTCAAAAAAATGTCGACAAGAGTATCCTGCAAAGGTGACATCAGGCATCACGATGAGTGAATCTGCTCTCACGCACGAAGGATTTGGACATGTTAACATAGATAATATTGTTAAACGACACTGAGTAGCTAAACTAAATACTTAGTAATTTTACTAGGACTACCACAAAGTGATAAAAATGGTCCAGTTGACTTAGGTCAAGCTGCAGTAAAATTAACTTAGACACACTAATAATAATAAATATATAAATAATAAATCGCTCGCAAGCCGGACGCTTTAAGCTTCTTCTCACATTGAGGGTTGTGTCTGGATGGATGACTGTATGACCACCGCTGTTCATCCCAGGTGGCCATCTCGTTCAGCACTCGGGTTAGCTAAAGCATGGTGGAGTATTCCAAGTGGTTAGCGGTAGCCGCTCGAACATTTTAGACATCGTCAAGACGAGAGTTGTTATAGACCGGCCTGACTCCTCTACCTTTTGGATGTTGGCTTTCTCGTATATAAAATAGAAGGTACCTAAGTACTTACCACTCTCACAACTGTTCTCCATTTTACATTAATGTTTCACGTTTTAAAAAGTTAAATTTTTCAATATAATCACTTCAGCCTTAGGTTTATTGTTCACAGGGATACGCTTTATGAAAAGATGCACTTTTTTAAATTCCCCTTGACGTCTATGTCCAGCACAGCTTTCATATGTATGTTCACCAAGGCAACCGGCAATACCATCTACTGCCGGTTTCACATTACTTTCTTTTAAGACCCACGTTCCATCCTCACCAATGTATTGATTCACAATGTGATTAATCTGTTTTTCATTTAAGACTTCTTTACGGAACATTACTCGCGCCTCACCATTTGGCACATCTTAGAATTTTGATATAAATTATCGGTTTAATAATGTATTGTATTATATACTGTAAAGTTTATCTCAAATACTTAAACTGTAACTGTACTTTGTAGTTGAAATATCTATGCTTAGTGTCTCAGTAATAAACGTTATACTGATCATTGTTATAAATTTCTTATCATTATAATTATTTATCATTAATCTTTATAACATAATTATCATATTGGAGATCATTAATAATAATTGTACAAGTGTGTAAGGGTGGTAATTACCGCTGAGGCGCCATTGAGACTCGAGCCCAGAAGTGAGGGTCTTAAGTGAATCGAGAACGGTAAACATCAATACACACGTGTATCGTACGATGTTTTTTAACATTCTTGTGAATAAAATAATACTCAAATAGATATTTACCCTTGCAGTTTTCATGTAGTTAACATTCCATAACGTTAAGGGCTTCGCATCAATCACATCATAATAATATATCGGACGACAACATATACCATTTTCTTCGTAACTAGTACTTGTAGATATTTTGATTAATTAATAATTATAGTTTCAAACGTGAAAACGAGTTGTGAAATTTGTGGGAATTTTTCACAGTTCTGACAAAATTCAAATTCAAATTCAAAAAATCATTTATTCCATAAAAATATTAAGTTTTTTGGAATCGTCATTACTTTTCCCCTACCGTGCAGTGCTTGACATGGCAACTACTGAGAAACACTGCCAAAAAACTCAGTAGAAATCCTTTATTTAAAAAAACGTCGTCATGTATGTACAATCATTTTCTTGTGTTGACTTAGAGCTACTTAATCCCAAGCATTTTTGTCATTCAAATAGTCTGAAATGTTATAATATGCTCTGCTACACAATTTGGCCTTAATTGTTGTTTTAAATTTATTTATGGACAATGTTCTAATTTCATTGGGAAGTTTATTGTAGAATCTAATACATTGCGCCATAAAAGAGTTGCTTATTTTTTGGAGACGAGTAGTATGTAACACAAGATTACCTTTATGTCTAGTATTTATACCATGTATATCACTCTTTTTAGTAAAGGAGTCTACATTTTTATGCACATAAAGTAAATTTTCATAAATAAATTGCGAAATAACCGTAAGAACGTTTATTTCTTTGAACTTTTCTCTTAGGGACATTCTAGGACCAAGTTGGTATATTGTTCTTACGCTCTCTTTTGCAATATACAAAGATGGTATTAATGTCCGCAGAATTGCCCCAGAGAAGAATTACATATGACATAACACTATGGAAATAACTAAAATAAACTATTCTAGCTGCCTCAATATCAGTAAGCCGTCTAATTGTTTTTACTGCATAAGCTGCGATCCCCACTGCAGTTTTGAGTCAATAGTGATACCCAAAAATACAGCAGTCTTCACAGGGTCCAACCCAGATCCATTAAGTTGTACATTGGTAGCTACCTGCCTTACATTAGGTGTCGAGAATTTGATTACTTTAGTTTTTTTATCATTAAAAAGAAGATTATTTACATTAAACCAATGAACAACCTTTGAGAGTGCACTGTTAACTTTGTCACAATTGTGTAATTGTTTATTAATTTTAAACGTCAAGAAAGTATCATCTGCAAACAATACAATCAAAAAAAAAATTACCTGTCGATTGGCCATAGAATAAATTAGGTTGCTTTTTTATTCGTCGCGGACTAAATTAATTTCAAATTATTACAGAAAAATCCGAAGTTATTAGTTCATTGAGTGTAAGTTTTGTTATTAAACACATTACAAGTTGAAATTATCTATTTAAATACGAAGTTGCATGAAACGAGCAAGTAATAAGTATATTAATTTATTTGTACTATTGAACATGGCCTTTTTGTATCGAAACTTTTTAGCAATGAAAAAAGCATCTAAACCAATACAGTCGAACTAAAGAGAACCCCGCCTACCAAGATCGATTTAATTTTTTCTCTTTAATTCGATTTAAATATTTAGCATGAAAAATATCAAGAAGTTAATTTAAAAAATATACCAATAAAATTTTAAAAAGAATCTATAACTCATCAATCAATCAATTAGCCCACTGCAGTCCACTGCTGGACATAGGCCTCCCCCAATGTGCGCCATTTCGTACGATCCTCCGCCTTCCGCATCCAGTCCGTCCCAGCCACCTTTTTCAGGTCATCGGTCCATCTGGCTAGGGGGCGTCCTACCCTTCGTTTGCCTTCTCGCGGTCTCCACTCTAGGACTCGTCTGCTTCAACGGCCATCGGTCCTTTGACAGACGTGGCCAGCCCATTGCCACTTCAGCTTGCTTATTCTGCGAGCTATGTCGGTAACTTTGGTTCTTTGTCGGATCACCTCGTTTCGAATTCTATCCTTCAGAGAAACTCCAAGCATAGCTCGCTCCATAGCCCGCTGCGCGACTTTTAGTTTATGGACTAGCCCTACCGTTAGTGTCCACGTTTCGGCACCGTAAGTCATAACAGGTAGGACGCACTGGTCAAAGACCTTTGTTTTCAGGCATTGCGGTAGGGGGGAAGAGAAGACTCGACGTAGTTTGCGAAATGCTGCCCAGCCCAGCTGAATCCTTCTGGCTAGTTCTTTCTCGAAGTTGTTTTTACCGAGCTGGATAACCTGGCCCAGGTATACATATTTTTGGACAACTTCGAGCGTCGCCCCTTCGATGGCAATCGGTCTCGGTGCAACATGTTCGTTGAACATGATCTTGGTTTTATCCAAGTTTACACCGAGGCCGACGCGTCGAGAAGCTCTATCTAGGCTGTGCAGCATCTCGCCCAGTTTTTCCAGCGACTCCGCAACAACGACGATGTCATCGGTGAACCGAAGGTGTGAGATGTACTCTCTGTTAATGTTGATACCCCGCCCAGTCCAATCCAGAGTCTTGAAGACGTCCTCCAATGCATTGGTGAATAGTTTGGGGGACATCCCCCTGCCTAACTCCACGCTGGAGGCTTATCGGTTTCGTCTTCTGGTCTTGGAGCTGGACGGACATTGTGGCAGTGTCATATAGGCATCTCCGCACCTCAATGTATCGCCAATCAACACGACACCGCTGCAGGGCATCCAGAACTGCCCAGGTTTCGATGGAGTCGAAGGCTTTTTCGTAGTCTACAAACGCCACACACAGCGGCTGATTGTATTCTTGACTTTTTTCTACAATCTGCCGAACAGTATGAATGTGGTCCACGGTGCTATAGCCTTTTCGAAACCCGGCTTGCTCCGGTGGCTGGAACTCGTCAAGTTTACCCGCGAGGCGATTTGTGACGACCCTCGAGAACAACTTGTAGACGTGGCTCAGGAGCGAGATGGGCCTGTAGTTCTTCAGCAAGGTCCTGTCGCCTTTTTTGAAGAACAGTATCACCGCACTCTCGCTCCACGCCCTAGGTGTTAGACCCTGTTGGATGACGGAATTAAAAAGACTTGCTAGCTCTTTGAGGATTGGAATCCCGCCTGCTTTCAGGAGCTCAGTAGTAATTCCGTCATCACCAGGACACCTGTTGTTCTTCAGTTGCCTGAGAGCCGTCTCTATCTCGCACTGCTCGACATCGGGTATCTCCTCGGTGTAATGGCGCGTGAGTGGGGCTCTGTGGTCTTCTTCATCACTGTGTCCTGTCGGTTTACTCATCCGTGATGCATACAGCTGTCCATAGTATTTCTCGATCTCTTCAAGCATCCCGAACTTTGAGGCAATAATTTTGCCATCCACAGTTTTAAGTTTAATAAAATAATAAATAAATAAAATAATAAATATTCCACAACATTTCACACAACGCTATCTAGACCCACGGTAAGCATAGCTTAACTAGCTTGTGTTATGGAATCTAGAATGCGGATAAACATACTTAGATACGTTTTTTTTTTGTAAATACATACATATTATACATAGAAACACCCAGACCAATGCAAATACACATATTCATGCATACAAATATTTGCACTGAGCGGGGATCGAACCCGCGCCTCCTGCGTAGCGGCCGCGTTCACTACCGCCACGCCACGGAGGACTGCTGAGCGAACACTTTCGACCCCCTATTTTGCTCAATCGCCTCCTGGACGGTGCGAGTGTTAAAGCGTCGGAGGTCGCGTCGTATCAGCTTTTTAATTCGTTTGTTTAAGGCCCTTTCATCTGACGAAGACGACTATGTGGATGGTTGCTCACGCCTCTTTCTCAATAGTTCGAGAGTCTCAGGAGAGATTTTGGACTCTTGCTGTTTGCGTTTTCCGGGAAACAACTTTCGAGACACTTCTTGTAATGTTTTGACCACTGTGTCGGTTCTCTCGTCAATGCCGCTGGTGGTTTCCAGACTTGCGAAGCGATTTTGAAGTTCCAGGTGGAACTTTTCGGACCCTAGAGCTACTTGGAGCGGCGTAGGTCGGAGAGTAGACCGTATCATTCGGAGTCTTTCAGCTCTAATGTTGATATTTAGAGAGCCTCGGATAAGTCTGTGATCGCTTCCGGTATTAAACCTGTTGATTACAGAGACGTCTCTAAATATGTGCCTACTGTCCGTTGTGAAAAAGTCTATCTCGTTCCTTATCACAGAGTCCCGGCGTTGCCAAGTCCACTTCCTGTGGGGTTTCTTCTTAAAGAAGCTATTCATTAAGAAGAGCCCCTGTGATTCGAGGAAGTTGACTAGCATTTGCCCTCTGTGATTTCTGCGCCCCACCCCATAAGGTCCGATTCTCGTTTCGCCACGTTCCTGTACTCCCACTTTGGCATTGAAGTCCCCCATAACAACGTTGTAAGTGGCCTTGGCGCTGTGTTTTATTGCCTTGGTAATATCTTCATAAACAGCCTCGGCGGTTTCGTCGGCGTAGCGCGAGGTGGGCGCATATACCTGTATCACCTTCAGCGAATGACTGTTCGTGATTTTTAGGATCAGGTACGCTACCCGGTTCGACACACTGCCGACTTCAACAACGCTGCCAATGAGGTCCTTTTTTACCAGAAAACCGACACCTCCCTGGGAGAGCAGATGACCTTCTCTGAAGTAGAACAGGTCGCCTGACTCAAGGGTTATCGTGTCCTCCCCCTGTCTTCGGATCTCGGACAACCCCAATATGTGCCAGTTTATGCGACCTAGTTCTACCTCGAGTTCTGCGAGGTGATGGTCCAGCCTTAGTGTACTACAGTTGTAAGCTGCCAGTAGTAGTTTTTTACGGTAGCCTCCCGTAGCCCGGAGATTCTTAGCACCCCCCGCCCCGCCGTTACCCGAACCGCTACCATGGCTGGGAATAGCGGGACCACCGGGAACTGGGGGCCTTTTGTTGTGGCGTCTTTCCATTTGAGGGGTTTTAGCCTACTCTTGCCACGCTGGCCAGACGGGTTGGCAAAGAGTTTTATTTCAAGTTTTCCTTCTCTCACAGCGATCTCGTCTGTGTATTCTTCCGATTTGTCGCCTCTTACGACACCCTCGGATGATGGGGTGGCAACATTTGTATTCTTTCTCCGTCACCACACGGATAATATAGATATAACTCACTTGTGAATTATAAGAATAAAAAGCAGGGCCGTCTTAAGGCTATATAGCGCCAGGGTGCAAAGCTCAGACTGCGGCCCCTCCCCCCCGGTCAACAAAAAATCGGAATAAATTTTTGATGTTTCATTTATTTTTCTCTAAGATCTGTAATCTAATATAATGAAAAAAAATTCAAAAATTAAGGAAAAGAAATGGATTTAATATTTCTCTAACGTTTCACAGCATTAAACAAAATCAAACTTTAATTTTCATGTAATAAGATTCAATTGTCATAGGTCGTCTAATGACATCAATCAGTAACCGACACTCAGAGCCGAATCGCGAACTTACATTACAATGGACACCCTAATAGCCTAATTATAGAGGTCATTTCGCTTCGCTTAAAGTGCGGGCGCCAGGCGCCTAGGTCAAACGGCCTCTTTGGAATGGAGATATTGCGTGCGTGTTTAATTAATTTAATTGTTATAAGTATCAAAATAAGAGCTATTTTACCTTGCATATCGTGAGCGGTATAACACGTGCCGAAAGGCAAAAGTGACAATAATAGGTACAATGGTAAATTTTAATATTGGTTGATGCCTATATTTTTATGCATGTAGGGGTTTAATTGACGTAAGTGTACGAAACGGGGGAATGGCGTTAATGTTTAGAGCTCGGCCTGCGCCCCCTCGGGCTACGCGCCCGGGTGCGGCCGCACCCTTGAACCCCCGGTTAAGACGGCCCTGATAAAAAGCCACAGTTTGATTAAATGTGCCGATTGTGTGCCGCATTGCAGTGAAATTAAATCCCGATTATAAGCAAGTGTGTTTAAAATGGTATTTACTTATGGATCAGGAGATATACCATATAGATTATTACAAAGATAAGCCCGCCCGACGATAGAAATTTTAAAGACGTACTGAACCTGTCACTCTGATTCTCGCTCAATCTTGTGGAAACCCATTTACATTTTACTTCACTGGAGCTGACGGTGAGATGATACCCAAGGTAGGGTGGATGCCTAGGTCGACCAATTCTAGCCTCTAATGTTTGCGACCTCAGTGTGTTATTGAGTATCAAATGCCTAGTCTCCGAAGATAGGTGGGCAATGTTCATAATTACGCCCCGGACACTCGCCTAATGAAAAAGAACTCTCCCTCGTAAATAAATCCTTATCGTTAGTTACAGTTGTTTCGTAGGGGAAGGTGAGGTATAATGATCCCCTTAAGGGAAAAACTTAACTGTGGCTAAAGTTGAAGGCAAAGTCGCAAGATTTCTATTGTGGGAGGTAGTGAATTTACTTTACTTTGTCACAGAGTACTTATTTTTTATTATATGTATGTAGTTTTGTTGCATTAGAGGTTTTTGTAAAACTTTAGTAAAGGATCATTTTATACACACCTATGCATAAAATGATCCCTGGGTTAGGGGTAAAATGATCCCAGTGATCATTTTATACAATAAGTCAATAAAATATCAGTGAAATGAAACACTCAGCTGTTTATTTTATTTATATGTATTGTTCATAACAATTTAAGTATGTAAGCAAGTTACACAAAGCTTTTGCAGTCTTCTAGTTTCATTAGAGATCTTTTCTTGTAATAATCTACTACTCAATCAACAAAACTAAACATTTGAAAATTGCTACCAACTTTTAAGCAAATATCGCAAGTAAAGCCGCCTTCATCGACACTATCTACACCCGCACAAGCCTCATGTCCCCATACAAGACACACAACGCACCTGATCTACCCTTTGCCTTTATTGTCTTTGGAGTAGCTTTCAGTACAGAAGAGGCATTCGGTATCACTCTCCTCTTCAGAAGAATCTGATCTGTTCTGCATTTTTTTGCCTTAATTTTCCCTTTCCACGTCCTTTTCCTTTTCCGACTCCTTTTCCTTTATCGTTCTGCTTGTTAGTCACCGTTTTTTTGTTTTATTCGCTTTCTTAAGGGCTTTCTTTTGTTCTATATCTGTTTTCTTTTTGTTCCCTCTTCAAGGTACTTTTTGTAAGGTGTGCTGGTCAGTACTGATGTGTCTAATCTTATTCGTCTTACACTCGCTCTTTTTTCAACTATCTTTGATGTTGGTCGTACTTTCTTTGGTGTAACAACACCAAAAGATTTGGATGGAATACCAACAGCCAAAGCTGGACGTAATCTTCTAGAAGAAGAAGGGGATGGGAAGGACGATTATTGCCGCGATGGTGCTTCTGGAGATTTTTGAGTCATCATTGGAGTCGACGTTAGATGTGGTGACATCTGATATGTTAAATGAAGTGATTCTTGGACATCACCTTGTAAAGGCTGTAGTGTTTCAGTTTCTGAATTAGTCGCTTGAGAAGGTATTTGCACGGTTTCTGCTAATGGGGGACTTGACGGCTCAGGGATCGGAAAGGGAGGTTCTAGCGCGTCATTTTCAACATTAATTTCAGTCGTTTCAGCTGCAATGAATTCCACATTTGTGAAAATGTCGGGGTTGAACGGATATATTTCTTTTTTTGGTTATGATAAACGCTTAGCGGATACATGACTCCAACGTCCAAGGCTTGGAGTTTGTGGGTGCAATGAGGCGGCAGGCATAGAATAGTGACGTGATTGTCCCTGGCTTTTAATATCATATTCCAATTTTTTGTGTGAGATTGGTGACCATTATTGAATGATATTGATATGATATGATATTGATCAAAAGCGCCGGATCTTCTGCTGTCGGTTTGACATGACTTAAGAAGTGATCAAACCATTGAGAAAACACATATAATTTCGTCCAACCTGATGGATTGCATGCACATATAGCGCCTGGAGGTGCGCCATCCATCAATTCTATTTTCATACGGACTCTGCGGAAGATTAACATTGGAGGAACAAAAGTTCCAGAAGCCGAGGTACAAATCACTGCGGTCGTTGTTTCACCTCTTTCAGCTGACGTTCTGTAAGGCACACCATCTCTGACGGCATCTAATGCCTTTTGCATTTGTTCTTTCTTCAGGCTAATTTTACCTACCTATTGGTTTTGCGTATATAAATTCTTGACATGATCTGTAAAAACAACAAATACTAATGGGGTAAAATGATTCCAGGGATCATTTTTAACACACAGAAAGGGATCATTTCGCCCCAAACACCATATTCCTAGATATCGATCAAAACATAATCTTCAAATACCGCGTGCGTAATCGAACATTGCTTAAATATTAGCTAACAGCTATTATTACCCGCAAATAATAGAACATTTAAAAAAACATGAACACGTAAAAAGTAATGAAAGTCCAAAAACAGGCTTACCTTAGATCAGAGCCACACATTTTGATTATTTTTTAATGAAATCGCGCTAAGCGCTCGCACCGTCATGACACTTGGAGAGGTAACTGGCAGCGGTGCGGGGAACATGTTTCATGCGCATTTGAATAGATGCCACTAGTTGACTCTGATTTACGGCGGGGGATCATTTGACCTCCAGGGATCGTATTACCTCACCTTCCCCTATCTACTGTGATATGTATGATATTAGATCTACTCGTACAGATCAAATAGTTGGATACCTACATATAAAACACCTATAAATTTATATAATAGTTTGGTAAGTATAGGGTGAATACGTGGTATCTTTATTGATATAGTTATAATCACACAGTTTGTCCTGTTAATAGGTAAGAAATTATTTCTATGTTTACAAAATCAAACCTATTATATACAAATTAAATTATTTAATAAAGTTACTATATATACATAATACTAAATAAAAAATAAAAACTAAAAGTTAAAATGCGTCGTGGAATTCATCCGCATCGCATGCCTCTTGTGGTAGCGTTCCCAGAAGACTGGCAGCATTGCCACGTTGTATGGCAATGCTTAATCTCTGACCTAAAAAGAGGCCAGCCTTCTGGTCACGAGAAGCGTCGACCATACGCTTCGCAATCTCTCTGAAGAGATTGCGGGCGCTCGGACCCCAAGGCCCAAACGTTTCGACTCCAAACGGCACAAATTCATAATCTCCAATGAGATTGGAGTATTTGCGCCGCTTAAGAGCCTCTGCAGAAGCTGCAGCAGCACCGGCACAACCAGCCGTGCCAGGTATATGGGTAGGGGCAATGGTGTCAACGCATGTTGCGTCCCACACCAGAGTCCTACCCATTTTCCAAGGCATTAATGACATACCATCCGGTCTCTTGCCATCGTCGCGCGCCAAACCGTTTGGTTCAAGCACAGCAGGCACACCAGCGGTGACAAGAGCACGGCGGATTATGTCGTTGGGGCTGGCGTGCCGTGGAATTCGCCCCGCGCTCCTGCAGCACGACAGGCCATGGTGTCCGAGTCGGTCAACTGCTTCTCCACAACGGCATTGATGCGGAGAGACACACGGCGCACCTAGGCGGAGGCACGTCGCGATGCGGAAAGTTATGTCATCTAACATAGTCCCTACGTTAGATGACGGAAGAGCTTGTAACCAAAGACCCGATTCCCACACTCCAACTGCCAGTAAGCGGGCACGCTCAGCAGCATTAGTGCAAGCAGTATTATGTTATAATACTTACCAAACTATTATATTTTTTATAGTTCTGGTTCAGTACTATCTAATTAGTTATCACCTGCGTCGTACTGCGTTGTGATTGCGTCGTCTGAAGGAGGACAACTTAAGGTTAATTTGTTATTATTTGAAGCGTATACAGATTACTCTGGAATTTTGTGGAGTCAAACTGCAAGATTGTTTTTATATCTAGCATTTATATTATCTCGATCATGGGCATTGTCATTACAACTTCTATTCATGCTTACCTAAACATTAAAAAGTAATTCGTATTGGCTGTATTTATGTAGTAGTTCACTCTTTAAGAAATTATATTAATTATAATTATGTTGGTTGTGTTGTGGTTGTGTTAACAAATATGTTTCGACGAATTCTTCACAAGCATCCAAATTCCTCCGCTTGAAAATTTCACATTTAAGGCAATAAGCCAATACCATCTCTGACCGATCCTCATTAAAATGTTTCTCATGCGTATCAAGATCATCAAAATTGAATGTCTTCTCGGCAGTCTTTGGGTCTAAAGAAACATACGGAAAGAGGCCTATTGCTTCAATCATACCAAACATCCTTCCCTTCTGACACCATTTGAAGAAAGCTTCTCTATTGTACCCCAAAGTGATAAGTCTTCTTTTAGACCAATTATTTAAATTGTCAGTAAAGATAGAATAATAATGATTGAATACTTCGATTTCACGCGCTTCACGAAAGCCTTTGTCGGTAGTGAGACACAAAAATGTCATCAAATCAAAAGCTGGCGGTCCATAGCGCAAATTTTGGAAGTCAATTATAATAGCATTAGTTGGGACTTCGTTTTCATACTTAAACATTATGTTGTTGATCCACAGATCTCTATGCAGTAAGGTATTCACTGTATCTTTGTATTCTGTTAAGCTGTCACATGCTTCGAGATATTTACTAAACAATTTGGTCTCTAAATCTGGCAAGTTCCGATACGATTTCTCAGAAAACGTTTTTAGAATATTTGTTGATAGTTTAGCAGCCGCTTTCAACCATGGGGAGTCACAAAATATTGGTTCTGTTAACAAATGCCCAAATTCCTGGAAAATACTGTATGGGCGCTCTAAACGAACACTTTTATTCGTTTCGTAGTTAACGAACGCAGCGTGGAACCGTGCAATAGATGTTGTAGTCACGAAGACGTGTGCAGGGTCCAGGGTGTCTCGGTAAGGCCTGCAGACGTATCCTTGGAAGGTCAGATCCGGCATCACGATGATGGAGTCAGTGTAGATGTGGGCCCTTACGGAAAAGCGTGCTGGATCTAGAAGAGACATTGGAAACAGTATTACGAGTTAAGAATATATTGGGTTCGTCTGTTCGGCAATTTTTAAGTTGCAGCATGAGTACCGGACAGACGGCAAATATGATAATGTTTAAAAACATTCATAATCATCTATGCGTCAAATAACTGACTTCCATAACGCATAGGCGATATCGAATTTATGTAGTTCAATTGTCAGAATCTTTAAGGCTCCAACTACCCGTACCTAATGACTGACTGTAGTTTGGCCACATAGTTCCCTTTTCTACTGTTAAACCTCCACGTCGCACAACCTTTAGCGATACCATTGACAAGCATATCACCCCTTACAAATTCAAGCCAGCCATGTTTTTTGTACAATACCGAGTTTAAAAAAAATCGATTAGGATAGGAAAATGAGGAAGCAATTCAGGCGGGATCTGAACCCGCCACCAGTCCCTTACAGGTTCCGGTTTCGATTTGAATAGTTGGCATACTTATGGCTTAAAAATTGAATAAAAAAGTATTATCTAAAACAGTACTAGCACACACTTACCATCGTCAAACATATCTTCCATTAACTTGTACACCAAGGCCTCACGTCTAAAATAGTTCTGTCCATCAATAAAATCTGCCTTAGCTTTATTATCCACGGGCAGACACTTCCAAAACAGATGGATATCCTTCAGTTCTCCTTGCACTTCCACATGCAGAATAGCTTTCATGTGTTCACTGAGGAAGCCAGCTATGCCATCCATTGCTGGTTTCACTTCACTACCCTTCAATTCCCACCGAACCTCCTCCCCAATGGACTGGCACAAAACGTGGTGAATTTGTTCTCTACTCAAGATTTCTTCTAGTAAGATACGTCGGACTTTCTCAGCCATTTTGAAAGTGTGATGTTTAATATAGTTAAACTTTATTTATAATAATAATTTTTATCTCTTCTTGTCGTTGTTTTGTTTACATTATCTTAAGTATTGACCCTCGGTCAACTAATTCTGCGTTAAGCCAATAAACTCTAGGCATAAGGTGATACAATGAAACTACTGTTTAAATTTTATCCTAATAATATTTTAAACTAGCTATGGAACTTTGATCCAGTAATTATTTCTAAAGTAACTGCTTTGCCCCCCGCCCCTGACGGAACAAGCCTCTCTTTGCGATACCCCGTAGTCGCACAAATTATGCAGAAAATGCTTATATAAGACGTGCTTTGAGGTTGTACAATGACAGATTATTAAAGGTTGATTTGTTCAGTGAATCTCTCTCTCTCTCTCTCTCTCTAAATTATTATATTTGTGTGTTTAGATTTAATTAAAATTTGAAGGAAATTTGATAGTTATGTAGATATATTTGTATGCTGGAACACAATTAACGATATGTTTTGTAAAAATGTAGTTAACTCTATATCCTACATCTGTATTTATAAAGTGTTGTCTATATTAATGTAGTTATGAATAACTGTTTGTTTCTTAATAAATAAATAAAAAAACGTATCCGTTTCAATTTCCCCACGAAAAAAGTACATACTATAGGAGAAGCAGGTGAGTAAATAAAAGTAGATCAATGTTATAAATAATTATGTTTAATAAACAATAAAATATTTGTGATATAAATCAAATATTGTATACTATACAAACCTACGTAGACCCAAAGAGTACAAACATCTGTCCACTTTGGCAAGTTAATATTTTACAATATGGCAACATTTGGCTATATGCGTACGCGCAGATTTCAGTGCTTAACTATTCGTTTTTTTTTATTTAATTAATGTTTGCACACTATTGGGATTAACATATCAATAAAAATAAGTGCGTAGTTATTAACCATGTCAATTCTAAATCATACATTGAATTTTTTTACCTAAACTAGGCTAAGTGTTCACATGTTTTTTTTACAAAGTACATAGATACTTCACTGCATAATAAATGTTTGACTTACAACTAAAATAATATCTATACATAATATTTAAATAATTGTAAAGCTTATTGGAAGAGAGTTGCATCGGGAAGACGTACGAGAACTTAAACTAATGTATAATTAAAATAACAATTAAATACTTTATACTAATATTTGAGTGTATAAATAAAATCAATCTTAATTTGCTGTATGCATAAGTGTTGTTGAAACGCCGTGCTACCAATGCGATATGAAGCATTTTTGATATTACATATTTTGTGTAGTTATCAACAAACATAGATGGCTCCACCAACACCTCAAGATGGTTGTTTAGGCGAATTTCCAATACTCAAGAAGTATTCTTGTTGCTCAGTCTTGATTGGAGTATTCCTCCGGTAGGGGACTAATCGGGTTCAAATCCCGTGTTGAGTATACCGGGTGTAAGGCGAACGCTCCCGAAGCCGAAGGCCCCTGGTAGTACTCCGGGTACACTACATATTGGCCTAAAAATATCGATATTATGAAAAGATTTTTTTTTCATGTTTTTGCCGTTTCATTAGCATTATTTTATCGTCTATCGTATTATTAAAGCTTAATGAAACAACAATTTGATAAAAAAATATGGCTACAGCAAAAAATAATTTAAAAAAATAATTTCACCACATCGAAAAACAAATAATGGCAATATGTAGTGTACCCGGGGTACTAACAGGGGCCTTCGGCTTCGGGAGCGTTCCCCTTACACCCGGTATGTAGTCATAAAAATTGTTTTAAAATTTTATAGACGACAAAAATTCGCGCGTGTACTTACTGGCGAATCAAAAACTTAATAGAACGACTAATCAACCAATGGCGCGGGCCCTTTGAGTTCATGTTTAGTTTATAATTTATGATTGGTGGATTAGACCAAAGAGACCCAAAAACGCGCCTTACGCACCCTGAGTTACTCAATGACTACTTTGTCACGATGTTTGCCGAAATTAATGTTCTAAGGACTCAGGAGTGAACACAGGTTTTGAAATTCGTATGGTCTAACAGAAACCCACATCTTATATCTCACCGGCAACAATTACAACATTGTGGTACGGCGTCACTTTCAAACAAAACTATCTTACACAATAAATCCTAGTAAAATTGATTTTACTCGGGATAAAATTATTCACTACTAAGGCACTACGGTTGAGCTCAGCGCCGGAAGATGGCGCTAGTCGCAAAAGAGGTCGTAATGGATATTTATAAAATATATAACACATTTTTAGTTTTGAGCAAACTTTAAACTATAAATAGTGGATTGCAGGGATTCTTAGTTTTTAAAATTAATAAGGGAAGACATAATATCATTTTGGACAAAAATCACAAGTCTGAGTAATTTTTTTGAAAGAGCGTAACTCTTTCAAGATATTACATCTGTTTAAGAGTTAAATTTCTTGCACCAATTGAGTAGGTGAATGCAATTTACAAAACACAGTTCGTACAACTATTTAGCACTCATATATACCACATACAACAGTCAATACTTGTGTCGTAATAACTCCGTTGATCATATATAACATTTACTGGCAAGATACAATACACGTCTTGTTAAATATTATTTCTAATACATCTATAATAATAATGATATCCAAGAGTGATGTGACGAAAGAAGAAATGTATTCAATAACACACCAAAATATATAACTACAAAAATATTTTTGAACCGTAGATAAAAGCGCAATTTTCTCTTATTGCTCGGCAAATTAGTAACTCAACGTTTTGAATGATAAATCTATAAATGTACAATAAAAGAATGAATGAAATCTGTCTATCAATGTCTGTACATAAGAGCCATTTTCCACTGAAAGACCAGCAACAGCGGCCGGAATTTAAAACCAGAAATAGTTGTGAGGTTGGAGCAGCCGCGCGGCAGTTCGCGGCACCACACTGCCCCTCTTTTGTCTTCAAATGAAAATGACCTCTCTCTCCTGTAACTTAATTTCTTTTTAAATTTAAAATGGCTTTTAATTTGTTGCCTCAAAAAGCTGCTGTTGGCGGGTGCTCATTTAGAGGAGATTCACTCTAAAGCAGAGTTCTCCAGAGGGCTTCAATAATACTCCACAAAAATACCGTTTACCTAATAACTCCCCTCCTTTGCTTTCAAACGAGATGAACTCTCTTCTACCTATCACCCATAGATAAAATTCAAAATGGTTTCTTAGATTTTGCCTCAAAAAGCCTTTCTCCGCCGCCGCTCTTTCAGTGGGTATTGACTCTAAAACAGAGATATTTTTCCAGGCGACTCGAATAATCAATCAGTCAATTAGCCCACTGTAGTCCACTGCTGGACATAGGCCTCTCCCAATGCGCGCCATTTCGTACGATCCTCCGCCTTCCTGTCGAAGGACCGATGACCGTTGGAGCAGACGAGTCCTAGAGTGGAGATCGCGGGAAGGCAAATGGACTAATGACCTGACAAAGGTGGCTGGGACGGACTGGACTCGAATAATACTTCACAAAAATAACGTTACCTAACAAATAACACTAATACAGAATACCTATCGTCACATCACTGCCGTCCTACTTACACCTACTAACTAACAATACAGTAAACAAATCCATATAACATGTATATATCAGTCTCTCACGTTATAATACAGCTACCAAAAACAACTTCGTTGGAAGAACGCTAATACATTGCTTGGAAGACTTAAAACTATTTTAAGGGCACTAAAATACCGTATATTATAATATTTTTTTGTCTGTAAGATTAATAATGGAAGAACAGAAATATTGCCATGTTGGTTCCCGGTGGAGTTCCCCAGTGACGGGATAGGGCTGTTCATCCGACTGTAAACATAATGCCCAAAACAAAGTGCGCGCTAGACGGTGATAGGCTCGCCCCCTAATACGTGGGACCTCTGTCTATCTCATTTTACCCTTCGGGGGTTTACAGGCGTAAGTATAAATTTTTTTTTTCGCCTCAAAGACATATAGAAAGGGAAATTTTAATTATATAAGGCGAGATCTGATAGCTTAGTGGTCGAAGCATTGCCCCAGTAAGGCAAAGATCGCCGGTTCAAACCTCGCCTGCCCCTCTAGACAAGTGGCAATTCGCTAGCCGGCATTCGGTGGAATAGAATGACGAATGTATGGGATTTGACGTAAATGACAGTCGTTAACGCATGTCAAATACGTCAAATCCTATACATTCGTGATTCTATTCCATCAAACGCTTACTAGCGAATTGCCACTTGTCTAGAGGGGCTGGACCGATTCAATTTTTTCTATTTAAATCGAGAAAAATATTGTATTAAAGTCTTTCGAAATATGAACTAAATGTAATATGAAATTTAAACAATAGTCGACTTAAAAACATATTTGCTAGTATACTGTATGGTTTAATTTCTGTAGGCATTTATAATGCAAGATCGGTTTATTTTGTATTAGATACAATGGTAATAATTTCGTAGTAATACTATAAATGCAGATCTAAGCTGTAGTCTTTTAAGTTTCAATAGGAATGTGCGCGCGAAATACTGTTTATAACAATGTTGTTTCGTTGTATAATAATGGGTGGGTTTAGATATTATATTTTGTTACGAGTATAAGGAAGACTTTTGAGTAATAATTATGTTTTATTGTATAGGTCAGTATTGTCAACCGGTTGGTTTAGGTTCAGAATGTCCTTTTCCCAAAATGTCCCTCGGTTTCAAATAGTCCCTTTCCCGAAACGTACCTTGCCCAGA
Organism: Eilema caniola; assembly: GCA_949126895.1. NCBI lineage: Eukaryota > Metazoa > Arthropoda > Insecta > Lepidoptera > Erebidae > Eilema > Eilema caniola. The sequence continues at coordinate 25,424,370 of OX421472.1, forward strand.
ATGTCCCTTTCCCGAAACGTCCTTTTCCCATAATGTCCCTTCTTTTATATGAAAATGACAGTGGTCACACTCATATAAAAAAATTTCACTAACGCCGCGGGAGCGAGCGAAGCGAGCTCGTGGACACCGCGCGCCCCGACACTGATAGATATAGGTTAGAAGGGTATATGGCGGAGGTCTAACAGAGACCTCCGCCATTTACCCTTCGTGTTAGGTTTCTTGTGCTAACGCAAGAACGACCATCTGACGTAAGAAAACGACATTATGGGAAAGGGACTTTCTGGGAAAGGGACGATTCTGGAAAGGGACGTTTCGGGAAAGAGACATTTCGGGAAAGGGACTATTGGAAACCGAGGGACATTTTGGGAAAGGGACATTCTGAACGTAAACGAACCGGTTGCCGGTTATATGCATTCGTACCTGGTTTTTTGGAATAAAAAATTGTATAAAAAGTAAATCATTCAAATATTATTACGGTGAAATCTGGAACTATATGCACGACTGTAATAGAGAATAGAATGCTTCTCGACGAACATGATAGCTGAATTTCATTAAGTTCTATTGAGAGAGCGTGTGCCGAGCGTAGGCAGGAACTGCGCGATGGAGTACCGCACCTAGAGTGATGGTTTATGCATTGCCGAAAGTATCAATAGTTAGATTTTATAAATTTAGTGTATTGTGAGGATTTTTTTTTGGTTCGATTGGCCAAGTTTGTAAAAAGTTATCATGATATAAAATAATGGCATCATTTTATGTATTACGAAAACATAAATACTACAGATATAGAATGTAATATAAAATATTGAATATTTGCAGAATTTACTGTGTAGCTGTTTGGCCCCCTCGACCGCGCCTATAAAATATGCCAGTGATTCGAGATTCAATATCAGTCGCAGAGAAGTTGCCGACGAGGAGAGGTCTACGCATTCGTCGCCACCCGGACCTGTGCAACTGAAGATGTCGATCGCAGTGATCGACGAAACGTTTGGAACGCAAGTTTTATATAGACTACGGCTAAACAACTCGGAAGCAGTATATTCTATTTGCAACGCCGGCCGTGAAAACCTAAATGAATATTGAATATTAATATTACAGATATCCGCGGTAGTGTTCACGTTCGTGTCTACGTTAATACTTAGTAAAGTGCATTCTATAGTTTAATGCATACTCAAAGGCGATCAGTTGCCGTTACGACGCCTGCGGCGTTACCCGGCAGTCAGCGGCGAGGTGGCCGTCAGCTGGTGCCTTTCATGGACACCCTGACTGACCGTGGAGCGCGGCCCACCGGCAGTCGGCGCCGGAGTGTGATGTACTGCGGTTGTCAGGCGGCACTGGCATCATTTTTCTTTTATTGTCTGCTTCCTCTACGAGTGCTCGGAGACTGAGCGCGGCCTGGCGGCAGCCGTCGTCGGAGTGTGCTGGGGTACCTACGGTCGTCTGCCCCCTCCACAAGACCCTGAGTTCGTCGAACATGGAAACGTCCGGCGGCGGTGGTGGCGGTCAGTCACTCGGAGCGAGAGGGTTAGTATAACGTCGAGTATAGTTACATTACGGCAGTGGGTGGCCCGGTCAGCGCGCGCCCTCCATGAGCGCCCGCAGGCTGGCGAGCGCGGCGCGCAGCAGGCGCGCGGGGTCGGCGGGCGGCGCGTAGTGCTGCGGCGCGGCGGGCGGCGGCGGCACGCGCCACGCCAGCACGTGCTCGCGCCCCGTGGTGCGCGACGCGCTCACGGAGAACAGCGCGCCCGCCTCCCACGCCGCGCGCAGGGCCATCAGTACCTAGGGCGGGTACCCACATCACGAATTGGACCTCTTTTTCATGCAGACATCTCCTCGGCTACCACGCCCGTCTGACTGGTTTTAGTGTCACCTAGACCGTCGGTAATGATTACTCCGCGCAAACCACGCTCACACGTCTCTGTCTGCATTAAACGTTTAAGTATCATCGCATCAGCGCAGTACGTACAATCATGGCGAGTCGTCAATATGACAGTGTCTACACCCGCGGCACCCAGGATGATACTAAAACGCGGACAATCAGCGCGGGTCACATACTAACGGTCTGCGTGGCACTAAACCAGCCGCAACTACGTGGATCTGGGGATGTTAAAAGAACTCCATAAAAAATACTAATAAATGAAATATCACCCACCTGTCTCCCCAGCGCGGTGTCGGGCAGCAGCGAGTGGCGCGGGAAGCCCACCGCGTAGTAGGGCGCGCCCGGCGCCGGGTGCTGCGGGCCCTGGCGCCCCGACTGGAAGCTGCCACACAAACGGTACGGCGGATCAGTTTCATTTTCATACAGAGACAATACAGTACAATACAGTATTCTGCTGTCCGTGTTGATTCCCGGTGGAATAGGGATAGGACTGTTCTCCATCCCAGAGTAAACAAATTACAAATCAACAACAACAAAAAAAACAAAACATAATTAAGTGTTATCGCCCCTAATAGACCAGGGTAGAAGCCTTTAAAAATAATAAAAAGTGAAAAAAATAATAGTAGGATGAAACCCATTAGAAAAGGAGGGGAATATTATAAAAATGAAAGGAAAAATAAATTACGGGCGATCTGAGGTCGGGAAGGGGATGGGGGTGAGTTTTAAGGGTAAAAAACGGTTTTTCTCGATTTCTGGCAAAACTAAAAGTCCTATGGAAAAAAGTCAAATGGCAAAGTTGTGGGTAATAAAAAGATCTAAAACTTTTGTATTAACACCTTTTTCACATAACCTCAAAATGTATGTGAACGTTCAAAAAACCAAGATTTTGGTTTTTTATTTTTATCTTTTTCAAATAAATTTCTTTTTTCATGAAATTCGGTGAAAACTTACCTTTTTATGTCCCAAATACGCTGTAATTTATTTCATTAGAAAAATTTATTTTTGCGCCTTATTTTGAATTAATATCGAAAAAGCACCCTAATTTTCAATCGAAAATTCACCCGACAAAATATCAGCTTTCATCAAAAAGTTGGTATGTTTTCTGTTCGTTGAAATCTCTACTTTCCGATGGTGAAAGAAAAAAAAATGTTACAATAGTAAATCTTCTCAGAAAATGCCAAAAATCGAAAAAGACTCGAATTCGAAATTTCTTTTTTAATTATTATATACAATTTTCAGCTATTTATTAAAATTTACACTTTAATTACTCGAAAAACGTAAGATTACATGTTACAAGTTCACTTAAAAAAAAAGAGAAAACTGTTCGAATCTGTATAGGAAGGTAAATACTATCTCTATTTTTATCTGTTTAAACACAGGAGATTATTATTTTTTAATCTTGTACTAAAATATCGTTCAATTTTAATCTTTAGGTTATGTTACGTTAAGCATACTATTTTTTAAAGAAAATATTACTATTTATATGTTTGAGTTAATTTAAACAGATAAAAATAGAGATAGTATTTACCTTCCTATACAGATTCGAACAGTTTTCTTTTTTTTTTTAAGTGAACTTGTAACATGTAATCTTACATTTTTCGAGTAATTAAAGTGTAAATTTTAATAAATAGCTGAAAATTGTATATAATAATTAAAAAAGAAATTTCGAATTCAAGTCGTTTTTCGATTTTTGGCATTTTCTGAGAAGATTTACTATTGTAACATATTTTTTTCTTTCACCATCGGAAAGTAGACTTTTCAACGAACAGGAAACATACCAACTTTTTGATGAAAGCTGATATTTTGACGGGTGAATTTTCGATTGAAAATTAGGGTGCTTTTTCGATATTAATTCAAAATAAGGCGCAAAAATAAATAATTCTAATCAAATAAATTACAGCGTATTTGGGACATAAAAAGGTAAGTTTTCACCAAATTTCATGGAAAAAAGAAATTTATTTGAAAAAGATAAAAATAAAAAACCAAAATCTTGGTTTTTTGAACTTTTCACATAAATTTTGAGGTTATGTGAATAAAGTGTCAATACAAAAGTTTTAGATCTTTTTATTATCCACAACTTTGCCATTTGACTTTTTTCCATAGGACTTTTAGTTTTGCCGGAAATCGAGAAAAACCGTTTTTTACCCTTAAAACTCACCCCCATCCCCTTCCCGACCTCAGATCGCCCGTAATTTATTTTTCCTTTCATTTTTATAATATTCCCCTCCTTTTCTAATAGGTTTCATCCTACTATTATTTTTTTTGTTATAAAAATTATCGACATTGGTCTATAATTACGTGGGACCGAAACTCTACGAGTTAATTCATCTATGCCTGCCCCTTCGGGAATTTACAGGCGTGAGTAACAAGCAGCAGTGTAACCATAAGCATTAATATACAATCTAATTCAATAATGTCACTTTGCAAAACGCATCTTTCTCATAATGCCCCTTTCGCAAAATGCCTGTCTCAAAATGTCCCTTGCGCAAAAGGTCTGTTTCAAAATGTCCCTTTCCAAAATTGACAATTTCAAAAAATGTCCCTTTTCAAAAATGTCCCTAATATTCAAATAGTCCCTTGCCCAAAATGACACTTTCCCGAAACATCCATTTCCCAAAATGGTCCTTCTCCGAAGTGTCCCTTTCTCAAAATGTCCCTTTCTTACGTCAGCTACACGGTTTCAAAAATCGCATTAGCTTCCGTGGCGTTAGTGAAACTTGTATATGAGTGTGACCATTTAGCGAATGGGACGGAATGCGAATGGAACCAAATGCGAATGAGAAGTTATGCGTCAAACCCGTTAAACCGCGTAACATTTTGAGAAAGGGAAATTCTGAGGCTAAGCCCAACATGCCTCTGTCTCAAAATGTCCCTTTCCCATAATGTCCAATTCTCAGAATGTCCCTTTCTCGAAACGTCCATTTCCCAAAATGCCCCTTCCCGAAATGTCCCTTTCTTACGTCAGCTAAACGGGTTTGACACATACCGTCCCATTCGCATTCCGTCACGAATTCAAAAATGGTCCCATTCGTATTCGGTCCCATTCGCATTTCTTCCATTACTTACCCTTCCATTACCTCTACTTCAAAATCTTTCGCAAATCGCCTCTTTATCATAATGCACTTTTCACCAAATGCCTCTATTTCATAATGTCCCTTTCGCAAAACACTTCTTTCTCGAAATGTCCGTTTCGTAAAATGCCTTTTGTTTTCATAATGTGCAACACTCACTTGTAGGTGACGAGGATGGAGCCGGTGCAGGGCGGGTGCTGCGGCAGCGCCTGCGGCTGCAGCGCCCACGCCATGCTGCCGCTCGGCTGCGCCCTTCTACTGCGTGAGTGACTAGTGGTACGGTGCAGGTGCAGGTGCAGCACTCACTTGTAGGTGACGAGGATGGAGCCGGTGCAGGGCGGGTGCTGCGGCAGCGCCTGCGGCTGCAGCGCCCACGCCATGCTGCCGCTCGGCTGCGCCCTTCTACTGCGTGAGTGACTAGTGGTACGGTGCAGGTGCAGGTGCAGCACTCACTTGTAGGTGACGAGGATGGAGCCGGTGCAGGGCGGGTGCTGCGGCAGCGCCTGCGGCTGCAGCGCCCACGCCATGCTGCCGCTCGGCTGCGCCCTTCTACTGCGTGAGTGACTAGTGGTACGGTGCAGGTGCAGGTGCAGCACTCACTTGTAGGTGACGAGGATGGAGCCGGTGCAGGGCGGGTGCTGCGGCAGCGCCTGCGGCTGCAGCGCCCACGCCATGCTGCCGCTCGGCTGCGCCCTTCTACTGCGTGAGTGACTAGTGGTACGGTGCAGGTGCAGGTGCAGCACTCACTTGTAGGTGACGAGGATGGAGCCGGTGCAGGGCGGGTGCTGCGGCAGCGCCTGCGGCTGCAGCGCCCACGCCATGCTGCCGCTCGGCTGCGCCCTTCTACTGCGTGAGTGACTAGTGGTACGGTGCAGGTGCAGGTGCAGCACTCACTTGTAGGTGACGAGGATGGAGCCGGTGCAGGGCGGGTGCTGCGGCAGCGCCTGCGGCTGCAGCGCCCACGCCATGCTGCCGCTCGGCTGCGCCCTTCTACTGCGTGAGTGACTAGTGGTACGGTGCAGGTGCAGGTGCAGGTGCAGCACTCACTTGTAGGTGACGAGGATGGAGCCGGTGCAGGGCGGGTGCTGCGGCAGCGCCTGCGGCTGCAGCGCCCACGCCATGCTGCCGCTCGGCTGCGCCCTTCTACTGCGTGAGTGACTAGTGGTACGGTGCAGGTGCAGGTGCAGCACTCACTTGTAGGTGACGAGGATGGAGCCGGTGCAGGGCGGGTGCTGCGGCAGCGCCTGCGGCTGCAGCGCCCACGCCATGCTGCCGCTCGGCTGCGCCCTTCTACTGCGTGAGTGACTAGTGGTACGGTGCAGGTGCAGGTGCAGGTGCAGCACTCACTTGTAGGTGACGAGGATGGAGCCGGTGCAGGGCGGGTGCTGCGGCAGCGCCTGCGGCTGCAGCGCCCACGCCATGCTGCCGCTCGGCTGCGCCCTTCTACTGCGTGAGTGACTAGTGGTACGGTGCAGGTGCAGGTGCAGGTGCAACACTCACTTGTAGGTGACGAGGATGGAGCCGGTGCAGGGCGGGTGCTGCGGCAGCGCCTGCGGCTGCAGCGCCCACGCCATGCTGCCGCTCGGCTGCGCGCCCCTCGCGCCGCCCTCCGCCGCGCCGCCCGCCCCGCCCGCCGCGCCGTACGTGCGGCCGCACACCAGGCACTCGATGTACAGCGGCTCCTGGAACACACAACACGAGATATAGTTGGGACTAAAATAACACGACTCCTTATCAAAACAGGTGAAAGTAACATGGTCCTGAAATGGTCTCTGCAGTACCCACATCGCAGGCAGGCGGCACGTGCTGGCAGCCCACCAGCGCCACGGCGGGCAGCGTGGCGGCTAGCGGCCGCAGCCAGGCAGCATTGTATGTACGCACCTGGTGTGCCCTCAGGGTCTCCAGCTGCCGGTTGAGGCAGTGCAGGTGGAGCATGTGCTGGCAGCCCACCAGCGCCACGGCGGGAGGCGCGGCGCCCAGCGGCCGCAGGCAGGCGGGGCACAGCGCGCCCCACTGCGGAACCGGTGCCGAGCGCACCCACACGCACATCTGCGACGACGCCGCGTCCACTCCTGCGCACAGTACATGGCGGCGTTAGTCAGTCGCACGACGCAGCGCTCGCTGTGAGCCCAGCAGTGGATGGCACTCACCGACGATGCTGCCGTCGCACGAGGCCATGTCGTCGTGCGGCGCGGCGGGCGGCGCGCCGTCGAACACGTCGTCGCTGCCCGCGCTGCAGTTGAGCAGCTCGCCCACGGACCCTTGCTGTACGCGCGAGGAGCACATTTGCCAAATTAGTTAAACCTCAATATACAATGTAAACTTTCTCAGACCGCACCACAGAGCAAACACAGAGAGCAGGCGACCCAAGAAACCCTGACGTCATCACAGTAAGAATGGTCTTAGTCAATCTGCTGTCAGCGTCCTGGGCACAGCTCTCATATACTGAGTCTCCAAATATATTTTTCTCAAACAGGCAATGAAATATTGACATTATGTTCCTCTTAATAGGCTGCTAAGTATGACGTTCAGATTATCACCGGGCACGGTAGCTTCGGGCGGTATCTGCATCTGATGGGTATAGAGCCAACGCCCGAGTGCCATCACTGCGACGCGAGCGTGGACTCGGGGCTGCACACGCTCACCGAGTGCCCGGCGTTTGAGACGCCGAGGCGGGAGCTTGTGGCGGCCCTGGGGGTGAGAGTGCTCACGCTCTCCACCCTGCTCGCGGCGATGGGCCGCTGCGCGGATGCGTGGGCGGCCAGCGCCTCCTTCTGCGAGCAGGTCATGCTCGCGAAGGAGACAGCAGAGCGGGCGCGGCGCGATGAGCGAGAGAGGCTCGCTGACATCGCTGCACGCGCCCGAAGGCGGCTCGGGCGTCGGAGGGCGCAAACTGACCTCCGCCCCCCATGAGCGCGGGCCTGAGGGTGACGGGTGGAGCCGCCCGTCATCCTAGCAGAAGCAGGCCACGGCGGCGGCGCGCATCGTAGGACGATGCGCGCCTCCCCACACCGGGGTTGAGTCGGGGACCGCGTGGTCCCCCCCTTCCCGAGGAGGGCCAGACCGAGAGGGATGGCCCTGGGTCAGCCGGGGTGCGAGGGATATGTCGCATGACAACCTCACCTTCGGCCTAGCACTGCGACCCAGAGACGGCGTGCGGTTTAGTCGGTTCGAGTCCGACATAACCTCCCCCTCCGGCTCCGGAGGGGTGGGTATCCGTGGGGATTTCCCGCACGTAAAAAAAAAAAAAAAAAAAAAGCTAAGTATGACGTTTCAGGCGCGGCTAGGATAGCCTAGGCCGGCAAAGTCCTCTTTTTTAATTTCGATTCCACATAAATTTGTGGCAAAGGCATCGACACTCTGCCACTATGCGTATTTAAAAAAAAACAATAAACGACTTGGTATGTACTTAGAGCAGTTTTATTTACGTAAAAAATCCACATTAACATAACTGATAACACATTATTATCAATTGTTTTCTTAACTATACATACAAAAAAAATTGAAATATTAATATTTAATTTAGTTGCAACAAATTGACATTTATAACAATGACAAGTGTCACTGTTCGTGTAGAAACGTGCCTTTATACTTTTTTTAAGTAACATGATAATGAACATAAATGTAAATATTTTCTGTTAAAATCAAGCTAAAATAGACGAAATAGTAATATACACGTGAGCTTTGGTTTTTATTTTGTTTACTTTTAATTTCTTTAAAAATAAATCTTTAATTTTTTTGTTGTTTATTTCATTGCCTGTTTGAGAAAAGCACTATACATACCTCGGCGGGAAATATGGGGTTGCCTCGGCCGGCAACCCCTTTCTTCCCGGCCTCTGTAGTAATGTACTAATTCTATGTACTTAATGCTAGATGGCAATACTTTGTATTTAAACATATAATTGTTAGATAATTGTACGACCTACATTGCGTCGTTACATTGACTTGAAAGAAGTAGGTAGGTTTACTATTGACCGGTAGATGAAAAATAAAGAAATGGACGGTTTCTAACCCCTCTCCACAACCCTTAACCCCGAAAAGCGACACGCTTTCTTTTATAGTGAAGTCTAAATAAAGCTTCTCTCTGTATTTGCTCTATGATGTAAACCTTCAAAAGGTGACCGAATTTTAGAAAGACCTGCAATTTTACGTTCACCATGTCAGTACAGTCCACCGTGGTTTCAGGCGTGTCACAAGGATGTAACCGTGGGCCACCGTGATTATAGGCGTGTCACAAGGATGTAACCGTGGTCCACCGTGGTTACAGGCGTGTTCAAGAATGTAACCGTGGTCCACCGTGGTTACAGGCGTGTCACAAGGAAGTAATCGTGGTCCACCGTGGTTATAGGTGTGGCACAAGGATGTAATCGTGGTCCACCATGGTTATATAGGCGTGTCACAAGGGTGTAACCGTGGTCCACCGTGGTTATAGGCGTGTCACAAGGGTGTAACCGTGGTCCACCGTGGTTATAGGCGTGTCACAAGGAAGTAATCGTGGTCCACCGTGGTTATAGGTGTGGCACAAGGATGTAATCGTGGTCCACCATGGTTATATAGGCGTGTCACAAGGGTGTAACCGTGGTCCACCGTGGTTATAGGCGTGTCACAAGGAAGTAATCGTGGTCCACCGTGGTTATAGGTGTGGCACAAGGATGTAATCGTGGTCCACCATGGTTATATAGGCGTGTCACAAGGGTGTAACCGTGGTCCACCGTGGTTATAGGCTTGTCACAAGGAAGTAATCGTGGTCCACCGTGGTTATAGGTGTGGCACAAGGATGTAATCGTGGTCCACCGTGGTTATTGGTGTGGCACAAGGATGTAATCGTGGTCCACCATGGTTATAGGCGTGTCACAAGGAAGTAACCGTGGTCCACCGTGGATACAGGCGTGTCACAAGGTAAGTAACCGGCACTTTACAAAATGGCCGTGGACGAAAATCAGCTCTTGGTGTAGAATTATTCCTCACAAATTTCGACCGGGTGGGTACCACCGTGCACTATGCGAAAAACCCTCCATAGTAATCCAATCTCGGTTGGATTGCGTTCAGGGGTCAGCAAGTGCATAGCCGGGCAGATTGTGGTCGCAGCACTAGCGGGACCGGTGGGTATTGGCGTAGTCTAGTGGGGGGTAGCGCGGGGCGACGAGCCGAACAGGGAGACCTGTAGAAACGGTGGTGCCGCTGGCCGCCCGCGGCATAGTACAGGGGCCCAACCGGGACTGACCACCCTGGGAGGCTGCCCCACCAGGTCGCGCATAATCCGATATGGCTCGTCGTGCCGGTTGGTGACCGGAGGGAGCCCGGCGACCATACTCGGGGGGGGTACGGGGGCCCTTCCGATCGGCGTGTCGGCTCTCGCCGTTCCTCATATTCATAAACAAAACCAATCACCCGCGATTTGTCACGCGGTACTGCGACGATTGTCCCCTTTTTTCACGCCTTCCCTTACCTTCTCCTTATGGCAGCGCAAAACAGAATACTGGGCTATACAGCGGCAAGACACTCTCCCACGGGCTCGCTATTTGAGGTGGAGTCCACGAACATCTGTGGGCTCCATACAAACCTCAACGCCGTCCACCAACACCTGGAGACGGCAAAACCAGCACTGCTATTTCTTACGGAGACGCAAATACGCCGCCCTGACGACACGACCTACTTGCTCTATCCCGGCTATGTCCTTGAGGAGAATTTCCGTGCAAAAGCCGGGGTGTGCGTGTTTGTTAGGGCGGATGTTTGTTGTCGCCGTTTGCGCTGCCTAGAGGACCAATCCTTCTCCATCCTTTGGGTACACATAGACCATGGTTCTACGAGTCAGATCTATGTGTGCCTCTACCGCTCCCATACAGGAGATGCCGAGACAACTCGACTCTTCGAATACCTGAGTCAGGCGGCAGATGATGCGCAGGAGCGGTTTCCGAACGCCGAGATGGTGATTTTGGGGGATTTTAACGCCCACCATGAGATCTGGTTGGGTTCCTCTAAAACAACCCATGCGGGAAGAGCCGCCCATGCATTTGCTCTGGCGCATGGCCTGACCCAACTGGTACACGAATTCACTAGAATACCAAAAAGGTCGGACCATGAGCCCTCTCTGCTAGACCTTCTGCTGACGAGTCGCCCGGACCAGTAGTGTTTCGGTGAGTGCCGCTTTAGGCGAATCCGACCATAGTCTGGTCCGTTCCAAGGTGCCCATTAAAGCGCCACCACGACCCGTGCAGGGGAAACGGCGTCTCTGGCACTACTCGTCAGCGGACTGGGATGGACTGCGTGACTATTTTGCGTCCATCCCGTGGGTTGAACGCTGCTTTGAAGGTAAGAACCCATCTGAGGGCGCAACTGCTGTCGCTGGTGAGATCAGTCTGGGCATGGAATATTATATCCCCTACACTGATGTCGCCGGTGCCCGCAGAGCCCGCCCCTGGTTCGGGCGCGAGTGCGCGGAGGCTGTTAATCATAAACAGTCTGCGTACCGCGCTTGGGTGAGGGCGCGCGCTACGTGCGATCCTAACGCGAGCCACTTCAAGGCGGCGTACAATAGAGCCACAAAGGTCTGCAAGAGGGCTTATGTCAGAGCGGATGCCCAGCGCATAGCGCGGCTTGGTCAGGAGCTAGTAGCGCATCCCACGGGCAGCCGTGGCTACTGGCGACTGGCCAAAGCCGTGCAAGCCAACTTCTGCCAGCCTTCGCTGCCGTCGCTGCGCAACCCCGATGGATCCCTGGCCCATGAGTCGCAGGAGAAAGCAAATTTGCTGGCTAATCTCTTTGCGGCCAACTCCCGAATCGATGATTGTGGCATGCAGCCACCGACACTGCCGATCAGTGACCATGCAATGCCTGATATTCGTATCAGGCAACGCGATGTCCGTGCAGTGTTGCAGTCACTCGATGTCCGGAAAGCCAGTGGTCCGGACGGTATTCCGGCAGTGGTTCTACAAAAATGTGCAGCGGAGTTGTCTCCAGTGCTTGCGCGGCTGTACCAGCTGTCCTACAGCTCGGGTACAGTGCCTTCGGCTTGGAAGGAGGCGAATGTACAGCCGATCCCCAAGAAAGGGGATCGCTCAGACCCGACTAACTATCGACCCATAGCCATCACCTCAGTGCTGTGCAAGGTGTTCGAGCACATAATTAACAAGCAGCTCATGCGTCACCTTGAAGATCACTCCCTAATTAATGACTGGCAATATGGCTTCAGGCCGAAACGGTCAACGGGTGATCTTCTGGCGTATGTTACCCATCTTTGGGGTGAGGCAATGGACAAGCACGGCGAGTCACTGGTAATTGGTCTTGACATCGCCAAAGCTTTCGATAGAGTTTGGCACAAATCGCTTCTTTCCAAGCTACCAGCCTTCGGTCTGCCCCCTAGACTATGCAACTGGGTTGCTAGCTTCTTGCAGGATCGCCGTATTCGCGTCCTTTGTGATGGACGCGCCTCGGAGTTCTTGCAGGTAAATGCTGGTGTGCCGCAGGGGTCCGTCCTGTCCCCTACTCTCTTTCTTCTGCATATCAATGACATGCTGTCTACCGGCAGCATTCATTGCTATGCAGATGATAGCACCTTGCACGGGAGTTATCATGGACGTCCTGCGGATAAGCAGTCGGATATCGCAGATAAAAGGCAGCTTCTTGTCACTGAACTTGACCGGATCCTGAACAACATTTCCCAATGGGGCTCTGAGAACCTGGTCGAGTTCAATGCCAAGAAGACACAGGCATGTGCGTTCACAGCAAAGGTACCTTCTTTCCTTCCCCTTCCCACTCTTCAGAGCACTTCACTGCCACTGCAGGACAACCTCACTATCCTCGGTATGGATGTTCGCTGCAAACTTAACAACAAAAACTACATCGAGAGTACCATCAAAACAGCCTCGCGTAAACTCGGAGTCTTGAACAGAGTGAAACGATTTTTCACGCCGGAGCAGCGAAATTCGGTCCTGCGTGGAATACTGCTCGCATCTCTGGGATGGCTCCGCAAAGTACTTATTAGATGCTCTCGACAGGTTGCAGCGACGTGCGGTCCGCATTATTGGGAATCTCGAGGTCTCGGGCACCCTTGAGCCTTTGCAGATGCGTAGAGACGTTGCATCCTTGGCAGTATTTTACCGTCTCTACCATGGTGAATGTTCTGATGAGCTCTTCCAATTGGTCCCGCCCTCTCCTTTCCTACATAGGACAACACGAGCAGGGCTTAGATGTCACCCGTATATGGTGCAGAATATTCCTTCAAGAACCAAGCGGTTTGGTGACTCCTTTCTTTGTCGCACCATTAAGACCTGGAACTCCTTGCCAGCTCACGTGTTTCCTTCTTCCTACAGTCCCGGGTCCTTTAAGCAGGGCGTGAAAAAGCATCTGATGAGGCCGTCAAGCTGAGTGCCACCATTGTTGACATGCTACGAATAATGTATCCTATAGAAGTGTAACTCCCATAGAGTTACCGCTGAAATATTGGAGTAACTTACGCATACTAAAAAAACAGCAATAAAACAAAACACTCACACATCCATTGTTGAACACTTGCACGCGATTGGTCGCGCCAAAGTCATGCTGTCTCGGCGCCCCAAACGTCATAGTGGCAAAGCGGCGAACGTGATGAGCGTGGATGGTATTATACAATAATAAGACAGCTTGTTTGTGTTTATGTTTTATTGAATAAGTTCAATCAAAGTTCAATCAATAAAAAAGTCGGGTTGCACTCCGGGAGTGCCGGCAGAAGTGAAAACTTGTTCTCTCTTTCTTCGTTATATACAGAGTAAAAGATAAAAAGAACATACCATACCATACAATACCTATAATATAGCGCCAATCATAGAACCTATCACTAATTTTCTATCAGAACAAATTAATGAATTACAAAAAGAAAAATAATCACAAAAAGTAATAAATTACAAAAAGAAAAAATAATCACTAAAAATGTCAGATGCCGAGGTTCGAACCCGGTACTATCTGAAACCATAAGGACTTACAGTAGAAGCGCGTACCGCTAAGCTACGAAGCTTCTTGGCGTACCTAACAAAATAAACAATTTTTAGCTAATGTTGTATGACGTCAGTCGTCGGTTACGGTTTAAAGGTCAAGTAATCCTCACGCGAGTTCAACACTTTTTACCCATCCAACGCCGCTAAAGAAGTTTTCACTTCAAAAAATAATAACTGGATTGTTATTATTTTTCTATTGATTGAACTACATACGCATACAAATCAAAATAATTAGTTTATTTAATTTATGGCGGTTGGAATTTAGTAAAGACTCGTTTTTAACAATATAATGCAAACGAATTATAAGAAACTGTTCGATTCTAGCTTTTAACAACATGACGTCGTGATTGCTTTCTATAGGATGGCTTTCTTTAAGGGGTTATACACTTATTTACCATTATTTTAAAATTGTTAATTTCAACTGTCGACCAGATGATTCTACATTTGAATGTAATGGACTAACTATCTGAAAAGTAGTAAAATACTTTTTAAATATAAATAATTTAAGTAATGAACTAAATAAGAACAGTTTAACTTTTTCATTAAATTTAGAAGTTGCAAATAGGTATATAAAATATCTCACAGTGCAAATAGGCACAGCAGTTTTTCTTAATCGCTTAACCTTTCCATTATTTGGTGTGTACATGTCATCAGTTCGAACGCGTATGCTGCATATTTTACTGTACTGACAAGGCATCCAATCACGTTCATTTCTTTCCAAACGAACCGCACTCACCCATTTTCATGATGGACTTTATTTGTTGGGAATCTGTGACATTTAAATTATAATTTAATTTTTATGCATAATATCATCCTACTAATATAATATCATAGTAACAATATTTTTGATTACCTTAGCGCTTAATATACTATGAACTATGAACACTGCATAAAAAATAATGTTATTTAGGAATTGCGTTCATGTTGCATACCACATTTCAACTTCGCCAAGTACGTGTTTTTAAAATGAATATTTACTCACCTATGGAAGGTGATTCCAGCGTTTTTCATATCAGTATGGTTTCTGCACCACTTCACAACACACGAAGGCATATTTGAAATGTAATTAACGCGAAAACACACAAAAAACAAACACAATTAAAATCATTGACAGATTGATTCCAGTGACACAACCGTACGGTACCTACGCGTGACAGCGCGGACTGACAGCGCCGCGCGGTACACTTTTTATGCCCCGCCTTCCGCGGTCCCCATTATGTGGTGCCATTTTTTGAGCCGAGTTACACTTCTATAGGATACATTATTCGTAGTTGACATGGTACGTGTTTGTAATGGTGACCCTCTTTTCTGAGACTTTGCCTTCAGCTAACCATCAGGCGAGGTGAAGTCAAATTGACGTGTCCTACATAAAAATAAAAAACATCACAGCAACAAGCTGAGAAGCGACCAGTTTTGGTGGCTGCAGCGCAAAACACCTTTAACATTGTACAGCACTTATGTAATAACCATTTTTGTTTGCAAGTCAGGCCACTGCATATTTTTGTGTTTCTTTCACTATGCAGTTGTTTACAAATTTAGAGAAAACATAGAAGGATAGATCCATAGATTGCATAACAATGGCATAGATTATCTCGATTGTGTCATGGGATTGTCTAATGGCTTTGGTTGTATCACAGACGTATAATTCTTTATGCGTGTGCGTCTGTAGGTTGCACTATAGAAAAAACAATTTGGTTGCACACTGCAGATATGGTAGTGAGGGGCAGTGTTGCTGTTGCAAAAAAAGAAAATATGACATAAACTCCTTAAAAATAAATAATTATTATTTTTAAGGAGTTTATGTCAGTTTATGTATAAATGTACCTACAATTTATTGTCAAAATGGAACCGTTTTTATATGCTATTCAAAATATGTGCATTTTTATTTCTTTCTTTTTTTCTTTCAAAATTAAATAAAAATAGCCCCGCTTCAAAAATACAGCCTGTATATTGATGTTCATATAACGAATTAAACATTGAAAGTTGAAACATTAATTAAACCACGCTTTACATATTTATGGTTCAATTCGGATTCGGACATAAGTATTATGAAATATCAATTCTTAGGACTAGAATCCAAAAAAAAAGATTAATGATTATGCATTGCAAACCTCAAATGGTGATGAACGATAGGCAAATATTGCCATGTAGAAATAGTACAAAAACCAATAATTTAATATCAAACTAATTAGGTCTATTTAGTAAGTTGACTGCATTGTGTATTGAAATTAAGTATACGATTTACATTATATAAATTGTGTTCTAACAAACTGAAGTTTTCCAACTACACGCACCTGCAGGCTCTCCTTGCTCTCGTGGCTGAGGTAGGTGGACACGGTGTCAACGCTGTGGCGGCGGCCAGAACGAGTGCTGCTGCATTCAGTGTCGGTACGTTGCTCCTCCGCCGCCTCCTCTTTGTGTTTGCTTGACTCTGATAGCGCGGGCTGCTTGTTGTTGTGACCTGTTGTGAATGAAGTGAATGAACGCTACAGAACCATTCGTTGTATTTTAAGAGATAGGTACGAATAGTCTACGCGAAGTCGAATATAATGTTGGTATTTCACATGGCTATTTTTATTTGCGTATGTGACTTTGGCAAACAATAGCTATCTGGAGTGCCACCATAAGAGCGTATACGAGATTAGAGCAGTGTAAGAGAGAGAGAGGAGTATCATGAACTATTGCTAACTTTGGTAGATGAAGTAGATAAAGCTGCTACTCTCAGTTATCTTTCCAGACTCCCCCTGCCTGAATGTGCTTCCTTTATATTTAACCCGGTTGCAGAGGACGATATAAGGAAACAAATAAAATCAATAGCAACAAAAGCGATGGGTAATGATGGCATTCAACTTCAAATGCTGCTACCTATTCTAAGTGAACTTCTTCCAACCATCACACATATAATTAATTTTTCACTTGAGAATAGCGCTTTCCCTTCGGCTTGGAAAAAAGCACTTGTCATTCCGTTGCCCAAAACCACCAATCCCACCTTAGCATCCCAGTTTCGTCCTATTTCAATCCTGCCAATTCTTTCCAAAGTCCTCGAGAACACAGTGCGAAATCAATTAGCTTCTTACCTTTCCTCTCATGGTCTACTGAGTCCATACCAATCTGGCTTTCGTCCAGGCCATAGTACAGTCACGGCACTACTTAAAATATCAGATGATATAAGACTGGCCATGGAGAATAAACTCCTGACAGTAATGGTTTTGCTGGACTTCAGTAGCGCCTTCAACTCTATTGATTTCGACATCCTCCTGGGCATCCTATCATCATTAAATATGTCGTCCTCTGTAATCGCATGGTTTAACTCCTATCTTCGTGGTCGCTCGCAGCGGGTTCGCTCTGACGAGGCATCCTCTGACTGGTGTGACCTTGCTGCGGGCGTTCCACAAGGTGCCGTCCTCTCTCCTCTTCTTTTCTCGATTTTCATCAATGCTATCAACAAAGTGATATCTTCAAATTTTCATCTCTACGCAGATGATTTGCAGCTATATCGCCATTTTGGGACTGACGAAAGGAATGAGGCCATTACTGCCATCAATAATGACCTCAAAAGCATTGGTGCTTGGGCAAAATCGTTCGGACTGCTTGTCAATCCTGCTAAATCCCAGGCACTCATTGTAGGTGGCAGATACTTCTACAATAATCTTGACCATGCCTCTCTTTCTCCTGTCTACTTTAACAATACTGTGATACCGTATACCGCGTTTGTCAAAAATCTAGGGGTATATATTGATTGTAATCTGTCGTGGACTAGGCATATCACCGAGGTCAGCAGAAAAGTCTTCGGTACACACCATTCTCTTAAGCGCCTTCAGAATTTTCTTCCTTTTAAGACAAGAATCTGTCTTGCTCAATCTCTTCTCCTTCCTCTTTTAGACTATGCTGATGTCACCTTTCTCGACGCAACTGAAGAACTATGGAACAAGCTGGAGCGGTTGCAAAATTTATGTATCCGGTTCATATTTGGTCTACGAAAGTACGATCACGTTTCAGAGTTCCGACAGAAACTGAAATAGTTACCGATTCGGCGGCGTCGAGATATTCACATTCTTTCCTTACTCTTTTCTGTTCTTCATAATCCTCACTCTCCTATTTATCTTCGTGAGCGATTTGAGTTTCTTGTCCCCAGGGGTAAACCCTGTCGTACTTTTTCTTCTCTATTACTTCAAACTCCCTCCCATAGTTCCTCTTACTATGACAATTCTTTTACGGTTTCTGCAGTGCGGTTGTGGAATTCTCTTCCTCATTCAATACGCGATAGCCCTTCTTTAAATATCTTTAAGGAACAAACAAGAGACTATTACCTTTCTCAACAATAACAGACATAATATGTATTTATATGTATGTAAATGTATGTATGCCTATATGTATGTATTTATATAGTCTTTATTATGTGTATACATGAGTATTTTATATATGTGAATGTAGTCTATAATGGTTATATATGTATGTATATGTAATGCTTTCTTTCAGGGGTATACCTTTTGTATGCCTACTCATACTATTAAGTATTGACAAATGTACACAAGACTTTGCCTCTCTCATTGCATTGCGATTCCTCTGTGCACTCCCAGGTTTGCTGGAAGAGAACTCAATCTGAGTTAAGCTCGCCTTTGTACATAATATTTCACTTGTTTGTATAAATGCCATTTAAGTGTACATAAATAATAAATAAAAATAATAAAAAAAACTAAATCTGAAGAAAGTTATGTGAGCAGGTGGTAACTGAGTATGTGATGTCATGTCGCGAAATCAAGTCAGTCTTATTACGAATGCTGAAATAGATAATGTACATTTTTGTAAATGTAAATTGGTATTTCTTTTTAAATTATGTAGATAGTTTTACGAATTATTTTCTTTTCTTGCAGTACTGTCGTAAATAATAGGACTGAAGGAATCGATCAATCAATTACCCTATTGCAGTCCCATGCTTACCATAGGCTTCTTCCAATGTTTCATGTCCCAAAAGGCTGCGTATTTTCCGTTCGGATGAGAAATGGTTTTAATACTTGTATTACAATGCCGAATAGAAATTTTTGACATATAGGTATATGATATTGTCACTTCACCATGCCGTAATCATTGCGGTAACTGCCCGGTAGGCGGTAAGGTAGTGTGTCCCCGGTAATAGACTGGAGGAAGAGGTAATGTTATTTACAACTAACTTTTAGAGCAGTTAGTTTAGTCGGTGGAAGCCCCAGGTACTCACTAAATATATTCAAGTTGTGCAGTATCTGTCGGAAGCCCGGCTTGCGCTCCCGCGGCGAGCCCTGGCCGGCCGGGGCCGACTGCGTGGACTGCAGCGAATGCGCCGACTGCAGCGACTGCAGCGAGTGCACGCTCGATCCCGTGTGCTGCTGGGGGATGCGCGGGCGCCGACCTACTGGGAGACAAGGATTATTAATGAAAGACGTCATACTGTGTTGATTCTGCTGTCTCGCGAGCGCCATTATTTTTGCGACACTTATTGCGCGTGGGCAGGTAGGGCCAGTTACCGTCCGGGGGCGCGCGCTCGGGCGGCGGCGGCGGGCGCGGCTCGGAGCGCGTGAGCGGGTAGGGCGGCTGCGGCGCGCGCCGGAGCAGCGCCAGCGCGCCCGCCGCCGAGCGCGCCGCCATGCGCGCGGGGTGCGCCGCCCAGCCCTCCCACGTCACGGCGGCGCCCGCGCCCGCCCACGACTCCTCCAGCTCGCACTGGATCTGACGCAAGCAAAACACCGTGTTAGACACCAATGCCACGACCACACGACCACGATAAATGATCGAATTCGTAATGTAAAGGTCCATCCCCACTGCCGGCCGCTGCCAGCTGCTGTTTTCAGTGGAGACTAACCCTAAAGATGGCGAATATGCAAAACATTGCGATATGCAGGATTCAACCACACGCACACACACACAGGTTGACAGTAGACAAAGGTTCTTATTATAATGCTCCACTCCAACAATATCTTTCCGTCAGTTTCTATCGGTACCATATAATAACTAGTTAGAAAGTTCCTGTAGCCAGTGACTACATCAAAGATCTACTAGGCATCCTGGAAGAACTGAAATCCGCATGCAAAGAAAGCACAACCGCAGGCATCGCATAACAGATCCTAACCTATGTGCACGTAAATTAAATTGTTTGACATTCAGTCTCCATATGTATCAAAATAAGTATAACATTTACGTTCCACATTTGTATCACATGACACAAATATACCTAGGAGGTAACACTAACCTCCATCGGTAAAGGTTCATAGTTCAGCTCTCCCCCGAGCGGTGGGGACACGAACCGAGCCCACTCCCATCGCGCGCCGCGTCCGGCCGGCGACTGCACGCTGTAGCAAGATCGACGAACACCGCACTCTGCACTGCCCCCATCTAAAAGAGAACCAGCCATTCAAAATACGAATATAAGGGAGCCCCAAACTAAACATAATGGATAAAAGATGTAAACTACATTTATGATCTTTCATAGCACAACTGGCACAGACAGAATAGCACCCTTTTCAAGCAGTCTTTCCCGAGGGAAAACCGCGTCCACGTGTGAAGGAGGTCGTCGCGAGACGTAGCTGGTTCTTAGAAGCGTCCAGGATTGCGCGGCGGAATGCACGCACGCATAATCGCGCGATTTTGAGAGCAAGAGAGGAAAAGAACGCGCACTCAACGCTACTCCCTGAACTCACATGATCTATACCGCGAAAATGATTGTGTTAACTTTGAACTTCAAAAAATAATCGCGCACGATCGCACGTACGAACAAGAATTTACATCTTTTGTGATTGGTTTGCAAAGAAAGGAATGAGATAAAACATTCCATTACAGAGGAATTTCTACATATGAAATTCATATTGTAGCAGGTAAAAAGCCATATGAGAGGATAGACAATTTGAAAATGTCGTAGAAACATTTTCTTGGCTTTTCTTTTGATAATTTGTACTTGGTAGAATTATTAATTTAAATTGAATTGGTTAAAGTAGAATATAAAATGTAGAATGGAATCTGGCAACAAAACTATCATGATGGCTAAATTTTCTTTAAAATTAGGATATGCCAATTTGACTTCACACTGACACTTTATCGCACTTAAAATATTGTTCTTATTCCTTATGGAAGGGAATTTATAGAGCAGGTACTTTACTGATGCTGCTTTGTCATAATTTCTGTCATTTCAGACTGTGATAATACTCAATAGCATGAGGATCTGTTTCACCACATTTAGCTTACCTGGAATATCCGTGCACTGTGTAAGTGTCCTTAAATTAACATAATGTCCTCTGAGAGCAGGATCCGCATCAGCCAGCACAACCCTGGTTAGTTTCTTAGCATGTGCTCGCTCTAGAGTCCGTGTAACTCCCGGCGTGTGCGGTAACCACTGCCCGTTGCACTGCCACTCCCACACCACCACACAATGGACTGATGACATTGTCTAGGTCATTAGGCCTGAAATATATCAATTTGTTTTTACTTTGTCTATCATTGCTTATTTACTTGCTTGTTTATCATAGTAAAAGTCATTCTAAGACATTTTTAATGCATAAGTGAGGCTATGGCTTACTGAAAGTCATAAAATGTGCTGGCTATCTATAGCTAGTTTACGAGGGTCAAACTGAAAGTTCTTAGAACTGGCCACTTATAAATAATATAATAAAAAATAATTCTAAAATTTGAAAATAGAACTCTTTGCCAATATTACTGAGTATATATTTCATTCATTTGTCATTTGTTTTACGATTTGGCGGCAAATTAAAAATTGTCTGTGTCACGTCAACATGAATTTAACACGAGAAAATTTTCGTGCAATGATTTTTTATGACTTTCGATGACATTTAAGTCAACAAGAAACTTATGATAGACTACGATTGGCCTTTCACGATGAAGCCCCATCTCGACTTACAACTGGTTTAATGAGTTTAAACGTGGTCGCACTAATCTCACTGATGATTTCCGTGAGGGACGGCCTTCTACGGCGACGACTGAAGATAACATCTGTGTTGTGCGGCGTATGATAGAGACTGACAAAAGAGTGACCTATCAGCAGATTCGGACAAGCTTAGGCATCGGTATGAGTCAAGTGCACAAAATCCTCCACGAACATTTAGCGGTCGGTACGGAACATTTAGCAGTAGGATCCTCCTTCACCACGACAACGCCTCGTCGCACACCGCCAAGCGAACGATCGACTATTTGGCGACATCAAACGTTGAATTACTGGGTCACCCGCCGTATAGCCCTGAACTCGCGCCTTGTGATTTTTATTTATTTCCAAAAATTAAAGAAAAACTTAAAGGAAAGCGGTTTATGAATGCTGAAGAAGCGGTGGCTGCGTATCGCGATGCTATTAAAGAGACCCCTAAGGACGAGTGGGCAAAGTGCTTTTCCCAGTGGTTCCATCGCATGCAGCGGTGTATTGACGTGAATGGACAATATTTTGAAAAGATACAATAAAACTAATAACTGGCTAATGTAATCAGTTTTTGATTTTCTAAGAACTTTCAGTTTGACCCTCGTACAGATGGAGACATTACTTCTAAAGGAGCAGAATAATGGCCAATAGGAATGGATAGAAAATAATGATTCTATCACAAACATAAGCTATGTATGTAAAAATTTCTAACTAACATCAAAATTGATGAAATATTATTAATAATGTGTCTTTGTAATGTTTTTCGTTCAAAAACTGTTTTCGTTCAAAAGTTGAAAATAAAATGCAACTGAAAACTGAATTAGAACCACTACTTTATTTGTTTAATAGTGTGTTCATATGAAAAATATGAGGACTATCAATAATTCTACAGCTCCAACATTCCTTGCATATCCATGTTTCCTGAAGAATTGCATCCAGATGTACACACAAATCACAAAACATTATCTGGCTTAGTATGGCTGGTCTGTTTCACCCATCACTATACAACTCACTGTTTCACCCATCACTCTACAACTCGTACTCACATAGACTACACAGGCACAACCTTCTCTAACAATAAGCATTTAAATTCACAGTAAACTATATAGCAGTATTTACAAGTAGTTACTTTTATAATAACATGAAACCATCCACAATCTTTGTTTTAATAATAGTTTACATTTCACAGCATGATAATACAGCACTGCTCGCAATAGTTTATCAGTGTTTATATTACGACCAATAACGATTGCTTGCAACATACCATAAACGGAGTTTGATTGCAATATCTTAAACTCGAAACAATACTCACTTGGTTTGAAGAATACCCAACCATCTATACCTGTACAGTACTATTTACGTAGGCTGCAAGTGTTGGATTACATTTTTCATGTGTTGCCTTTAAAAGTACTAACAACAGGCTATCATTTTGCTACTGGTCATAAGCATAACATCCCCGCCATTCGTGACAACAACACGTATAATAACAGCAGGCAATGTAGATTTTACATTTGCACTGTCCACTACACTTTTAATACGAAGAAAATTGCTACAAATACGTTAACATTGGACCGATTTCCAGCGAATCAATTTGTAAAAGTTGAACAAACTGCTTCAATGAAATTATTTTTTTAATGAATGAATGAAAATTGACAGCTAGCGTGTGTTCTAAATTTACTAAAGTCAACATAATTAAATAAATTATGTAAATATTGGTCTTAATATTCGCCTATTTCTTAACTACAAATCAAGAAATAATTTTAAAAGACGATAATGTAGGCTTACATGCTAATCATTAATCATTATTTACTTTATTAAATTGATATACCATAAAACTTATTACATAAAATTTTTAAATTTATTATCAAGCTTTCCGAACGCACAGCGTTTTTGCGTGTAAAGGTAAGACTACAGCTCATCATATTTGCCACATTTTCTATAAAAACCTAAGCTAAAAACGCAACAAAACATGTAGAGATACACATACATCTCTATAGTTTATTTCAATATTTTTGATTGATTTTTGAGCATTTTAGGGAAAGAGTACTTTCTCTAAGGTGTGTAGGGACATAATATCTTCTTACTTATTGCATATAACGACAAACCGCAACACGGAGCCTAACCACGTCTACAGCCGACGAACATTCATGGCAGCCTAGCCCAGTGGCGGATTTACCAGTAGGCTAAGTAGGCTGGAGCCTACGGCGGCAGATTTTAGAGGGCCGCATATTTGGCCCCCGTTTTTTTACAAAATTAAACAAATCCTATCCAGGCTGGATTCTGATTGTAGTCCGAGCGAAACCCGGAATACATATAAAACCCAGGATGCTGCAGTTCATAGAAGCATGAGTGCCATCACTCCTTCATCGCGATTACCACTCATAACAGATTGCCCCAGGGTCTTTAACGCTGTGCTATTTTTTTTATTGTGCGCAAGATCCCCACGGACACTCGGTCCGCACAACTCGTCATGGGCTGTGCGGACCAAGAGTCTACTCTGGTCCGCTCCGCCGTCTCTTTCTCGAGCATTACTTACTCGCAGAAGAGGACGGCGGCAGTCCACGCGCTCGCGCAACGTACCATCGCCATGAACAAGGCGGCGAACGAAAGAACTCCCACACCAAGACTCGTCATTAGGACCCGCCTTCGTGTCTCCCACGTCAGGCACTTGTCAAGCGTGTTCTGCCCTAAATCCTCGCTCGCATCACAGTGAACGTACTCTAGTTATCATTAATGTGGCCTCTCTAGCCAGTCCTCCATGATGGGTCTTACCGCAGCTATTACGGCCGACTGAGTCTGAGGAAATCCGGGCCGTGAAGTCCCAGCTCCGATATGGTAGCGGAGTGGGAGCTACAACTTGGGCAACCATGCGCAGGGTACGCCGTAATAGCTGCGGTAAGACCCATCATGGGGGATTGGCTAGAGAAGCCACATTCAAGTCGGTCTCTGTACCTCCTTTTGATATCCATATAGCACAAAAACGGCTCTCGCCTCCAGAATCCACGGTAGCGATCCGGCTAGGAGACAGACCTCAATATCGTGTGGTACCTCCTAATGGTAATTATCATAATCATAATCATAGTTAATTTGCATCTACACGTGACTAGCCTTAAGGGTCTCCGCAGATATTGGGCCACCCATATGGCCATGGACCGCACGATTTCCGCGTAAACTCCTACAGGAGTCATTCGGTCCTTTCATGTTGGGTTGCAGCCTTGCCAGAGCGTTAGCTATGCCCTTCAATTTAGAAGCCAGTTTTCGGAGATACTCCCCGAAGTACGACCGGCTGTCGAGCATGAGCACTAAATATTTCATCTGGGGCTTGATGCCAATAGGAGTTTCTGGCTGGACCACTCCGGTGGTACGCGCCGAGCCCCGTGGAAGAACATAGCCTCGGTTTTGTGAAGAGCCACCTTGAGGCCGAGCCACCGGATCCGTTCCACGACATGGGCAACTGCTGTCGTGGCTTTAAGGGTCGCTTTGCGGCGGTGTGTAGCATGGAACTCCAGGGCAAGGTATTGAACGCGTTTGCGAGGTCCAAGACCACATCCTCCTTCAGATCCCTCACACACATGATGGCATCCATGGTGGAGCGAAGTGAAGCTATATTGGTCATCCGCTAGATTCAGCCCCACTTTTGAAGGTGTAGAGCCCTTCAGACGATTCTAACTTCTCGTATAGTGGTTGCAATTAATCTCATCTGGCTCTGGTTACAAACTCTCTCACTGGCGCACTTTGTATCGCTGTACGCATTACTCTGAACTCCTTATCAGTACATGCTGCTGTTTTTAGGTAAACAGTATACTCTTCACTAAATCGTGGGTTGCAAAAATAATCTAGAAACTTACACAACTATTCCCTAGTTCACAATCATACTAATAATGAGGACTATAGAACACAAATCATAAAGTTGCAATTTCAGGATAAATGTAATTAATGTGATTGTGAACTGCACTAGCGTATTGAAATTCAAAAGTCAGTAGGGGTGGCAAAAATTTAATAGCCTACTAGCGGCAAATTTGTAAATCCACCACTGGCCTAGCCACGACGGTACAAGGGTTCAACAGTGAACCTGGCTGGTCTAGGGGTATCAGCCAGCTGCCACAGTAGGTACTTAGGGCAGTACCTTACGGGTTCGTATACCCCTACAGCTGACGCTAAATCAGCTGGGTTAAGCTCAGTCAGTAGTCAGCTGAACATCAATTCCCGTTAGACAAAGGCTTTAGACCAGCTGGTACTTGTTGTTAAATGCTTGGCACCTTAGAAAAAGTATTATTTCACTAAAGCGTCAAACATCATGAACCATATTGTGAAACGCCATAGAGATGTAAGTCTCTGCATGTTTTGTTGTGTGTTTTGTTGCGAAAATGTCAGCTGTAGCCGTGCCTTAATTTATTTATTTATTTGACTTCTCTTCTTGTCTCTTATTAGGTATCAGCCATCTCTATTATCAAGCCCCAGGGCAATAATTTATTTATTTAATGGCATGGAAACAGCACTTTGCATGTTAAATACCTCTTGTGTCGAAAGAGTACTGCCGTCCGACCCCTAACTCCGAAAGTATAGCCTATGATAGAGCCTCGTCCTCGTTAAAATATAGGAACTGAATTTGTAACTGACGCAGTATATAGGTACCTACTTCATATTCGTAAATTGTTTTAAGCGTTCTCCAACCCATAATATTTGGATAAATACAGTGTTTTAAGATAGATACAGTGTTGCATTAAGAGTTAATTATCACAATATCTTTTGAAAAACTGTAAAGTTTAATGATTGATTTTTCATGAGGTTAGCTTTCTTTCCAGTTGAAGTTGTGCCTACCTTTTTTCCTCAATTCTGTTTTGAGTTGTTGCATACTGAAGCAAGTCCAGGATCACAAACAATACGAAAAAAACACGCTAGAAAACAAAAACAAGTCGGTTCAAATCTGACAGCAATGAGTTTGATAGGTATTATTGTTTGGTCATTGCGCCCTTGCGCAATATTAGCTTTGCGTGGACATCCTCATTGTGTGATATGCATGTGATGTGATAGACATGTAAGTAGTTGTGTATTTACTCTATGGTAGGGAATCTTTTTTTATAAATTGGCAACACTGCGATTTCGCTTTTTGCCCCTTTCTAGGCATTAAGGACTTGTATCCAGTTGCCAATAAAATGTTTAAAAAAAAAAGCTTTTCGCCCCTCGCCGCTGCCCCGCTTTCGCCAGTTTCGCCATTTTGGAAACGTCGTATAAAAGCGGTGTTTTCGCAAATTGCTTTTACGACTTCTATTGAATATATTCATGGTTAATTAACATTAAATCTTCATTCTGTTTTGTGATAGTAAATTCTGATAGAAAAAGATTATACCTCTAATTAAATCTGTGAAGTCTCGGCTCATTTCATCAAGCGAAGATGGCATACAATAAACAATGTGAGTATCGTTCCATGCAGCTTTCTATTTTACTACGTAGTTTCGTTATAAGTATATTGTAATTTACAATGCCATTATGTCCATTTAATTGTTCAAGATTTCAACCGAATGACCATGTCTTTTAACATGATGTTGATGACTAATGAAAATGAATAAGTAGTACGACATGACGCGAGTTCTATATACTATACATAAAGTATTATTATTTATAGTGCTATTGTGCATTCTCGGCTATATTACTCAAGGTCTGTGGTATATAGCTGCTTAGCCAACCATTAAATATATATGAAATTGAAATCTGAGAATAGGAATCAGGTGAGTGGTGGATCAATAACACCAACACGACTTCTGCCGGCTAGCTATGCAAAGGGAAGCTATGTTAAAGATGTTTACATTAAACTAGAACATTTCCACCGGCTTGCCTTTTCAAAATTTTCACCCTTTGGTACTGAGGAACTGTTGTATGCTTGTATTCTTGGTAATATGGCCCCTTTGGGTACAAGTCTTTATCTGTTTTCTCTTTTCAATCTCAAATCTTTCCTCATTTGTTTAGATTTTTGGGGTTCCATTCCTAAAGAACAGAAACCATGTTCTCCGTCTGTCTGTGTATAAGACCTTTTTTTTAGGAATGCATGGAGGTTTTAAGTTGCAATTCACCCCAAATACTCTGGTGTATATTGTCTTCAAACTGCAAATACCTACCAAAACTTCTAAATCAATTCAATCAAGATTTGATGTAGAGGTTAATGGAGCTTAAATTCATCACTGAACCCATTTTTGTATGGAATCTCAGTGTGCAAGTACGACTTGCACTTGCCCTGATTTTTTTAAACAGATATAGTTATTTTAGCATATTATTAACATTTATTATATCCTCAAAGTTTATCTAAACTACCATTGGTAGCATGCAGTAAGTTGACTGGGTCAGTGGATATGTAACGGGGTGCTAACACTAAAAGCATCATACCTTCGGGATCCACTGGGATGTGGGAGTATAAGGGTGCAGAACCATGAGGGCACATGACCCAGGTCACTGATCTTGCCATTGGGGTTCTCCCTGGGTGACCTGTGTAGTGCACCCTCGTGGTATCCCACCCTTGCACCTTGATGAGGCGAAGCATGTTAGTCGACATTCTTCTAAGTCCTTTTTCGTTGAAATTTTTCTAAGTCTTTTTTATAGCATCCTGTTACGTACACTCCAATCGTCGACTGCATTATGCTGTCAAATACTTCAAATTGTACACAAAATGTTTGCATGTGGTCTATTATATTGTCACACCACTTGTTCTATTTGTATCTCTTCAACACAAGAATACACAAAAGTACAGTTGGTAAATTTTGGGGTCTACACAATTGACATTGATAAGATATCACATAAGGCAATCTTACAGGTTATGATTCTATAGAGAAAATCATTTAATGGAAGATAATTGGCAATTTTTATGTTTTTAGTTGATACCTGTCTATTAGAAAAACTAGGTTTAGTGCTCCTGTTTTCAGGTCCTAATTTGTGCATGTTTTATATACCTCTGCCTATCTCTTTAGGGATATACAGGTGCAAGACATGATAAAAATTAAATGAAAATAATTAAATGTTGAATGTATTGTCACCAGATAATAACACACGATTCTCTGGCCGCTATAACACACCAGGCCAGTTTGTATCTGGAGGAGAGGTAATTATTATTCACAAATCTAAATATTTAATTCATAATTATATTGCTTGTCGCTGTGAATTTTAAGCTGACTAAAAGTAAATCTAATTGAAGCCATTTTTAGTCATGTTATATTGGTGGATTATTTTTATTTAAGTGCATTAAATTTTACTGTGGGGATTTCTGTTTCTAAAAAATAGTTGCCTATATGACATAAGAGAATCATCATCATTAATACACGTTAATCTAAATAAAATTTAATATCTGTTACCACAGCATAATGCGGATCCCTACCAGCCCCATAACTGGCAATATAAAGTCAACAGCTGCCCTCTGACTGTACTTGAGTCAACAAAACTGAAACCAACATCTTACGAGATAAATACAACTCATAGACTTGTATAGCATCGCATAAGATGTTTGGCTACCACCAACGGCTTTGACATTACATATTATATAGATTTGCCTGTGGTGAGACTTTGTCAGTTGCTGATGGGGTACCGTCAGAGGAGAGCTCAGTGGGTTGAGAACGCAGTATGGTCACGAATGACCACATTTGTCAACATACGGCATTCTCTAGACTTAAGTAGACAGTAAGCTGCTCCGAATTTCTAGCATGTGACAACCCTGGGAAATTGTAGCTATAATTTCTCGTAAACATGTCTAACGGAATCTATCTTGAACTATGAGGTTGCAATTTTACTGGGTGATAGACATGATAGGAATATGGATGTCGATGGGTGATGTGATGCCACCATCACTATCTGCAAGGTGAGGGATGACTGCTGAGTGATGTTAGTTCGATGCTAAGTTTCACTGTAGTATGTTTTCAGTATGTCATACTATGCTGTACTGTAGTACACAATATTAATTCAAAGTTCCTTCAAGAAAGTAGTGCACAATTTCCAAACAGATTTAGTTCTCGTTTTAGTGAGTACTGTAACTAAGTAGTTGTTAATTTGTGTGTGAATGTGTGTGTGTGAATGGTGGAGCACATCGCCCACACGGCTGACTGACGCCAGCTGGCGGGCCCGACGGCGCCGGGCGGCGGCTACACGCCGCGCCTCACGCGGCCCTCCGGTAGACCCTCTCCAGTGAGTAACGTCCTCGGTACTATTGTAAGGGGAGAGCCCTGTAACCTTAGCACGCCTTGAAGAATGAGCCCCTCGCTCGAGTCTCTTTAACTGCTGTGTAATTCCCTAAGCATACAGCATCCAGTACTGCATGTGTCAGCCTTCCTAGAAATTGTCATTGGTCGGACTGTGTCTTCATTGGAGAATGACATGAAAATCTATAACAAGGCTGCTGCATACAGTACTCGACGCTGTATGTTTATGCACAGCTGGAAGGTGTTATTTTGGTGACATCACAGTTTTTGCTCCATTGGCCGAAAAGACTCAAGTGACATCTGTTTTCTCTGTCATGCTGAGGGTGCTGGCCATCTTTAAATATACCAGGACAATTTTATGTAGCTTTAAAAACCAAAAAGTTATATAAGAATAGAACCTCACTTAGACATGTTCGCAATTATATCACAAAAGCATATCGATTTGTGTGCTTACTCATTATAAAGACTACAGTATACCCAGATGTCAACGTAAGGTTCAATTCTAAGGATATGTAGGTAATTGGTACCTGGATGGTAGATCAGCACAGTGTAAATGGGGCTTAGTTATTTTGGTTCTAACATTCATGTTAAATTTTGGAATGAAATAAGATTGATATTTCATAACTAATAAAAGTACTCGAGCATTGTTCTGCCTGATCGAAATTATTGACCATAAGCCGAACGGCAAAATTGCATTGATTATGCCCTACGAATTATAATCTGTTCAATTCACGTCTTATATTGCTTGTGTGAAAAGGTGGGATGGGGGTAACAAAGCAGATTTAAAAAAAAAATTGGTATTTGTCCTGGTATTGTGGGATATAAATGTACCATCTGGACTGGAAATGTACAGTGTTAAATATGTATGCATGAGTGTGAATAGAATGTATTTTATGTGTTTTGTGTTGTGTATCTTTTAATATAACGTGATATATCGACAGGCATTCGCGCCACAGCCCCGCAAGCAGATGCCATCGAACTTGCAGCCCATTTTGGTTAGTTCTCAGTTTTACTTTTTGCTTTTTCACATCACAGACACTTTCCATGTGAAAGCCTGGACTCCTTTTTTGTCGAGCGTAAATGCATAACCCTCCTAACCAGCGGTTGTGGTAATGTGTGTCGAACGAACCAAACCACACGGCCGTCTTGGACCATGATTCTGCTAATTGTCAGACACTGCAAAAAGTCATTGTATTTTAGATTGGACTGTTATGATATTAAAATCTAAAATTAAATGTGAGGACATTGTAGAGAATGTTTTTTCCATTCTCTCTACAATGTCCTCACATTTAATTCATCATCTCTTTTTAATGTGGCTTGAAGTCTATCAATAGAGTCTGAAATTCAATAGCAGTTTTTGCAGTGTCATTGCTGTGACATGAAATTAGCAGAATTTGGGAAAGCCAATAGGACACATTAGCATGGTTGTCTTGACAAGGGACACGTTATTGCTCCCAGAACTATCATAATCTTAGGTTGTATGTGATAATTTAATCACTATAATTATTTATACACGTCTTGTACCTAAATGATAATGATTATTTAATTACAACTTATTAAAATGTCATTATTTTAATATCTAACAAGTTACTCATGTGCTGAATGGTACTACTAAATAGATTCCCATAAGTATATTTTTCAATTTAATGATAGATAGCTGCAGTCAGTATTTAACAGTACTTATTTGTTTCTATACAGCCTAAAGACGACGATATGCCAATGCCGTCCACAGAGGAGATAGACCAATCAGTGAAGTCAGAAGACGGGCCACCCCGCCCGTACTGGATGAAGAACAGACTACCAGGAGGTATGTGGATTACTAATTTTACTGCGAATTTTACAAACAAAAGTAATTGCGATCAAACTAAACCAGGTTTTACGTTTAAATACAATTTAGATCGATCTGATCACACAATTCAAGATGTGAGTGGAAGAAGGGTTTATCTGACAATTTCAAAGTATTTCTAATATTTCTTTTTATATTGACGTTTTGTGAGTGCAGCAGGTGGTCTAGAATACGTGATTTTTTACTTTGACTTCAACTATATTGAGATAAAGAATTTTGAAGCTTTAATACTTTATAGACTTTTTCTGTTGATACAATAATTGATACTATAATATTATTGTATAAACAGTCGGAAATCTTTAAATAAAGTTTGAACACTTTACGTTTTACGGCATTATTGCTTTGTAGTTAGTTCACTATCTCAATTTCAGATTGTCAGATACCCCCTTCATCCACCCACTAAGGTCTTAATTAATTTTCTGGTAAAAATATTACTACCGACCTGATATTACTTTCATATTTAGAATATTATGAACTATATTTTGTATAATGTTTCAGTGAAGAAAATTCCAAACAAGGAGCGCCGTCGGCGTCAGAACGAGAATCTCAGGCGGCTACTGATGCCCAAGAATGCGCTCATGGTACTGAACGAAATGATGCCCAACGATCAAGTTTCTAATGTAAGTGCTGCTCATACTATAATATGATGCCTACTACATGATAGGGGCAAAGCTAGTGTAATGTACACGGACATTAAAAAAAAAATGTTTTATGATAATATTAGATAGGAAAAATCAGTTTATTAATTTGTTTACAGCAATTCAAAGTGGAACCGGCGCCATGTAACACATACAAACCAGCTAACAAACCCACGTTCTGTGCGGACCTCACTATTGAGGGCAACGTGTACAAAGGATATGGTGAGTGGTGTATTTTATACATTTGTTTACATCACTATATTTTTACATGCCATATACATTATCATCATCACATACATCATATGATCATCATCATCAATCATATGTTATCATCATTTCACACCACATGCGTCATATAATCGCCACACACATCATATCATCATCACGTATATCATATCATCATCATACATCCATAATCACACGCATCATGTCACCATAACACACTTTATATCAGTAGTCACTTTGATAAGTTTAGTTGTTATAACTGTGATGTTGCAGGTGACAACAAACTGATGGCGCGCAACGCGGCCGCGGAGCAGGCGATCCGAGACCTCATCATCACGAAGATGGTCAAGTCTGTCAACAGCGACTCAGGTTCGTATCTAAAGCAAATCTTCTTCATCCCAGCGTTAATTCCAGTCGCACCCGAAGCTTTCACCTCGGAGTATGGGGTCCGCTTTTCTAGTCTAAACTGAGTGTGTTTGGCTGAACCTCGGCATTTCTAAAGAATATACTTGCTTGTTAATCCCTTAAGGACAAGTGTCCAACAATGAACAATTTTGGATCCAATCATGCTTTTCCAAAACCTGATAATAAGAAGTGAGTAACCCATACCATATCCTCTTGTAAAACCGACGAAAAAGTTGGAATGGTGTACGCTTTTCTTTGTTTCTTGTTTGTGGTTTGCATAATTATGTGCATGCGCGAATATTTACATTGGATTGCAAATTTTTGTTTTTTTGCAAAGTTTTTATTCATTTACAGTTAGGTTTCTGCTAATAACCAATTTTTAGTGATAGTACTTGGAAACGTAGAGGCTTGCTTCTTTCTTCTTTATATCTGACACGCACTTTAATGACCGGTCGTGATTGTTATGTATTATATATCAGTAATGGAATTGTAAGGGCCAGATGTGATGCGCTTCACGACGTTTTGCCATCGCTGGAGTATCAACATCTGCTTACATCTTCGTGACCTATAAATTTTGTATCAGGTTCAGCGAACGGCACCGAGACGGCGGACGACGAAACGCTGCCGATGATCCAGCTGGCGTCGTTCGCACTGCACAAGCTGTTCACGGAGTGGGAGTACGAGGGACACGTCGTGCCGCAGCTCAAGCCTTCCAACCAGTCCGTGAGTACACACTCGGTTCGTTTGCATTAAATGGTAGGTCGGTGGGAAATACATCGTTATATGTGTATGTGTTGGTTTATAAATGATTAATGATATTAGGTTCTAAAGGGCACTGTGAAAATGAAATCGTAAATAGATTATTCGTTCAGTGTTTATTATCTCCGAGGAAATAATAAATTACTTAGTGTATAGATTTAGAGCGGAATATGTTAATATCCAGAATGAGTCTTGAACACTCGAATCCGCGACCTGACCTTTTCAGGAGACTTGTCTCGCACACACCCGAACATGGCCTGGATACTCGGCAGTTTGCGTCTCGCATGTATAAGAAAGTTGTCTCACCCGTCCCCCGCAGGGCGCGGAGTCGGCGAGCGAGGCGGGCGCGGGCGCGGGCGCGGGCGCGGCGGAGGGCGCGGGCGCGGCGCGCAAGCCCAAGGAGCTGCCGCCCAACGCGCGATCGCTGCACCCCTGCATGCTGCTCACGCACATGCGGCCCAACCTGGAGTACCGCGAGGTCAGCGTCGACAGCGACCGCGCCGTCGGCAAGCCGCTCGTCTTCACCATGTGCGTCGAGGTGGACGGCGTCACCTACGTGGGGAAGGGTACGTAGCGTCTCACTATCGTGGCCGCCCAGGGTCGTGCGGAGTGGAGGCGAAAAGCTCAAAGTAGACCCTTATACAATCCGAAGATACGTCTCCGTAAAGATGATGTTTTTGACTAACCGAGTCGACCTTGAACTAGCCAAGGTTGACTTTTGAGGCGACCGCCGTCTGACGTCTCAGCCTTGAGAAGAAAGCCTGCGCCGTGCGTCAGAGCGTTGTTGTTCAGCGAGTGAACTGACTAGCAGATGAGATTGAATTGGGCCATGAAGGTGTTGGTAAGTGAGACCCTACACATCCGAAAGTACGTCCCTACGGCTAAAGTACGATGGAAAGGACCAGGATATGTACCCCGTCCAGTTCTACCACACCGGTGAAAAGTCCGTCCTTACATAAACACCAAAATGGTCACATACTGCATTTCTTAAAAAATGTTACCCTGTGTACACTTTCAAATTGCCAAATGATCACCTCTGCTGTAGTTTACGAAATAACACGAAGTTCTTACAAAAACATTAAAAGGAGCCGATTAGAACAACTTACTATGCATAAATAACATCCCTAAGAGGACAACACGTTCAAATAAGCCACATGAACACCTGAAAAATGGAAACCTCTTACTTTCTGTCAAATAGAGTTCCAAGATAGTGGGACAGTGTGGGTTGTCGTTGTCACTTATTTGTTATAACGAGAATTTACTTAATGGTTTCAGGTCCCAACAAGAAGGAAGGTCGCAAGCAGGCAGCCAAGGCAGCGTGCATGGCCATCTTCAACATAACCTTCGACGAGGACCTCGAGAAGCCGCCTGCGGCCAATTAGCGCCCCCACACGATGTACTCACGACAAAGGGGATAAGTGTACACCCTGTACCTTGTACACTTATCCCCATTGCTCTGTAGATACACGTTTTGACATTTTATCCTCTGTTAGTCTCTTTATTATTAGTTAAATGTATGTGACTAGATGTTTTACAACATCCGTATTGTCTCACTTGGAATCGATAGTGACTAAAAATGATTTTAAAATCAAACAATGCAGTTTTTGCCTTTTGGCGTATATTGTCTCGTTTCAAATTAATTTTGTATACGTTATTTATCCATGTTTCTTGTTCTTTACGTAGATGAGTCGTGGTACACATGACAAAAGAGATACGTGTACTCCTTTGCATGTTACCTTGTATTTAAAAGTGTATACTTATGTCTTTTGCCGTCTGTACGCGAGTTAAATTTTGATTAGTCGCGTTCCATGTTATACAAATATGTTTACGAGAAATAATGCGATTACAATCAGGTATGTATACAGTTTACATACCTTTTAACTACCCGACGACCGATCAGATTTTGACCACAGCTATTATACTGTATAATGTATGTGCAGTCGACAAAGGGGATAAGTGTACATTAACTTGTTATTTTTGTCGTCTGTATTGTACACCATGCCGCATTAATACGCGTAAAAATAATTGTATATACTTTATGTATTAGTAATTTATATAATATTTCGTAAAATTAAACTACTTGTGTAGTTATGGTGATTTATTAGTCACATAAGTATTCAATACGATTGTTTATGACGCTATATGTATCTATAACATAGCAAGGAATGCTCCCATTTGACATTTTAAACTAGAATAGAGAATTTTTTTTCGCCAATAGAAGACTTATCTCAAAAACCACGGATTTAAAATCAAGATGAAGTACCCATAGAATTCACGTCGCCAAAC
The DNA here is from genome assembly GCA_949126895.1 of Eilema caniola. Classification (NCBI taxonomy): domain Eukaryota; kingdom Metazoa; phylum Arthropoda; class Insecta; order Lepidoptera; family Erebidae; genus Eilema; species Eilema caniola. The sequence continues at coordinate 25,460,516 of OX421472.1, forward strand.
GTGTTTTGATTATAATTTTGAATAGAATAAGGGTCACAGCAGCCATATCAACTCTGAAACTGATCATAACCGTGTCGCTTCAAATATATGAAATAATAAACAAATTAACACGCTCTTACGGTTCTCTGTCGTTGCAACAACGCAATAATTGAAAAAGACTTCATTACATACCATGAACTCTTTTACATTTAATTTTGAACTTAAGTCTACTGTACTGGTTTCTGGCGTTTAATAAAACTTAATTAGATTACTAATAAAGTCAAGAACCGTGGCTCTGGGGAAAGGTAAGTCGACCAGCGGTCAGCGGTCGCTTAGCTCCAAGGCGATACGGTGACGTCGTGTGCTGCGAGCCTAAACCGTAACCGTCAGTGAGTGGCCATCGTACAATGAATTATGTAGCATCTTTGCAGCGGAGAGGCACGCGCCATGGCTGAGGGTATTTTCTCTGATTTTATGTCTGTGAGAAGACGTTAGGAATGGTTTTCGTCTGTGTTCCATTTGCAATGGTGCAGATTCTGTCGTGCATCTCACTAAACTAAATCAGTTATCATAAAACATATTTATTTAGCATAAAATAATTAAAAATCTTAAATATTAATTTAAAAAAATATATATATACTGAGGTATTTCTCTAAAATCAAATTGACAATTATCATAAATATGATCAATTTTATTATTTATTAAATAATTGTTGATATAGCGACTGGGATTAACGCTAACATGATGAAGGAGGAAGAATGTTGATAGAGAAAAAGTAAAAAAAAAAAGATTGAAATAAGTAGAAAGAGCAAGAGAGATTACTATTTACTTTTACTTTATCTCAAAGAAGAGATGTTCTGATTGAGAGATTCACAGCGGAGTCTGCACCAATGTCGGTAGATTATAAGTTAAGTTGTACTCTTGAAGAGGCCTTTTTTTTATCTCACCTAACATATTTGTAGGAATTCATAATGTGACCGCTACTTTTTAGTTATATCTGACACCCGCCTAGCGTGGGCTCTCATGCTGTTCATTTGAGTGTATAGCGCTGAGCAATACATTAGAAATTTTGAACGAATTGTTTTGTTTCTTTCGTGGTCCCTGTTCCCTCACTCCCTCAAGGCAATCTTAATTAATTACTTCTATCGTCAGAATAACAAGGTTTGTCAGCAGAAAGGTAGGTCTCGTGCGACTTCGACTATTTCTTCGCGCATTATTACAAAAGTAAACTAACACGAAAGGATGAGCTGAGGTTTTCTGCGATTCTGCGGATAATAGTCTATTTATTATTCGGCAGATTTACCATTTTGAGTACCAACATTAGATGAAAAAATATAAACTTTGCTGACAAACAAGGGTTAATCCACAGAGAGCAGCGGCGGCCCGACTTTTGTACGAGAAATAACCGCGAGCAGGTGCGCGTGGCCTCCTTCTCCTCCTTCGCTTCTCCACAGTAAAATGACATTACCTGTGTTGCCCCGGCGGCGGGTACCGGCCCATAGTGCTGCTCGACGAGGTGGGCAATCTCTTTGAAGGAGTCATTGCCAAGCGCCTCGTCGAGCATCTCTATAGAGTGGGGCCGGACCTGGCGAATACCCAGTTCGGGTTCCGCCGGTGGCGTTCCACTGTGGATACTATCATGCGTGTGAGGACTCTGGCGGAGGATGCAGTCGCTCGGGGCGAGGTGATGTTGGCGGTGTCCTTGGACATCTCCAACGCGTTTAACACCTTGCCCTGGAGTTGCATCAGAGAGGCGCTCGTGTATCACGATGTGCCTCTCTACCTCCGCCGCATAGTCGGGGCGTACCTGACGGGGAGAGCCGTCGTCTACCCGAGTTCGACCGGAGTCGGTAGGCGTGAGATGTCGTGCGGTGTTCCACAGGGATCGGTCTTTGGGCCGCTGCTGTGGAACATTGGTTACGACTGGGTGCTTCGCGGTGACTTCGCGTACGGTGCCACCGTCGCGTGTTACGCGGACGACACGCTGGTGACGGTGAGCGGGGCTATGCACCGCGAGGCGACCCTGAGGGCCACGACCGCGGTTGCTAAAGTCGTGGAACGGATCCGGCGGCTGGGTCTCGAGGTGGCTCTGCACAAGTCCGAGGCCATGTTCTTTCATGGCCCTCGGCGCAGGCCAGACCCGGGAGCCAGCCTTACAGTGGGAGGAACTCCCATCGACATCAAGCCCCGGTTGAAATACCTGGGGCTAGTGCTTGACGGTCGATGGGACTTCGGAGACCACTTCCGAAGTCTGCGCTCCAAGTTGGTGACAGCGGCGAATGCCTTGGGCAAGCTGTTGCCCAACTTGAGGGGCCCAGAGGACTCCTGCAGGAGACTTTAAGCGGGTGTCGTGCGGTCCATGGCTCTATACGGGTGCCCCGTATGGGCGGACTCCCTGGGGGCCAGATTCCTGCCTCTGCTCCACACGGCGCAGAGGACCATGGCCTCCAGGACCATCAGGGGGTACCGCACGATATACTTTGAAGCGGCAAGTCTCCTGGCCGGATCGCCACCGTGGATCCTGGAAGCGAGGAACCTTTCGGCGCTCGATCAGTTCCGAAAGGAGGCGCGGGGGCGGGGATCCGATCCCGAGCCCGAAGAAATTCGGGCCGAGAAGTCCCGGCTCCACAGGGCCATGGTGACCGAGTGGGAGCTACGACTTGAGCAACCACGCGCAGGGCACGCCGTGATTGCGGCAGCAAGACCCATCATGGGGGAGTGGCTAGAGAGGCCACACGGTGGCCTCTCGTACCGTCAGACGCAGGTCATTACCGGACACGGTAACTTCGGGCGGTACCTGCATCTGATGGGCATAGAGCCAACGCCCGAGTGCCATCACTGCGACGCGAGCGTGGACTCGGGGCTGCATACGCTCACCGAGTGTCCGGCGTTGAGACGCCGAGGCGGGAGCTTGTGGCGGCCCTGGGGGTGAGAGTGCTCACGCTCTCCACCCTGCTCGCGGCGATGGTCCGCTGCGCGGATGCGTGGGCGGCCAGCGCCTCCTTCTGCGAGCAGGTCATGCTCGTGAAGGAGACAGCAGAGCGGGCGCGGCGCAGCGAGCGAGAAAGACTGGCGGACATCGCTCGCCGCGTTCGAAGGTGGCGCAAACCGATCTCCGCCCGCCATGAGCGCGGGCCTGAGGGTGACGGGTGGAGCCGCTCGTCACCCTAGCAAAAGCAGGCCACAGCGGTGGTACGCATCGTAGGACGATGCGAGCCCCCCCTATACCGGGGCGAGTCGGGGACCGCGTGGTCCCCCCTCCCGAGGAGGGCCAGACCGAGAGGAATGGCCCTGGGTCAGCCGGAGTGCGAGGGATATGTCACGAGACAACCTTACCTTCGGCCTAGCACATCGACCCACAGACTGCGTGCGGTTGAGTCGGTTCGAGTCCGACATAACCTCCCCCTTCGGCTCCGAAAGGGGGGTATCCGTGTGGATTTTCCGCACGTAAAAAAAAACCTATGTTGTTTGCCGGTTTATTGCAATAAAAAAATAGTCATGTGCCACCAGTATCGAAAGTTGTCGATGAATTAAATTTAGTATAGATCTTTGTAGGTTGTTTTATAGTTAGCTTATATGGAAAGTGTACGAAACTAAAAACTTCATTTTTTACTTTTTTTCTTAAAATATAATAAAGCCAAGCCTGCTAAAAGCTGGTAGGTATCATTATTTCACAATTTGACATTCGCAGTTGTTAATTTACTATCTGAAAAAAAAAAAAAACGGACTACAAGTAATATACTTCGTAAATGATCTGTCTCCCGTAAAGATTTAAAAAATGTTAATGATTTGTAATATTTTGCCTCTAAAATTCGCTGCTCTTTCAGTGGGGATTGAGCCTTATTGTAATTTCCTAACTGTAAATCAAGTTCTACTGATGGGGGGTCGCAGCAACGGGTTAGTATTTTATAATTAGGATAGATCAGGTAGGGACCTAATTGTGGAAATAAAAGAGGAAAGTTGACATAACTACATTTATTAACATATCGAACGTTGTACTCGATCGAAACGCATGCTCGGCGCAAGTCACTAGTTAATACAAAAATGGATTCATACAACACGGCATTGGAGCCCGATCAGGTACATAGAAATTGTTGAAAGAGTTAGATTTAAATAGGGTCAAATAGGATAGTAGGTACATATCGATGGTCTAGACTAGAAAACACATATTTGTCTTTTTCATCATCAATATTAATAATTGCAAAAATTTTCACTTAGTATATTTGTCTTCTAGACTTTTTGAAAGGGTACCTATGACTGTCTTTATAGACATGTCTCGGTCATAACCTTTGATTTCCTATATCTATGTTTAAAACGAACACATTTAGCACCACCTAGTGATGATAAGCTACACTATTTGAAGCTAAACCTGCATCGCGATATCGAAGTTTATATGCTCTATGCTAATATCTAATGGAGAACTGCAACTTCACGTTTCTATCTACCTGATCGGGCTTTACACAAACTGGATGAAGAATTATAACATGTTGAGTACAGTACAAAATATATAACGCTACTCGCTACTCAGTCTTAGCAGATGCTACGTCAGTAGACCCCGGGCTAAGCTAATGGCCGTCAATGGCGAGTGGCAAAATTACCTAGGTTACCAACCAATAAAAAAACAAAGAACTACTACAACTTCAATGATAAAGAAAATTTAACAACGTAAAGTTGTAACTTCGAAATGTAATGGCTTTGGCTTTTAATAGTAGGGGAAGCGTAGAAGGAAATTTGATAGTTACTTGAGCGGGACAGATTAAGTTATCAGGGGTTAGTTCCATTTTGACAAATTCTTCCAGCCAATAAGAACATATAATATGGGTGGGTGCGCAAAAAAAACCGACCATCTAATGTACACGTACGCGTCAAATTTAGATAAGGTCGGTTATTAACTAACTTACAATTTTTCATTTAAGTGTAACGTAAGGGTGTGGAAAGTTGCAAAGTCGCAAAAAAGATATCTGGATTAAAACGAGCGCGGTCGTTTTTTTTATTTTCATTTTAGAGTTAAACATAGGTAATAGAATAACAGAAAAACATAAAATAAGACCATAGTAATACAAAACGTTAATTTAGATGTTTGGTTTAAGGATCTATTTATTATGATGTTATGTATAGGTACGCTTACCCCACCACTAAAAGGCGAAACATTTTATACCATTATTCTTTCTATCATCTGATTCTAATCTACCAATTTCAGCAACGCGACGCCTCCCCTACTATAATAGGTGTAAATTAATTAAGAAATCTATTGAATGATTAAAGAATCGAGCAGCAACAAGTTACAAATAACAACTGACTGAACATAAAACTCAAACTAAAAGAACTTAAAAGAAGTCTGAGACATAAAAATGCAGTCTGAGACATGAAAATGCAGTCTGAGACATGAAAATGCAGTCTCAGACATAAAAATGCTGTCTGAGACATAAAAATGCAGCCAGAAACAGAAAAAAGTGATAAATTGATAACCAATTTACTACATCGAGATGAGTATTATAATGTAAAACGACAAATAAATAAATTGAATAGGTATGTACTACATGTGAATGATTGAAATACTTATGGCTTACATTCCTAAATACCTAGGTAAGTATAACATTTATGGTGAAACTGATACCTCTGGGAACACCATATTTAGGTAAGTACCTACATAAAGTTTGTTGTGATGAAACCGGTAAGATGTGATGAAACACAGAGCGTAGGTACCTACCCTTTTCGTCGGTTCGAGTTCAAAATATTCAACTCGACGATAGCTCCAATAATGTGAAACTATATGTATAAAATATATTTTTTGAGCCAATAGGCGACAAATAAATTAATTAATTACGAAACAATTAATAATATAAAATGATTGTAAACGTAGATATGAATGGCGTAAAGTAAAGTTATAATAAGTAACTAAGTAGATAGCTACTGACCAATTTGTATGAATGTGTGCTACAATTTTTCTTAATTAGGACAATTAACAAACAATACAAAAACATTAAATCGCCACTTACTATATCTATTTCGCTTACACACAAAACTATCGACACATCAGGTTATGGGAATGCTTACAATGAAATCGTTTAAAACAATCTTATAAAATACTAGTATAAAACAATGGTGTCGATTCGGGTTGGCAAAATTCCGACTAAACTAAACTATAATTAGTTTAGTCACGTCAAATTGCGGTTTCTTATTCGGGAAAACACCAACTAAGTTAATTTGACAGGACTAAACTATTTTTAGTTTAGTCGAATTCAATTTAGTGAAATCCTCCATTTTGCTATTCGGTAAGGCAAAATTTTATTCCTGTCAAACTAAAATCCGACTTATTTTAGTGGCCATATTTTTGGTCGCGATTAAACTAAACTAAACCGTGTTCTGCTGATTGTTTGTGCTGGTTGAAATTTTTAAATTACAGAAAAATGAACGTATGCGTTGTGGCTGCTTTTTTCGAGGAGCAAGAAAGGTAAATAAGAAAATTTATCAACTAAATATGTGTTTATTTGTTCAAAACTGACCTAGCAGTAAAAAATTACGCATCAATATCATTGTGGAGAAGCAGTTGACCGACTCGGACACCATGGCCTGTCATGCTGCAGGATCGCGGGGCGAATTCCACGGCACGCCAGCCTCAACGACATAATCCGCCGTGCTCTCTGGTATGCCAGCTGTGCTTGAACCAAACGGTTTGGCGCGCGACGATGGCAAGAGACTGGATGGTATGCCAATAATGCCTTGGAAAATGGGTAGGACTCTGGTGTGGGACGCAACATGCGTCGACACCATTGCCCCTACCCATATAACTGGCACTGCTAGCTGTGCCGGTGCCGCTGCAGCTTCTGCAGCGGCTGTTAAGCGGCGCAAATACTCCAGTCTTATTGGAGATTATGAATGTGTGCCGTTTGGAGTCGAAACGTTTGGGCCTTGGGGTCCGAGCACCCGCAATCTCTTCAGGGAGATTGCGAAATGTATGGCTGACGCTTCCCGGAAGGCTGGCCTCATTTCAGGTCAGAGATTAAGTATTGCCATACAACGTGGCAATGCTGCTAGTCTTCTGGGAACGCTACCAAAAGAGGCATGCGATGCGGATGAATTCCACGACGCATTTTAACTTTTAGTTTTAGTTTTTTTATTATATTTAGTATTGTGTAAATATAGTAACTTTATTAATTTAATTTAATATTTGCCAATACATCTGTAATATATGTCAAAATTGTGTAACAATAAAAATAATTGAAAAATTAACTATTATCATAAAGGTTGGGTTTGAAATTTATTTTAAGGTTAGAAATCGGGTAGAACGGGCCAGGTTGCTTCGGTCGAGGGATGCATCAAATCCGTTTGAGATGGCCGACCGTAAATTTAGAAAATTCTTTAGGGTCATCAGCGGCCAAGTTCCTGTTGGAGATACTTGAAAATCACCTTAAATTAAGCGAAGAGGATTTTTTTTGTGATTGTGACATACACACACATACACATCCCTACATTGTTTATTTTTCCTCTTTTCACGTAATACCTATTCCCATTACCATGCCGCCAAGTTTGTTGTTTTGGTTTGTTTACTTTTTCAGAGGTTTAATTTACGGTCGTTTGAATTTGAACACGTTTTTTGACAAGAAGTTAAGTTGTCTCTCTCACACTTCAAGAACGTCTTTTTGTGATTGTACTAATTTACCATGCGTAGACTGCCTACTATCTTTCTCTAAGGACGTTGTCATTCGTTCATTGAATTCACAGATTAAAAAGAGTTTATTCAATTTAGTCGTGTAACCTTGACTAAAAATGCATGCACTATTTTTGGTTCGGTGGCCAAACCGAATAGACAAAGCGTTGAACTAAACTAAAATAAGAGAATTTTTAGTTTAGTTTAGTTTAATCGGGTGGACATGCCGAATTAACACCAATAGGTATTAACAATAGAAAAAACTTAAAATGTAGGTATCAACAAAATAACAGCTAGACAACACTGAAAAATAATGTAGAACAACGGAGGAATAAATAATAACAAACAATGTCTACTTACAGGTTTTTATATACAAGGATTGGGCACTTCTCTGCCTACCCCCGTACTATAGGTTATAGAGTAAAATATTTTTTTAAACAGCTTACACAAAGATCTTGAAGTGCAATAACGGTTAAACCGCGATCGCTGTACCGCGCCCTGAGTACACACGGCGAGGCGGGGGACGAGATAAAGAAACAAAAAGGAAGAGTATGAGTCGAGAGCGAATAAAATACCGCCGGCGGTGGACTGACCAAATCTGCCCCTCTAGGCAATTCGTTGACCGGCGTTTGATGGAATAGAATGACGAATTTATGGGATTTGACGTTTATGACAGTTATAAACTATGCACGCGTGTCATAAACGTCAAATTACATACATTCGTTATTCTCGCATACTCCCCCCGTCCCGCCGCGCACATACCCAGGGCGCGGTACAGCGATTCCGGTCGGTTACCTTGTTATTCTCTTATTATCGTCTGTCTTGCTTACTCTCATTTTTTATAGAGAACGTTATAACGTCTATGACCGAAGCAACTACAATCCAGAGTCGTTGCAAGTGTGTATAAGACTAAACGCTTAGGGGGTAGGCGTCGAAAGGAACCTACTCAAATTGAGGTACAGTGGGTTTGACGACAATACGAAGGTACATCTACAACACTAGTATTGGCACACGGCGGTACCTGCCAACTTCTACAGAACAGTTTACAGACATTGGTAACGCACCTAAGCTTGCCATGTTTGCCACTGCAACAATTTTACCATCATCGAGTGAATGAGCTCGAATGTCGTCTTTTACCGATTACTCCAAGACCAATGTGGGCCACTGAAGACAATAAAAAGCTAAGTAGCTATATAATGGAATAGGTCCTACATTAATTCCTTTAGATATTATCTAAATATTGATTGTATATTTCATAAATACACAAACGGTGGACGCAATGGCAGCTCTAGGTTCTGGTTTTTCGAACACGTGCTGCTTGAATCATTGGAATTAGTCACATAACTATATGTCTGAAGTTAAAACCTTTGAAAAAGAGTATTATTTTGACTTCTTTGTTTTTGCTTTGCTTTTTTTTTGGAAAAGAATATTAGGAACCGAAATTATCGAAATTACTAATATTCCCTCTAACCCCTCCAACTAAGCTAAATTGCTTGTGCTAGGAGTGGGTTCACGTCGGTAGTGTAATGGCCAGGATTCGAACCCGGGACCTCTCGATCGTAAGGCCGACTCCTTAACCATTAAGCTAACGACGCTGGTTTTGTATGACTATTAGAGCAGTCTATTGAAGGAGACATTTGAAGCTCATTTAATCGCTATGTTCCCATTCCACTTTATACTTACAATGTGATAGATTCATAACTTCTCTTCTCTTAAAGGATTTTATACGAACGTACGTAAGTTACAATGCTGCGTTACCCACGCCTGGCTCGAATACAAAACATGCGCACACATCGTAAGTATATAACTATTCTAAGTCTCATAATTTCTTTACACGAATAAATTTGGACGTAATTTTCCGAAAAGCGCCTTCCACAAGATTTCAACTTTTAAAAAGAACACTCTGAACGTTAGAGCCACGAAATTAATCTAATTAAAAACATCTAGACGACGGCTACTAGTCTCTGAACACCCTAGTTCCTCTAATGGACGAAGAGCTAATAATACTAGTTACAGCAACCGGTAGGTCCACATGGACAGCGGGTTCTGCAGCAGCGCGAGGTGCGGGGGCTCCTTGCCGCCAACTAGCAGCAAGTGTAGCTGCGTCTCACCATTCCTCGGGACGCTCCTGGCCCGCCTCTCACTCAAGTCCTGGAGCTCAATATCCCCTGGCCCCACCCCTGAATCTGGAGTTAAAGCTGCCCCTAAGTTCCTCACATCGGGACCCAGATAGTGAGGATTACTAAACCCTAAGGAATTCCCCGATAGCCTGTTCACTCGTTCCGCGCTCGCATAGTCCGACGTAGACAATTCAGTGTCTTCCTCGTCAGTTATTATCGTATCCTTCGTAAATCTGACCGAAGCGGACTTCGGCATGGTGACCAGAGTGACTCTCCCGTCCACCTTCACGGACGACATCCCATCCTTTTTCTGAATACCGTTCATCTCGCATCTCATTTCCTCCTCCTCCTCCGAATCAAAATAGACAAGCTTCGTCGCTTCAACGGGAGACAACACCGGTGTAGGGAGAATCATATCGGCGAAATCTGGTACCGATATGGGTTCCCTCGATATTTCCGATCGAAACTCTGGGACGTCTCCTTCCTTTGGGCTCTCGTCACCGTCCGCGGGTTGTCGCTTGTCGATGACGTACGCTGAGTGGGATTTGGATAGAGCGACAGCTTCCTGCCGGACGAGACTCTCGGTGGAGTCCCGGTCGCCGGCTAGCACGCTGTAGGAACATCGCGCTCCTCTGCGGATGTGGAAGGAGGACAGCCGGGAGATCTCCTTGAGCAGGCTGGCGGGCGGCGCGGGGCGCGCGTGCAGCGAGCGGCGCGCCGGCGCCGAGCGCGCGCGCGGCGGCGCGGCCGGCACCAGCAGCGCGCAGCTGTCCACGCGGGAGGACGGCCATTTGATGGTCTGGATTATTCTTTCCCAGGTTTCAGTGGCTGTAATGGGGAACGAATGAAGCTTTAGTAAGGAACCAAAAATGAATAAACTCAATCTCCTCTAGTGGGTTGGTTGGACTGATTAATAATTTTGTTATTTTTATGGTCTTCTTACCGAAATGGAACCTCCACAGTTCATTGGTGGAGTGGCCGTGCGTCTCCCCGCCGAAGATGTAGAAGTGCGCGCCCGCCCTGAGGCCGGCGTGGCCGCTGCGCGCGCTGGGCGCCAGCTTGGCCGGCGTGCGCACCTGGCTCCACACGCGGGACACTGGCGCGGGCGACATACATACATCGTGATGAATCAAAGCGACACATACAATCAAAGTACAGTATTGTTCCACCTATGGTGAAAAGTAAAAGATTTTGGAACACATTCATATCCACTGATGGATCCACTACTAATTAAAAAAACCACTCCAGCTACTAGAAGTGGTGTGTGTTCGCGCAGCGGAATGTTGTTGAATTTAAAGATTTTAATTATGCAGATATTTAGTGTATGAAGTCGTGTAATTGTGTATGGTAAAAAAAAAATTTGTGCATGCAGCCATTGTGGAGAAATTCGCTAAAAACTGATTCCGCTGGGCGAACGTTGTCCTGGCGGAACTTTTTTCTAATCCATGGACTTAGAAGAAAAGAAATGTGTCCAAAAATTAGTGTGTATTTGTGTGTAATTGTGTATGTATGAATAAAATTAGTGCATGCATAAACTTCGGAGAAATTCAAGTTTCCGCTACGCGAACGTTTGGCCATTAGCTAGTTTTCATATAAAGTTCTTATATAGAGAGCTGTAGATTTTTTTGTTGTAGGTTGTTTTGAATTTGTTTCAAAAACAGATTTAGAAGAAATCGTAGGGTTTAAAAGATAAAAATATAAACGTGAAATACGCTCATTAGGTCTTAGTTCGTGAAGTAGCCACTTTGGGGTCTAGATTTTCACGTTTATACAAACCTTGTAAGTGTCTGCAACATGTTGCCAAGTATCAATGATGGTTCGTTAGTAATTAATGAGTTATAGGACAATTTACCATGAATAGACCACTGTTTGCAAAGCAGTCAAATATCAAGACGTTCTAAAGTAATTGCATAGTAAAATGTATTCCAATAATTAGTGTATTAATTCAACTACTCACATGCAAAATTTCATCTCAATAAATTCAGTAATTAAAGAGAAACAATTAAAATACTGACAAAGCATCGAAAACCTACATAACCCGACCAAGTTCGGATGGCTACAAAAAAGCGACCGTGCCATATTTCTAAGTAACGTTCTTAACCTTCCAGTATAGTATTTATTAATATGGTACAGTTGCGTACACAAGCGTTTGGAAAAAATAAAACAATTGCATTTCTAGAATAAAAAATAGTTTTTTAATAATAACGCCCCTATCTGCGATAAGAATAAATCTTCAACTAACAAGTTCTAATTAAACATCAGCTTCTCACTATCACTCACTCAATATACGTACCACATAATTATTTTAAGCTTCACTGTTACACTATAACATTAATAACACACTGTCAATATTATTATTACGGAGAATTGGCGATACATAGCGAAACAACAGCGCATACGCACATTGTCCTTGAGTGCAAATTTGTGAATGGGGATAAAACAAAAACAGGTTCAAGTTCAACAACAAACGAATACGCGCAGGCCGTGGCTTATGTGAGTTATGAAAACATATTGCGCTCTCTTTTCTTCAAGGATGGAAGTACCTTTTCAAGTGGAAAGCCGCCTCTATCGCTCGTTGCGCGCAGCGCGTTGTCTGTTTTTTCACACTAGCATAATATTTTTGATCAATTCCTAACTACAATACTTATGCCCGTTTGCACTAAACTCTACTTAGGTTGATCCTTGTAAAGTGACTCCTAAGTCTAAGATAATCTTAACTTTATTTTCAATTGCACCAACATATTTACAAAAGGGCATTCCTAACTTAAGATAAGCCTAGTAAAGAGAATGAAGGTGTAAATGAACGAATGAATTAGCCAAATGTCTATGATAATTGAGCGATTGTCTATGATTTCTTTAACGATCTCGTCGAAATTCTCGGGAAAGCGCACATCGCAGTATTATTTTATTTTTTGAAATTGGTGTGAATTCGAGTTTTTATGTGTAAAAATGTTGGATTTTTAGACATAACGTCTTGGACAATTCACACAAGTGTAGGAAAGTGGGATATTACAGTGAATTGTGACATTTCGTGTTCGTTCCAAATCTCCTGGGGGAGCTTTCAGTAAAGTCCCCACAACTTTACTGAAGCAGAAATCATCACTCATCGTCATCGTCATGGCAATCATTACTCATCGTCATCGTCATGAAAAATATTGTATTGAAGATATTTAAGGTTTAGGCTGATGACTTTGTGCCAAGCCCCAATAAATAATAATAAAAAACGTTGTATTTAAATTTATTTAAAAATAGTAATAAATAAATTTAGAATATTTATTTATTTACTTTAATGTCATGTGCCAAACAGTACATAACAATACCGGACATTGATTGACAACTGTCAAAAAAATAGGGTTAGGAGATTCTTAAAACGTTATGACTCACTTAATCGGTGTCATAAGAATTAAGATTGACTTAGCGTGTTTAGGAGTATCTTAGGGTAGGTGCAATGCATTTTCTTGTTAAGAGTGTCTCATATACTTTAGGCATCAGGTTAAGATACTCTTAAGTTCAGTGCAAACGGGCATTAGACTATTAAACAAAGGACTAGCCTTAAGTGTACCGCTTCGAAAATAATTCTGAATATGTTGGTGGGGTGCGCGGGAACACGCCCACATACATAAGTCCAGTACAACGGTAATATCATATAAAAAAACTATTAAGTAGCTACATAAATAGTACTTACTGTCATAGTCAAATACATTTAAAAAATCATGTGTAGAAAAATAAATGACCTATAAATTATATCAAAACAATTGTGTTATCACCTGTACCAATTAAATACCGGTATTATACTGTAAATTTTAGAATGTTACCTAGATATATTGAACGGCCGCTTTTTTATATCTATCCGAATTTGGTCGGGTTATGTAAGTTTTCGATGCTTTGTAAGTATTTTAATTGTTCCTCTTTAATTACTGAATTTATTGAGATGAAATTTTGCATGTGAGTAGTTGAATTAATACACTAATTATTGGAATACATTTTACTATGCAATTACTTTAGAACGTCTTAATATTTGACTGCTTTGCAAACAGTGGTCTATTCATGGTAAATTGTCCTATAACTCATTAATTACTAACGAACCATCATTGATACTTGGCAACATGTTGCAGACACTTACAAGGTTTGTATAAACGTGAAAATCTAGACCCCAACAAAGTGGCTACTTCACGAACTAAGACCTAATGAGCGTATTTCACGTTTATATTTTTATCTTTTAAACCCTACGATTTCTTCTAAATCTGTTTTATAAACAAATTTAAACAAATTCAAAACAACCTATGTAAAAATCTACAGCTCTCTATATAAGAGCTTTATATGAAAACTAGCTAATGGCCAAACGTTCGCGTAGCGGAAACTTGAATTTCTCCGAAGTTTATGCATGCACTAATTTTATTCATACATACACAATTACACACAAATACACACTAATTTTTGGACACATTTCTTTTCTTCTAAGTCCATGGATTAGAAAAAAGTTCCGCCAGGACAACGTTCGTCCAGCGGAATCAGTTTTTAGCGAATTTCTCCACAATGGCTGCATGCACAATTTTTTTTTACCATACACAATTACACGACGTCATACACTAAATATCTGCATAGGTAATTAAAATCTTTAAATTCAACAACATTCCGCTGCGCGAACGCACACCTAGAAGTGACTTGGAAGAGTCTGTTTTCTGTCCTGTGGGGTAGACTTTTCACACACTTTTAAGAGGATATTAAAGTTTGAGCCTCATGAGGTAAGGTTAGCTTACTAATACCGCTCATTATGGGATTCCATAAACATATTGAGTCCAAATTAACTTCACGCGCCCGCCTGTTCTGGTGCTCAAATTCCCACTGATGGTGGTGAAGGGTACTCACTGGTGTCGTAGTGCCACAGGTCGGCGCAGTCGCGAAGGTCGCACTGGCCGCCGTGCACGTACAGGCGGTTGTCGTGCAGCGCCGCGGCGTGGCGGTGGCGAGCCGGGCCCGTACCCGCCGTGCGCACTTGGTGCCACGACTCTGACTCTGCGAACACACCATATCACTTACACATTTGTAACTCCAGCAGTACGTCTTAAGGAGTAATAACGAATTCCCAGTACTAACTCACCATAGTGAAACGCCCAGAGCTCATGCGTGGAGCCCCGCAGATCTTTATATCCGCCGTAGATCAGCAGGCAGTCCTTGAGCGCGTGCGCGGAATGCCCTCGCCGGCCGCGCGGTCCCAGCCCCGCATTACGGGGCTCGCGGGAGCTCCGCCGTCGCAGTGTTGACGTGTAATTTGATTGGCCGGGAAGTTTCCGCCAGATTTGTGTCTAAGAAATTATATGATGATTTTGGATTAAAGTTAGTCTTTCGTAAAGTAATAAAGAGATTCCTCCTGCTCTGAGGACTCCTGCCCGGGTCATTTAGTCACGTCAGTGAGCTCATTGTGCCGGTAAGTGAGTTATTATATTACGCAAGTTTGTCGTCCTTGAATTGATTAGCGAGTAGTTGCGTGACATGGTACCTACATGTTGCCAGTGCAATGGGCGAAGGTTTGGGGCAGGAGGGTAGGAGCACGCGATTGATACTATCGCTCCTCCCTATCTAAGTGGGTTAAGGAGTTGCGAGGATCCGTGTGTTGTGTCGTTGAATTAGAATGAGGAGATCGATATACAATTTTATTATAAGTGCCACGGAAGTTGTATTATATTGTGATTTAGTAAGAAAAGATCCAAAGACTGCATTGTTGATCCCGTGAAATATGTGAGTCGAATCCTAGGTATAGGTACGTAGGTATTTTACAATTTATGAAGAGCATGTTGTAAGGGATTTAAGGTCGATGATGTTTGATTAAGTAACCTACCTCAGTGTCATATATCCAGAGAGGTGTCTCGTTGGACAGCGCGCCGGCCTCACCCCCGAACACGTACAGCTTGTGTTCGTGTGCCGTCGCGCTGTGCTCCTGCAGCGACGGCGGGGGGTCCCCGCGGCAATCCAGCTTCTCCCATCGGCCTGTTGCTGGAAGATATAACATAAGACTATAGAATCAACGAATTATAGTGATGGCGGAGCAAAGTAAGAATGTAGAGGGCTTTACTCCTAAAGGTAACCTAAGAAAAGGTGAGTAGATTACGTGAAACAGCAAAGAAAGGAATGACTAAAGAGATGAAATCTATGAGTAGTGCCTACAAGTAAGTGACTTATGTAAGAGTATGATATTGTTACGAGCGTGGGGATCGGTTTAAATAGAAAATGCGAGGACAGCCGTTGAAGGCAGGCTTTATTCAGCTTCACTTCAATTACAGCAAAGCGCGTAGAAATTCGAAAACTCTTCCTTACACAACACACAGTCACTTGTATAATCGCACTGTATAGCTTCACACACTTTATCGCTTTGTTCGCTTCGAATACTAGTCTTAGACTAACTTGAGCAGCGGCTGTTAGCTCGCCTTTTATATAAGGCGCGGCCGAGTAGCGAAAGATCGAGAAAAGACAGGTACGTTCTGAAAAAGACAGGAACTTTCTGGGAGGTTCTATTAGGTCTTGTGTCTCTTTCTATTCGTTCCATTCCTTCTAGAACAGTGACGTCAAGGCATGCTGTCTCTTTCTAGCCTGACGTCTCGTTCTATTCATTCCATTCGTTCTAGAACAGTGACGTCAAGGCATGCTGTCTCTTTCTATAGTGCCGTCTCGCTCACTCCTATGGAAATTTGGCCATATATTGAAGTGGCCAAGCGCCGGGCGTAGCACTACCCCCTTCTTAGACATGCTCGTCCCGAGCATTATTAGATCCGTAGTATCTCGCCAGTCGGTCAACATGTACAACCTTCAAGGGGCTTCGCTGGTTGCGTTGTATCCGGTATGTAACGTCATTGATCCTGGTGACAACTTTATACGGCCCTTCCCAGGTTGGAGACAACTTCGGAGATTTGCCTTTGCGACGCATCGGATTGTGTAGCCATACCAACGAGCCTTCGTCGAACCCGGCTTGATGAGAGTTGCGGTCGTATCGGGTTTTCATTCTGTCGCTTGCCTGGAGCCCAGATTCACGGACGTGGGTGTGAACGTCATTTAGTCTATCGCGCAATGCACTAGCATATTCCGTGATTTCTTGCGGTGAATCTGGAGGACGTCCAGTCAGTAGATCAGCCGGTAGTCTCAGTTCTCTGCCAAAGTTTGCACACGCAGGCGTCACCGTTGTGTTTTCATGTATCGCTGTTCTATAAGACAACAAGAACAAAGGAATATGACTATCCCAGTCCTTTTGGTGGCTCTCAACAACCTTAGCCAAATGCCTTTCCAAGGTTTGGTTAAATCTTTCAACCATTCCGTCAGACTGCGGATGATATGGGGTGGTCCTGGTTTTATGAATACCCATTATCCTACAGGTTTCTTGAAATACCTGTGATTCAAAATTCCTTCCCTGGTCACTGTGTATTTCCAGAGGAACTCCATATCGGCAAAACACTTCCGTGACTAGTCTTTCCGCGACTGTAGATGCTTCCTGGTTAGGTATGGCAAAAGCCTCCGGCCATTTAGTAAAGTAGTCCATTACTACTAGGATGTATTTGTTTCCAGACTCCGATGCAGGAAATGGCCCTGCAACATCTAATGCAATCCTTTCCCAAGGCGCTCCAACATTGTATAGCTTCAATGCTCCCCTGCTCCTTGTATGCGGCCCTTTTACCGATGCGCAGCATGTACATTTCCTACACCAATCTTCAACATCCTCACGGCAATGGATCCAATAGAATCGTTGACGAATCTTCATCAACGTCTTCTTCACACCAAGATGGCCGCCTGAAGTTCCGTCATGAAATGATCTCAAAACCTCATTAATTTTAATCTTTGGGACAACCATCTGCAGATGTGAGTCTTTCCCGTTTGCAGACTCCCATTTTCTACACAGGACTCCATTGTGTATCACGAGGCTTTCCCATTGTGCCCAGTAGCTCTTCGTAGCTGCACTCATTTGGGAGACATCACTCCATTTCGGCTTAGGTGTTCCTGCCTTTATCCATTCGAGAATAGGCTTGATGTCTCGATCCTCTTGCTGTGCTTGCTGCATGGCTTCGCTACTCCACTCATCGCTGACAGTATCAGTCCTTATTATTCTAATCGCTACACTGTCTTTAGCTTCTTGCCTGACACAATGGTTACATTCCACCGGACAAGGTCTTCGAGAGAGCGCATCTGCATTTCCATGCGCTTTCCCACTCCGATGTTCGATGACGAAGTCGTATTCCTGGAGCTGTTCAATCCATCTTGCCACTTGTCCTTCTGGATTTTTAAATTGTAGCAACCATTTTAAAGCAGCATGATCAGTCCTCAGATGAAACTTGCGGCCCAGCAGAAACTTACTGAAATGCTGCAATGTCTTAACCACGGCCAGTAATTCCCTTCGTGTAACACAGTAATTTCTCTCTGGTTTAGACAAAGACTTACTAAAGTAAGCAATCACGGCCTCCTTGTCTCCTTTTCTCTGGGACAGGACTCCTCCTATCCCAGTATTGCTGGCATCTGTGTCGACGACGAACTCATTTTCTGCATCTGGAAAACCCAAGATTGGTGTTTCACAGAGTCTTTGCTTAAGGTCTTTGAAAGCGGCTTCACATTGTTCATCCCAGCTAAATTTCCGTTTTTCTTCCGTTAACCGATGCAAAGGCTTCGCAATATCGGAGAAGCTTTTCACGAACCGCCGGTAGTATGAACACAGACCTAAAAAGGCACGAACGTCGGTCTTATCTTTTGGTGTCGGCCAATCTTTCACGGCACTTATCTTCTCAGGGTCTGTTTGTATCCCATCCTTCGAAATAACATGCCCCAAATAATTCACTTGTCGTTTAAAAAGTGAACACTTCTTTGGACTGAGTTTTAAGTTGGCACCCTGTAGTTTAGTCAAAACTTGCTCTAGTTTGCTGAGGTGATCGTCGAAGTCTTTTCCAATGATGATTATGTCATCCAAATATACCAGACAGGCTTCTCCCAGCAGTCCAGCAAGTATTTGTTCCATCAATCTCTCAAATGTGGCCGGAGCATTACATAATCCAAATGGCATGACGTCGAACTGCCAGAGACCTTTTCCAGTAGAAAACGCAGTTTTCTCCTTATCTAGTTGACTGATTTGAACTTGCCAATACCCACTCTTGAGGTCCAATGTTGAGAACCACTGCATGCCACTTAAGGTGTCCAAAGTGTCATCTATCCTTGGCAACGGATAACTATCCTTTTTCGTAACATCATTCAGTCGGCGATAATCGACGCAGAATCTGGTGGTTCCATCCTTTTTCTTTACAAGGACTACCGGAGAACACCATGGACTGACCGAGGGTTCAATGATACGGTCCTTCTTCATCTCTTCAATCATTTCCTCCACCTCTTTTTCTCGAGCAATCGGTACACGTCGTGGTCGTTGACGGATTGGCGTTACCTCACCAGTATCGATTTTATGCTGTACTACTCCAGTTCTGCCAATGTCACCACCATGCATAGAAAAGACGTTTTTATAACGTAGCAGCATGTTCCGCGCCTTCAGCATCTCTACCTTACTGAGGTCATTGCGACAATCTTCTAGTAGTTTCAGCACTGTTGATTCTCTGTCACTTGTAGCATCGCTTTTGGTCGAACCCTGGCAACTACGTATCCACGAGATCTCCTCACAAGTGCCAAGCAGTGTCCCTTTGTTTAAGACGCACTCGTTGTCGCTCATATTTAAAATTCTTATAACGGCTGTGGTTGGTGTTGTTACCACAGTACGAGCTGGTATCCAGGGACTACTGCCGTCTACTTTTTCCACCAATGCACAGCGATGAGAATTGATGCCATATTGAGGTAGTCTTATTGGCACTAGGGTCTGTGATTTAGGCTGGAGTACAGTTCGTTTTGCACAGAACACTTTTCCACATGCGCCACCTTCCATGGGAATTTCGTCGAACCCAATTTTCAGAACGCCACAATCCACGTCGATTTTACAGCGATATTTTCTCATAAAATCCAATCCAATGATGCAGTCATCTAAGATATCAGCGACGATGACTTTATGCCAATAGGTCTTATCACCGACTTCCAACGCCACTTCTTGCTCTCCTCGGACGGAAATGCGCTGGCCGGTAGCTGTCTGCAGATGGAGATGCTTAAGTTGATGTAGATGATCTCTAGGTACATTTTTCACCAGCCGAGAGCTAATCACGGTCCGACTTGCTCCAATATCAATGGTGAGGTGGCACGGTGATCCATCAATACCTCCTTCGATGACCAGACTATTTCCATCATTGGCTTGAGAGATCAGAATTGGGACTTTTACACTACCAGCCAGCACCCGTCCCGCAGTCCTGGCGTTTACTCGTTTCCCTGTTGCTCCGGCGCATCTGGATGTCGCGCCGTTTGTTCTTGGCCATTACCTTGTTGAGTCCGTTTCGGGCAGCTAGACCGAATATGTCCTTGCTCTTTGCAGAAATAACACCTGGGTGTGAATTCCCGACGGTACACACGTTGCTCATTTGTTGAGATCTCACGCAATCTATGTGCTCGGGGGTCATGTCGTACAGCTTCCACTTCAAGGGCGTGAGCAACAGCATCTTTAAGGGTTGCATGGTGACCCAGACGGACGGCAGCTCTCACCTCCAAGTCTCTGATCCCGTCAATAAAAGCTTGCACCTAAATGCTGTCAACAAATGACGAAGAAGCTCCTTGGTAAGCTTTTCTCACCAGCTTTTCTATTTCCAAAGCCCACTGCTGCAGAGACTCACTAAGACGCTGGTTTCTGTCCTTCAATTGGGCACGGTAGACATGTTCCAAGTGACTATCACCGTAACGTGATTCCAACGCTTCAAGAAGGCGGTCGTAAGTCACTTCACCTCCAAGCGCCTCTAAAACACTGAGTGCTTGGTCTCGTAACCCCAATGTTAATGCTGTTTTGGCTTGCTCCTTATCCCAACCGTTCGCCTTTGCCACAGACTCGAACTGCAGTTTGTATGCAGTCCACGAGGAGGTCCCATCAAATGGCGGTACTTTGAACTTCCCGACAGCCTGTGCAGATGGAATGGTTACAGAGCCAGCTGTTCCGCAAGCTATTTTCGTCTCCAATTTTTTTACGTTTTGAGCCACAGACTGCAACCGTTCCTCATAACTCTCAAATTTCTTGTCGTGGCTTTCTATTCTGTCTTGCACTGAATGAATTTCTCTTTGCCATTCTGCTTTAGACTCTTTCAAGAAGGCAAATAGATCTTCTTGTTGTTCCCGGAGCTGAACCTTTAGTTGCAAGGCACGCTCCTCCTGTTGACGGGCCTGCTCCTCCTGTTGACGGGCCTGCTCTGCCTGTTGTTGCTGGAGCTGTGCCTTCAATTGCAGAGTCTGCTCTTCCTGGCGACGGGCCTGCTCTTCCTGGCGACGGGCCTGCTCTGCCTGGTGACGGGCCTGCTCTGCCTGGTGACGGGCCTGCTCTTCCTGGCGACAGATCAGCTCCTCCTGTTGTTGCTGGAGCTGTGCCTTCAATTGTAGAGTCTGCTCTTCCTGGCGACGGGCCTGCTCTTCCTGGCGACGGGCCTGCTCTTCCTGGCGACGGGCCTGATCCTTCAATAAGGTCATAATCGCGTTCAGGTTAATTTCCGATGATGATCTTGAAGCACCCGTCGACGTACTCGGAGTACCCGCAGCCTCTTCCGCGGCCTGGCTTCTGGTTTTAACACCCTCCCTGTCGTCTCTCGGCGTTATCGGCATTTTCTATCCCGCTTCTGACACCAGTTGTTACGAGCGTGGGGATCGGTTTAAATAGAAAATGCGAGGACAGCCGTTGAAGGCAGGCTTTATTCAGCTTCACTTCAATTACAGCAAAGCGCGTAGAAATTCGAAAACTCTTCCTTACACAACACACAGTCACTTGTATAATCGCACTGTATAGCTTCACACACTTTATCGCTTTGTTCGCTTCGAATACTAGTCTTAGACTAACTTGAGCAGCGGCTGTTAGCTCGCCTTTTATATAAGGCGCGGCCGAGTAGCGAAAGATCGAGAAAAGACAGGTACGTTCTGAAAAAGACAGGAACTTTCTGGGAGGTTCTATTAGGTCTTGTGTCTCTTTCTATTCGTTCCATTCCTTCTAGAACAGTGACGTCAAGGCATGCTGTCTCTTTCTAGCCTGACGTCTCGTTCTATTCATTCCATTCGTTCTAGAACAGTGACGTCAAGGCATGCTGTCTCTTTCTATAGTGCCGTCTCGCTCACTCCTATGGAAATTTGGCCATATATTGAAGTGGCCAAGCGCCGGGCGTAGCAATATGTTATGATTTCAAGGATAATATAGTTTGTAGAGAATCAAAACCTATCTAGAACCTGAAATATCGCAAGAAGCATAAAGCCTGTTATATAACAAAAGTAACATTGCGTTAGTAAACTGACCGGAACCTATAGGTATTAGTACAGCTATGGAGGCAAAAACAATTCACCGGAAAAGAATAGTTGACCTTTTTATTAGAGACCAGCTATTGCCCGCGGCTCCAGCGCGTAGTGTTTTTCTCTTAAAATAGCCTATATTAATTGGTGATAATGTAGAATTCAAATGGTGAAAGAACTTTTAAAATCGGTCCAGTACTTTTTGAGCCAATTCGTTACAAACATACTTACATACAAATCTTACTTCTTTACAATATTAAGTATAGATTTAATAAAGCGACGCAATCTTCCCATCACCCTAGAGCAATTAGGTAAAACACCACAGACCTCATTACCATTACCTAACATTTAGAGCTGTGAATAGTAATTAGTAGGCCGCTTATAGAGATGCTCGACCTAATTAAACGTAGCTCTTTAAGGGTAGGATTAGCTCTGCAGGAACCGACGACACGTCCGTTCGAGAGCCCTCCAGCCTCCAGCGACTGCTGACGACAAGCTCTTCACAAATGAGCACGATTCTCAATTGATTGTAGCAGTACCATTGAAGAGAAGAGCCCTCGACAGTAATTTGTCGAGAAATGACAAATCCATAAAAGTCTTGTGAGTAAATATTTTGGGTTTCTTTATTGATGGAGTAAATAACCTAAACTAGTACTATTCCCGAGGCAAGATGAGGATATCGTGGTTCCTATATCCGAGAGGGCCATCTACAGAAATACATTGGGATTGAACGGCCATTAGTGTTTACCTGCATGTTGCGCGTGGCGACTTTTTCACTAAATAAATAATCAGGAGAGATAAAAAATGCCTTAATTTTTCAAATTTAGCTCTCCAATTTTATTCTACAGTTGGAAATAGCTCAATATGGCACATTCACGATATTTAATTACAAGGTAATCTTAACAGTACCGAGCAAGCGTTCGAAAGTTCCTGTCTCATAGGACAGGAATTAACTAAAAAGTTGCCACGTGCTTCCCGCTCACATGGCATTTCTGTGAGGCCATCTCGAAGCCGTAGATGGCCAAGGGTCAACCAGAGGATATGGCCTTATTGGGCCACCTTACACTCCGGTAATTGAGACACGAGACGAGTTACGGTTTAGTACGTTCAAGGCCGACATCACCAGGGGAGGAGGGGGTATTTCCGACGAAGAAAAAATCGTGTTTGTACTATTTACATACATATCACTGGTTAGTGTGTACCAATACTATTTGTGGCAAATATCAATCCGTTCTGTAAGCAAACTAATATCAAAACTAATTACTAGGCTTGAGAATTCGCAAGTCACGTTTACTGTTAGAGTGAATGATTGATTATTTTCAACAGGAAACGTGTCAACATTATTGTTATAACGAATAATAATAGTGTAATTATTTAGAAAGCATAGTTTTGACTAGAAGAGGTATAAAGGGCCTCATAACTATGGCATGTGAACCATAATGCTGTGAACCATAATTAAACATATTTCGGAACTCGACTGGCTACTAATTTCTTAATTGTGGTTGTGCTAACAACTAATAAGTCGTGGCAATAGATTATGATTGTATTTCTTTTAGATCTGATACTATATAGCCCCTATACTGTATTATAGGTCCTTCGAGCCGGATATGAACAAGCCAACTGCTCCACTGTGCTCCATCAACATGCCTTAAGGGCAATCCGCACGCTGTTTAATTTTATTTTACGCGGCAACATTAGTTCAGAATATACCGAAACAACTGGAAACAACTTTTTATGATACTTAATTGTTTGAATTTAGTTAGGGTTAAGTTCTCAATAAGTATTCTCGCAGCTTTTTATAAAGGACACGTTAATTTGTCTTCACCTCGCCTGATGGTTAGCTGAAGGCAAAGTCTCAGGAAAGAGGGTCATCATTACAGACACCTACGATTCTTGACGGCCTCATCAGACGTGTGCAACACCAGGGACGTCACACTCGCGCTGTCAACCCTTCATTACCTACTTTAATTATTCAACGCCAGCAGCTACTCCAAGAAGTATAAAGACCCTACGATATTGTTCATAAGGCTCTTACCGAGGCTGTACCTCCAGAAGTCCCTGAGCGGCACCGAGCCACCAGCGCCGCGGCCGCCGAGCACGTACACATGGCCCGCCAGCAGCGTGGCCGAGTGCTTGCCGCGCGCGCACGGCACTGCCCGCGTCAGCGCGCCCCCGACCTCCACGCTGCTCCACATCTCATCTGCGGACAAGAGAGCACCACTGTTAAACATTTATGTCATTTGAATATTGTTAACCCTCTGTGTCAGTCGCAAGCTATGTCCAGATTCAGCAATAAATATCTAAGCAGTTATCATATTCCATTCCAGGTGAAGATGGACCTCACAAAATCTGCAGTAGTGGCAGTTGGGAGGCGACAACCTCGAAGTGAAAATTGTATTGAAAAAAATTGACTGAATTTTTTTCTTTTTGTCTTCTATCGAACCCGAAACTTGTATTTTCTAAGCTGTGATCGGAAAAATGTAATAAGAGTTACAAACAAACTCAGAAGATAATGTGAACAAACCGTAAAACTAAATCATTGTGGTTGAATTTTCAGGTTTTGAATATTCATACCACGGAGAACAGAATATAATTGCTTTCTCCATTATTCATACTAAAACCCATCATCTTAATTATGTTGGTTCACACTTTAGTTATACTCAATACAAACATTTCATAAACTCAATTACATAATACGCACGTAAGTACTTTTCATGCGGATAATCACATGACCTTTTTTCCGGCTGTGTTAGCAAAAATCTAATATTCGATTAAAATGTAATAACCGTTGTGCACATAAGCATTATAATAATACTCGAATGCGGAGATGGGAAACTTCAAAGAAATAACTAGTCATACCCAAAACCTACAAGAAATATATAAAATTGCACGCTACAAGGCTTTTGACGAAGTTAAACCACATTGCTTCTTTCCCTTTTCCGTATATAATCGAAAGTTTGCGACTTCAAAGTCGCGTCCCTTCAGATAAATGCATTACTCCCCCTCTATGTTGTGCATAAAAATCACCAAGTACTCGACGCATGGGGCAGATGAAATGCCGGGGTCCCTCAGGGCTCGTCGCTGGCTCCCTCGCGTTTCGTCTATAACTATTGCTTAATGCAAGTGACTCCCCGCTTTCGGCGACATGTTCAGAGTTATCGTTTACAACGCGCAAATATTAGTTGGGATTGGTAGTTTTCTTTGTGGGTTGGTTATACGGAATGGATAAATAGATAAGTATATAATTTATTGTTAGGATTAGTTGGACGTTATAGACGTTCTTCGTGTTGTGTTGGTCTAAAGGCGACGTTTAGGTTATAAATAGGTATATTTCTTACTGTTTATAGAGCTTCTTTCCGCAAAGTTTCTTATTAAGGCAAGCTAGGCTGTTGAGGATAGTTCAAATAAGGAGATATCAGACTGTGTCCGCCCTCCCTCCCCTAAGTAAGTCCTCACATAAACTTTAATAACATCAGCTGCTTGGAGTCGTGTTCTTTAGTTGCCATAGCTCCCAAGAGAGGGTTAGGGTGACAATGTACGAAGCAAATATCGGCATCTGGAGCGCTTATAGGCTCAGAGAAACGCTTATTTGTTAAATTTGTAGT
Organism: Eilema caniola; assembly: GCA_949126895.1. Taxonomy (NCBI): domain Eukaryota; kingdom Metazoa; phylum Arthropoda; class Insecta; order Lepidoptera; family Erebidae; genus Eilema; species Eilema caniola. The sequence continues at coordinate 25,486,237 of OX421472.1, forward strand.
TTGCGTAACGAATTTAAAAACAATGAATTGAAATTTTAAATAGTATCCTACTTAATAAAATACCTAAGTATGAATTCGGTAAAATACTACAAACTACACAGAATTTTTGGAGTAGGTAAACCGGAATTTACCTAAATGACACTATAATGACATTATGTCCAAGCTACCTATCACTACAAAATCAAAGAAATGTTTTATGTATTACAACAACAGCATAATCAGGTACGCGGTGCAATCGTTTGAATGAAAATGAAAATGGGTTAGCTGCTCTTAACAATAACATAGCATATTTAGTAGCTTGTTAGTTTCAAACTGTAGTCATAAATTACCCGAACGTAATACCTACTGTTAGTTACCTAAGCGATCGGTGAACCAAACCGCAGCATTAAATAGATTAAAACTTTGTACAAGTTAACAATTTCCTTGCCGGCTGGCGACTTGCCAATGTTTTGTAGGGTTTAATATGCGAATAAAGAATGGTGGGGCTAGGTCCAGGAAAAATGGTCCTTCAGTTTCAATAAGGTAATCGGCGACTTCAGAAAAAACACAAATTTGACATAGGTATAGGTACCTACTATAGAAATAACAATACTTTTATCGACTTCTTTCGCGATTTATTTCGTGGCATTTTATTATTCTCACCAAGTAATCCCGATGTATCGGTCGCTTTCCAGCAGCCGTGGTTACGGGGAGACAAAAGATGATGCTTGTCTCATAGTTTGAAAGCAAGGTATCGTATTTAATTCTTGTATTAGAAGTGGAGTCATCATCGACATTAAGACGTTATCCCCATTGCATCCGAGGACCAAGATGCCCTCGAAACTCGGGGTCCGCCTTCCGACTCTTCCTCCTCCACTTCGCACGATCTTGGGCGTCAATGGTAGTGAGACCATTTGCACGTATGTCACCCTGCACGACGTCAAGCCAGGACTTTTTGGGCCTACCCTTTCTACCAGGACTCGACGAAGGCACAGTAGCCTGGCTGTTGCCGCAAGACGTGGCAACACCAGCGATGGCGACTCTCTTGCATTTTATCTGCGATGTCACGGACATGAAGGCTGCCGCAGATGCGAGAGTTCCTCACGCGATCCTTACGCGTGAGTTCGCACATCCACCGCAGCATTTTCATATCCATGACACGCAGCTTCTGCTTGTGTCGCTCCAACAGCGGCCATGCCTCACAGCCGTGTAAAAGGACAGGCCTAATGATCGTCTTATAGACCTGTCCCTTTAACCTGACTGGCATTTTAGGATCGCATATAACGCCAGTTATTTTCCGCCATTTGGCCCACGCAGCGGCAATACGTGCCTTGAAGTCGTGGTCAATGTCACCAGTCACGTGAAGTACAGATCCCAGGTACTTAACCTGGTCCGTGCGCTCGACAAAGTCATCGCCTATGCGGATGGGTGTGGGATTTCTTGAGTTTAACGACAAGTATTCTGTCTTCGCCATATTTAGCTTCAGACCGCCATTCTCAAGCGCCTCCTTCCACACTTTCACGCGTCGCACCAATCTGTTCCTGTCCGCGTCCATCAGCGCAATGTATTGTCATCAGCATACATGAGCAACCATGAAGGCTGCTCATGTTGTGAGTTTCTGATGCTGTTCGACAAAACGTCCAATACTAAGCTAAACAGATAAGGACTGAGTACGAATCCTTGGTGTATCCCGACAGTGATGGGGAAGGTTTTCGATGTTTTCTCCAAGGCACCGGAAGCGTGGTAAGGATTTCCTTTAGCAACTTCAAAAAAATAACATTCTAAGTAGGTAATACCTTTTTCTTTGCCTCATTCATTATCTCTACTATCAGTCCTACAACAAATGACTTTGTAATGCTCTAATGGCTTTCATTTTGATTTAGTTAGTGGAAGTCTTGACGCATTAACGCTTTTACGAATTGCGGTGGAAAATCTCTTAATTAAACATATTAAATTATCTGTTTCCAGGTCCGTTCATTTTGCATGATATATGAGCAGTGTTTAAAAGTATTTTTTTACTTATAGGGAAAGTCCAAACATTTAATAATCAGCCCTAAATACACAGGGTGTTACAGAGTACCTAGTTAACCGGGGGATACTATTGATGTGGGTTGCGACTTTCGAATAAGCGACTTTTGCAACCAATTACTGAATGTTGTTTCTTTTATTTATTTTTCCAGCTGACTTACAGGATTCCCATACTTACAGTTGCAAACAAAATAAGGTTATAACAAAGAAGCTTGGTGTGCTCAACAGATTAAGACAGTATTTCACACCGGCCCACCGCCTTCAGCTCTATAAGGCACAGGTTCGCCCTCACATGGAATACTGTTCTCATCTATGGGCAGGGGCACCTCAGTACCAGCTTGTCCCTATGGACCGTATTCAATGACGAGCGACTCGAATTGTCGACTGGCGTATTTCGGATCGGCTTGATCCCTTGGCGCTGCGTAGAGATGTAGCTTCGCTCTGCATCTCAGGGACTACTCTGAGGAATTGTTCGGATTAATCCCTGCCGCATCTTTCCGCCATCGCCCTACGCGACAACATTTTCATCCTCACCACTTGGATGGTTGGCAATCCTCAACTGTGCGTTTCTCCAGAAACTTCCTGCCTCGCACAGCTAAACTGTGGAATGAACTGTCGCCTGCGGTCGGACCTTCAAACCTTCAAGTAAAGGGCGTACTCCCACCTTAAAGGCCGGCAACGCACCTAGAACCCTTTTGGTGTTTCAGGTATCCATGGGCGGCGGTGATCGCTTCCTATCAGGCGATCCGTCTGCTCGTTTGCCTCATATGTCATAAAAAAAAACAACTAAGGTTATACACCAACAAATAAGGTTATACAAGTTAGGCACTTCCAATTTCATTTCTAGAGTTTACATTCATTTATAATATAGACAAAGGTAAAGTCGTTATCAAAGCGATGCCATGAGCGGTCCTGAGTGGAATTAAAATAACCGAAACAGGTAGCTCAAAGCTCTCTCCACTCATAATAAAATCATTAGTTCAGTCTCCGTAGTCTCCGAATTAGATAATTCATATCCTGACCGATATCAACATGAAATTACGCTTTTGACATGCCAAATCCAACCCTTTCTATGTCCAGAATTATCTTCATAAAAATTGGTGGTCCATTTTCCTAAAGCCGCATCTCTTTGCAACATTAAATATTTAGCCACGGGCAGCCCTATAATTAGTCATTGCTCAGGGTCGAACCCTTTGTTTGCCACGTGACTTGTTTGACAATTTAACTCTGACCTCACACCGTCAAAGTGTTGGTACACTCGAAGGTGAAAAACAAAAACATAGGGGAGATTTGAGGGGTCTAGATGTAGTTGTCGGGGGTGTGAACGAGACGACGGTAGACGTTTGTGTAATCACCAATGACTTATAGGCTATGTGGACTCATCATTCGCTCTAAACGAGCTGATTCTTTGATTTAGTCCTTTCGGGTATTTGATAGGGAGTTACCGACGTTTATTGCCTTACTAAATGAAGTTGTTAAGTTGAAGCAAGCTGCCAAATACTTGGAGGTCGTTATAAATTGCTAAAGTTTGAAGTTATGGCCAAAAGTTAAACGATCTTGGACTATGAAGCTCCTTGCAAGATTCAGAAACTTTAGTTAAACATTTTTTTTCGTAAGAAGATTCATTAGCCTTGATTTATCAAAATGTCTTAGCCTATTTATGGAAATCAAACGCCCTAGCTTCGCACGGGTAGTACTTGTTTGATTTATCGAAACTTAACACACTAGAGATGACTTCTAGTGTAACACTGTGATTTTTTTTAGAACATAGCAGTTATGATCTGATCGCTTCAAAATTTCTTACAATTCCTTCCAGGGCTAATATGAAACTCTGCTGAAGATTTTATTAAATCGATCCAGCAATTAGGAGTCCACAAAGGAACATACCATGCATAAACAATAAACTTGACTTCTAACTTGAAGAAATATATCCTCTCTTGATATAATAAGAATGTTTTGCAAATGAATACCTACAGTATTAAACTTTCGATACCTATTCAGCTCTTGAATGATTTGTAAACAGGGGTGAGGTTGTAAAGGAGGTGGGGTAGGGCCGGGCGGGTATTACCTCGTCTTCCCAACGAGTGCCCTAGACTGCGATATCGGCGCTTTATACGACGGGACTAACGTGTTGTGACATGAACACGTTGGCATTTTAGTGGACCGTGTTTATATGATAATTGCTGACATAGTAACATCCTGTGTGTTTACTTCCCTGCAAATTGTTGCGTATCATGTTAACTTATAGACGCTTTTGGTTTCAAATATGTATAAGGTTTCACATGAAATTGGTGTATCAGTATCCGATTTTCACGAGCTCTGCCAGTTTTACGATGCGTAACGTTTATTTTGTTGTTAGTTTTAGATATCGGTGTGTTGTTTTATGTGTTACAAGTTTTACGAGGGTTGTTATTTGAATATTGTTCCGATAGGCGATAGTAGCTTTTTGTGTGAGCAGAGCATTGGTGACGGTATAGCAGTCGAACGCTCTACTGTTATCACACAGAGGTCCTCAATCAAATAATGATAACAAGTAACTACCTATACGATATTAAGGTTTGTTTAACCGACCTTCATTTTGTTAACCTTTAATAAGGTTAACAATTTTGTTTAACAGATACAGAAGTTTTAAGATGGGGCGGACATTGAATTAATGTGAGACATCAAGTAAATGAAGGGAACACGGAGCTGATCAAGTTAATGGCCCTTAAGATTGTGCAATCAGAGGCTTACCATGAAGTGTTGTGTTATAGTGTCCATGTTCTGGATGATAACGAGAAATGGAGCATAATACACCGTATATATACCTCGAACATTCTATCTCTTTCGGAATACGAACGTTTTAGCATGTTATGGCATCGAGATTTGATTTATCACGACCTACACTGATCTGCGCATGAAATTATTATTCCATACTCTTATCAATTTTATTAGTGCTATGCCAAGAAAATTATCAATGAAACAAGATGAAGGCATCGAGTTACCGGGTTCTCTTATCTTAACAGAAAAACCCTGTAATACCTACTTACCTAGATAGGAATTTAGAATCGAAACCAAGATTGAACTGAAACATCCATCTATAAATGGCGACGGAACTTTAAATTATTATACGTCTTCAATTGGATTACTTCCTACATCAGAGAATGGAAAAACAGATGATTCACTAACTATAGTAACTACCACGGCAGATAAACGTCCAGACTCCAGACAATTTATTAGGTAGCAAACAAAAATTCTAGCAAATAAATCATTTCTTCAATTCGGTAATAACATGACAAATGAAATACGACAGTCATCTGTTGCTAAATTATGAGTCCATTCCCATAATGGCTGATCTCATGCTTTTAGAGGATGAGCTGGCAATCTGTCAGTACTCATAAGTCAGTGAATATCTGGAAAATAGGAAAGTGGAACGAGGACGGAATAATTTTTGACATTCTTCCTGCCTTATTGGTTGTAAACCTTTTACGGGATGGATAATAGCTGATTGAAGAGACTGGTAATAAATTTTTATGAGGGTTCATATCGTGAAATCGTGATATTTATTTTTATATTCAGTTAGAACACCTAATTCAAGTTAACCTCGATATTTAGTTAGTTTGTATTCCACATTACTATCTACTACACTGGCCTGCAAAAGTAAGTATCACACTTTTCGAATGTAATTTTTTTCTTAACTATAGAAGGTAGAGATTTAAGATTAAAAAAGATTTGTTGTAAATTTAATAGGCTTTAATTCTTAGAAACTAATTAACTATGATTAGTAACATTTCTAACTTAAAAAATATAAAACAGTAAAAATAGACATTTTTAGCTTAGTGTCAAAAAATTCAACTAAAATGTGTTACATATTATTTAATTTTTAATAACTGGTAATGCTTCCTCGAGCTCTGATTACAGCTTCGAGCCGGTTTGGCATACCGAACACTAGGTTTCGGAGCCGATGTTGGGGAATATTCTCCCATTCTTCTACCAGGGCCTTTTTCAATTTATAAGCCTGTTTTCCATCCGAAAATAAACAATGCCTACCTGAGCGAAAATCTTAGTTTTTGTGTGGGTGGTAATATACCTCTGCCTGTCCCTTTGGGAATTTAAAGGGGTAAGTATATGTATGTATGTAGAATATTCAGTTAATGTTACATTCTCCGTAAAATATTCGCTGTTGAAAGCAATAGGTTCACCACCAAGGCTAGCGTAATGTAAATTCATTAGACCTCGACCTAAATTGAACTATTATCGTAATTAAGGCGACATTCTGCCAAAAGTGAGTTTGAGTAAAAGATACCTACAGCTTGATCTTTGTAAGACATGAGGTCAGATACTAAGCGGAGGTTAGCGGTAATTGGATTCTTGGAATACGGCTTCATACCGAATTGTGAATTCTATTCGATGTAAGCAATGTTTTACTCAGAGACGACATCATTACTATTTAAAATGAAAAAGTTTACAGACACCAGTGGTGATGTGTTCAGCCGTACGAACGGCTGGATAGATCCTAGTGTTAGGGTATTGTTACGCGGGCGCAGCCACAGAATACAGCTAGTAATATAGCCTTCTATGAGATCCTTCTAGATCAACCAGTGGTTTTTAATACCTGGTTATGTATGTTTGTAGGTTATGAAATCTATGAAGTTAATTCTAGAGCACGTCAAGACGCCTGATTTATTTAAAATTTTGCGCACTTGTCAAGGACGGATGACAATATACGAGGAAAATAATTAACTATGCAGGTAGGATACGACGGTATTCCCGTTCCAACTCAGCAGTCCGACTGCAGAAACCTCCGCCCTACAGAATACCGCTATAATATCTAAATACCGCTATAATAACCTCGTGTTGCGTCCCCGGTCCCGGTACGGGGGAGATTTTATGCTATCAGTGGGAAGACTAAGTTTTGCATGCTTTGTCTTCTGCACCGGCGGCACAGAAACTGCAAGTGTGTATCAGCTTGCAGGTGAGATGTTCATGGGGCCCCTAAGGGTGTATCATAGGTGCACAGCGAGTTGCTGCAATACGCACACTATTGGTTTTTGTAATATTCATAAATTAACGTTATCTTTGAAACACGCGTTGATTGACATTTCCTGATAAAGTTAATTTATTGCTATCACTAATCATATGTCTAAACTGATCTATTACACGAAAGAGTAATTTAAAAGTAACGTCGCATCGCCAACCGAGCGTTAATCCTTTTGCCATCCAAAGCTGCCACTTTGTTTCTGTTAAATTTCTATGTTATTCGGCATCGCAGATAGTGAGGCCATTGGTTCACAGGTCATCTTTTATGACCTCAAACAGTTATTTAGTGGAAATATCTCCTTGTGGACGCCGAAGTAGCCAGGCTATTTGTTGATGGTATCAATCTTAAAATGATAATCCTGATTATCATTTTAAGATTGATACCATCAATTTTAGATTGATACAATCAATTTTGATGATCTTGGCAGATGCTTTTTTGCAACTCGAGTAGAAAACTCGGCATTATAGAAAGGAAACTTGTATGTACGTATTGTTTATCTTTCAGCTACAATTTCCTAGGTAGTGTGGAGACACAACCCTAGTCGGGTGTCTCCTAACTCGAGCGGATAATTCTGTTATGTTCTACCTCTCGTCTATATTTAGAAATCCTCAAACCGTATTAAATACGCGCAGTAGATCGCAATATCATTTCATTTCACGTAATTTGAGTTCGTGCCTCCAGGCTTGTGAGTTTTGGATGCTTTACGTAGAAAGTGAGGGGTGCTGTCATTTTGAAGTTTTAGATTTAGATTTAGTTCAGAAAAAGTCCAGATCTGGGATCATAGCATTATGATTTAGTCACCTTACCGGCACCCCCCTTACGAATGGACATGCTATAAAATTAAAAAAAAATATCAAAGGTAGTGCCAGAATAGAAACTGGTTTGAAGCCACATTATTTTTTTTAATATAGGACACTTCAATTTTACTTTACCTCGCCTGATAGTGAGCTGAAGGCAAAATCTCAGGAAAGAGGGCCACCATTATATACATGTGCCATGTTAACAATGGTGGCACTCAGCTTGACGGCCTCATCAGATGCCTTTTCACGCCTCGCTTAAAGCACCTAGGACTGTAGGAAGAGGGAAACACGTGAGCTGGCAAGGAATTCCAGGTCTTAATGGTGCGACAAAGGAAAGAGTCACCGAACCGCTTGGTTCTTGAAGGAATGTTCTGCACCGTATGCGGGTGACATCTAAGTCCTGCATGGGATGTCCTGTATAGGAAAGGAGAGGGTGGGACTAATTGGAATAGCTCATCAGAACATTCACCATGGTAGAGACGGTAAAATACTGCCAAGGAAGCAACATCTCTACGTATCTGCAGAGGCTCGAGGGTACTCGTGACCTTAGGATTGCCGATAACGCGGACCGCACGTCGCTGCAGCCTGTCGAGAGCATCTAATCTTTGCGGATTCATCCAAGAGATGCGAGCAGTATTCCACGCAGGAACGAATTTGTGTCTTGTATGGAAGATACCGTTGCTCCGGCGTGAAAAACCGTCTCACTCTGTTCAGGACTCTGAGTTTACGCGAGGCTGTTTTGATGATACCCTCGATGTAGTTTTTGTTTTTCAGTTTGCAGCGAACATCCATACCGAGGATATTGAGGTTGTCCTGCAGTGGCAGTGGCGTGCTTTGAAGAGTGGGAAGGGGAAGGAAAGAAGATACCTTTGCTGTAAACGCACATGCCTGCGTCTTCTTGCCATTGAACTCGACCAAGTTCTCAGAGCCCCATTGGGAAATGTGGTTCAGGATCCGGTCAAGCTCAGTGACAAGAAGCTGCCTTTTTTCCGTTTATTTTTACTATATTAAGTATTATTATATTATACAGTTACTACGAGCTACGTGCTGTTTAGTTAAATAAAATTACCATTTATAGCCAAGATGTGGCTTTCTGATATGGATTGATTTATTAATCGGAAACATGACTCGTTATAATACAGCTCACAATTTAAATTCTATTTGCCTAAACACAGCAAAGGGCCAAGGGGTGTATCCCTGTGACGTCTGTTCATATTAATACAACATGTGATCTGTCGTACACCTAGCTATTGAGAGTACTAAACCGTCTGACCGGTAATTACTACAACCCAGTCTCCCCACAATTAATTGCAACGAGGGGATACAAGTGATCGTGTTGCAGACAGGAGGATAATAGAACAAGCCAATATTTTACCGTAGTAATCAATAGACTAGTTACGGCAATATTTACGACTTAGTTCATGTTATTTCTTACTTATTTATAGCGGTAGACCGGAAGGTCAATATTAGTCTCGGCAACATCACGAAAGGGAGGTTTCTATATAAAGAAAGAGCCCGTGAATGCCAAACCTACGTCAAAGGATGAAAAGGTTAAAGTTTTGTGCGCAAGTGCACCTAGTAAGTTAAAAATAATTGGCAAGTAGGTATGAACCACTGATACATTTATTAGTACTAATATTTATTCTGTGCTTTGGTAGATAACAGGTATCAAAGGTGTATAAAATAGCTACCGAAAAACATCACGAAAAACAGCGCAAATTTTATAGATCAAGCTATGGACCGCCATTCCAGGGACAACATCTGAAACAGCGGTAGCTATTCTTTGGACTGCATCCTAGCTTGCTATCGGGCGGAGTGTAATTCATATCTAAATATAAAAAAGGTAGGTTAGTTTGGACAAATGCACACCTAAGCTGCCAGACAAATTATCTTTCATTGTTGACTTCCTCCCCTAGATATTCCACCATATTATGTTCAAACTTGCTGCAAAAACACACTGTAACATATAAAAAGCGTTTGAGGAATGTGTGAGCAATTCGATCCAATGTACACATTAGTTACGCTCAAGTATTTCTGAATAATTTTATTGTGCATATTATGGAACAGTGTTACAAATGCCCCTTAACTTTGGTCTAGTAGACTAAGCTCACCAATTTTTTCATGCCTGTTAATCAGATGTTATGATATACAGTGGGAAAAGCCCACGTCATGGGATGTCAATCCCATACATTGATCAATCTATTCTATTCTAAAAACGTATTTCCACTTGTCTAGAGGGCCTGTCCTGTACCTCCCGAGGAGGGCCAGACCGAGAGGAATGGCCCTGGGTCAGCCGGGGTGCGAGGGATATGACACGAGACAACCTCACCTTCGGCCTAGCACATCGACCCACAGACAGCGTGCGGTTTAGTTGGTTCGAGTCCGACATAACCTCCCCCTACGGCTCCGAAGGGGGGGTATCCGTGGGGATTTCCCGCACGTAAAAAAGGGCCTGTCCTGCCTTCTTCGCCTTTGTTTATGTACCTAAACCTTATTTTTATATAATCAGCATTAATGTCCATTCTAAACTAATGTCTGGTCTTTATACTAAATGCATTCGAGTGTACTTCGTCTTCATTTAATTCAAAAACGTACTGTATCACAGCCGCCTGTATTACGTTTGTCTTAACACCCAAAATGTAGTCTATGCTACAAGTGTCATAACTCATAAGACTGCCAACCTTCAAGGAGTTCATAACGTATCATTCTTTATTACAGCAATCCCAAACTATATCTGGAAACAAATCTATGTTCGATTGGATTCATCGATATGATATTATTAAAAGCATATGGTGTACATCCCGGGAGGGTACGAGCAGACAGGTGTGGGCATCAGTTGGGGGAGTGGGTGTGCAAGGGGCGGAGAAAACACAGGGGGAAGCTGGAGAGAATAAATTGGATTTGGCACGCAATTGTCACCTAGCTATAGTAAGATGTCGGGGCTTTGAGCAATCAGAATATAGGTAGGTACTTGTCGAACATGGGTACATCCCTCTTAAGCACACGCATGTTTTACAATGTATAATACAATCAGAATCAAAATTTTGTAATGTGGCGCCCAACGTGGGCCTAGTAAAAAAAAATAGAAAGATGAGGTAGTTTTAACATAACCTAATGTATAAATCTAAAGTCAAGTGGTGGAAGGAGAAATTTATATAGTGCTTACAAACTCGTATTGGTATTAAATATACCTACAGTCAGATTCACAAGCCAGTAGACAAAAACCTTTTATGTATAAAATTGGCAGTAAAAGTTCACGGGCGCCTCTTTTTACCACTTGGCTTGGCTTCCTGCCAGTATTACAATGATTGATTACGACTTGTATCAACTATCGAGTACAAATCAAGATGCTCCCAGCTTGAACGTCTTCACTTGGCATATTTACAGTAAAGTAATTTCGTGATGGAAATTGTGATGGATCTGAGCACCGTGCTAATGGACGCGAAACCTTTTTTTTGAGAGTATTTTTTAAACTATTTATAATACCTTCAGTAATTCATCATATTTAAGGATTTTCTACTGAAGGTTTTATGATCGAATCGATTTGAAACTATATAAATATTATGATATAGGTATAGGTAGGTTAAGTTTGTTAGTATGGATGGATGGATGAATGGAAGGATGGATGGATGGATGGATAGATGGATGGATAGATGGATGGATAGATGGATGGATGGATGGATGAATGGATGGATGGATGTTTATTAATCTTTCATGTAAAAACTACTGAATGGATTTTACGAAACTTTACAATAATATAGCTTTTACATCAGAATAACACATAGGCTACAATTTATAACGATAACCGATATTATAGCGATAACCGACATCTAGGCGGGCAAAAGTTAGTATGTGATATAAATCTAGATGATAACATAATAATTTCATACCATCGACTAGATCTGATGATGGAGCCTGGATAGTAGTGGAACTCAACTTATACTTTCAAGTCTCTAGGATCCACAGTTCACCACACAGTTTGCAGGGCACTGGTAGAGAGTTCGCTTCAATTACTACTTCAAGGGTTGAGGATATATCAAGCCATGGTCATTTGGGCTATAATTATGTCGTAAAATTTGAAAAAATTATTAAATTACCCCTTATTTTGAAACATTATTGATAATAACGTATACTCTAGTGTTATTAACAATACAATAATCTAATTGCTTTTATAAAATAATTCTTTAGTACTATGGCTATCTGTAATCAAGTCACAGCAGTACTCGACACAATAGTGCGCTATCAGCGCATCAGCTCAGATCCACCGCGCCAGATTGGTGCCCCATTGTGAAGAGCACAATGACGGGGATACTGTTTACTGGACTCACCAGCCAGCTATACAGCTTTTCAGATTGCTAGTGATTATGTCGATGTTACTATCTGAATAAAATGTGCGCTATTTTCAAGTGGCAAGGCATAAAAAATCACAAAATGATATTGAAATAAAGCTAGGTGAGTTTAACAAATTCTTATACTATTTTCGTTTGTTTCAGTTTCACAAACTAATTACACCAGCATTCCCAATACTGTAGTAGCTTTTGTACACTAGGATTAATTGTAGTAGCCCAAAAAACTACTAAGTAATGACAATTGGGAAGTCCTTTGAACCGGCATCGAATTAATCAGAAGTTAGGAGTACCTGTACTCGGTAGTATAGAACGATTTCTATAATAACGAGGTTTAAGACTCCCTCTTCACTTAATTCTCCACGTTATGTGCATCTGGATTGAGTGATCTTTTCTTATATTTCAACGAAACCAAAGCGTACATTTAGTCAAAAATTGTCAAAACTTATAACCGATATCCAAAAATTTGTCACTCACAAGATAATGAAGATATTGACCAATATGTCGATCACTCAATACAGACATTTTGCAAAATGGCTTCAAGCTGAATCTTAGCCAATTCTTACTCTGTGGACAAAATTTTCGTATCAACAATTTGTACCTAATTTGTCACATTGTTTTACAAAAAATCTAGGAACTAAAAGGTAAATCCAGGAATCTATGACAGTTTCATTGGATCACTCAATTCAGACAAATTCAGATTGAGTGATTCTAGAAATAGGGTATTATGTAGACATAATAAGTATTTTTTATTTTCGCCATAAATTTAAGACTCGAAAACATTTTTACAAATTGCAATCACAACGCCAATATTTATAGTTAAATAGTTATGAGAAATTAAACCTTTTTGAATTTGCTGAACTGAGTGATCGTTAGAAACGCATGCAGGTAACTATCCCTTTTGTTTAAATGTACACTAACTGCGTTGAAAATTTGTACTACTTTGTGACTAAAATTTGGCATAAAATTCATATGTCTATGTCATTTCTTTTACGAGATTTAATTTTTTATTTTTCTTAAAGAATAGATTGTTGTAGGGTAGATATAAATTTTTACTGTTGATGGACTATTTTATCATCTACCTACTATCTATTGAATTCCTGCCATTGAATCTAAATATAATAACCGTATTTGGTATTCACGCTCTAGAAGATGCAATTTCTTTAAGCGACGAAAAGGGAACTTGTTCTTTTTGTAATGGTACTGCTGCCTATAATTACGAACTTTCAAATGTTATTTCGATGGAGTTAAATGGAACAGAAAAAGTCAATTCACATGATGTGCCCGAAATGATGTTAATAAAAAAGAAGTCCTACAGATTACTGGGAGGTATAGAATTCATTGCTTCTATGCATCCTGGTGGAATGGGTCATTATAGAGCACACGGGTGTATAAATGGACGCATGGTTTGCTATGATGATAATATGCAAAAAATGTATGATAGTAAAAATGAATCACTTATTTTTTTGCATGTACTTCCTTAAGAGTAGTTTGCTTTCTAAATAAAAATTGACAAACATTTTATGTAGTCTTTAATTCTCTTATGATCTCATATTATTATGGTCACCCTACTGCACTTTTCTCTGAAAATTAATTGTGAAACGAAGATCTCGTAAACGAAATGACATAAACAAATGAATTTTATGCCAAATTTTAGTCACAAAGTAGTACAAATTTTCAACGCAGTTAGTGTACATTTAAACAAAAGGGATAGTTACCTGCATGCGTTTCTAACGATCACTCAGTTCAGCAAATTCAAAAAGGTTTAATTTCTCATAACTATTTAACTGTAAATATTGGCGTTGTGATTGCAATTTGTAAAAATGTTTTCGAGTCTTAAATTTATGGCGAAAATAAAAAATACTTATTATGTCTACATAATACCCTATTTCTAGAATCACTCAATCTAAATTTGTCTGAATTGAGTGATCCAATGAAACTGTCATAGATTCCTGGATTTACCTTTTAGTTTCTAGATTTTTTGTAAAACAATGTGACAAATTAGGTACAAATTTTTGATACGAAAATTTTGTCCACGGAGTAAGTATTGGCTAAGATACAGCTTGAAGCCATTTTGCAAAATGTCTGTATTGAGTAATCGACATATTGGTCAATATCTTCATTATCTTGTGAGTGACAAATTTTTGGATATCGGTTATAAGTTTTGACAATTTTTGACTAAATGTACGCTTTGGTTTCGTTGAAATATAAGAAAAGATCACTCAATCCAGATACACATCTCCACGTTTGATATCACTGCTAGCATCAGCTGACCACTACATCTCCGTTCTAACAGGATAAGGGCTTCTGTCGAGCGGGTGAAGCTTTCCGAAACCTCTAACTGTTTCGTAACAACCCCTCCGAGAACCCTGCGGGGGTGGCCGCCGGCCGATCTTGGGACTCTCCAAAGCTGGTACTTGTTATGATTTCTTGATAGTCGGTAGCAAAAGCCAGTTTAGTGTGTGGAGAGTTTCATGATTGTCTGTTCTGTGTAGCGAATGAAAATGCTAAAACATTGAAAGAAATAAATAAATGCTGTTTATTTAATAATGATACCTACATTCATTAAAGAAACAGTACTACACAATTTTTTTATAGCCCATAATATCTTCATAAGGCATAGATCCATATTAATGTCTTTCGCGCCCTAACCACTGAACCGAACTTGATGAAATTTGGTACCTATAGAGATAGATTTGACCTTGAGAACATAGCCTCTATGTTTGGTTACGATAGCCGACATCCACGCAGGCGGCGCCGCGGGCAACAGCTAGTATAAAAGTACACCTATTTTTGTTTTCCTCTTTTTCTATAAGTGGAAGAGTGGTAGTGACACTACAGTAACCGTTCTCAGGCCACGGTGATCGCTTGCCAGTTAGCTTTATTGCTCATACTTGATAAAAACTCCTTTATTTTAAAGGAAAAATCTACTCGTCTATTCCAATAAAGATGTTATGAACTTCATCTTTAGAACATTACTTCGCACGTAGGTAGCGTCTCCGTGAGGGGGGAGGGGGGAGGAGAACATAACGAGCCGAAAGACTCATTACTCACTGTCTGCTGGGCATAATGTGGAAGTAAAAAATTATCACTCTAATGGACGACGACGTGAAGATGTATAGCGGGAAATACAGCGTAAGGTTTTGTGGCCGGTGTACTGAGATTGGAGACCTCAGTTGTAGATGATTGTTGTACATTGGATATTGTCGTTGGTCCTATACTCCGCACGCCGAATGATGATCCCTATGACGTTTCAACTGACAGTTGTATTAGTTATGCGAAACAATTTCGATAAAATACTGTTTTTTCAGGCAAATGTCATGTCATTCAGCCAGGTCATTCAACATAATATTTTGAAAAAAAGACTACTCGCATTGATGGACATAAAACACTAGATAAAAAAGTAACAGCCTTATTATATTTTATTTTACTATACTTTAATTTTTATTCAAATTGCATAATTTAAAGAATTTAAAATTCTTTTTGAATTGAATTTTAAAGAATTCATAATTAGCTGGCAATTATGGATTACATGGAAAAGTATTTAAAAGGAGGCCATAGACCTACCGTATTTTTTTAATTCAGTCATGTCATGTCTTGTCAGTCTGTTTTGTCTTCTTGTCACACCACATCACATCGCGTCATACGAGTGTTCTAACGCCTTGTATGCGCCACGTCTTTCTTTGTTAGCTGAGTTTTGTTTCTGTTTTCGCTGTTTTGTGTTATTTGTTGATTTTCTGTTACCTGTTTGTTGATTTTCGGTTTTGCAAAATGCCGAAAAGACAGCGGAAAACTGTTCTCAACAGTGAAGTTCGCGAGTTTGTAGTTCTTTTGCGAGACTATTTTGCTCGTGAAGAACAAAATGGCGGACCCTTGTTACCGCTTGACAATGTTCGCGATCGTGTAGCCGATGCTCTAGGAATCGGAAAGGCTACTGTTTCTCGAATAACAAAGGAAAAATTTGGGGAGTTGTCCATGGAGGACAATAAACTATTAACACCAAAGAAGAAAAAGAAAAGGTTATGTCATATAACAGAACCTGATGAATTTGATTTAGATGCTTTACGCAATCATATTTATGGTTACCTACGAGGTGAACTATCGACCTGCCAGAAGTTATTATCTTCATTAAAAGCTGCAGAACTCTTCAAAGGCGGTGCTACTTCTCTTAGAATTGTTTTGAAAAAATGTGGATTCCGCTATAAAAAATGTGACAAGAGAAAAATATTAATGTAGCGTACTGGCATAGCTTTACTACGATGCGATTTTCTTCGCAAAATCAAACAAATTGATAACTGGGAGAAGGTAGTATACCTTGATGAGACATGGCTGAACGCCAATCATACTGTAGGTAAGGCATGGACGGATGACACAGCCAAATCCAGCACAAAAACTCCTGAAGGAAAGGGCCAGCGCTTAATCATTTGCCACGCTAGCACAGCTACAGGTTTTGTGCCGATTTGCCTGTGGGCTTTTAAGTCAGTGAAAACAACGGAGTACCACGAGGAAATGAATTTCGAAAACTTTAAGACATGGTTTATAAAACTATTAGAAAAATTGAATGAGCCTCACTATATTTTAATGGACAATGCTTCATATCACTCAGTTCAAATTAACAAACCCCCCAGCAGCAATAACAAAAAAGCTGAAATTATAGAGTGGTTACACGGCAATGGTGTGGAAACTGACAGTCAGATGTTAAAAAAAGAGTTGGTTAGACTGTTGAACTTTCACAAACAACAGACGCACCCATCATATTTTTTGGATGAATTGGCCAAATCAAATGGACACACGGTAATTCGGTTACCGCCCTATCACTGCCAATATAATGCAATCGAGT
Source organism: Eilema caniola (assembly GCA_949126895.1). Classification (NCBI taxonomy): domain Eukaryota; kingdom Metazoa; phylum Arthropoda; class Insecta; order Lepidoptera; family Erebidae; genus Eilema; species Eilema caniola. Next base: position 25,503,250 of record OX421472.1, read on the forward strand.
CGATATGGGCGCAGATCAAAGGTATCTATATTTTTTATTTATATAATATTATGTATATGCATATATTTCTAAAAATAATTACTAAATGTACAAATATTTTCAGGTCATGCAGCTAGGCATAACACAACTCCGCCATTCACGGCAAATAAAATGATGGTTTTATTGGAAGAAGCTTGCGCTTAAGTGACAGCTGACGATTGGCGAAAAGTGGTCGAAAGAACGAAGAAAATTTGCTTACAAGACTGGGATCGAGATGTACAATACGACAATATCATTGACCAACCGTTAATAATTAACGTCACGGATAGCTGCAGTTCAGACTCAGATTTTGAAGATCCGATTGACCCTGTATCAGATTCAGATTGATATAAATAAAATACAAACTCAAAGCATTTGTTTTATATTTCCAAATTATCGATATTTTGTTTATCGATGTGTCCCTTCTTAGTCGATAACAGCTTGACGACGTAACTTATGCAGCACGTACCATGTACATTTGCATTGAGTTTTTTTCTATTATTTCCGAACATTACGTAATAATTTCTTATTATTCATTTTTATAATTTACAATTGTACACAATTATGATTTTTTCGTCTTGTTAATGGACCTCTAAAGGATTTGATGTGATAGGACGTCAGTACAATGTTAAGCGCTAACGAACTGTCATAGGGATCATCATTCAGCGTGCGGATTATAGTTCAGACATGCAATGCGTAGGGATGAAAGTAATGCCTTAAGGAAGGTAATAATTAGGAATGGAAGTGGATGGCTCCAAGAAGAGAAGACCTAAGAGCATATAAATTAACTGTGTGAAAAGTGATATGGTTAAAAAGGGAGCGCAGATAGAGAAGTGAGGGAGAAGAGCAGATAGAGAAGTGAATGTTGAGATGACTGCCGACCCCAAATTTGGTATAAGGGCGGATAAGGATGAGGACTGACTTTTTAAATAAGGTAAAGCACCAATGGTTGACTTTCGATAAAAAACCTTAATTGTAAGAAAAGTACCTATTTGGTTTACATGATTATTTATTTTAAAGACATCTAATGACATTGCTAAAAAATTAGCAACACTGTCGTAAGTAAATGAAAAATTGTCAGTATTGGCGCCAGTTATCCCTTAAGATTTTTGTTAAGGGTGTTGATTGTTAGTTATCATTATTTTAGTATGGATGTAATAAATATGTGAGCTACGTAGACTATTGCCATATTTTTATGGCTAGATTTTCTGTCAGTTTTAAGTGACAGAAATAAGCACTACCACAGAATAGATAATAGTACTAGTGTACAGAATGGAAGCTCACCCTCTCCCATCGATTTCATTTCCTCTCCCCGCACGTATAAATCATGGGCGCTTTCATGGGCGCCTAAAACAAAGGTTGTCGCCGGTAAAAGGTGTAAAAACGGCACTTCGGGAAGAAGAGTGAAAAGTTCGGCTAGCTTCGGTTTTTAAGGCGTCCTCTCTTTCACACATAACTTTAGTGAAATTTAACCCTCAAATGCATCTTGCCTTTTTGTATAAATAACTAATGCACAACACATATTGAGCACATTTGTACTTTTTCCACAGTATCTATTTATTATTGAACTTGACCGGTTTCGCCTTATGGTAACTTCAAAAGTTTACATTGATGATTTTGAAATATTTCTAATCTTAAACACTAGAGGTGTTTACGACTAGAAATGTTCATAAACATTGCGAAACTGGTCAGGTTCAATCATAAATACTGTAGCAAAAGTACAAGTGTTCTCAATATGGGTAACAACAAGTTCCACCTAGGGCCATCAATGAAAAAAAAAACTAAACCATCCAGTTCGATGGCATGTTCGCCCAGGAATAAATTCGTGAAAAGTCATATAAATTATAATAATTTTCATATAGTCCGGGTTCTATAGAAAATAACTCTAGAACTAGTGTCATTATAGGTGTATTATTTACAAACTGCATTTTAGTGGTATTAAATAAGTAAATATTAAAATATTAACATGATATTTTCTTATTACTCTATTTCTATCCGAAAACTATGATTTTATTTATTTATTTAAGTGAGTATTTACTTACATTGGATCGTTGTAAACCGGAATTAAATTTTACCCAGATTGTGCGCCAACATTGAAAATTAACACGGTCTATAAAATAAAGGATAGAATACCCAGTTATTAATTATTATTTTTAAACATTATGAAGATTAGGTATAACTTAAAAGCATATGATGCAGATTTAGATAAGTATACATTCTAGGGTTAAAAAATGGGCGGTATCTGGCAATGACGGAATCCATGATGGACGACATTAATTGTGATACATACAAATGGAAAAAAAATGCCACACTTCATAGGCGAGAGCTGTCAAAATAATGATCCTTAAATTTTATAAAGTATAGAGCGGTTAAAACCATTTGTGTTTCTAAAAAATATAATAAGATATCTTTGCGTGAACATCCGTATAGTAAAAAAATAATTGATACTTAAATAAATTAACACTATTGAATTAAAGTGTGCTCAAACAGCCATTTTTCTAACTTCCTACTCGCCGTTGACCATTCTAAATAACTATTAGGATAATTATTACAAAAACCGGGCATAAAATCCGTGTCATTTATTTGAGGTTCAGAAACCTTGGTACGTTATAAAAACACCATTTATAAAGAAATGTACTAACATTTCTTTATGAATTAATTAAATTTATGCTCCATTGCCAAAGGTGAGGTAGTCCTCACCCTTGGCAATGGAGCATTAATTACTAAGGGATAAATAATAGTAGTTCTGTAAAGAGTTCCAGATCCCTTTTTGGCATCTGGAGATCAAATCTGGTTTCCTTATTTCTATAATACGATACGTATCTTTATTTTGCAGATCCCTGGATATTTCACCAAAAAATATTGACAATCCCTTCTTAAAAAAGCCACAACAAACGTCTCCCTCTTTTCTCATATTTTTTTGTCCACAACTACCTGTAAGGAATCATGTTCAGATATTTCAGCCAAAAATCATCAATATCCGTTTATAAATAACGCGATAGAAAAGGCACCCCTTTTCTCCTCCGATTAAAAAAGCTCTTGGCAAAAATGATGTTTTAAATCAAAGAACATGTATGCCAAGTTTGGTGACAATCGGTTAAGAAATGTGCCCTATAGACCGAACGGAACGGAGACTATTTCGACTGCAGCTATTAACAAAGTCGGAACTACATTTTTGCGATTTTCGTTTTATTGCTCCTGAGGTCTTCAAACGTCTATATCTATGTTCTCGCAAAGTTTCAAATTTGAAACTAAATGCTATCATAGTATTTCTAGATTAACAAAGTCGGATTTTATAGGAGCGTACGAATAATAATGTAGGTAAGTATGTTACTACAAAGTTCGCGGGGCTAAGAAGGCGAAGGGGCGTGCGCGCAACAGGCGGTTCTGCCAGTTCGCTCATTGTTAGCGGGGCGACTGCGCGTGCGTGTTTTATATTTTTATATTATTGTTTTACGTAAATGTGCAGTATATAGTATAAAATAACAATGTCTCGATCTAGACGTACTTTAACGGTTAAGATTGTAATATATGTCAAATCCCACATTGTTAACGGATTATTATTTTATTACGTGTGTCGAATGTACCACATTCTACATTATTGTGCGCTTTGAGTTCGTTCATTTTTGTTGGATATGGTACTACCGACTTTGTTTCTTGTACCTAACATTCCCGTTTTTGTCGGTTATGGTACTGTCTACTTTGTTACTCGTTCTTCTATTAAACGTTTTTGTCGGATATGGCACTACCGACTTTGTTATTCGTTCTTATAATGAAAGTATTTGTTATATATGGTACTACCACCATTTTTAATTGTACATTACTAAATTTAGATGTTGGATGTGTTAGTATCGACTTTATTTCTAAAACAGTTATACAATAATGTAGGTAAAATTAGGAAGGGTTGACTGGTTTTCTATTGCCTCATGTGACATTTTTAATTATAGGTATGTTATTTTAGAAGGTAGGACACGATGGTACCTCCCGTTACAACTGATAGGTATGTTATTTTAGAAGGTAGAACACGACGGTACCTCTCGTTACAACTGAGCAGTCCGACTGGGGAAGTACCTTCGTCCTACAGAATACCGCGGTTATAGTAACCTTGTGTTGTGTTCCAGACAGTGAGCAGGGTAGCCAGAGCTCACTGGAGAGGCTCTGTGTCGTCAGTGGGAAGACCAAAGGCTTTGGATGTCACCACTGACTAGTGCGGGAGTGAAATGTTGGCGCGGCGGTCAGGGTGACCCGGTGAAACGGTTAACCGCTGGCCGCCCGCAGGCTGTACGGTTCCCGAACCCGGGGATCACAATCTCCGTTCCAGGAGGCTGAACCAGCAGCCTGTGTAAAGTTCCCGGTGCAGTTGTCGTGCCGGAGAACGAAACCGGAGTAGACTTGGCAGTATCTGGGAGGGGACCCGGGGCCCGTCCGCCCACCGCACCAGCCAATCACACAACCCTAGCTCGTTTGCGGTGGCGAGAAACCTTACTTTGTCTTCTACACTGACGGCATAGTGCCTCTCTATACATCCGCCTCCCATTTTTATTATGGCCAAGAAAAATAAGAATAGACGTTCTACAGCGACACCTTCATCCACAATGAAAGTTGACTTCTGTAACATCAGGGGCCTCCACACCAATCTTAACGAGGTCCATCACCATCTTGAGACAGCAAAGCCGACCTTATTCTTTCTGAAGGAGACCCAAATATCATGCCAGGCCAATACAGCCTACCTTTTGTACCCCGGGTACAAACCCGAGCATAACTTCCTGAGTAAAGCCGGGTTATCTATGTACGTCCGGGATGACGTTTGCTGTCGCTGTCTAAACGGCCTTGAAGACAGGGACCTGTCCACTCTATGGGTACGTATGGATCACGGTGGCCCTACCCGTATCTATGCGTGCGTCTACAGGTCCCATAGCGGTGACCTGGGCACGGCTCAACTGTTTGAGCACTTACAGCTGTCGCTGGACAGAGTAATTGAGCAGTACCCTGCTGCGGACTTGGTATTCTTGGGTAACTTTCACGCTCACCATGTGGAGTGGTTGGGTCGCACAGAACTGATTTTACGGGAAGGGCTGCTCACTACGCCCTGACCTATGGGTTCTCGCAACTGGTGCATTCTATCACTAGAAAACCAGATATCGAGACCCACAGAGAGTCTTTATTGGACCCTCTGCTGACTACGTACCGAGTGGAGGCACCACTCTGTACTTTGGACCACAGCGTCGTCTGGGCGCAAGTGACTCTCGCGTGGCCAGAACCACCGCGGCCACCTCAGTGGTGGCATGTCGGGCACTCCAAGTCGGTAGACTGGAACGGACTGCGAGAATTCTTCTCGTCGTACCCGTGGAGGTGGTTTTGCGTCACTTCAAACGATTCAAGCTCTTGTGCAAGAGCAGTCGCTGAAGCGATTCTAACGGGTATGGAATGCTATATTTCCAACCGCTGGATCGCATTAGGAGCGAGCAAACGGCCAAACTTCTGCCACTCTTGCCTTCCGCCGCCGCAGAAACTCGACGGTAGCCTTGCCCATGGCGCTAAGGAGAAAGCCGATCTTTTGGGTAACCTCTTTGCGTCAAACTCGACAATGAATGACGGGAATGCCGAGCCAACCATTCTCCCCAGCTGTGGTGTTTCCATGCCTGAAGTTAAAATCACGCAACGGGTGGTCCGGCGGGAACTCAAGTCCCTAGATGTTTGGAAGTCGAGTGGGCCGGATGGTATATATGGCGATGGTGCTCAGGCGCTGTGCCCCCTAATTGTGTCCAGTACTTACGCAGCCTTTCGCGCTCTCTTGCTCTGCCTCGTGGAAGACTGAGTTCGTGCATCCTGTGCTAAAGAAAGGAGACAGGACAGACCCGTCCAATTACAGGCCTATTGCTATAACATCCCTTCACTCGAAGGTTATGGAGTGTGTGATTAATACACAGTTCCTGAGATACCTTGAAGGAAGCGATCTACTGAGCGACCGACAGTATCCAAGCCGTCGTCGATGGCAGCTGTTCGGACCCCATGGACACAAATGCTGGTGTGCCACAGGGCTCCGTGCTGTCTCCGACCCTGTTTCTGCTGCACATAAATGATATGCTGTCTGATGACTCCATCCATTGCTATGCGGAAGACAGTACCGGGGCACGTGATACACGGGCCGTGCAAATATCTCTCAGTCTAAGGTGAAGGAGAGTCGCTAACAACTTGCGACCAAAATCAGGAGTATCCGATTGGGGTCGACTAAACCTAGTCCAATTCAATCCCACTAAGACGCAAGTGTGTATTCACCTCTAAGAAAACTCCATTTGTTGTAGCGCCGCAATTCCTGGGTACACCGCGTACCATTTTCACGAGTATCGGGATCCTAGGCGTCGACATCTCAAGCGACGTCCAGTACCGCAGCCATTTGGAGGATAAGGCCTAGCTGGCATTGAAGAAACTTGGACTGTTTAACAGGGCGAAGCAGTACTTCACTGCGGGGCAACGACTCCTTCTTTATAAGGCAAAAGTCCGGCCCCATATGGAGTACTGCTGTCACTTATTGCCGGAGCATCTGCATACCAGCTTGACCCCTTCGAATCGATACAAAAACGTGCGTTGAGGCTCGCCGACAATCCCATACTCGCAGGCGCTGTGGAGCCTCTCAGCCACAGGAGGGACTGGCATCCCACACGGCAATAGAAATAGCACATAACCCCTTCGTCGCCAGTGGTTCTCGACTGTAATTACTTGTACTTTCCATTACTTTTGTGAATTTTTAACCTGTTCGATGTACTAACCGTACACTATCTTGATTTAATTTACATTTAATTGGATAATAATAACACATATTATCAGTTTTAAAACCTTCTTTTAATACATAAGGCCTATGAACACCCCCACATCCGACATAACCTTGTAATTACTTACCGTGAAAAATTGTTGGATGTGACACTTCCTACTTCCCTAGTACGTGAAATATTGTAGGATGTGCCACTTACGCCTTTTATAGTACGTGAAACATTGTAGGATATGTCACTTACGACAAGTGTGCTAGTATCGGTTTCGGTTAACAATGTAACAACTGCTTTTTCTAGAATTTCCTAGATTTATTTTTGTTATTCACATTACGACCATTATTGCATTGTTGCACATTACGACCATATATTGAAACCAAATTTCGCGTAGTGCTACAGTTTTGAAAGATAATGAATATCTTTCAAAACTGTAGCACTACGCGAAATTTGGTTTCAATGTATGGGCATTTGTGAATTTGGTGCAAGTTCAAAACTTTATTTGGCCGTACTGAAAAGTAGTGTTTTTGTAGTTCCGACTTTGTTAATAGCTACGGTCGATTTATAATTAATGAAAACTTTCACGCGGGCGAAACCGTGAGCAACAGGTAGTTTATTATAAACCCAATCGGTTTTAATTACTCTATAAACATATCAAAGTCGTGTTGTAGTATTGTTTTGTTATTTGTGCCAATTCTGTTGTTTGACAGGACCAAAATGTATCGCCATATTATTTTCTTCCGATGCGTAGAAAAAGATGGAAATACGTTTTAATGTCAAAATCATTAATATAACTTTTTGTAACAACAGGATTGTCGCCTCCGTCGGATGTGAAAGAGAAATATCGGAAAGAGTCATCAAAAAACAATGTTTAAAAAATGATTGCAACATCATTCATTGTTTCCGATATTTCGTATGAATGTCGGTAGATGCCTCCCACCGTCGCCCTAAGACGTTAGTATAGGAGAATTTGGATAGCTTCAGGTGTGGCTCGGTGGCTCAGTGGTCAGAGCATTCCCCCTGTAAGGGAAAGATCGTGGGTTCGAGTCCCACCTGAGCATTCACTTTTTCCTATCTTAATCGATTTGAAAAGTTAGCATAGTAAATGCTTCAAAATTTCATTCAACAACTATTGGTGTTTATGACCATGTGTATAATAATTGTATTTAAAGTAAAAATATGTTAGCTTGTTAAGATTGTAGCTGCTAAATTTAATGTCAATTTTTTTTTTTTAATTTCGAAAGTACGTAATGAGGTTTTTTTTAAAGTAATGTAATTTTGTAGAGTGATGTTTGATTTGTGCTTAAAGTGTTCTACCATTGGTGCTTTTTAGGGTTCCGTAGCCGAATGGCAGAAAACGGAACCCTTATAGATTCGTCATGTATTTCTGTCTGTGCGTGCGTATGTCACAGCCACTTTTTTCCGAAACTATAAGAACTATACTGTTGAAACTTGGTAAGTAGATATATTCTGTGATCCGTATTAAGATTTTCACACAAAAATAGAAAAAAGACAAAAAAATTTGGGTGTATACTTAGAACTGAAACTCAAATTTTTTTTCTCAAACCCCTACTAGTTTGGGATATCTATAGATAGGTCTTCAAAAATGATAGACCAAAATCATTTTTTTCTAAACTGAATAGTTTTCGCGAGAGACACTGGTAAAATGGATGCCCCCCCCCCCCCCCCCCCCTCTGTAACTTCTTAAATAAGAGAATGATGAAACTAAAATAAAAAAATGATGTACATTACCATGCAAACTTCTACCGAAAATTGGTTTGAACGTGATCTAGTAAGTAGTTTTTTTTTAATACGTCATAAATCGTATACCGTACCCTATTATTAAAACATCGATCAAAGTAACAAAGAACTACAAGAACTTTTATATTATGTTACTTGCTGCTACGGAACCCTTCATGGGCGAGACCGACTCGCACTTGGCCGCTTTTTATTCCTTATGTTACTTAAACAAACAAGCACACAAATTACTTAATTTGTTTGAATTGTAATTGTAACAGGAGAACGAGGGGAAATATTACATACCCTATTTCTCAAACAGGAAGGTACAAAGGAGCGCAGAAGACGGCTGCAGCCCACGCGCTTTTGCAACGTAGAAGGTGGCGAACGAAAGAACTCCCACACAAAGGGTCGCCATTAGGACTCGCCTCAGTGTCTCCCACATCAGGCACTTGGTCAGCGTGTTCTGACTTGAATTCTCGCTCGCATCACAGTGCAGGTACTCTAGTTATCATTAATGTGTTCTCTCTTTCGTACCCCATGACAGGTCTTACCGCCACTATTACAGCGTACCCTGCGTACCCCGCTTTCTGCAACTCCTTTTGATATCCATATAGCATCAAAAGGGCTCTCGCCTCCAGAATCAACGACAGATTCGGCGAGGAGACACGCCTCAATATCGTGTGGTACCTCCTAATGGTAATTATCGGGCGCGGTGGAGCTTCTACACGTGACTGGCCTTAAGGGTCTTCGCAGACATTGGGCCACCCATATGGCCATGGACCGCACGATTCCCGCGTAAGCTCCTGCAGGAGTCATTCGGGCCTTTAATGATGGGTTGCAGGTTTGCCAGAGCGTTAGCTATGCTCTTCAATTTAGGAGCCAGACTTCGGAGATACTCCCCGAAGTACGACCGGCTGTCGAGCACGAGCACTAAATATTTCATCTGGGGCTTGATGCCAATAGGAGTGTCTGGCTGGATCATTCCGGTGGTACGCGCTGAGCCCCGTGGAAGAACATGGCCTCGGTTTTGAGAGAATCCACCTTGAGGCCGAGCCACCGGATCCGTTCCACGACATGGGCAACTGCGGTCATGGCTTTAAGGGTCGCTTCGCGACGGTGTGTAGCATGGAACTCTCGGGCAAGGTGTTGAATGCGTTTGCGAGGTCCAGGAACACCACTAGCATCACCTAGCCCCGGGGGACCGCATCCTCTGCCAGATCCCTCACACGCATGATGGCAACCATGGTGGAGCGCCTCTGGCGGAAGCTATATTGGTCATCCGCCAGATTCAGCCCCACTTTTGAGGGTGTGAAGCCCTTGAGACGATTCTAACTTCTCGTATATTGGTTGCAATTGATTTCATCTGGCTTTGGCTACAATCTCTCTCATTGGCGCGCTTTGTATCGCTGTACGCACTACCCTCTGAATTCCTTATCAGTACATGCTGCTGTTTTCAGGTCAACAGTATACTCTTCACTAAATCGTGGGTTGCAAAAATAATCTAGCAACTGACACAACAATCCCTTAGTTCACAATCATACTAATAATGAGAACGATAGAACAAAAATCATAATGTTGCAATTTCAGGATAAATGTAATTAATATGATTGTATAAACTTGTTTATTGAATCTCAAAGGCGGCAGAAATTTATTGGCCTACTAGCGGCAAATTTGTAAATCCGCCACTGCATGAAACAGCCAAAACGAAACACGAACGAAAGGCACAGTATTTCGCCATGAAGTCGCTTAGGTATTCTTACGGTAGTGTTCAAACTGAACCGACGTGTAACGTACCGTCTTCGGGTCCAATAACGGGCTGTGTTCCATGAATTTATTACCCGAAACTTCGATCCTCAACTGTGAAAGTGTCTGCAGATCCCAAGCCTCAGTTTATCGCACGGAATATTGTGAATCGTAATTCGTAAACCCACGAGGGTAAGGCACATTAAAATGTTTAAGACCAATTTTATTCTATGCGGTGATATTGTGGCGCGTGGCTTTCGGCTGCTAGTTTCATTTTTATACTAAAATAGCCTTCCAAATGCGTGTTTACCTACAGTGAAGGGTTCCAAAATAAAACTTGTCGGTAAGCATTAAAATTCTAGGTCGATATATTTTAGTTAATTATAAGTTTTGTTTTACGGAATCTAAATCAACCTTTCTTTAAACTCATTAAAGAAAAACTTAGTTCAGAGGTCTCGATTTCTTTTTTTTTCAGGAAACATAGTTTGGTTTTTTGTATTTAAGATACCTACTTGACCATTTGTAGGTATCTTAAATACAACCTTAGAGCCAAATAGCACGTGCCAAAAAAATTGATAGGTGCTGTTCGCTCAGGTGCTATTCGGCTGGCTGGTGGGTGCTCTAAGTGGACTAGACCAAATTTAATTAGACCGTTATTATTTTTGAGATTTTAGACTTATGTGACCTACATAGGTGACGATAAAATTGGGTACCTAATTCTAGTTGAATTACTAATATTAGTACGATGTAGGTGTCTTGTGCCGAAACATCATAACTTCAAAAAGTAAATAAATAAGGTATAACCATCTTCGCGATTTATCATCAATCTGGCTTATATAGTAAGATTGAGAAACATTGTTTTAGTAGGTATACAATACTGAAGTTGTCCTGTCATGTTTGAAATACATATTATGTACTTATATGGTGAGATTTCTGTTATTTCACATCTACCTACTGAATCGATGGTGCTAGTAGACTGCAGGAAAAATGACATGACGTGACATGGGTAGGAATGAACACTAACATAACGTGAACTTTTGTGAGCTCTATTTTTAGCGATCGTGGGCAGGTGCACTCACTGTTCGGTACACGATCAGTTACCTAGGCGAAGGTTACCATTGGGATGGGTGACCGTTTAGTGGTGTTACATCTGAGCGCTTCCGTGCTTCGGAGGGCACGTTAAAAGTCGGTCCCGGCTGTCAACAGTCAAGACGGAGACCTATATGGGCGACCTGAACAACTCTGTCACAGGTTGGCCACTAACCACACAAAGAAGAAGTGCGGAACTAAAAATGCAAGATTGTTTGTTCTGGTTTGTTCCAAACACATTGCGGCAAAACTTTCGCAAGCTCATGAAGCTATTAGACGTAGATTTTACAACGTAAAGTTCAAGCTTTTCTTAAAATTAAACAATATTAATAAATCCACCTGCACATGTTAGTGAGGTACAACCTTATTATGTAAACTTTAACTTAAGAAAAAAGTGTGTTTATTTGAATTCTTGACAAGTTGATTAATGTCACTCTCTCACAAAATATATTTTCGCCAGAAAACTTGCGTTTCAATAAATAAGGTAATTTATCTCTCGTCAGGGTCCATATTCCATCTGCACACACAATAAGAATGCAAGAAAATTCCCCGTGGATGTTTGTATGGAGTATTTTATATGATGTTTCATAGAAAACCTTAGTCAAGCAAAAGGGACTGCAATATTACAGGAGTCCCCGCTGTGTGTTGTATTAGACGGGCGTGATTATACACAGTAAGTAACAACACTTTCTGTGGAAAACGTTGAAAAACAGTAAAGTAAGTACCATGGGTCATGATTTTTTTATACCACTGGGGTGTCCACACGGTCCACCCGATGGAAAGTGTATACCGTGGTCTATGGACGTTTGTAACATCAGGGGAGTCACTCTCGTGCTGCCGACCCTGTAAACACAGAGTTTCTGCGCCGTCAGAGTAGAAGACAAAGCAGGAATAGCCTTTGGTCTTCCCACTGACAGCACAAAAACTCTCCAGTGAGCTTTGGCTAACCTACTCATCGTCAACACAACACGAGGCTATTATGGCCGCGGTATTCTGTAGGGCGGAGGTACTTCCTCTGTCGGACTGTTTGAGTATCTCACAGCTAACACTGAACCGAGTAGGGACACTTGGGACCACTACCACTGAGCCGACTAAGGGCACTAGGGACCTCTATATAAACTAATCGTAATATCAATTGGACATTTTCAATTTCCACGTACCTACACTAATGTATCACACTAAACGTGTCATGTGTACCATTAGGTGATTGCTACCGGCCCTCAAAACGTCAAAGGAAAATCGATCCCAAGCGCTAATGAAAAAAATGGTTTAATTTACAATAACACAAAAGTTCAAGTTATAATTCTTTGAATTTTTCGATAATAACTTAGAAATTAAAAAATAGAGTTCGATTGCCACGAACACACACGTTCCCTTCGCTAGGTTTTATTAGATTTAGTACCTAGTGGGGGTGGTTTTAAAGTTATTTACTGTTTGTTGGTTGCCGCGGGTGCGGGGTGAACGACCTCGCACCCGCGCTATTGCTGTGGCGTTGTTATGCAACAAAGCGCCCGGCCGCCTGTCACTTCGACATGCAACTCGTGATAGGTGCTGAAATGACGATGGACGAATAAATACATTATTGTGATTGCTCTGTTCTTCGAATTTGTTGGAGTTGGAAATATTTCTACAGAACCACCAGCTGTGCATAGCTGAAAGGATCATTAGTAGAAAAAAGTTGTCAGGACGAAATTACGTCTACTTTTTCGCAACTACAAGAGGTTATAGATACAAATTTTAATTTACATCTATCAGTTCCTGAGATGTAGCTCTTCACATACAATTCCCTTAGACAAATGGCAATGCGTTTGTAGAATAGAATAGATTATATTGATCAATGTATGTGATTAACGTAAAAATACGAGCCGATACCACACATTCATCATTATACGCTACAATACGACAGGCCGGCTAACAAATTTCCACTTGTCTATGAGGGCGCCTGCCTTCATAGACAAGTGGAAACCAAGGCAGACGGACAATGAATTGACCCTTTTAGGTTTCTATCTTTTCTTTTGATCAAAATTCAAGACTAACTCATGTAGGGAAAAATGGTTCCAATTTATTTTTTATTTTATAGTTCACGTTTAACGATAAGTTCCTTATCCTGGTGTAGGTAGATACCTACCTGTCTACTTTCTTAGTGTACAAACAAACAAGTTCAGACAATAAATGTAAATTAATTAGTTTTTAACACTAAACAAATTTTATTTTAAGACCAAACGTCCTTTTTAGTGATGTAATACGAAAGCGACAATGCGCTACGTGACCAAACGGTGAAAGTTAAGCCAAATAAAGCAACACATTGAGGTGTTACTTTATCTATCTTGTTACGGTATACACTAAACCTATTTAGAAAACGATAACACTATGTGTGTTGTGCTTAATCAGCCGTTCAATTAACTGCCTAGGCTGTGAACTAAACGGCGCCATTCAATAAACGGCCGGAATGATATTCAGCCGTAACGTTTATTACAACTTTTAATAACCTGGCTGGCTAATGCTTAGGCCATTCGTAAGATGGGGCACCACCCGAAATAAGACAGAAAATTCCAAACATACATTCACACATATACTCACCTGTAAATCCCCAAGGGTGTAGGCAGAAGTGTAATCACAGAAAATTAGTTATAGATTTATTGAGAAAGTTACCCGATCCGACTTGGACAGGTTAGGTTAGAAGGTCAGCCATCGTGGTTTTTTTTATAACCATGTAGAAATAAGTCATTTCTCTAGCTGTTTGATTAAATGGGTAGTTAGGCAAGTAATGGGGTATTTGACAACATTAAAAAAATGCTACAAATAATGGTCATCCTATCAGATAATAGCGTAAAAAGCCATTTAAAACAATAAATCAAACTAAAATAAGCATATTTTTTGAGAATTTCGCTTAAAAATATCTAATATTTTTTCGAATTTTTATCTGTGACGAAAACGCTCTGTGATCGATCACAGCGCTGCTGACGTCACACGCAAGTAAACGGCTTTGTGACAGAACAGAACAGAACAGAAACAAACAGTTTTTGTGGATTATTTATAGACGTATTTGTACATTGTGCAACTACACACCATTTATACACCATTTTATTCACAAAGTTTGAAGAAAATCTTTATTATTTACTTTGACTTCACTGCTTTAAGGTTATACAAAATGTGTGACGTCACTTAATCGGCTCCATACAAGGTGATAGCGTTTTTCGCGCGTTTTTGAAAATTTCAACTTTAACATCGATTTTTTGTTAAAATCCGTTGAATTTTTTTTAAATATCGATGTAGTGTGCATATTATATGCTAAGGAATAATTTAAAATGGTTTTCCAAAATTTGTCAAATACCCTATTAAACGTCATCGATCCAAGCTATTTGCCTAGCCGTTTAATCAAATGGCTGAACACCATTCAGGCCGCTAATTGAACGGCGCCTTTCAGCTAAGAGTCTAGGCGGTTAATTAAACGGCTGATTAAGCCAATAAATTCGACAGACTGGATTCACAAAATAAAATCAATTTGTCGAAAAGTGGCCTTCCTTAGTAAATCATGTGTAAGGAAACCGCAGACCGCTACATGAATTCAAATGCATGCAGGAACGTATGTTTTCAAAGCGTGTGATTTCAAAACTTTCGACTAGAAAGAAAGAAAAGCCGTTTGTTACACAATAACCAAAAATAACAACGAAAAAAAAATCATATAAAAATAAAAAGAATAAAATAAAAAGGCAATCGAACAAATAATTAAACAATAATTTGTAATAACCATAGGTACTTCTACTACTCTGATTAAATTGGGGCCCTGTAAATGCAATTTATACAATATTGCATGAAGTATCCGATATGTTCATTAATATTAGGATTAGCTGGATCTAGACAAAATCAGCCTTCAATGTTATTAAACACTAGGATTGCCCCGTGTTTTTACCCGTCGTACTCGGTTCTATCCGGGCGGCCATCAACTACGTCGTATCTCATAGCCTCCCCCCCCCCTTCCCCCGCCTACTCATGTTTTCCTGAACTTTTTATCTTATTCCTTGGCTCCTAATGATCTTAGCGTGATGCGAAAGAGCCTTTAGTCGAACCCAAGAAGAGGGCTTGCAAAACAATTGTTTCAAATTTTACTAGTATAATATTAGCGCGTTCATAAACCCAACTATTATAGGTAAGTATATGTATTAGCTGGTGCCTGCAGTTCCTATGTGCGAGTCATGACTACGGATCTACTCGACCAATTGCGATCTAACATTTGACAGATTTTAATTCTGAACTTAGTATGCAAATACCCTATTAAAATCCATTCCATTCATAATTATGTTGTAGTTTTTGAAATACCAATAAATTGCTTCCGACATCGTGTCGCAGGTTGTTCAATTGGGGAACCATCCCGAAGGTATTGGGATAGGATAGGAACGCATTCGATCGACTATTTTAATAAACATAAGGACTACGTAGTTACCAGAATATATATCAATCGACTATTATTACTTACTAAAGAATGTTTACTGTATTGTCAAATGCTTTTGTTACTTCCTTCTTTGTACGAATTTTATTGTGACTCATACAAAATTTAGGCGTGATATTATTGTGATTGACGTTATTATGTAGGTAAATATATTCAAAAATAATTGTTATTTATATGATTTGATTCTATTTACTATCACTATAAGATAAAATATCACTTCTTCCTAACAATCGAATCGAATTCGACATTCAAGATTAAGGCTATAAGATTATAAACAATGCCTTCATATTGACATATCAATTAAATAGAATATAATAATACCAAGGGGTCGAAATTTCATTAGATTTCTTTATGAAAAATATGATATTTATATAATCTTAGTAAGATAAAAAGTCCCACGGTGGGCGCCAAGCTTATCTTAAGAAAGTAAATGTGAGATACATTTTCACGGTTTAGTTAGAGGTTTGAATGTGTGCGAACGGTCATTGATACGGAAGCAGGTCACAAGGCCATACCCACATTTGTACAACTTATTGTCTAGGAATGCTTACATGTTGCATATTATAACTGCAGGAAATGGTAGCGGAAAAAAACGCTTCATAATTTAGCTTTCATGATATGTTTTAATCATGTATTTCTAATGTTAAAAAACTCCATTTGAACTTAAGGTAGCTAAAGCTACCTAAGTATGTATACATTTCAGTACACAGGAAGGGTGAATGACAAAACAAGACCGTAAATAAATAGTCCTCTTTGTAAGAATGCCCTAAAAATTGGCACCCTCAATGCAATTATAGTACATATGTAAGTAAACCACGGCACGCGTCACTTACCGGCTCCCCATCACGGCGGTGCTCAGTCCGAATTGTGGAATAAACAGTAAACACAGCACTAGTCTTTGTTCGAGCGGCGGGTGCGAGCCCTGAGACGCGCAACTGCGGTGGTGGTGCGCGACGCACTGGCGAGCTAAGTGTGGTGGGGCTGCCAGGAAGAAAATTACGCCTCCCTAATTTTGGGTGTTCAGTTCACTATGAAAGTGAAAATTGCAGGTAAAGCATATTACTTTCGTAGTAGCCAGTTTTTAGCGATACTATACTTGAGACAATACTTATATCAATTAATATAAATGCAATGTATGTGATAATGACGTTAATGATCGTGTTTATTGAAAAATTAAAATACATCATGAGTTTCTCCCTCAAGCATAGTTTCACAATTAGGCAGTGAACTTTCTTATAGCACATGCATTTACTAAATAGAAAACTATTCGGAGGTAAAAGTTATAAATACCTACGCTATGAAATGAGTTAATAGAATTTTACTTCTATAATATTATCAGAACTTTCCAATTTCAAACAGTACTCGTAGATAGTGATTACAAAATGAAATGAAATGAATTTTCTTTTGAAATGAAATGAAATTTATCTATAAAAATCTAACAGAAGAAAGTTTTCCGATTATACAAAAATTATTTTATTGAAATACGAGCTTCACAGTTTCAATTTACACTCTGGATGCAAGAAACCTATTCCTCAGCGAAAAATACGTGGCGTTAGGAATCTAAATTTCCTTATTCTAAGGATACAAGCCTCTGCCTGCAACCCCACGTGACGTTTCCGCGAGAGGGTGCGTCGCGCAGCCACCGGCCGGAGGACCGGAGGAGGCTACCCGTCGCGGGTGACGTCGCGACGTCGTTAGACGTTGTGATTGTCGCTTGATTGTGACGACAAATCGCATCATTATGCAATCATTCAATCTCAATTTATTGATACAAACTATTTTTCATTTTCCAAAAATGGCACCTCAATGGAGGTATTGAATGCAACAAACAACTGAAAAAGTTGTACAAATAAATGCGGGTAGGAATTTCTAAAATGTTACTAATATGCTATAAATGTTCCAAACGAATGAGTCGGTTCGGTCCAGTGGTCAATAGGAATTCAGTAGCCCGACGGGGACGGGAGCTTTTAATTACAAGCCAACGATGTCGTTAGGGAAGGGGGGCCGGACACAGGGCTCGTTTCCGAAGCCGCCTTGAATTTTTTAATGTAGACTTCCGCTCTACCTAGTGAAATTAAGGTGGGACTGAATTATATGAATGTTATGATGCATTCATGAAAATTAAATTGCCAGAAACTTGACAAATTTTTAATTTTTAATACTAAAGTAAAGAAAAGAGACAGTTTATCTTATTATTGATGGATTAGGCGATTTAACCAATCCAAGTGATTAAATTTGTAGCAAATATAAGAAAATATTCCTTATGCTGTAATGATGTACTAAAATTACTAGACAATAAAATTAGACAAGAAAATTTCATTTTCGGGCTTCGAAGATCAAATTTTTTAGAACCAACTCCTTATTTTGTTTACCTGACCTAGCAAGTGCAACTATAATACATGAAATACTACATCCAATGAATCACTTTCTGCCATCCAAGTGAAGTGTTAGAAAAACTGAACATAAGATAAAAATTAACAGAATAGAGAGTGAGAGAGAGATGAGCCACCTTGTAGTGCCCTAAAACAGCTTCAGATAATAAAAGTTCCCAGTGCTTATCAAAACTATTCATCTAATGACTACAGACGTCGAACCGCCCCATTACGGAAACAGACATTTAAAGTACAGCAAAGCCATTGTTATCCAATTCTCGAAGAAACCCGTTAATTCAATGAACAATCGCGGTATTCTGCGGTAACGTTACGCAACCATGTCAAGGCCGAGGACATTGAACCTCTTCCTCATCCCGGGAGCGCGCTACTTTAGGGCTTAGCTGACTCACTGAATTGGAATGAGATAACATTTTACATGCTGAATTTTCTCATCAATTTTTTCCGTAGTCACGCTTGGAAATAACAAGTTTAATATTCTTCTAATAGTCTTGTCTATAAAAGTTTCTTAGCCGAGAAGATAAGACGTTGCAATATAGGTAGGTACTGCGATGTATAGACATTCAGTATTGTTTACGTATCGTTTAAGCAATTTTCAAAAGAATGCCCTTTCATAAACATTCTACGCACCCTAATAAATCCCCACAAAAGCATGGCAATAATTTTACCGTCAGATTACGTCATACAATTTTGAGCAATAATATTTTGTGTTATAAAGGGTTTCGGAACGTAGCAGCCGGATCAATATGGCGGGATGGCGGGAACGCGCGGAAAGCGCGGGAAGCCGTCCAGCGTGCCAGTCGCCGCCATTTTGTTGTTGTTATGGTAACCAACCAGACGATGGCAATCTAGTTAGGTGCACAGACGTTCAGAACTTATCCTTTGTATGCTAATTATTGAGATCGTGTGAATTTTTCAGATGTACAGTTAATATGAACATAAAAAGATAGATCTAGTACGATTATGTAGAACTGTTCTACATAATGATGTATTTAATAAACATTTTTCTTTCTTTTTCGTGTTGTTTCTTTCTTTCTATAATCGTCTCAAAAGTCTGTATGTCAACATATAATGGGATACGTGAATCTCTATATAAATCTTATTGAGGTCTGTATTCAAACCTTCGGGTGGCAGCGTTCGGAGTTGTTATGTTTTCCCAGCATACAGCTATAGGCATGCACATGCACCTATACTCTCGAACGGAAAATCTCATACTATACTTAATAACGACGGGATTGCATTTTTGTAATTGTGTGTATTTTTCCTCCTTCTCATTCTGTATCTCGTAGGTTTATGTTTGAATAAAGTATTTTCTTTCTTTCTAACCAAGTTTAACGATACGAAATTTAACTGTGTACTGACCTGAAAATATATCCCCATTTTTTTAACTGGCAAAGCAAAGATAGGGTAGGTATTATAAACAGAAACACAATCTAGAAACCTCCACCCTTTGAGAAATCCAAGGCGAACTCCAGCCCACGTAATCCTTTCCTAAGCCTAACGCATAAACACACTCTGTAAACGCGCGGACCATTAAACCAAAATCTTGGAAAACCCTCAGCGTTGCACGGGGAATGTTTACCTCGTTGAGCACCGAGAGCGACTATACTATAGCCCGTTAGCCGTGAGGTAAGCACCTGGGAGCTGGGACTGGGCTGGGTTGCGAAATTTATTCTTCTATATCGCTCTATATTGATGGAGCATTATGTAGTGAAATGTTGCAGATTTTTTTAAATTTCCTCGATGATCTTTTTGATCTATTGATTGATTATTATTGGATTGACATAACCGGAGTTTGGGAGTTACCGTTTATTTTTTTTTAGAGGGTCATCTTTACAGACCCTAATAATGTGCTCAGCTTGGTGGCCTTATCAAATGATTTTTCACGCTGTTGCTTGATAATAAGCAAAGCACTACTTCCGCGATAGCTATTCCGCTTACCGTATCTAGCATTCTTAATAATATTTGTACAAAGACAATCCCATAAAAATAACAATACTTGTCAAAAATACCAAGTCTCGCTTTAGTTGTTCTACCGTAAAAAGTTGTGAGATCCATTTAATACCAAGTTGGTTATTAATTTATTTAGTCCCTACTTAAGGGACCTTCTGTCTTAAGCTGTTACGTAATTATCTAACCTAACATCTTCTCCTTCTTGTTTTTTTACTCCCTTGACCATTTTACAAGTCACCTTTGATACACCTATTATCCCATAATATTATATATATACAGGTACACTGATTAATTAGCTGCAAATGTAACTTTGTAACCTTTTACCTTATTACCTATGGGATTATAAAAGCTATTTATGCAGGCAATGTATCTAGAAAACTGGACTGAAATTGAAAAATATTAGAGTTTTTTCCTGGATTCATACACTAAACAATAATTATATTTTAAATTTAAAGCTTCTATGTCTGCTAGAAGTGCTTTAGAATTTTAATGATCGGTCAGTCAGTGAGTGACAAAATTAAGACTTAAGACGTTAACTTTGACTCGTTACAATTCTAAAACTACTGGTTCAAATTCAACGAAATTTGAATTTTTTGTTTGTTGTACAAACACGGTAAATTGCCTGCTTGAGTACTGAACATTCAGATTTCTAGTTTTATCCACAACGAAGTTAAAGGGGGTCAAAAATGGCCTGAACTGCTCCGAGAAAAGTATGGTACGGCTGTGTCGCTTTTTTTTGCTCGACTTGGCGGGGGCATTGCCGTGCCCCCAGATTACTTAGTATCATGAGATAATTCTGAGCTAAAACTTTTGAGATACTTAGTTCTATTGTTTCTTATCATATGACCCAATTTGTATGCTAACTGCTTCGATTAAAATATTTATTTTTTTATATTACTATTTTTCATTTGTGATCTTGTTATCGGAACTTACTGTTGTCACTGACGAATGTGCTTATACTGTTTTATTGCATATCAAAATCAATCGAAAGGTTAAATTTTGAGCAAGGCAAGTACTTAAATGTTTGGGGTAGTTGAATCGCGAAGTTGCGCAATTTATAGTTGCCTAGTGAACCCGCTGGGATTCCATCTTTTGTCATAATAGTTTTTGTCCTAATTTAAATTGCCATAACAAATTAGGCATAATTTTCTTTGTCATAATAATAGTGTGCCATAATTGGTTTTTAGCATCCTGTGTTATTAAGCATAAACATTGTATATCCTAATGTTTTTATTCATAACATTGATACGCATAAAGTTGTAAAGCATATTGTTTATTTGTCTAATAGTTATTTGGTATAATGATAATCACCTGCTAACATGGTGCTAGCAAGCTGGCAAGGATCTGGATGCAATCTGGACTTTAGGGCACCCCGACTCGGATAGGTTAGGTTAGAAGGCTAATGCGGGAGCGGAGCGTAGCGAAGCTCCCGCATTAGGCCTTCGTGGTAATTTTTTATAAACCACTCAGAAGTAGGAGCCCCGCGAAGCGGGGCTCCGTCGACCAATTAGGTCAAAAGAACATTAGGTTAAATGAACTTTGATGCGCCTACAAGTTTGACGAGAGCAATGTATAAAATAGTGTAATATTGTTAATAAAAATTTTGTAGTGATTTTTCGGAATAGTTATGGTTATGCGTCGTTATGCTTAAGTAAACCTATGCTTTGGGATATTATGCTTATTAAATATTATGCTTATAGTTAATAGGAGTAAAAAAAATATGCTTAACAAGTTATGGCAAATGAGTATTATGCGTAAATAATGTTATGACAAGTAACATTATGCAATGTTAAATTATGACATAAAATTTTAGGAATAAAAATAGAGAACCGAACCCGCTACGTTATTACCGGCCATCCCAGACGTATTGTAATTTTTTTTGGGGGAGGGTGAATTATGTTGCCGTTATTCATACTTTTCAATACATATGTTTTTATTTTTCAACACCCACGTGAAATTTTGTTTTACCGCTCCCATGAGAGGTATGCGGTTTAGCGGGAACTTGCGCAAAAACTGAAGAATTGTACAGAATCAATATTTGGTTATATAGCATTTTATTAAATAAATATAATCATTTTAGTCATGACTGACTAAAACTAAATAAAATGTGCCTAAAGCTTACTTATATTAACTTACTAATCAAGTTGAGAGGTACCTTGTTCAAAACATTCCTGAAAGTCTTGTCTTTTATATTTGTACCAATTCTGTCAATCAGGTACCGTACAATCATTACATTAATTATTAAAAATAAAATTAATTAAGAATATTACAAACATACATATAAGATACGCGTGAAAAACATAACCCGTCTCGGCAGTCAGGTAAAAATACTGATATTGTTCATATGATATGGATATTGATTAGTGGAGAAGACAAATACCTACCTAAATTACAGTACTATTAATTATTCTGTGATTACGGTTAAGTATTGAGGGGAGAGGAGGGTACAATTGCTTGATTCAGTTGTTAATAGCAAGGACATCACCAAAGCGTTTCACTCTATTAATATCAAAAAGACCGCGGATCTATGGGGATTTATTTATTTATTTATTTATTTATTTATTTATTTATTTCTTAAAAACAGTTTACAGCTTCACATAAATATAAAAGATTTTAGCCCACACTACAATATATGGGACTCCGACCACTATTATTCGCTTTACATCGATTTGACAAAATGCCTTAGTTATTACTTTAACATATTATGTAAGACTAGGTAGAATATATTTTCATAAGTAAACATTAATTAGCATCCGCTGCCGAACTAGGTAGAAACCTGTGTTTCAGCTTTCGGCGCCACTCCCCACGAGAGTTTAGACTTTAACTAGTCTGCACAAGAGCCATGTTCGATAAAGTAGCAACAATTATGGTATAATATTAAGTGATCTTGCTATGCTAGTATAGTTAGTTAATAAAAGAAGCTTATCTACAAAACAAAGTAAAGAAGTGCGCGCGCGCGCGTGTGTGTGTGTGTGTGTGTGTGTGCGTGTGCGTGTGCGTGTGCGTGTGCGTGTGTGTGTGTGTGTGTGTGTGTGTGTGTGTGTGTGTGTGTGTGTGTGTGTGTGTGTGTGAGTATTTGTGTTATTGTAATACAATCAATGTCATTATTGTCATATACTTAGTACCACATACACAAATATATGTCAGGATAGTACGGCGAGAAGTTGCTCGGTTTTATTATAATCGAGGGTTTGTAACCAGGTAACGACTGTTTCTTTGCATTGTTTTTTATTGAGTGGGTAAATATGGATAATATTGTTTACCTTGTTATAGATGTAGGGAGCAAGTGCACAGTAAAACCTTCGGACAAACGAAGTACGCGACATTACGCTCGTCTCACAAACTCTGTTCCTTCTACGTTTTGTGTCATTTTGGGGCTCATACGTCACTTTATTGTGGTGTTTGATAATTATGCCCAGAATAAACAACTGTCTGACTGTGAGCACATCACTTTGTTCATAGAGTAAATTCGTTGGAAAGAGAAATGGTCGGAAGCTGCTTACCTTAAGAATTGCTCTTTGAGCTATCTCCAAAGGTTTGAGCGTGGAAGATGGAGCTCCACCCCAAACAGTAATGCAGTAGGTGAGCAGAGACTGGCAAAACGCCAAATATATCTGCTTAACAAGATTTGAATCCGCAATCAGGAGCGGATTATCAGTCAAAACTATTTCATGTATCATTGATGTCATTGCTCCCCATCTAGCAACTGTGTTTAATGGCTGTGTCAACAGCGGTATATTTCCTGATTTAATGAAACATAGCAAAGTCATACCTTTGTTCAAGGCTGGCAGTGCTACAGAGCCTTCTAATTTCCGACCCGTTTCTGTGTTGCCGACCTTGAGTAAAGTATTTGAGAAATTAATCCTAGGACAGTTGATGACCCATTTTGGTGAAAACAAATTATTTCATGATAAACAGTTTGGGTTTACTAGGGGACGTTCGACTGCTGATGCTGGTATAGAATTGTTAAATTGTATTTACGAGGCCTGGGAGGATAAGCATGATGCATTGGGTGTATTCTGTGATCTATCCAAGGCTTTCGATTGCGTCCACCATGATACATTAATCAGGAAAATAGAACATTATGGAATAAGGAACAAGGCTCTCGAGCTTCTGACTTCATATTTGAACAATAGAATTCAGAGGGTCGAGGTTAATGGTACACGTTCAGTGGGATCTCTGATTTCGATGGGTGTTCCACAGGGTTCGATACTTGGACCATTTTTATTCTTAATATATATTAATGACCTCCCCTACTACGTAAGGGATAAAACTAGTATTATTTTATTTGCTGACGATACTTCGTTAATATTTAAAATTAAAAGGCAACAAAATAATTATGACGAAGTGAATGGTGTTATCACAAGAGTGGTCCATTGATTTAATACTAATAATCTTTGCCTTAATGGGAACAAAACTAAATGTATAAAATTCACATTACCTAATGTTACACAGGTTGAAACCAATGTACAACTCAATGGA
The DNA here is from genome assembly GCA_949126895.1 of Eilema caniola. Taxonomy (NCBI): domain Eukaryota; kingdom Metazoa; phylum Arthropoda; class Insecta; order Lepidoptera; family Erebidae; genus Eilema; species Eilema caniola. The sequence goes on from OX421472.1 coordinate 25,527,879, forward strand.
CAAGTGTTGAACCTTGTGGAATCAACAGTGTTCTTAGGTTTAAGTATTGACGCCAAATTGCAGTGGCGATCGCATATTGAAAAAATATCCAGTAGGTTAAGTTCGGCTTCTTACGCTGTAAAAAAGATTAGGACATTAACAGACGTGGATACGGCTAGAATAGTTTATTTTAGTTATTTTCATAGTATTTTAAGCTACGGAATTCTCCTTTGGGGTAATTCCGCGGATTTAAACACAATATTCATTTTACAAAAGCGGGCTGTGAGAGCTATTTATAATTTGGGCCCAAGAGTTTCCCTTCGAGAAAAGTTTAAAGAAATAGACATTCTAACCGTAGTGTCACAATACATCTTCGAGAACCTGATGTATGTAAGGAAAAATATCTCTAAATTTTCAAGAGTTTGTGACAGGCATAATATAAACACAAGACATAAAAACAATCTTGTAGCTTGTGATAGTAGACTCCATAAAATTAGTAATTCTTTCCGGGGCAACTGTATACGCTTTTTCAACAAGCTCCCTAATGAAATTAGAGATTTACCTGTAAATAAATTTAAAAATGTAATTAAGACTAAACTGTGCCAAAAAGGCTATTATAAAATCCAAGAATATTTAGATGATAAACAAGCTTGGAAATGAGCTGTTCGCTCAACTATGCTACTCAAGCAAACTATTGTATTTAGACTAAGTAGACTAAGCAAATGTTTGTAAATAGACCAAAAAAAAAATGCCCGCCGAGTTTCTTGCCGGAGTCTTCTCAGGTCGGGGCCGCGTTTCGAACCGGTGGTCCATTTGCTAAACTAGTCTAGATTTTTTTTAAACTTGACGTTTTGTAAGTACCGTTTTAATGGTCTATACAGAATAAATGATTTTTGACTTTGACTTTGACTTTGACTTTGATTCCTTTTTGAAGGAATACAAAAGCGACCGTGGTTTTGTCTAAAAAAAAACATCACCGTCATTAGAAAAAAAAAAATGGGTGCGTGTACTTATGTACGCGCGTGAGAAGTTATACTTCTTTGACTTAATGAGCGGTTAAGCAGACGGCTTCATACTGTTAATTTTGTGTCACAGGTGCGCGCGCATCTTAAAATTTCACTCTCATCATTTTTTCATAACGCGCCTAACTTCATACTGTTAATTTTGTGTCACAGGTGCGCGCGCATCTTAAAATTTCACTCTCATGATTTTTTCATAACGCGCCTAACTTCATACTGTTAATTTTGTGTCACAGGTGCGCGCGCATCTTAAAATTTCACTCTCATCATTTTTTCATAACGCGCCTAACTTCATACTGTTAATTTTGTGTCACAGGTGCGCGCGCATCTTAAAATTTCACTCTCATCATTTTTTCATAACGCGCCTAAAGAAGTATAACTTCAAAAGATTCTTAGGATATAAATGCTGATTTTTAATCCTTGCACAAATGTGAATGAATGTTATATTGGAGACTAGACACATTAATCTGAGCAAAAACAGTAACAAATTGATAGTACATTGATACTATTTTATTTGAATACCACCTTTCCCTCTTTCAAACCCTCCCGAATTAAGCAAAGTGGATGCTTCTATTAAAGCGTATATAGCAGTAGGAGAGGCTCAAGTACTCCTAAAAGGTCATTTGTTACTTTAATATTTGATGGCGTTTCTTCGCGAGTGATATTGATGACTGCACCTTACGACTATGGCACGAATTTTTAACCTTGTAATTTCAGGCACGCGAAAAGAGAAGACTTGTCTTTTTATTAAGATGCTTATAAAATTTCATAAGTTTCACCTGTCCTATATAAGTATTAAACTAAGAATTTGACTAACTTCTAAGTGATTTCGTAATTGATTTTAAATTTTACAAGTTTATCTGATCTGGATGATGCATACAATACCTAATTTGAGATCATCGAACTATTCTGATGTCGGATCTATGATAAGTATGTATATATAGATTGAGGAACTCCTCAACATTAAGGCGTTCCTAGTGGAATCTTAACGAAATTGAGGTTTCCTTTGGTTTGTTTTGCAATTTCAATTATCAAAATCACCACTAACTAATTCTATTTTAAGCTTGGTCTCCGTTAACAATTAAAATCAAACACGTATTCGTATGTTTACGCTGACGACAGTTATGTCATAGTATGTGAGTTTGGTAATATTAATTTTCATACAATGTTTCAGGAGTCTTTCTTTCATATTCCTCGATATCGAGGGTTGATGCCAACAGTAATTATAGTCAAAGAGATCCCACTAAACTGGTCATAAAAAGATGTCGGACAACGTTGTGTCACTAAAATGTACTCAATATGTGTGTAAAAAAAAAAAAATATCACAGACGCTGCAAGAACTACCGCAAAGCCAGTTCATTAAAAATCTGCAGAAATATTTCATCGAGAAATGTTTCTATGATATTCAAGAGTCTTTCAACTATAAGGACTGACTGACATTCTAATAATTATGGAGAAGGAAATAATCATATTCTGTCCTCCGTGCTAATAATCTATTGACATTTCAATTGTTTATTAATCAATTTCATGTTTAAATTACTTTTTGTCCAATAATCATTGCAATGAACTTAGCCAGACAATGTATTTTCGCTATGCATTCATATTCCATATTAATAGATGATTTTATAATTTATTGTAATAACCATATTTGCATGCCACATATTGCGGCGAAATATGTTGTGCTATACTTACCTACTCACTAAGATCTCTGTAATCATGTTTATGAGCAAATAAATTCTATTTCTATTTCTATCAATATTAACGCACGATTGAATGTGATATGAAGGTACCCTAAACTGCAGCCATAACTGTCCTTGAAAGCACGACGGAAGTACGAGCCGAGGTTATCATTATTTATGTAGCAATCGAGAGTTCACGCTCAATGAAAGAACGATATGGATGTATTTGGAATGCAGTGGCTAGGGGAGGTGGGGGCATTGGGTGGCACATATACCCGTTGAAGTCGGAGATACCTTCATGTAATGGGGTGATGACTTATAGTTATCTTGCAGACAAATGTATTGGCGTAAAGGAGACACGGACGCACTTTTTCGTTTAAAGTTGTATGTATGGAACCGTATCGCCTTTATTATTTTTTAATAAAAGAATATTAGCAACCGAAATTATCGAAATCCATACTAATATTATAAATGCGAAAGTAACTCTGTCTGTCTGTCTGTTTTTTTTTAATTTTTTTTTTTATATAGGACACGTCAATTTGACTTTACCTTGCCTGATGGTAAGCTGAAGGCAAAGTCTTAGGAGAGAGGGCCACCATTATACACACGTGCCATGTTAACAATGGTGGCACTCAGCTTGACGGCCTCATCAGATGCTTTTTCACGCCCCGCTTAAAGGACCCGGGACTGTAGGAAGAGGGAAACACGTGAGCTGGCAAGGAATTCCAGGTCTTAATTGTGCCACAAAGGAAAGAGTGTTCGGTGACGCTTGGTTCTTGAAGGAATGTTCTGCACCGTATGCGGGTGACGTCTAAGTCCTGCACGTGTCGTCCTGTATAGGAAAGGAGAGGGTGGGACTAATTGGAATAGCTCGTCAGAACATTCACCATGGTAGAGACGGTAAAATACTGCCAAGGAAGCAACATCTCTACGCAACTGCAAAGGCTCGAGGGTACTCGTGACCTCAGGATTTCTGATAATGCGGACCGCTCGTCGCTGCAACCTGTCGAGAGCATCTAATAAGTACTTTGCGGATCCATCCCAGAGATGCGAGCAGTATTCCACGCAGGAACGAATTTGTGTCTTGTATAGAAGACACCGTCGCTCCGGCGTGAAAAACCGTCTCACTCTGTTCAGGACTCCGAGTTTACGCGAGGCTGTTTTGATGATACTCTCGATGTAGTTTTTGTTATTTAGTTTACAGCGAACATCCATACCGAGGATATTGAGGTTATCCTGCAGTGGCAGTGGCGTGCTCTGAAGAGTGGGAAGGGGAAGGAAAGAAGATACCTTTGCTGTAAACGCACATGCCTGCGTCTTCTTGGCATTGAACTCGATCAAGTTCTCAGAGCCCCATTGGGAAATGTGGTTCAGGATCCGGTCAAGCTCAGTGACAAGAAGCTGCCTTTTTTCCGCGATATGCGTCTGCTTATCCGCAGGACGTCCTTGATAAGTCCCGTGTAGGGTGCTATCATCCGCATAGCAATGAATGCTGCCGGTCGACAGCATGTCATTGACATGCAGAAGAAAGAGAGTTGGCGATAGGACAGATCCCTGCGGTACGCCGGCATTTACCTGCAAGAACTCCGAGGCTCGTCCATCACAAAGGACGCGAATACGGCGCTCCTGCAAGAAGCCGGCAACCCAGTCGCACAGTCTAGGAGGCAGACCAAAGGCTGGCAGCTTGGAAAGAAGCGATTTGTGCCAAACTCTATCGAAAGCTTTGGCGATGTCAAGACTAATTGCCAATGAATCGACGTGCTTGTCCATAGCCTCACCCCAAATATGGTTAACATACGCCAGAAGATCACCCGCTGACCGTTTCGGCCTGAAACCATATTGCCGGTCATTAATTAGGGAGTGATCCTCAAGGTGACGCATGAGCTGTTTGTTAATAATGTACTCGAACACCTTGCACAGCACTGAGGTGACGGCTATGGGTCGATAGTTGTTTGGGTCTGAGCGATCCCCCTTCTTGGGGATCGGCTGTACATTCGCCTCTTTCCAAGACGAAGGCACTGTACCAGAGCTGTAGGACAGCCGGTACAGCCGCGCAAGCATTGGGGACAACTCCGCTGCACATTTTTGCAGAACCACCGCCGGAATACCGTCCGGACCACTGGCTTTCCGGACATCGAGTGACTGCAGTACTGCTCGGACATCGCGTTGCCTGATACGAATATCAGGCATTGCATGGTCACTGATGGGCAGTGTCGGCGGCTCCATACCACAATCATCGACTCGGGAGTTGGCCGCAAAGAGATTAACCAGCAAATTTGCTTTCTCTTGCGGCTCATGGGCCAGGGATCCATCGGGATTGCGCAGCGGGGGCAGCGAGCTGGGCATCCGCTTTGACATAAGCCCTCTTGCAGACCTATGTGGCTCTGTTGTACGCCGCCTTGAAGTTGCCCACGCTGGGATCGCACGTAGCGCGCGCTCTCATCCAAGCGCGGTGCGCAGACTGTTTATGATTAACAGCCTCCGCGCACTCGCGCCCGAACCAGGGACGCGCTCTGCGTACACCGGTGACATCAGTGTGGGGGATATAATATTTCATGCCCAGACTTTATCTCACCGGCGACAGCAGTTGCGGCCTCAGATGGGTTCTTACCCTCAAAGCAGCGTTCAACCCACGGGACGGACGCAAAATAATAATTAGTTACGCTTTCACGCCTAAACCACTGAACCGATCTCGTTCAAATTTGGTACAGAGATTAGAGCTTGAGAACGGACATAAGCTACCTTTTATTGCGAGAAAGGGGGTTTAAGGGGGGAAATAGGGGATGAAAGTTTGTATGAAAGTTTGTTATTTTCGAAGATATCGTCTATAGATAGATATATCGCTACCTATTATCGCAAAAAAGGAGGTAGAAAGGGGGAATAAAGCTATGGGATGAAAGTTTCTATGAAATTTGGTAATTATTAAGGATATCCTGATGAAATTTAATAAAATTTAATAAAAAAAGAAACGAGCTTTGGAACGACATAGGCTACCTTTTATCGTGAAAAAGAGGGTAGAAGAGGGGGATAGGGTTAGGGAATGAAAATTTGTCATTTTTGAAGATGTCCTGATGAAATTTGGTACATAGATAGATTAAAGCTAGAGAACGGTTATAAGCTACCTTTTATCGCAAAAAATGGGGTAGAACGTTTGGATAGGGCTAGTGGGGCTAGTAGATGAAAGTTAATCATTTTTCAAGAAATCCTGATGTAATTCGGTATAGAGATGGATAAGAGCTTGGAAACGGACATAAGCTACCTTTTATCGCAATAAAGGGCGTAGAGGGGGGATAGGGCTAGGGGATGTAAGTTTGTCTATTTTGAGAATATGATGAAGTTTGGTATATAGATGGATTAGAGCTTGAGAACGGAGCTATAGTGACTGAAAATCAGTATGAACGTATTTTTAATGATAACCTGTTGAAATTTGGTTCATGGACAGATTAGAGAAGGACATAACCAAGTGAAGAGTCGAATATAGAGGCAAGTAGAGATCGTTATAGAGAGGCAAGTGGATAGGCGTGTAGAATAGAATAGATCTTTATTTGTTAGAACATTGTGATAAGGATGTTACAAATTATGTCTTATGACTAGGTAGGTACATCATGTTCTGCCTAAATTGTAATGTAGAGGCGAATAGAGATCGAATAGAGTGTGAAGTAGAGATTTGGGTAGAGAGGCGAGTAGAGGGCGAATGTAGAGGCGAATAGAGAGTCGGGTAGAGAGGCGAGTAGAGAGGCGAATAAAGTGCGACTGACGAGGTTAGTACAGACGCGAATAGTCAAGTAGAGGCATAAAAAAATCGTTGGATGAACGAGTAGACAGGCAAGTAGCGGGGCGAGTGGAGAGGCGAGTAGAAAGTCGAGAACAGAGGCGAGTAAACAGTCAAGTAGAGAGGAAAATAGAGGGGTAAGTAGAGGCGAGTAGAGAGTCGAGTACAGAGGCGAGTTTAATGTTCAAAACCGTTGGCTCAAGACTACGCGATAACCGAAATCCACGCGGGCGTAGCCGCGTGTAAAATCTAGTTACTAATATTCCCTCTAACCCCTCCAACTAAGCTAAATTGCTTGTACTAGGAGTGGGTTCACGTCGGTAGTGTAATGGCCAGGATTCGAACCCGGGACCTCTCGATCGTAAGGCCGCCTCCTTAACCACTAAGCTATCGACGCTTCAACTGTACTTGTCGACTGTACTTGAAATCTTTATGTTATAAAGCCATTATTTTAGATGTTAGTGCTAGTGCTTGATGACCCTGTTGACATAGCATAATCAAGTCATCACCTAGACAAGAACTTCAGCTATCCAGGGCAGGTCCATTTAACTCTTTTGGCGGCCCGGTAGCAAAAGTAAGTGTCAAGGACTCAAATTCCGTCTAGGATATTGACTTTTTCGAATTTGATTTAAACATCCAAAATTATTCATGTATTCTTTACATTCATAGTATTACTTAGTTAATTAGTATTACATATAATTTACATTCATAGTGAGGTACAAGTATTAATATATATCTAATAATAGCATGTTTAAAAAAAGGACAAAAGACGATATGTTGAAAAGCAAAACATTTTTCAAATCGCGTCGCCATTCCACTGAAGCGTCAATAGGTCCTTTTTATACGTTTTTATTAATTTCCAAGGGCGGTTGGTCCTATTGTAGTCGCCATTTGTAATCGTGTACAAAGTAGGTCGATTGTTGTACGCCGAGTCACTGAAATCATTAATAGAGCGCTCGGTACGAGCATCGAGTGCTCGTGAACAGAAATGAGTCACGCGAAATGCAAGCTCGGGTTTTTACGAGACCACAACATGCTAGTGAAGGAATGAGGGAATGGTTCGACGTACTGCCACACGGATTATGGTATCAATAGGAAGTACCCCGTCGTAGCTAGTATCGTTTCGATATAAAATAATATTTATTTTGTAGCAGAGAAGGAGAGACAGGAAAGAACTTGTGTTAGGACTCTCACTCGAAGTAGGTATACCAATAAATACCTCTCATATCTCTTACACTATTGCCCGTATCACTTTAATAGACCCCTAGAGGCTCCGCAAAGACATGAGACGCTACTGAAAACATACGGTATTTCCGTCCAATTGAGCAGTCCGACTGGGGGAGTAACTCCGCCCTACAGAATACCGCGGCCATAATGATCTCGTGTTGTGATCCCGGCGGTGAGTAGGGTAGCCAGAGCTCACTGGAGAGTTTTTGTGCTGTCAGTGGGAAGACCAAAGGCTTGTCCTGTTTTATCCTCTACATAGGGTAAGATCCCAGAACGGTATGATAGAACTTATATGATATATGCTTTTTTTATACCACTTATGTGCCCTATGGACGTGTGCAACACCAGGGACATCACACTCGCGCTGCCGTCAGTGTAGACTAGGAACTGTGGAAAACATTGTATACGCCTAGACACAAAAATATGCCTGCTCCTACCTGTTGGTAGACTAAATGTGAAATTTGAAGAAAGCTTACTTATAGCTTAGTGGTAAATATTGAGCCTTACGTTCGAAAGGTGTTGGGTCCGAACCCTGGCCACTACCTACACGAACCAATTTTTTACACAAGCAAATTACCTGAACTAGAGGAGATTATATTTATATTTTCTCTTCCCGCAATTACTATACCACTTTCAGGACCCGAGATTTATTAAGATCTGTGGTGATCTGTAATTGGAAGTGGCAAGCTTTTGTTTGCCCCTGTACATACTGGAACTCATGCATGTATTATACCTCTTTATTGATAAAAACTTCATAACAAATTGATTTTACGTCAGTTTATTTGTAATAGTTTGAGCAAATACGCTTGTAATGTTGATGCGACGTAGCGACGTGACAAATCTGAACTGTCAAGCAGTATTCTCTTATTGTTATGGATTACTTAAAACGTGTGTAGCCATTCGCTTTGTCTGCTGGCTCCTTTTTCAGCAAAAACTATTGTGTGACTACTTCCGCGAATGCGGGTTTCGCCGTACGTAAGGAGGGGACGAATTAGGTCACAGAGGGACCTGGGGGTTTGGAGGTGCGCCCTCTTAGCACGTGTATTCGTGGGCACATGTGTGGAGGGATTAGAATTTCCATATTGGACGTTGTTTGATTTATATGACGCATCTAATTAAAGTTTGCACAAATAAATAAAGAAGAAACCCGACTCTAATAAGTTATGGACGAAAATGAAAATTAAGTAGGTAGTATGAGACCCGAGATGGTGAGCAGATTTGTGACTTTAACGGCAACAGAAATACATCATCTGTGGCAATTTCAACTGTCTAATGTCCAGCTAGCACGGTATACAAGATACAGCCTATTTTTATAGTGCGTAAAACCGCACGCCGACTTGGGTCTTCAGTTGCCGGAGGTGAGAAAGTCAGTAACATATCTCTTGTACCCCGGCCGACCACGAGATACAGCTTGGTGACAGGCAGACAAGTAGATGGACAGCGGAGTCTTAGTAATAGGATTCCGTTTTTAACGTCCGATTTACGGAACATTAAAAACAGTGGATATTGTTATACCAATTAATGGACTGCAATAAAAACCTATCAAACGTTCCTATAGCGTCCATAAACAGTAGTTAAGCCAGTGGTTCGAGCAGGTTACCTAACAGAATTGTACCTTTGATGTGGTGCAGGGTGCAATCAATTACCGCCACCTGGCTGGCCAGGCGCGGCGCAGTTGCAATCGTCATATTGTTTCTGGCAACACCATTCATTATTCAACTGTGGAAAGGCGGTGAGAAACCTTTAATTAATATCTTTATATAATAAATAAAAATAATTGTTAACGATTGAAAACCTGCAAAGAAAAAGGTTTCTGGTGGTTTTGATTATCAGTTTTATATTAATTGTTTCGTTGTGTTGTGGATTTGAAACTATAAAAAACTATAAAAAAACTATATAAAAGTGCGAGGTGGATTGATACACGAAGGGGACCCTTTGAGTATCTACCTACTAATAATTTGGAATAGGGATCGATTATTACCTAGAATAACATAAAGGCTCCTTTTTAACTAGAGTACGTTACCCACCCGAGGGCTAGATCGAGAGTGACGGCCCTGGGTCAGCCAGGGTGCAAGGGACATGCTCTAGCTCTATAGCTACCTCACTTTCGGCCTTGCACTGCGACCCACAGGCGGCGTGCGGTTTAGTCGGTTCGAGTCCGACATAAAAAAAGAGAGAACATTACCATGAGTTGCGGGAACAGAATCAGAATTCCAAACGTGCGGAAATTCCTTCTGAAAATAGCTTGTGACTTTTCACGACTTTGGGTTCTTGTTCCCTGTGACCCCCAAAGCTGTTTCCCACTATCGCTTTAAACCATATCTTATGAGTCACGGCAAAAACCAAAAATGTATCCGCTACTTCAAAATCGAGCACTTCTAACGGCGATGAATTCGCGACCGTTGTGCGCGAACTCGATCCGGACTATGTTCGGCAACCGTGTCCGGATGTTCATGTTTGTTATTTGTGTTAACTATATTCGTGTTCGTACGTGCGTACCCGCCTTAACGACTGCTATAGATGGTCGTATGACGTATCTTCAAACGGGACCGAGGAGTTAACTCTCCGACGACAACGACTTGAGCTCTCCGAGGCATCTAGATCAATGCAAATAGCCATTTTCATGCATAAAAATATTTGCACTGAACGGGAATCGAAACCGCGCCCCCTGCGTAGTAGTCGCGTTCACTGCCGCCTCGCCACAAAGGTGATGTAAATCTATACTAATATTATAAAGCTGAAGAGTTTGTTTGTTTGTTTGAACGCGCTAATCTCTGGAACTACTAGTCCGATTTGAATGATTGTTTCAGTGTTGGGTAGTCCATTTATCGAGGAAGGCTATAGGCCATGTTTTTTTTTTCAAAATTAGGGATCCGTACGAGAAAAACGCGGGTGAGACCGCGGGGCACAGCTAGTATCTAATATATAACATTCTCGTCTCACAATGTTCGTTCCCATACTCCTCCGAAACTACTGGACCTATTTTCATGAAATTTTGTGTGCATATCGGGTAGGACTGAGAATCGACTACTATCTATTTTTCAAACCCCGATCTGCGATAACCGACATCCACGCGGGCGGAGACGCAGGCAATAGCTAGTTAAAAATAATAAATGCCGAGAAGCATATTGATGGGGTGCTCCAGGTGAAAGATGATGAAATGTAGTGATCTGAGGGTATATTTATAGCCTGATTTTACATTCGTGAGGTACCCGCGGGCTCGCATAAGTAGGGCCTGATTTATTGCTACAAGGGGCGTTAGCAGGGCAACATTTGTGATGGAACACAGAATACCTGAGCTTGAATATTTATTAGCTGAAAGTTCGACAGTAAGGCAGTTAGGGACTTTTAAGAGAAGTGTTTTTACTTTTTATGCTGAGGTGAGAGCGGACTACTTTTTCTATCCCTCTCTCTCTGTTTCTGTCTCTCTGCATGTTTTTGATTGAAATAGGGCACAGTGGATGTAGGTTTGTCTACTATAAATTCTTTTGGAGAACCCTAAATTACAGAAAAGTGTTCTGTGGGCTACGATGCAGAAAGCCTCCATAAAATAACTCAGAGCAGTCAGGGTGGCTCGGTGGGTATCGCACTCTGTAAATTCGTTCAGAGATTTGAGTTTGACCGATCGAGATTTTGGTTATTTGATGGATTTGGTACAGAGCTACTTAGGTATATAGTTAGGAATAACACATGAGCTATTTTTATCCGTTGTCGTGCGATTAGGAACTGAAATGGTCTACTCACGTTAGTGTTTTTCTTACAATCCCTAGTCATTTAAATATAATAGAGCATGAAAAAGGATCTATCAACAACATCTGGAATGGTGGCTCGTATCTTTAGAATTTCATCCCATCATCTTACCATCTACTTACTTAGCGGAGTGCAGTCAATTGATGGAATGAATATTATAGGTACCTTGTATAAAAAACGCGGGAGAAGCCGCGGGCAACGGCTCGTTTTTAATACATTATTACCTAGAGGTACAAAATAATATCTTATCTACAACATTGTCTTCTTAAGTAATATAATAAAATAATAAGTCTACCTAATAACCCCTGGTGAGCAAGGTCATTGTACTATCCTTCTTGACCTCTTTCCGTAAGATTGTTGTGAACTCAGTATTCATATTTTTCTGTAGCGAACTATCAGTGACGCAGGTCATTTATAAAGCTCGCTCATACAATACATTACAAGTGTTGTAGATAAAGTTTAAGATATATAAACAATTAAGTAGGTAGGTACCTAAGTAGTCTAGTTATTTATAAGGCATTTTTGTGTGTAAGACACAATTCAAAAACACACTGTTATTATACTGCCGCTGCCGGTATGCAATCTGGCGCTCCTTCATGACCTTAGTGCATCACCAGACTCTCCGTTAAGTAATTTTCTTGCCCACTACGGAGAGGTATGAAATATTTATACTCACGACACCGCAATCTGTCTCGGTGTTTTAACAGCGTAAAACAGATATAAGAGTTAATTTCCTGTAGATTTTTATTATTTATTCCATTCTTCTTGCTTCTTTAGGAATTTGCATAATATATAAGCGAATTCTATGAATAGAGGTCAGTGTATGCATTCTACTTCTACAAGAAGGAAAGATAAAATTAAATTAGAACGCATTTTTTTTGTTTATGCGTTGGCTACACTGTAACGTGACATTTGCTAGTGATGTATTAGTGAAGAAAAAAAAATCGACAAATATATTCGTGTGAGGTATCTTCCGCCGGATGATCAATTATTTATGACACGAGATGTACAATTTTATGCCATTTTAGAAATGAAACGAATTCTAAATCGCTCGAATATTCTGTTTTCAAATAGAAATAAAATACAAATATAGCGCCTACACAGCGCCAGCTACAACTAAGTAAGCATAGAGTAGCTAGCTTATGTTATAGGTTCTAGATTGCGGACAAACATATTTTAGTAAGTACATTTATTTTTTGTAAACACATAGCTAATTATGTTATCAACCTATCACAGAAGCAGTGTTACAGTTAGCAACTATAACAATATCTCTCCTTTACCTGATAGTAGCTATTAGTAATAAGTTATTGAAAACGCTTATTACCTGCATATTCGACGGTCAAAACTTCAGTGTCATCCATCGTGAGAACTTATCGATAAACAGACATCACTTGTAACGTCAACGTCACAGTGATAGATTTTCTTCCTCCAAGAATTCCCTTTCTTTCTTCTTGTTATTTAATATCACATCACAAACTTTCAGTTCATGCTTGTTTTCATTTACACTGTTTCAGTTACGGAACGGAAAAAGTTCCGTCCATTTAATATACACAGCACCGATTATATTTACAATGACGTGAGTATTACATGTTATCAGCCATCAGCTCAGCTGTAATTCGCTTGACGGGCGTGGGATGACTGAGTGCCAACATCAAAATATTGTTGAAGGAAAACATTTTGTTGATGGGTTTCGGTGGTAATTTCGCAGATAGTATTCCATGTGTGTGGCTCCAGCGTTCATAGGAAGGTGGTGGGGCGCAGCAGCGCAGTATTACAATGACGCGCCCGGGACCTCCGAATGAAAATCTTCCCACTGTAAGTGTTGGACTTATATGAATATTTCCATTGCTTTATTAGTTTGCCCAATCAAAATGATAAAGTAATTGTTATCTTTTAGGTGCAAATCTATCATGTTTTTCTAGCTTCTGAATCATCAAGGTATTAATCCTGAACATTGTAGATAGCTGTTTGTATGTATATGTATATTCTAAGGCTAAAATAACTTTTGACTGTTAAATATTTATGCTGACCGGGCATGTATTTGTCTATTCAATATATCTAGAGATCAAAGAACAGAATTTCCCCATTGATTATAACAATAACAAATTGTTGTAGATTGCCTATAAATCATGTTATCTTAGGGATATTTTATTTAGTTCGCTAAGTGTATTCAGGCTGATTAGAAGTGCACTTATCTTGTTCAGTATCAATATCTAGAAAAAGTAATTTATTGAAGTGTTAGCAATAGTGATACATAGAGTATTTGTGTACTCGAATACCTTTATTAAATTCTGTTATGCAATTTAAATACTGTGTAATAAATTACTACAGTTCCATTAATTTGAAAGAATAGAACTGTTCAATGTAACAAATAATATTCTCTAGTAAGTACTACTTTAATAAAAATTAAACATGTATGTAGAGAGTAATATACTCTGTGTTCTCTTTAACCTAGCATTAATCCCAGTCGCATCTGGAGCTATCAGTTTGGAGTCTAGGGTCCATTTTACCAGACTAATAGATATTTACTATGTATATGTATACAAATTTACTATGTATATTTTTATATATTTCAAATACAACTTATAGGATTTCATATTTCTATTGCTTATTGAAATAAAATTGCACTAGTTCTAGTTCATTAATATCATTAATATTATTCATTGAAAAAACTGATTCTGTAATCATTTCAACAAATAAAAGGTACTGCACTCCATTGGGCCAGGTGCTTATCTAATGTAGACAATCTTGATGTTTCTTTCTAATATGTTTTATTTAAAAACTCAGTTTATTATTATTTTCCTGTTTAGAAACTCACTGAAATTGTACCACTATTTAGTCATTTAGTTAGCCTAGTTGTTATTATAAAATTTCACTAAAAGATGGTTTACCTTTAGTTAATAACCTACTTACTTACTTACTTCCAGCGGGGGACGCCGCAGACCGGACGGGTGATCTGCCCTTTTATGGTGGCCACTTCACCCAATTCCCCTATTCCTCCTGTTTAGAGGCCAAGAAGTGTCCGGCAATCACAGCGTTCCGTCGAACCTACCTGTCTCTTTGCAGAATCTTACGATCTGTTCCACCTTCAGATCCTCGAGGTCTTGTTCTTCTAGGGTGTCCGTCCCCATGTTTTCCCACCTTATCATTGAGTACATGGGGCATTTGGCCAGTAGGTGGATGCTGGTTTCCTCCTCCTCCATGCACTCTGGGCATTTGGGGTCAGTTTTCACCCCTATAAGTGTCTGGTGCCTATTTAGTCGGCAGTGTCCCGTTATCACTTCTACGACCAGCCTCATGTTTCCTCGGGAGAGTTTTAACAGTCGGCTTGTTTTCTTTTTGTCAATGCTTTTTATGAAGATCTTCGACTGTCTCATGACTGGCGAGGACTTCCATCTCCGATTGGCTTCGGCCTCTATGCTTCGGCTGATGACTCCCTTTGTTATTTTATGGGCGATGGGTAGTCTGGGCTCAGGGCCCACTTGATCTACATCAGCTCCTTTTCTCGCCAGTTCGTCCGCCGTCTCATTGCCCATGTTGCCCTCATGTCCGGGCACCCAGGCGATTGTTACGTCGAGTTTCCTGGACAGTCTTTCAATGGTTTTCTTGCATTCCTTGACAAGCGCAGATGTCGTTTCTGCTTTTTCTAGTGCCCTTAGTGCCGCCTGGCTGTCGCTGTAAATGGTTACCTTGCCTGTGTCTCTCAGGCAGTCCACCATTTCCGCGCATTCCATTATGGCATAAATTTCCGTTTGGAAGACACTTGCATATTTGCTTAAAGGTATTGTTTTATTTATTTCTGTTCCGTTTTCGCGCCTGATATGTACGCCGGAGCCAGAAAGCTTGGTAGATTCTTTTCTAGAGCCATCTGTGAAGCAGATGATGCCTTCTGCATTCATCATCCAGTCTTCTCTTGATCCTATGTGTATTCTATATTTCTTATCAAAAGTCCTCTCCTTCTTGATCAGGTCGTTGTTTGACAGGACCATTGATAGTCTTTCTTCGTAACCTTGACTGATTCTGGCATGGCCCTCATCAAATGTGTTGGCTGTCCACTGACCAGTGCTTCTCAGTTTGAACCATTGTTCTGTTGCTTTCCTTTTTATTTAAAGGTCTATAGGATTTAGGCCCAGTATGATTTCCAGTGCGGCTGTGGGAGTGGTCCTCATCGCGCCAGTGGTCATAAAAGAGCTGCCAGTCTTTGGACTTTGTTCAATTCCTGTTTGTTTCTGCCAGCTTGGGCTTTGTGCCACCACACTAGAGCTCCGTGTAATATTCTTGGCAATATAATTGCTTTGTATATCCACATCACTATGGATGGTTTCATCCCCCAGCTTCTGCCTACCGCTCTTTTGCATTGCATCATGGCCATTTTTGCCTTTGAGCATGCTTGGCTTATGTATGTCTTATAGGTCAGTTTACTGTCCAGTATTACTCCTAGATACTTGACCTCCTTCACCAGTTCAAGGTCCTGATTATCTATTCTAATTGGTTCAGTCTGTCCTATTTTTGTCTTGTTGGTGAATAGGACCAGTTTGGTTTTGTCAGGGTTTAGGTTTAAGCCTTTACCCCTGCACCATTCTAGTGCTTCTTTTAGCCCCCTGTTCATGATGTTACACATGACATTGAGTACTTTTCCTGTGATTAGGAGCACACCCTCGTCAGAGTACACCTGTTTGTAGATGTGCCTCCTATTAATCTTGTCAACTAGTTCATCTATTAGCAGGCACCATAGTAGTGGCGATAGACAACCTCCTTGTGGAAAACCTCTTTTTGCTATCACCGTACGTGTTGTTCCTGCTATCTCTGCTTGTATCAGTCGGTGTCTCAGCATGTTTTTCACCCATCCTGATATGTCTTTGTTTATTCCTTCCCGATTCAGGGTCTCCTCTATTGAGTCTGGAGTCGCTCTGTCGAATGCGCCCTCGACGTCAAAGAAGCATCCCAGTGCGTATTCTTTGTTGCTCAGCGATCTCTGCACTCTATTGGCCAGATTGTGTAGGGCTGTCTCAATTGATTTTCCCTCCATGTACGCATGCTGGTTTCTGTGCAGTGGAGATCCGCTCAAGGCCACTTGTTCTCTAATCAATCTGTCTAGTATCTTTTCAAGGGTCTTTAGTAAGAACGAGGAGAGGCTTATACACCTGAAGGATTTGGCTTCTTGGTATGTGGCCCTTCCTGGTTTTGGTATGAACACCGCTCTTACTTCCCTCCATCTTTTTGGTATGTACTTCATTCTGATGCTGCAGTTATATAGCGCCAGAAGATCGTCGCCTATATATTTTATAGCTGCTTGTATCATTTTCGGGAAGATTTCGTCCGGTCCAGCAGCATTATACGGCTGGAATGATTGGACACTCCACATTAAATGCTCTTTGGTAATGACCGTCCCCTCCTCCGTTTCCGTTGTTGGGTACGTGTCGGTGGACTTCTCATTATTCTTGTATTCCTCGCATTCCGGAAAGTGTGTGTTAAGCATCAGTTCCAGGATCTTTTCCGGGTCAGAGATCAGTTCGTCCCCGTTCTTAATACTGCCTAGTTTGCAGGTGTTGTTCTTGGGGAACATCTTCGCTAGCCTTGTTGCGTCGGGGTACTTCTCTACCCCTTCGCAGAAGGCCCTCCAGCTATTCCTGTTCTCCCTCTTGCAGTCTTTTTTGAATGCATTTCTTTCTATCTTGTATTTCAGCCAGCTGTCCTCATCGCCCTTCCCTTGGGCTATCCTGAGGGCTCGCCTTGTCCTTTTCCTCTTTTTTTCCAGTGCTTTTGTCCACCATGGTTATCCCTTGCCTGGTTTTATCTCTTTCTGTGGGCACGCCTTGTGGTATGCCTCTCTCAGGGTTTCAACCAGGCGGTTTGTTTCTCTCTCTATATCCTCTTTGTCCCTCAGTATGCTTGGATCGATTGTACTCCAACTTTCTATTTGTAGTGTATATGTTGCCCAGTCAGTCTTCCTTGCATTCCTTGTTAGTGTCTTCTCGATCTTGGCACCCAGATTGAAAGTTATTCGTCTGTGGTCCGATTTCGAGTCCCTTTGGTCTACTGTCCAGTCTGTTATGTGCTGGCTTATCCTGTCTGACGCGATTGTTATGTCCAGCACCTCTTCTCTGGCCTTGGTGACAAACGTTGGTGTGTTGCCTTCGTTTAGTATATCAAAGCCTCTTGAACTAATGAAATCTAATAGTAAGTCACCTTTATCATTGCAGTCCGTGCTGCCCCACACCACATGGTGGGAGTTTGCATCGCAGCCTAGAATAATAGGAATGTTATTACCGTTATATTTCCTTGTTATTTCTTCCATTTCTGGTGTTGGGGGTTTGTAGTCCACTTCGCTTTGTATGTATGCGGAGACTAGAAGCACCCTCACTCTGCTGCCTGTGTTTAACTGGATCGTTGCTGTGGCGCTAGCTAGGTCACTGTAACAATCTGCCTTTATTATGCCTAACGATCTTGCACTACTGCTGATGTATATACATGCCCTGGGAGTTAACTCACCGCTTTCGTGGTAGATGATTTCTCCTCCCAGGGATCCGAGCCCAGAGATACGTCCTTTGACAACGTATGGCTCTTGCAGTAGAGCGATGTCTATTTTCTCATCCACATCACCACAACCGATCATAGCGTCGCGGCAGTGGTGGAGATTTACTTGAACTATTTTTATTTTGTGTGTGTGTTTTTGTGGTGTGTTGCTGTTTGTATTCATATGTTAGTGTTATGTGACTGTGTGTTTAGTGCGTGTCTATTGTCCCTCCCTACATCTTACTACGAGGGCGGGTTGCCCCCCAGCCAGTGCGGTTGCAGTAATGCAACGCTCTGCGGGGGGGTCCCGTCTCTGCGCAGCGCAGGGAGGAGGTGTATTGTGACAGTCTGTCCTGGGCGTATCTGTCGGCGGGGTGTGAGACTGTCTGTCGGGTAATCCTTTGAGGATTCCGGCGCGACACTCCGTTTCCCGCCTTCAGGTTTTGCCTTTTCACTGTTTGGCGCTTGTTGTGTGGTGCTTGGGTTCGGACACTGCTGGTACGGTCTGCCTTCGTCAGTGGTCCTCCTCTGCGGAGTATCCAGCTGAACGTTACTGCCGCTTTCAGCAGGCTCCCCCTCCGGTGTTACTTTGTGTGTAGGTAGACCTGGGGGCTTTTCGGGGGCTTGGTTATTGGGTCCTTTACCCATAACTCGGGCATACACCTGTGTGGCTTGATGGTTTAGCCACACGTGTTCCTTTGCGCCTTCTTCGAGGACCCCTACCACTAGTCGCATCCCCAGGGGCATCGCCTCCTTCCGGATGAGGGTCCACTCGTCTATCTTCAGGTCTGCCCGGTGCCCATTTTGTAATTTGATTAGGCCCAGTGGGTCTAGGCGTTTCCCCACCACGTTTCAGGGCAGCCAGATGGACATCTTATGGGCGTCAAGCCTTCTTGGTATGAGCTGGACCCCATTGAACTCTCCGAGATCGCAACTCAGTAGCCATTTCATCGACCCCTCGCTGATCGGGCTCACTAGGAAGTAGCCTTCGGCTACCAATCCCGACGCCGAGAACGAGAGATCAAGACTGCTCACTCCACTGATGGCTGCTTCCTCGATCTTGTCTACGAGCCTGATTCTAATCTCCGCAGCCGTGGCTTCATCCATCTCCGAGCCATCTCCCCGCAGAATGACTATCGAGAGGTCACTTTGGCCCGTTGTAGGCCTCCGTGGTCCCTCACTCCGCGGATCGGGTTTTGCCCGCTTTGGTGGCCGCTGCTGCGTCCTTTCTTCAGGGTCTATCCCCTGCCTCTTCAGCTTGGACCTAACCTAACCTCTGCGCCCCTTGGTGTGGATGTTTCCACACCAGTTGACGTTCTAGGTTCAGTTAGGCCTGCCCTCTCCTCTCTCTTCTTCCTACGTACTCGGTCTCTCCTTCTTTTGGCTCTTGAGACCCATACGCGTTCCTCTTGCTGTTCTCCCATGGACGTAAGGTCGTGCTCGAGAGTCTCCGGTGAGGGTCTGTCGAGACGGCGCTGTACGCGTGGGGTCTTGGTTTTTGTTATTAAGTGTGCTAATGTGCCCCCCCCCCCCCAGAATACGAGGGGCTGCCTGGACCACTTAGTGATCCAGGGAGGGATTCTCCGGGGTTGCCGGTACCCTCCTGGGGTAGTATCTTTTTATCATTGGCGCTCATTTTTTTTTGATAGACGGTCCGGGATTGCCGGAATAAGATAAAGATAGATAAGAAAAATATACTTATACATATAAGATGGGACAAATACATATATAATTTTTTTAAATAGATACATAAACCATTGCATAGGTACGCTAGTGCCACGCTTTTAGGAGGTATTTAATGCCCCTTGGCCTGTGGTGATCCGGTCGGGTTAGTTGGCCCGTTGTTCGGCGTTGTTGCTCAATTAGCACCACCCGGGGGACACGTGTAGGGTGGGCCTAGGAATAGGTGGTAAATCCTACGGACGTTGAGCAACCCTGTCACCCCAGTTAATAACCTAACAGAATGGAGTATAGTTTGGTAGGTCAGGTTTGTATACTTGCAAATTACTGAAGGATCATGTTTCAATTTACTATCGAGACAGGCTGAAGTTATGTCATTAAATATATGCAAAATTACAGTATTTTATATTTTTTCTTAATGTAAATAACATTAATTTATGTGTTTTATTTGGCTTTAATGGAAGGAAGTGACTGTTGGACCTCCAACCCTGTACGGGAGGCCTGCGCCAGAGCCTTGTCTGTTAACTACTACTACTGACTAGCAGGCGTGGTTGGCTCACATTTAATATTTATATTTTTCAACCCACTTGCTCATAAATTGGCCCTAATCCCACCACAATTAGGCACATAGTGATACCTATAATCAAACTGTGGCTTTTCGAGGCCATGAAATACAAGTGGGTTGTAGATTCTTTTTTTAAATTTTATTTTTTGTACGCAGTTAAGTTGCTTTTTTCTGTAAAAAAAAGCTGTTCGCATAAAAAAGGTCGTGTTCAGTAGTACATTATGGTACAAGTGTTAAAAGTTGCCAATGCTAAGGCGCCTTTGATCGAATTAAAATGTCTACAAGTACTAGTTATGAGCAAAATAATTTTTGTTGTGCAACGTCCAATATAAATGATGTGCTCGATGTGAAGCCCCTAGTATTATGGAATGTTTACTACCTGAAAACTGCAAGGGTAAATGTCTATTTTAGTTATATTTTATTCACGAGAATGTTGAAAAACATCGTATGATACACGTGTGTATTGATGATTACCGTCCTCAGCTCTCTTAAGACCCTCACCTCACTGCTCGGGTCTCAATGGCGTCGCAGCGGTGATCATTAACTTTACACACTTGTACCATAATGTACTATTATTCAATCATCAAAATGTTTATTTCATGCCTTGTTTTAAATTATCATTTCACGAATGGTGTTCAAATTGGCACTCGAGAGTCACTGTACTATCAATAAGTAATTCTGTCAGTTAAAACAATGATTCAAGAGGTACATTTATGTAACAAATAATTGTTTTGTTTGAAAGTTGGGAACACCCACAGTACTACTTCAGTTGTGAACAACACAGGTGTGATATATTTGAAAAGATCTGGTGCCATACTTGCCGGTGTAGATTTTCTTTAGTGTTTTTCCTTATTACAATCTAGTGTTTGTAGTAATACATTCGTGTGTGCTCATTATAGTGTTCACAATTTAATATATTATTATTCTTCTGAATATTTCATTATTTTCCTGGTGGTAGATTTTTTTATGCGAAAAACGCTCCTTAGTTATTCAATTCAATCTTTTAGCGTTCAGCAAGTGCAAAGCCGGGCAGGAGGATTGTGGTCGCAGTACTAGTGGGACCGGTGGGTGTCATGCGGTGCTGCGACGACAATCCTCTTTTGATGAGGCCGTCAAGCCGAGTGCCACCCTCTTTCCTGAGACTAGGCCTTCAACTTACCATCAGGCGAGGTGAAGTCAAATTGACGTGTCCTATAAAAAACGAGTAATCGAAATTACTAGTATACTCCTAACCCCTTCAGATACTCGTCTATCAGGTAATGGGCAGGACTCGTACCTGGGACCTCTGGATCCTAAGGCTGAATCCTTAACCATTCAGCTTCCGCGGCGTATTGTTTTTGTTCGTAGTTGTGAACTTAGGAGATTAACATTACTAAATATGTGGAATTCAGACCCCGGTCAGGCAACCTCTGGGAGCCTATTCCAGGAATCAAAGTAGCCTGTGTATTATTCCGGACTATACTGTTATACTAGCTTTTGCCCGCGGCTCCGCCCGCGTTGATTTCGGTTGCCGGTATTATATCGGTTATCGTTATAAATTGTAGACTGTGTGTTATTCTGATGTATAAGCTATATTATTGTAAAGTTTCATTACAATCCATTCAAGAGTTTTTATGTGAAAGAGTAACGAACATCCACCCATTCATCCATACTTACGCACTTTCGCGTATATAATATTAGTTGAAAATCCATCCAAGTATCAATTGTTATTCAGCTCCTCTAGACACGTGGCAATTCGCTAGCCGGCGTTTGGTGGAATAGAATGACGAATGTATAGGATTTGACGTATTTGACATGCGTTAACGACTGTCATTTACGTCAAATCCCATACATTCGTCATTCTATTCCACCAAACGCCGGCTAGCGAATTACCACTTGTCTAGAGGAGCAAATATGTTGAGGCGTTTAAGGGTAAATAAAAGTTACGCATTGTCGGTTGCTAGTCTCTCGCGATTGGTACCAAATTTTTTGTTACCCACAGTCAATGTTAATTTCTGTGTGTTTCTAAAGGGTTCAAGTGATCTGAACTGTCTCGGGTATAACGCAACCACACCACAGTTCTCACGTTAACCATAATATTCCACGTCTACGGTAAAAAATACAACCCAATTTAGAATCGTGTACAGCGGCCACATCAAAGAAACTTATTTCCTATTAATACTGCTTATACTGTTGATTGATGGCACTTGGTGGAACTTGCTACACATCTTCAATAAAAACACTTGTACTATTCCACATTATTTATATTTAATATCCTATTCTATCCTATTAATATTTAATGTTTAATGTTTAATTTTGCTATAGCTTTAGTTTGACGACTGATTCTAAAGAAATTAGTGATTTGCAGAACAAATTCTAAAATTATTGTAAAAGTGTTCTAGATGGCGATTAGGCCGCCGCTGCTATTAGGGTAGTAACTCACTAGTGTGAATCAAAACTTAATGGTATTTTTTGGTTTTGTTAATTGTTTGTCAGTAGTCCTAACTAAAACGCTTATCGAATTTGTATGTAATAAAGATTATATAAAAGAGAGGATATGTTGTAAAGCTATCATCTGTTAGCAACAATACAAGAAAATGGTGGACATATTTCGCAACACGATTGAGCTTATTTACTTTTGAAAATTATAACCAATAATCACACTGTTTTGTGCGAGGTGATTGGCCATAATAATTATAGGACTGTTTTTTGAGACATTCGTTTTCAAAATATATGTCCGTGGTTGTTAAAATATATTTTTGAGTGAAAGATCGAATATAGTTCATAGGTAACCAGGACATAGTAGCTCTGTTACGTTGAGTTGATCCTAAAATTTTATAAATCATTTGTTTTCAGCGTTGCGAGTACATGCGCACCAGTTTGCGATATGTCGTTGTTCAAAAACAGTGACAGTGTTAGTGGATTTGTGTACTTATTTTTATATAATTAATGTATTCGTGTTGATGGAGTCAGGCCGGGCGCAAATGGCATACGTACACTGTTAGTGACTGTGAGCGCTGCAACGCTCTCATGGAACGCGCGGTGTGGCGGGAGATGAGGTAAAAAGGAGAACGAGCATTAGCTAAGAGCGAGCGAGATAGCTTCGTGAGTGCCCGTGTTGAGTACGTGCGAGCGTTCGTAGGGTGCGGTACAGCGTTCGCGGTCATACTATAGTAGGTTATTGTCAAAGTATCATCACAGATGTTAATAATAAGACCAGGGCAATGACTTCCATATATAAATACTAAACAATCCGATTTGTACAATAAAGTCAGGAAAAATAAATCATGATAAGACATAGGGAAGGAGTACGGGACTTTTGACACCTATATGACTAGTCATAATGCGCCTTTCATATGCCATCTGTATGACAACTGCAAAAGAAGTTGACAGTTTTTTGATGGCAGTTGATGACAATAACAACAATTTTTTTGTTCACTATTACCAGTGTAGTAAGAGGTATACAATTACATAGAAGTAATCGGACAAGCGCCTCGTTTGACTACCAACTGTTTTTCTAACAAGCATGACTATGTTTCTCTGTTCAAACTACAATTCTTTATTAATTCTTTGAAAAAATATAACTACATATTAAATTATTCAATTGGTTTCTTGGAACTATCCACGACAATTTTTTTTATATCCTCTGAAGAGAATGCTATGTGGTATCATGTGATTAGAGCATGTTTTTTAAAATTTTCCTGTACCTAGACAATCGACAAAATGTCATAGTTTACATTACTGTGATATTAAAGCCTTATTCTTTTTGACCTTTATTGCCGTATACTTAAAAATATTATTTTCGATGTCTCTCATTATGTTCTTTACGATCGATTTTGTAGTATTTTAATGGCTGATTGGCACTGGCCAACTCCCAATATATACTACATATACAGCATAATTGCGGAGCTGCAGTTTTTTTACAGTTTTTGAGGATGCCAAAAGCTTTCCCTCCCAGTATTCTTCCCCAATCTCCTTTATTTCCTCATCTTTCCATATGCAGGTCTCGTAAGTCATACCTCTGGTTTCAAACGCCACGGTAACCGCTTACCATTAACCTAGCCGTGTTTCTATAACAAAATGCCCAAGTTAACTTTCCAACTACTTAAAAATGTTAATTTGTCTAACTTATTTGTTTATTTTTCAGATTAAACTAGTAGTGGTGGGCGACGGCGGGGTGGGCAAGTCTGCGATCACCATCCAGTTCTTCCAGAAGCTGTTTGTAACGGACTACGACCCAACCATCGAGGACTCGTATATACAGCACACGGAGGTTGATGGACAATGGTGTATATTGGACGGTACGTTCTCTTCCGACCAGGCGAGATTGGCGTTAGCTAATATACGCTATCCGGTGTAAGAACTTCCATCGCAGGTTTCAGAATCAGCAGTTCCTCAGCACTTGAGCTTGATTTCGCTAAATGTCTACAGTAACACATTACTTAGTAAAATTTTAAGAAGACATTTGGATTAGAATTTAATACGGTAAACTTTCTGGCCCCTTGTTAATGTATGTAAAAAATAACGGAGTTAAATAAAGCGGGGTCACAATTCAATAGTCTCGACACACCGTTAAACAGAGTACACCACGAAGATATTTCTAGCTAACTGTAATTGTTACCTCCAGACCAAGTCATTTTTCACATGTAGTTACATTTTCTAATAAAATTTTAACTTCATAGGTGTTTTCTTAATTTTCCAGTATTGGACACGGCGGGCCAGGAGGAGTTCAGCGCCATGCGTGAGCAGTACATGCGCAAGGGCGACGGCTTCCTGCTCGTGTACTCTGTCACTGACAAGCAGTCGTACGAGAACATCAGGCATTTCCACACGCAGATCCTGAGGGTCAAGGTACTGTGCAGAATGTCCTCTAATAGTCTCTGTTAGTGATATTAGAAGTAGTTTTAAATGAGATAGATTTTCAATGTATGGTTTTTTATCTCAACCAGCTCAGTGGGAATCGACCCTAACCGTGTCATAGTCAGTCATTTACTTTCAACCTTCAACAATATAATTGTTTCTTATTGACATCTTTTACTTAAGCGAATTTTACTCAAGCTAAGTTTATCGCGGCTTTCAAGGCGTCGTTGGAGAAGAAAAGGCGCAGCAAACTCCACTGAGGCATTTTTTAAAGATGCCGTTGGGGCCATTGTAACATCAGCAACCTTAATTTGTTACTAATTTCGAGATGATTCGTATTCTCGCATCAACACGATGCTCCTTTGCTGCCTTCAAAAGATGATTTCATGTCAATGAGATCGCTGCGTTGATGCCCAGTTGTGCCCCAGGACCGCGAGACGTACCCGATGCTGCTGGCGGCCAACAAGGTGGACCTGGTGGCGGCGCGCGCCGTGGGCGAGGAGGCGGGCCGCGAGCTGGCGCGCGCGCTGGGCGCGCCGTACATCGAGACGAGCGCCAAGGAGCCGCCCTTCAACATCGACGCCGCCTTCCACGAGGTCAGTGCGAGCTTCCTTTCCTCCGGAGGGAGTCCGGCGGTATATTCATATAAGCGCGCGCTGGGCGCGCCGTACATCGAGACGAGCGCCAAGGAGCCGCCCTTCAACATCGACGCCGCCTTCCACGAGGTCAGTGCGAGCTTCCTTTCCTCCGGAGGGAGTCCGGCGGTATATTCATATAAGCGCGCGCTGGGCGCGCCGTACATCGAGACGAGCGCCAAGGAGCCGCCCTTCAACATCGACGCCGCCTTCCACGAGGTCAGTGCGAGCTTCCTTTCCTCCGGAGGGAGTCCGGCGGTATATTCATATAAGCGCGCGCTGGGCGCGCCGTACATCGAGACGAGCGCCAAGGAGCCGCCCTTCAACATCGACGCCGCCTTCCACGAGGTCAGTGCGAGCTTCCTTTCCTCCGGAGGGAGTCCGGCGGTATATTCATATAAGCGCGCGCTGGGCGCGCCGTACATCGAGACGAGCGCCAAGGAGCCGCCCTTCAACATCGACGCCGCCTTCCACGAGGTCAGTGCGAGCTTCCTTTCCTCCGGAGGGAGTCCGGCGGTATATTCATATAAGCGCGCGCTGGGCGCGCCGTACATCGAGACGAGCGCCAAGGAGCCGCCCTTCAACATCGACGCCGCCTTCCACGAGGTCAGTGCGAGCTTCCTTTCCTCCGGAGGGAGTCCGGCGGTATATTCATATAAGCGCGCGCTGGGCGCGCCGTACATCGAGACGAGCGCCAAGGAGCCGCCCTTCAACATCGACGCCGCCTTCCACGAGGTCAGTGCGAGCTTCCTTTCCTCCGGAGGGAGTCCGGCGGTATATTCATATAAGCGCACGCTGGGCGCGCCGTACATCGAGACGAGCGCCAAGGAGCCGCCCTTCAACATCGACGCCGCCTTCCACGAGGTCAGTGCGAGCTTCCTTTCCTCCGGAGGGAGTCCGGCGGTATATTCATATAAGCGCGCGCTGGGCGCGCCGTACATCGAGACGAGCGCCAAGGAGCCGCCCTTCAACATCGACGCCGCCTTCCACGAGGTCAGTGCGAGCTTCCTTTCCTCCGGAGGGAGTCCGGCGGTATATTCATATAAGCGCGCGCTGGGCGCGCCGTACATCGAGACGAGCGCCAAGGAGCCGCCCTTCAACATCGACGCCGCCTTCCACGAGGTCAGTGCGAGCTTCCTTTCCTCCGGAGGGAGTCCGGCGGTATATTCATATAAGCGCGCGCTGGGCGCGCCGTACATCGAGACGAGCGCCAAGGAGCCGCCCTTCAACATCGACGCCGCCTTCCACGAGGTCAGTGCGAGCTTCCTTTCCTCCGGAGGGAGTCCGGCGGTATATTCATATAAGCGCGCGCTGGGCGCGCCGTACATCGAGACGAGCGCCAAGGAGCCGCCCTTCAACATCGACGCCGCCTTCCACGAGGTCAGTGCGAGCTTCCTTTCCTCCGGAGGGAGTCCGGCGGTATATTCATATAAGCGCGCGCTGGGCGCGCCGTACATCGAGACGAGCGCCAAGGAGCCGCCCTTCAACATCGACGCCGCCTTCCACGAGGTCAGTGCGAGCTTCCTTTCCTCCGGAGGGAGTCCGGCGGTATATTCATATAAGCGCGCGCTGGGCGCGCCGTACATCGAGACGAGCGCCAAGGAGCCGCCCTTCAACATCGACGCCGCCTTCCACGAGGTCAGTGCGAGCTTCCTTTCCTCCGGAGGGAGTCCGGCGGTATATTCATATAAGCGCGCGCTGGGCGCGCCGTACATCGAGACGAGCGCCAAGGAGCCGCCCTTCAACATCGACGCCGCCTTCCACGAGGTCAGTGCGAGCTTCCTTTCCTCCGGAGGGAGTCCGGCGGTATATTCATATAAGCGCGCGCTGGGCGCGCCGTACATCGAGACGAGCGCCAAGGAGCCGCCCTTCAACATCGACGCCGCCTTCCACGAGGTCAGTGCGAGCTTCCTTTCCTCCGGAGGGAGTCCGGCGGTATATTCATATAAGCGCGCGCTGGGCGCGCCGTACATCGAGACGAGCGCCAAGGAGCCGCCCTTCAACATCGACGCCGCCTTCCACGAGGTCAGTGCGAGCTTCCTTTCCTCCGGAGGGAGTCCGGCGGTATATTCATATAAGCGCGCGCTGGGCGCGCCGTACATCGAGACGAGCGCCAAGGAGCCGCCCTTCAACATCGACGCCGCCTTCCACGAGGTCAGTGCGAGCTTCCTTTCCTCCGGAGGGAGTCCGGCGGTATATTCATATAAGCGCGCGCTGGGCGCGCCGTACATCGAGACGAGCGCCAAGGAGCCGCCCTTCAACATCGACGCCGCCTTCCACGAGGTCAGTGCGAGCTTCCTTTCCTCCGGAGGGAGTCCGGCGGTATATTCATATAAGCGCGCGCTGGGCGCGCCGTACATCGAGACGAGCGCCAAGGAGCCGCCCTTCAACATCGACGCCGCCTTCCACGAGGTCAGTGCGAGCTTCCTTTCCTCCGGAGGGAGTCCGGCGGTATATTCATATAAGCGCGCGCTGGGCGCGCCGTACATCGAGACGAGCGCCAAGGAGCCGCCCTTCAACATCGACGCCGCCTTCCACGAGGTCAGTGCGAGCTTCCTTTCCTCCGGAGGGAGTCCGGCGGTATATTCATATAAGCGCGCGCTGGGCGCGCCGTACATCGAGACGAGCGCCAAGGAGCCGCCCTTCAACATCGACGCCGCCTTCCACGAGGTCAGTGCGAGCTTCCTTTCCTCCGGAGGGAGTCCGGCGGTATATTCATATAAGCGCGCGCTGGGCGCGCCGTACATCGAGACGAGCGCCAAGGAGCCGCCCTTCAACATCGACGCCGCCTTCCACGAGGTCAGTGCGAGCTTCCTTTCCTCCGGAGGGAGTCCGGCGGTATATTCATATAAGCGCGCGCTGGGCGCGCCGTACATCGAGACGAGCGCCAAGGAGCCGCCCTTCAACATCGACGCCGCCTTCCACGAGGTCAGTGCGAGCTTCCTTTCCTCCGGAGGGAGTCCGGCGGTATATTCATATAAGCGCGCGCTGGGCGCGCCGTACATCGAGACGAGCGCCAAGGAGCCGCCCTTCAACATCGACGCCGCCTTCCACGAGGTCAGTGCGAGCTTCCTTTCCTCCGGAGGGAGTCCGGCGGTATATTCATATAAGCGCGCGCTGGGCGCGCCGTACATCGAGACGAGCGCCAAGGAGCCGCCCTTCAACATCGACGCCGCCTTCCACGAGGTCAGTGCGAGCTTCCTTTCCTCCGGAGGGAGTCCGGCGGTATATTCATATAAGCGCGCGCTGGGCGCGCCGTACATCGAGACGAGCGCCAAGGAGCCGCCCTTCAACATCGACGCCGCCTTCCACGAGGTCAGTGCGAGCTTCCTTTCCTCCGGAGGGAGTCCGGCGGTATATTCATATAAGCGCGCGCTGGGCGCGCCGTACATCGAGACGAGCGCCAAGGAGCCGCCCTTCAACATCGACGCCGCCTTCCACGAGGTCAGTGCGAGCTTCCTTTCCTCCGGAGGGAGTCCGGCGGTATATTCATATAAGCGCGCGCTGGGCGCGCCGTACATCGAGACGAGCGCCAAGGAGCCGCCCTTCAACATCGACGCCGCCTTCCACGAGGTCAGTGCGAGCTTCCTTTCCTCCGGAGGGAGTCCGGCGGTATATTCATATAAGCGCGCGCTGGGCGCGCCGTACATCGAGACGAGCGCCAAGGAGCCGCCCTTCAACATCGACGCCGCCTTCCACGAGGTCAGTGCGAGCTTCCTTTCCTCCGGAGGGAGTCCGGCGGTATATTCATATAAGCGCGCGCTGGGCGCGCCGTACATCGAGACGAGCGCCAAGGAGCCGCCCTTCAACATCGACGCCGCCTTCCACGAGGTCAGTGCGAGCTTCCTTTCCTCCGGAGGGAGTCCGGCGGTATATTCATATAAGCGCGCGCTGGGCGCGCCGTACATCGAGACGAGCGCCAAGGAGCCGCCCTTCAACATCGACGCCGCCTTCCACGAGGTCAGTGCGAGCTTCCTTTCCTCCGGAGGGAGTCCGGCGGTATATTCATATAAGCGCGCGCTGGGCGCGCCGTACATCGAGACGAGCGCCAAGGAGCCGCCCTTCAACATCGACGCCGCCTTCCACGAGGTCAGTGCGAGCTTCCTTTCCTCCGGAGGGAGTCCGGCGGTATATTCATATAAGCGCGCGCTGGGCGCGCCGTACATCGAGACGAGCGCCAAGGAGCCGCCCTTCAACATCGACGCCGCCTTCCACGAGGTCAGTGCGAGCTTCCTTTCCTCCGGAGGGAGTCCGGCGGTATATTCATATAAGCGCGCGCTGGGCGCGCCGTACATCGAGACGAGCGCCAAGGAGCCGCCCTTCAACATCGACGCCGCCTTCCACGAGGTCAGTGCGAGCTTCCTTTCCTCCGGAGGGAGTCCGGCGGTATATTCATATAAGCGCGCGCTGGGCGCGCCGTACATCGAGACGAGCGCCAAGGAGCCGCCCTTCAACATCGACGCCGCCTTCCACGAGGTCAGTGCGAGCTTCCTTTCCTCCGGAGGGAGTCCGGCGGTATATTCATATAAGCGCGCGCTGGGCGCGCCGTACATCGAGACGAGCGCCAAGGAGCCGCCCTTCAACATCGACGCCGCCTTCCACGAGGTCAGTGCGAGCTTCCTTTCCTCCGGAGGGAGTCCGGCGGTATATTCATATAAGCGCGCGCTGGGCGCGCCGTACATCGAGACGAGCGCCAAGGAGCCGCCCTTCAACATCGACGCCGCCTTCCACGAGGTCAGTGCGAGCTTCCTTTCCTCCGGAGGGAGTCCGGCGGTATATTCATATAAGCGCGCGCTGGGCGCGCCGTACATCGAGACGAGCGCCAAGGAGCCGCCCTTCAACATCGACGCCGCCTTCCACGAGGTCAGTGCGAGCTTCCTTTCCTCCGGAGGGAGTCCGGCGGTATATTCATATAAGCGCGCGCTGGGCGCGCCGTACATCGAGACGAGCGCCAAGGAGCCGCCCTTCAACATCGACGCCGCCTTCCACGAGGTCAGTGCGAGCTTCCTTTCCTCCGGAGGGAGTCCGGCGGTATATTCATATAAGCGCGCGCTGGGCGCGCCGTACATCGAGACGAGCGCCAAGGAGCCGCCCTTCAACATCGACGCCGCCTTCCACGAGGTCAGTGCGAGCTTCCTTTCCTCCGGAGGGAGTCCGGCGGTATATTCATATAAGCGCGCGCTGGGCGCGCCGTACATCGAGACGAGCGCCAAGGAGCCGCCCTTCAACATCGACGCCGCCTTCCACGAGGTCAGTGCGAGCTTCCTTTCCTCCGGAGGGAGTCCGGCGGTATATTCATATAAGCGCGCGCTGGGCGCGCCGTACATCGAGACGAGCGCCAAGGAGCCGCCCTTCAACATCGACGCCGCCTTCCACGAGGTCAGTGCGAGCTTCCTTTCCTCCGGAGGGAGTCCGGCGGTATATTCATATAAGCGCGCGCTGGGCGCGCCGTACATCGAGACGAGCGCCAAGGAGCCGCCCTTCAACATCGACGCCGCCTTCCACGAGGTCAGTGCGAGCTTCCTTTCCTCCGGAGGGAGTCCGGCGGTATATTCATATAAGCGCGCGCTGGGCGCGCCGTACATCGAGACGAGCGCCAAGGAGCCGCCCTTCAACATCGACGCCGCCTTCCACGAGGTCAGTGCGAGCTTCCTTTCCTCCGGAGGGAGTCCGGCGGTATATTCATATAAGCGCGCGCTGGGCGCGCCGTACATCGAGACGAGCGCCAAGGAGCCGCCCTTCAACATCGACGCCGCCTTCCACGAGGTCAGTGCGAGCTTCCTTTCCTCCGGAGGGAGTCCGGCGGTATATTCATATAATAAATAAATAAATATTCTACAAAATTCTACACAACGCTCTCTAGACACATGGTAAGCATAGCTTAACTAGCTTGTTATGGAATCTAGAAACATTCACACTGAGATCCTTTTTTTTTTGTAAATACATAAATATTTTCCATAGAAACATCGAGACCAATACAAATGTTTGCACTTTGCGACAATCAAACACACGCCCCCTGCGTAGCAGTCGAACGTTCTATCGCTACGCCACAAGGCCGTCAAAAAATGTAAATATCAATACACGTGGTCGTGTAATTCTTACACACTGAAACCCTGCGGCGTACCTTACTCAACGCCTTGTAGAAGGAAGGGGGCTCTGCCGTGCTATTCCGAACAGTTATTTAACAAAGTCAATTATGAATCCGCGGTGAGATTCAAGTTTCGTATTCCGAACACGTCGGTTAATGAGTGAGTTCGACACTAGCGCCTCCGAGTGATGACTGAAGTGAGAAGAATTACT
Organism: Eilema caniola; assembly: GCA_949126895.1. Taxonomy (NCBI): domain Eukaryota; kingdom Metazoa; phylum Arthropoda; class Insecta; order Lepidoptera; family Erebidae; genus Eilema; species Eilema caniola. The sequence goes on from OX421472.1 coordinate 25,559,840, forward strand.
CCAAGTGAATATTTTGAAGTTTTTCACTATTTGGTATTCCGAAATAAAATTAACGCGCCAATTCGAAAGTCATCTCGAAATCACACACGAATTTACTATCTGTCAAATCAAAAGTTACTAATCGGCGAGTGAACTCTACAAAAGACATCGTTGAAAAGTGATTTTCCTGGAAAAATAAGTATTAGTACCTGTCCTATTTACCTGTAGGAAATTATTAAAGTACCATTTTTACTCTAGGTGGGTATTCATCCAAGAATTGTTTATTTGGGTACAACATTTTCTTGTTATTACAGATGTCTCGTTCTTTTTTGTTGTTGAGCTTGTTAAAAGAAGCTGATGTGCTAGTAACTATGTAGTGGTACTATCTACGTAAATATCTAATAATCCCTAAATCAAAAAAAAAACTTATATTGAGAAAGACAACTTAAATTGTTTTTTTTTTAAATAAAAAATACAATGTTAAAGTAAATAAGTAAGTATTGGAGATGCATGCATAGCAAATCGTGAGATCGTAATTATCACATAAATTAATAGGTACTCACTTCATCCTTTCAAAGTTTCAACGAAATTATGAAAAATTAACACACGGTTAAGTACCTAAAGCATACACACAACTTTACAAAAACCGCGCCTTGCGACGACCATAGGCACAGTTGGGGTTTTTTTTTGAACGACCGTCTCCAAAAACCAAAGCCGCAGCTTTTCATTCAGCGTAATATTTTCATTTGACATTTCTGTCTAAAATTAAATATTTATGTAATAAAACGTATGCAACAATGCTTATACGGCTTAAATTAAATGAAATTTATTATTTTAAAGGCCTAATTCAGCCAAAATAAGCGAGTCGATATAAATCGTACAATATCGATATTCAGGTGCAATGCCTAGTACCATAGAGCAATCTCACGCGTATTCTCGATAGTCACTTCACTTCACTAGGCCTTGGTTTTATCTTGAGAATACCAAAATAATCACAAGCGAGTTGAGTATCGAAGTGAGAGTGACTTGCGAGATGAGTTGCGAGATGACTTTCGAAGTGAGTTTATGTTTTTCGGAATAGCATGGCTGATATAAAAAAAGGAATCCTCTGGTGATCGCGTGCTCGCAGTGCGTAACGAGTACCTGTACTAGAACATTACGTCATGAGCACTGTAGCCAGATTGTGCAGCAGGGCGTATTATAGCATTTCAGACTATTTGAATGACAAAATTGCATGGTTAAGTCACTCTAAGTCGACTTATATATAATAGTTGTTATTGTTTTTAAAAGACAATATAAAAAAGGAATTGTACAGAATTTTCGTGTAGTGTTTCTCAGTAGGTGACATGTCACGTACTGCACGGTAGGAGAAAAAATAATGACAATTCCAAACAAATTTATTATTTTATGGAATAAATGATTTTTGTATTTGAATTTGAAAATAAGACTACCTCAGTACCTCTTATGGTTATGTTGTGCACTAGCTTGGCTTACTAAAACGAAATTGGCAAAATAAAATTGTTAGTTTTGTGATTAAACTGCATGTTCCAGTTCCCTTCTTGATGGCGTTACTCGATATCACCATCCATAATCATCATAAAATGCTGTCTATTTCAGCTGGTACGAATAATTCGCAACCACCCGCAACAAGAGGAGAAGACTCGCCGTCGCAGGAAATTGTTCGGCTTCAAGTGTACCCTCATGTAAGGTACCTCCAAATATTCGTACCATGGTACGACAGTATAATTGGTACAGCTGACAGGAAAATTTGGAAAGTGGTACGAAATTACAGCGTTCTTTAATGTTTTGTATTGTACTAAATGTGATAACATTATATACATTTATAACGACACCAACGACTGGTGGGCGAAAGCGGAACTAAAAACGATAATGTTCGTGTGACTTTAGTCATTGAAGTTTTTGGAGGCAAGATAACAATATTTTGTTAAACGACGGTAAAAATAACGAATGCAAATTCATTATCAGTTGCTAATATAACGTCAGTTACTACATTAACATAGTATCACCAACGATCGTTGCACTCGTGGCTCCCAGAGTTATATAAAGTCACGCCTCTTTCCCGTTGGGGTACGCAGAGACGACGTTTTCACAGATACGTTGTTATAATTAAAAAAAAAAGTAAATTCTTGTGGAGTTGAAATTTTATGTGCAGTAGGTCTTGACAAGGGACACATTGTCGTAATATTAGATTTATAAAGAAATATAAACATGACATTTGAGAAATTTATAACAAGAGAATGAAATGTACTTGTGCTTTGACATTTTAATGAAAGCATGTCTATAATACCGCCCACCATGTTTTCTTTCAAATCCAAAAAGTTTAGTTTCTTTTAAAGCTGAGGAGGAACCCATGCTTCAAAGCTGAACTTTGTTACAACCTACCAATAACTTCACCATCACTAACAAAAGCAGATTTCAAAATATTCTATGACGTTAGTGGAACGAAACAAGCGATATATTACTGTCTTTTTTAACATACTGATTTGAGGTAATCTAAGCATTCGTTGAGCAGCCTAGTAAAGGATCATTTTATTATGTACTGCGATTATTTCCGTGTCATTTATTATCAACTGAATTGAACTATTCATATTATGATCTTGATAACTATAGAGCTCCATTAACGCTTCATAATTTCATTCCAATATACATTCAAGTTAGTTTTAAGATATACGGAAGTTTTTATTTACAAATTATTTTGATTATTTACAATATAAGTGTAAGTTAATCGCCACAAAACATGTACTATTGCACAAATTATATAACACAAAACGCGTAATTGAACAAATATTTTTACATGTATTTTAGCTTAGGGTTTCTATTCACTAGAGCGTAATATAGCCGATCGATGATGTTCGACTCATGAGTTACATTGTGTTACGTTGTAGTGAATATAAACCTTTTTATGTTAATCTAGCGTCTTATAGACGATAAAAGCATGTTTTAATTTAATATGTAGACTGTATTTACCAATGCGTAGCATTTATTTTAGATATAAGTGTCCATGACGTTAGCATTGTACGACCAACAGAACATTTGTTCGCAGACCTGAAGTAGTCAACATTTATGAAGGCTTAGGCCTCTGTTTCGAGATTACTTCGTCATATTAGACTGTCATAACCACCAAAGAGTACTCACCGCGGGGGTATTTACATAAAAAAGAAAGTATTGCATTTGTTAATCTTGATACACCAAAGAAATTATTTTATACACTCCTAGCTCTTATTTTTGTATTCATAAGAGATATATTACAATGTTTAAAGGAAACTATTTAAGTAAAGATTTTTTGTATAGCTGTCGCAGTAGATAGGTTGTTTGTTTATCGTCGCACAAATAAATGGCTAGTAATGACTGCTACACGCTGAGTTGTAACATAAGATTAAGGCTGAAAAGTGTAACCAAATTAGACTTAACTTTTTAATTTAATTGAAGGGTACGGTCACACTATTTGCAGTGTCTAATTATAAATGTGTATACAATGTTATAATTTATGATGAACTAGTTACCGTGGCTCCACCGACATTGATCTCGTTCCAAGCTTTAAGAGATATCTATACCAAATTTCATCGAAAAGGTCTGGCTTAGGCGTGAAAGCGTAACAGACATACTTTCTCATTAATAATGTTAGTATGGATTTCTAAACACTGATTTAATTTATACGTTTCTGTTACAGTTTGTGTATAAAACTGAGAAGTAGCCTTTATAGACCTGACTTCATAATTTATCATAACATAACAAAAACTCCCGCCTTTATCCCCGAAGGGGTAGGCAGAGGTGCTAGCACCCACATTTCGCCGGTTTATGTTTAGGTCCCAATGTAATGGTTAGGTGGCGAGCCTATTGACATTAACCAACCCGAGACCTCGTCCATTACCCATACCAGGCTCGTGCAGATCAACTTTTTCACCCTAGTGTGACCGTACCTTAATATTGCACAAATCTTTAAAAAAATAGTGTCTCAAAACACAAGACGTGGCCACTGGACGCGCCTAGAGTTAAATAGTCGTAAATTAACATAAGCAAACGTGACGGAATTGAACTAAGTATAAAGTTAGTTATAAGTGTTCCATACTCTAACATATACATATATAGAGTAGGTTTTCCATAATGTAGCGTATTGAATGTACTAGTCCCTTGAGGGTTCTGTGTGACAGTTGTTTGGCCTGCCCTCATTCGGCTTGACCAACTTACCGTAACCACACGCGTTCGTGTTACAACACGTTTAAGTTGGTTTAGTTGTACGCCAATATTCTTATTACAACATTCGAAACCTTTCAGACAAACATATGTAATTTTAACACAGAAAAGTAATTACGAAGGAGAATCAAACCTGCGACTTGTAATTTATAATTCGTTTGGTGTAGTGTAGTACCCGAACGGTAAAAAAATTAACAAAAATATTTCTCTTCGTTCTGTGCTCAACTTCATTGATTTGTTGTGTTGACCGTACTTCCACTGGTCAGATCATTTTCTTATGGTGTTCTAAAAGTACCTTCTCAATGGAAAGTGTGTTGTATGCGGCCGTCGACAAGAATTTATAATGTAATCGAAAACCCCATTGTCACGCGCAACGTATTTTAGCTTTAATATAGATAGTACACAGAGTTCCCTGTAAGGCTCTGCCGTTTACCGCTAGCAGCAGAAACTTTAGCTGAAAATGTTGACAAAAACCTTATTTAAGATCTATAGACGTGTCCATGTAGTTCAGATGGTAGGCCTAAAGGTAATCGTATATATTTCGTAAACCCATGAATTGACAAATCATATACCTACTATTATGTTATTCATACGAAATAATACTACACAAAGGTATAAAACATAATTACCTACAATTTTCATATATATAGCCACACATAATCTAAAATAATTTTATTTATTGTTTATGAAATAAATAAATTTACAAAATATATTATTAATTAATATTTATTATATAGTATCATGATCTATTGTTATGTTTAAATTCAAATTAATTTATTTCGTGACACAGAATAGATTTTATAAATAATATAAATAAGTCCAAGTTATGTTCCGCCAAAGGCATAAAAAATATAAAATGAAATCATATTATAGATAAATATGTGCAGAATCCAATATGTTAATAATGTCAGAATATTATAATGCTGATATAATTCGACGTTTATTGTTTACAATTTTATAGAGATTTTTTTTATACAATTTATTGTTTGCCACTTGCTATTCCAGTCTAGTCTCTTCCAAGGTGTCCAAAGGTAGGTGTGTATGCTCGTGCCATATATGTTGGACTTAAACCGCGATATACATATAAAAGGCCATGGCGCGCGCGGATTGTTTTGTAATAATCTTTGCTTGGTTAATCTGAGTTCGTCCACGGCCGTAGTACCCCGTTATCCTCGAAATACATCCAAGAAACGTGTGCTGTACGTATAGAGCATATTTCGAGCACTTTGTAGGTCCAACATATATGTATCGAGCAATATATAGTGTAGTATACCGCCGCCCGTGGCAAGCGGCAATAGGCGCTAGGACTACGAGCGTATATCGTTGTTACTCTATGTTTTGTATGTTGTAACATATAATAAATGTAGAAACAAATTTGTTGTTTTATTGTGTGTCACGCTTCACAGACTTCCTAGACCGAACTAACTCAATGTGAACGAGGAAATGCGATATTTTCTTGCTTGCCATACATTTGCACTACGCGCTACTAGCGAATGACGTCACTCGCAAGTACAGTCAGCATCATTAAAATGTTGACAACAAAAGTACCCAAATTAATCCAAATACCAAAATTGCGATTATATGACAATGTCTAGATTATACTTGTCTGGATACCATCGACCGGCGTGATTGTGTATATGAATATGAATACTCTACTAACTGACATAATTCTGGAAGACCGATTGTTAAGATAGTTGGACCAGTCTAGATACTTACAACTATTTGAGTACTCTAATAACCAATATAAAATTATAATTTTGGTATTTGGATTAGTTTGAGTACTTTTGTTATCAACATTTTAATGATGCTGACTGTACAATTTTGTATGAAGGTTTTCGGGCGGTTCTACAAATAGAAATTTCATAATTAAACTATTTTTCGTGAGAATATTTCACTTTATAAGTTTAGGCTTTCACGGCATATGTATAAAGTGGTAATTTTCAAAAATAAATAAGTCATATGACCTATTGTTCTTCCGTTTTTGGTGGAGGTTGAGGTACACACGTATAGCACAACAACATTATTACGTGGTTATTACTCACTCTTATAAATTTAAAATATGTTTACGGTTTTCCGATTGGTCGCCTATTGTACTGAAACGATCAAACTACTGTACAAACATACATATAACTTTTATGGTAAAGTGCGACTGTGTCTCCTTTGTCGACTGTATCTAACTTGGTGAGAGGAGTACACTCGCGCAAGGCACATAAAGCAGTTTAATGATGAAACCCTGAATGTCTACCTATTTGCTACGATAATACCTACTTGGAAAAGTACCCTTTATGTCAGTAGTAGCATTGATCTAATGGAGTTTCATCAAAGACAAAGGGAATCTCTACTCACTTTCGAAGAAATATAGAAGCAGATTTTTTCCTACGTCAAGCTAAAGCTCTTCCACGCTACGCACGATACATTGAATGCCTTAGCTGAACAAACGCTAGTGTGAAGTGACTTAGACGTTAATAGACGAGTAACTCTAATGGGCTGAATATTCCCAGTATAGGTATATGTTGGTACACATATCTTAAACCAAAATAGCGAAGCGCTTGTGGTAAGGTGCACTCACAGTTCGGTAAACGATCACTGGGTTAAGTTGCTAGGCGAAGGTTAGCATTGGGATGGGTGACCGTTTAGTGGTGTTACTTCTGAGCGCTTCCGTGCTTCGGAGGGCACGTAACTCAATCCCAGCTGTTAACAGTTTTTAAGTCAAGAGGGAGGCCATACAGAGGGAGCCATACATTTTGTAATAATCTATACTTGATGAATTTGAGCTCGTCCACCGCCACAGCACCCTCCCCCCTCCCGCACTTTCCTCAAAAGACACCCAAGATTCACGGACTGCGAGTATTGAGCACATTTTTGATCCAAGATATATATTTTTATATATAATATTTTTATAATAATAATTTATAGTTCAACATACAAACTGTGACAATTCATACAAATATTATAAATTAGTATGGATTGTTATGTTTATGTTATGTATGAGTAACTCTGTCTGTATGTTACACGCCTAAATCACTGAACCGATTTTGATGAAATTTGGTACAGAGGTGGATTAGAGCTTGAGAACGGACGGCTACCTTTTATCGCGAAGAAGGGTGGTTTAATGGGGGGGGGGGGGGGAGGGGAATAGGTAGGATGAAAGTTTGTATGACAGATTTCAGTTTTGAAGATATCCTGATGAAATTTGGTAGGTACAGAGATGGATTAGAGCTTGGGAACTAGAACTAGCTTGGGGATAAGAGTTTGACATAGGTAAGTATAATGAAATAAATAATGAAAAAAATAATGTGTTTCAGGGGTCCTGTCCACGCCATAAAGTAAAAAATCGAATGACTAATAGGTACTTTGACAGACTTGAACAGATGCCAATAGTAATAGTAATTAGTTATTATTATCCAATTGCTTAAACATTATTATTAATATCCAATTCAGTCTAAACCACACATAATTTTAGACCAACGTGAAATATGACATCCGTGACGTCATCGAGAAACGAAATAATACAAGTAGGTACCTTAGCACTTAGCAACATACTTTACCTGCAACTATATACGGTATACGGTAGCGCTACTGGGAATAGGGCGAAAATGTCCATTTCTTCTAATTACCTCCAAAGTAAAATCAGGTACCTACACACAAACAGGAAAACAGCCTACATGTCATGACTGTTATGAGTAATAATGTGCGTATAACACGGTATGGGAATTGTAGGAAACTAATAAGTACTTAGATGGATAAATGTTACCATACTGTCATTGGAAAACTTGTTTTTTTAACATAGCCTACGTCAATTTGACTTCACCTCAGGAAAGAGGGTCATTACTAAAACGTACTTACTATGTTAACAATGCACTCAGCTTGACGGCCTTATGAGATGCTTTTTCACACCTGCTTAAAGGACCCGGGACTGTATGAAGAAGGAAATACGTGAGCTGGCAAGGAGTGCCAGGTTTTAATGGTGCAGCAAAGGAAAGAGTTACCGAACCGCTCGGTTCTTGATATAATATTCTGCACCGTATGCGGGTGATGTCTAAGCCCTGCACGAGTTGTCCTGTGTAGGAAAGGAGAGGGTGGGACTATGGTTTGGGTCCCGAGACGTCTAATGTCTCGAAGTCTCGGAACTTTGCGTAAATTAGGTTGTCTGGGTCGGGTCACGAGACGAGACACGATTGTCGAAATTGTATTGTATTGTCTTACAAAAATTCTCAATGGTGTGGAATGTGATTCAGTTTCTGCGAGAAGAACCAAGGTATCATCACGCAATTAGTGAGACAACATGGTAGGTAAATTACCTAATATAAGATGGCGATTTTCGCGACTTTTGGTCATAACTTCGGTTGTACTCAACCAATTGCGATAAAATATACATAATATTTTAAAACTAACCAAGGCCCATCCAATCTTCGTTCAGTAGTACAGTAGAACAGACAAGATTACAAAAAAAAAAACTGTTCAAATGGTTAACCTAACATAACTCAAGTATTTTTTTTTAATTTCTCCAATGTATAGATACGACTACTTCACTATTTTATAATAATATACTCGTAAAAGCGCTTTTAAAAAAGCAGGTAGTTATAGTAATCATATTTGATGAGCTCGTTATCAATACAATACATGTTATAAGGAGGATGTTAATTTCTATCTCAAAATGTAATGAAACAAATATCATTGAAAATTGACCCTTAATTATTTTATCCCTGCTACCCCCGTTAGCTACCACAATAGAGGTATTTTGTAAGATAAAGTTGAGCGTCTCATTAGAATGTAATTACCTACTCGCGGAAAATTTGCAAATAAATATTATCTTATCTTATCTTATCTTATAGTAAATCACTTGTAAAAATGATCCAGGGCGACTGGACTAAGAGTCGATGGTAGGTATTAATATTTAATTAGGATATTAATAATTTACAATTGATTTACGATAGCTGATAGTTTCCTTATTATGTTTAATTATGTTGTCTCGAAGTCCCGGGAAGTGCCGGGAAAGTCCCTGAGATCGTAAGCTGTCTCGTGTCCCGGGACTGTGAGAATTTCGGAAATATCCAAACGCTAGGTAAGACTAATTGCAAGAGTACATCAGAACCATGGTAGGGATATTACAATACTGCCAAGGAAGCAATATCTCTACGCCTCTGCAGTCCGAATAATTATGACATTACTAGCTGTTGCCCGCGGCTCCGCCCGCTTGGATGTCGGTTATCGCTTGGTGTTGATCCGACGCTATTGAGCATTAAATTCGCCCCTCTACTCAACTTTGTCCTCGACTATGTACTCACCTCTGTTCTCGACTTTCTACTCGCCTCTATATTCGACCTCTCGCCTCTCTACTTGCCCATCCATTCGATTCTCTTTTCGCCTCTCTACTTGACTCTCCCCACTCGCCTATCTACTCGCACCTATACTCAACTCTCTATTCGATCTCTACTGGCCACTACATTCATTTTTCCACTCGCCTCCCTATTCGCCTCTCTACTAAACCCTTTACTGCATTCTATTTGGCTCTCTAGTCGCATATCTACTCGCCCCTGTAGTCGACTCTACTCGACTTTCGATCTTTACACGCCACTCTTACTCTCGACTCTCTTCTATATTTGGTTCGGTACTCAACTATGTCCGTTCCGAAGCTCTAATTCACCTTTGTACCAAATTTCATGAGGACATCTTAAAAGAAACTCTTACTATTTATGCCATATTCACCCCCTTTTTTGTGCCAATGAAAAATTAGAAACTTTATCCCTAACATAGCCCTATTCCCCTTCCCTCCTCCCCTTTTATCCCATTTTTCGCGATAAGGGGTAGCCTATGTCCATTTCAAACCACTTATCCATCTCTATACCAATTTAATCAAGATATCTTCAAAATTGTCAAACTTACACACCCTTGCCCTATTCCACCCCTTCAACTCCCTTTTTCGCAATAAAACGTAGCCTATGTCCATTTTCGAGCTCTAATCCATCTCTGTACTGACAAACTTTCATACTAACTATCCAGTCCTTATCCCTCCTTTACCCTTTTACCACATTATTCGCGATAAAAGGTAGCATATGTCCGTTACCAAGCTCTAATTAATCCCTGTACCAAATTTCATCAGGATATCTTCAAACCTGTTAAACTTTCATACCTTATTAACCCCCCTCCCCCCTATGCCTCCATTTTCGCGTCGATAGATAGCCTATGTTCGTTCCCAACCTTCAATCCATCTCTGTACCAAATATATCATCAGGATGTCTTCAAAACTGGCAAACTTTCATCCCATAGCCATATTCCCCCCCCCCTTCTACCCCTTTTTGCGATAAAAGGTAGCCTATGTCCGTTCCCAAGCTCTGAACTATCTCTGTACCAAATTTCATCAGGAAATCTTCAAAAATGACAAACTTTCATCCCAAGGCCCTAGTCTCCCCTTCTACCCCTCTTTTTGCGATAAAAGGTAGTCTATGTCCGTTACCAAGCTCTGAACTATCTCTGTACCAAATTTCATCAGGAAATGTTCAAAAATGACAAACTTTCATCCCAAGGTCCTAGTCCCCCCCTTCTTCCCCCCATTTCGTGATAAAAGGTAGCTTATGTCCGTTCCCAAGCTCTAAACTATCTCTGTACCAAATTTCATTAAGAAATCTTCAAAAATGACAAACTTTCATACCAAGGCCCTAGTCCGCCCCCCTTCTACCCCCTGTTTCGCGATAAAAGGTAGCCTATATTCGTTTCCAACCTCTAAACTATCTCTGTACCAAATTTCATCAAGAAATCTTCAAAATGACAAACTTTCATCCCAAGGCCCTAGTCCCCCCCCGTCTGCCTCCCTTTTCGCGATAACAGGTAGCCTATGTCCGTTCCCAAGCTCTAATCTACCTCTGTACCAAATTTCATTAAAATATCTTCAGAAATGACAAACTTTCATAAAAACTTTCATCCCCTATTTCCCCCCCTTAAACCCCCTTTCTCGTGATAAAAGGTAGCCTATGTCCGTTCTCAAGCTCTAATATACCTCTGTACCAAATTTCATCAAGATCGGTTCAGTGGTTTAGGCGTGAAAGCGTAACATACAGACAGACAGACAGACAGACAGACAGACAGACAGGCAGGCAGACAGACAGACAGACAGACAGACGGACAGACAGAGTTCGCATTTATAATATTAGTATGGATGAATAGGGTATTTTTGTGTTATTAAAAAAAAAACTTTTTGCTAAACTTATTAAATTAAGAACGGTAAAAGAGTAATAACAGTTGCGTCGGTTCTCATTTTAACGTTTTTATTTATTTTTAACCATCCATTCAACCTATTAATGTAACCTAAATGATTGGTGTATCAAATATTATGACGTCACAAAAAAATATTGATCCAATTTTCCGTATAACTTATCGTTTTGACGTTTAGTAAAAAGTCAAATACCTAGTTTGACAGCCTTTGTGGCGTAGCAGTGGCGAACGGATACCCTACGCGCCAGATCCCTGCTCAATGCACATATTTGTATGCATGAAAATGAGTATTTGCCTCGGTCTGTTCGTGCCATTGTGAGTACCGGACTCGGAGAGAACATCTATGGCCGTCGTTACGGGTCCCTAAAAAGTCCAATGGTCCAATTGCAATGCTTCGATATCGCCTTTCAGTTGTGGAGGCCTGGCAGTCGCTTCACAGAAAATATCGAAGTTCAGCTAAATCCACAGTTAGACTGGTGGCGCGGACCCCACACTCCAAGTCCAAAGCTTCGGATGCGACTGGAATTAACACTAGGATGAAGAAGAAGGTATTATATTATTTTCGACAAGATCAATCATTTGAACGAAATTGTAAAGCATTTAGCATGTTAACTATTCAAATCGGTCAAGATAGGATAAACTGTGGCTCTGTGGTCAGAGTATTGTCCCTGTACGAGAAAGATCGCGGGTTCGAATCCTGCCTGAACCGATCTTAATGGAAGGTTAATCATCTTAATCGAAGGTCAATCATATTTATATTATTTTATTTTATGGATAGATAGTATATAGACCCTGGCTGGTCTGCTCATTCCCCTGTGGCTTTCATACCTAGTGTGTCATTCGCTCCGTACTTATTTGTTCTACGTGCCCAAACAACCTTAGCGTACCCTTTTCAATCCTCGTCATAACATTCTCGTTCAGGCTCCACCTATCTCGAATCTCAGTATTCCTCGTTCAATGAACCAGCCTTAGCCCTCATGTACTACGCAACGACCGCATTTCCACTGCATTCACTCTAGTTTCATCCTTCTTCTACCATACCTAACTTTCACTCTCATACATTAAGGTGGCTAGTCCCCAACTACTAGATACTACACCTACACCTAATACTCTATTAAAAACCGCCAGTCGTACTGTTTTCGGCACTGAATGGCCACTCATAAAGGAATGTAGTGCACCATTCACTCGATTGCTCGCAATCACTCTCCTTTCAATTTCTTTATAGTACTTTTCATTCCTTGTAAGCTAACTACCCAAGTGTCTCTCTAAACTCTGACACTTGTTCTATACATAAGTATACAATATTATAAATGCGAAATAATGTCTGTCTGTATGTTACGCTTTTAAGCTTAAACCACTGAACCGATTTTGATGAAATTTGGTATAGGGTAATTAGACGTTGAGATGGTCGTGATATGCGACATCCTAGCGGGTGGAGTCGCGGAGAACAGTAGTATACAAACGTTCTGCGGATACGATGTCGGGATAAATGTGTTCCACAGAACGAATTCGCAGACGCTTCGATTGGCAACTGTGACCGTTTCATTTGAGCCCTGCAGGAAAATTAATAAACTTATTGGTCAGTGAGTCTCTTTGTTATCTAAAAGGGAGCTACTGCTCACTGTAGTGTCCAAACAGGAGTTAACTATGGCGCACGTCAATTTAATTGCTTTGTTTATGATCTTTACCATTTTAGAGGGCTTCGGGGTCTTAACACTAAATCAGAATTGTCCTACAAGTGAGTTAGGTAAAAAGTGCATCTTTAAATGTTGTCCGTTAGGCCAATATTCGAAACGGAAGGTATGCACGAAGCATAGTCAGGTTGTAGATTTTTCTGGAGTGCATGTGTACGATGACAAATCTCAGGAGACGGGCGAAAATGTTCAAAGTGCGTTTACAATACTGGACGGCAAGTTCGTGGTGGATCCTAAGTTTCAAAATGCTTCGCTTAACAAAAATACAGTTGGATTAATACCCTATGTTCTTGAGGTAAGTTTTATTTTCCTTTTTTATAGGTATAGAACACGTCAATATGACTTGCGTCATCTCGCCTGATAGTAAGCTGACGGCAAAGTCTTAGGAAAGAGGGTTCCTATTGCTTGACGGCTTCATTAGATGTTTTTCACGCCCTTTTTAAAGAACCTGGGGCTGTAGAAAAAGGAAGCACATGTATTCATAAAGAATTCCAGGACTTTGAAGAACAATAGTTTGCACCGTGTGAGGGTGAGACCGCAGCTCTGCACTTGTGGGGTTTGATAGGAAAAGAGAGGGCAGGGCTGATTGACATTATTAAACCCATAGAATTGGAGGAGATACGCTCCAATTTTGTGGTTGAACCGTAACCGTGCATAAATCCTAATAGTAATGAGTTGTATTGCTGAGAAGTACGAGGTTCAAGCCTAAACGCTACTTTCAGTATTTAACCATATTTTATTAACATTTACTTTAAAGTTTTTTTTTTTATAAATCTAGTTCCTAATAAATTTGACACGGAACATATGTACACTCGTCCATATTTAGTTTTAGGAATTAAGTAAATAATACCTACAGTATTGTACCTATATTGACGTATGTAAATTGAAATTAAATTAAAGTGAAACAAATGATATCCTAAACTATCATTTTGAAAATATCTGTCTCGTGGGCAAATATATTATATTGTTACTAAAGCTTGTGGGTTTTACATAATGTAATAAATTATCCTCTAATACGGAAGTAAATAGTCATAAGTAGGTTCCCACCGCGACGTAATTAGTGATAGAGAACCTTTTGTATGGTCATTAATTACACAATCTACAGTAAATACGAGTTTTCCTTAACTTCTTGAACTGAAATTACTGAAAAGCTTCTTCAGACTTACTGAACACTACTTATTATATTATTGAAGATAGTTTGATTAATGAATTACCTAATGATCAATGTCCCTTTCTCTCTTATCTATAATATCTAATTATCTTTTCCAGAATGGAGACTTGCAGTTAAAAAAACCGAACGCGTATTACCTAAACGTCAGGGTAGCCAATCAAAACTTCTGCATCGATTACGCCTTTGCAAGGAACGGAAGCCTGTCGAAATATCCACACTTCTTTGTGGTGGACACTGAAGGCCCAAGTGCGGTGTCCGACCAGAATACCACCTATTTAACTATTGGTACGTAAGAATAGGAGTGAGGTAGGGACTCTGGCAGGATGATGATTATGTAGACTTACTGAGTGGGTTACACTCTTTATCCGTCATAATTACTGGGCAAAAATATCAATAGATAAGGGAAATAATATTCCCGACGTCACTGTCAGTAATGTAGACTGATAGTGTGGTGTGGGGGTATAGTCGGCATTACAGGCCGCGCGTGGGATTTCCCCACAAAAGGGGTATAGTTGCTTCTTACTGTCAAAATATTAACAATAATAACAACTCAAATCTGCAAAACACAATAGATAATAATCTGAAATACTTAGCGAGGTTGAACATGTCGATTCAATTTCACTAAATTAAGGAAACTTCACACCAACCCAACCCAACATGACCATCAGCATCACAAGATAAAATATTAGGACGAAAGTTTTGGCTTGGCTTGTACGTCAGTTATTTTAAGTGTTAGGGAGGCCACATACCAAACCATCATTTACTGTCTAAATGTATGTAAATTTTGTTGCTTTGGTGCATTTTGCTGCTTCGGTGCTCTACGTTTACGTAGCGAATCTCTTGCCTTGTGTTGATGTTGTAATATGTGAATGATCATGTACGTTCACCAGCCCGCTGGACGTCGTGCGTATTCTTGCTGCTGCTGCTGTTGGTCTACGCTCTGCTGCCCGAGCTCCGGAACCTGGGCGGGCTGATATTGATGAACTACGTCAGCTGTCTCTTCATGGCCTTCTTATTGCTGGCGATTATCTATTTGGATGGGTACAGCGTTCAAAGTTGCGTGGTTTTAAGTGAGTATACCACATTCATGCGTTTAAAGTTATAATTGTGGTAGAACAAGGCCACCCCATCTCTTCCCATATCGGTATCGTAAAAGGCGACTAAGACTGGTCGTGCCAAATGGATTGAGATTAAAGTTTGTTGACCGATTTGACCTTGCGAATTTAACTGCGAACTTTATTCTTAATTGATCTGGCACGATGTATCAGAGGTCTATAAATATACAGTCCACGCCAAAGTGCCGGCCCGGAGGCAATAGGCTCTCCTCTTATTACGTGGGAATGACGTTGGTGAAATGTGGGTGGTATTGCACTTCGTCAAGGATTTACAGGCGTGAGTATTGTGTATGTACGTAGGTATATACAATTATTAAAATGTTGTTGAAGGTGCAGTAAATCTTTTATAGAAATTCCATATCATTTGCGGGGATTTATAGGATTTACGTAGATTTAGTTGCAGATGTATTATATTAATATTTAAGCGGACCCCGGACTCCGAAGTGAAGGTGTCGGCGTCGCGACCGGGCGTAAAGCATAGGTGATGATGATTTAAATCACAATATATAACTAATATCAGCAGCAGATGTGTTACAATGCTATGAACCTGTTCTGACTGATACAAACATTCTCTTTTAGTAACAATATACTTCAATGCTTATAGGTTTGTTTTTTATTGAAATTCATGACCAATCACCACAATCACGTCATTGTTTTTAGCAATACCTTGGGGATACATGTTTAATACTGACTTTGAAACTTCTAAGGGTACGTATGGAGGACGGTAGATACCTATAATACCATAATCGCGTTAATTTCCGTTCACATTATTGTAAATATGTTTTTGTTTCAGCGTTGTTCATCTACTACTTTTTCCTGGCTTCATTCTGTTGGATGAGTGTCATGTCATATGACATTTGGTGGACCTTCAGGTATATATCTTGTTATTAAGAAGCATATTTAATTTTGATTTTCTTTAACCAAAATAATTATTTGTACAACCAGTTCTCTTTTTCTTCTTCGAATAAAATTCTTTTAATTTTAACAACTCCATACTTGGTCATGGCCACAGTATTGTCCGTTACATGAATAAGCCTCCTCGCATCGCAATTGGAAACGGTTAGACCCGGTAACGCAGGGTCGAGGCAGCCCATCCTTTTCCCCACAATGGCTTGAAAATTTTCTGGCGATAGTCAACCCGTTGGTAGGAGTGGATTCCTTTCTTCATATCGATAAATATTTCCCAATTATTTCATTTACAGAGGCTACGCCAAAGCTCGCGTCATCCATCGGCGAGGCGAGCGCTTCAAGCTCGGCATGTACTGCCTGTACGCGTATGGAGTACCCCTGCTCATGACGACCTTTCTGTTAATATTAATGAGGGTAGATATGACACGTGTACCTGCGTTCATCACACCCTACCCGAAGAACTCGGGCTGCTTCCTCCAAGGTAAACGTCTCTTGTAACGTTACACAACATGAAACAGTGTAGCCCATACCTCCTTCATTTAGTATCAAATTGCATGTATTTTCATCGAAACCTTGTGTATCTCTCTCACTTCCTTTCCTAGTTCATACTCTCCTCAGTACATCTTAATATATGCAGATTCATCTGCTGTATGAATGATCGCAACTTTTTGAAGTTATATTTCTTTTGGCACGTTAGATAAAAATGATGAGAGCAAATTTTTACGATTTAAAATTTCACCGTCATGAAATACCGACACCCTGAACTTTGCTATAGTCAAAATTTTAGTTTTTCAAAAGTATAATTTCTAACGCGTGTACATAAGTATAAACACACTTTTTAAATCAATTGTATAGGGAATCTGCATGTTTCGTATTTATATCAATATTAAAAAAGAAAAAGTGCGACACAAATAACAATATGTACGCAAATCTAAAAGAAAAGACTAAGTGCATTTAAAAAAATGTGCGGTGTTTGAATCATGTGCACATTCCCTGAAGTATACCGTATTTCGACTGAACAAATTGTTGTCATTAACTCTTCACGAACGATCAATTCTTATAACAATTATTCTTACTTATTAAGTGTCCGCATTCATTAATTATAGTAGTTTATGATACTGTTGCATAATAAGGGTTACAACACTCGTGTGATATTATAAAAAAACTCGCCTACGGCTCGTTTTTTTAAAACACACTCGTGTTATAAGACCAAGTTATGTACAAGTGTCATACACTACTTTATCTACTCTCATACTATAATACATAAACTAATTTATTTTTCAAACAAAATTTAAATGTAAAAAGTTGATTGCGCATGTGTGTTTCTTTTTTTTTCTTCGACTCTGCGGATTCTTTTTTAAAGTAGAGGTTCAGTCCAGATGCAGGTTGTATATGTGTTGGTATAGGTTGTATATCGTTATGATTAAAAAGTTATTTAATGATATCGGTGTCTATACAAGACCTGTATCGTAATAAAACTTTTTTTTTGGCCTGTGCGTAATGTTCTTCATAAGAGTTTTGATTTCAATTTTATAATCTGTGTATTATAGTATCAGAGTAGATAAAGTTATTTCTTCATCATTACCAACATCGCCTTAAGATTGTTCGTGTCCCCCACAGGTGTTCCGCTAATGCTGTACCTGTACACGCCCATGCTGATCCTGATCATCTGCAACTGGCTGTTCTACATGATGACTGCCTTCAACATGTGGCGGCTGATGCGAGGGACCGCCATGCTAGACACTGCTGCCGCCGGTTCTCCCGCAGCCCACCGCTCTCAGAGGCGCAGGTCAGCGTTTCTTACCTTGTCTCATTGTCATGCTCATACTGACTCTATTGTGATCGGCTTTCCCGTCTAACTGTAATGTGGCTTAAATATGATCATTTCCTTGAAGCGACTGCCATCTGACCTCGACAACCGATTGAGGATATTGAAGTTCTGTAGTTAGACTAGTCGAACTTTTGAGGACACCAACTACCTGTAACGAGTGCAATAGATGTTCGTACGACAACCGAGGCCGATCGCTGATCGTTTAGTCCGAGGCACAGAATCTTAAATACTGTGTATTGGTGGTGAAATAGCTGGTATGAAATTAGGGGACAAACAGACATACATACGTGCATGAAGTCAGACATCATCTTTCAATTTGTACTATTATGAAACAATATGTGCCTTTCACTACTTTTACATTCATAATTGTTTTCATACAAGCTCGTCGGTTGCGAGTACTCTTGACCTGGCCTTTCCTTAAAAAGTCTTCATCACGTGGATTGACTAATATATACAATAAAAAGTCTTAATACACCCATCATAATTTTTCATATTCCTTGTTGTTCCTGTATTTAACGAATAAATGTTTCCTCCACAGTGTACTATTAATTATTTACTTTACCTATGTATGCTACAATATAGGGCAAATTATTATCAAATACTGCTTGCGGTTAGCTTTGTATGTGGAAAATTAATTATAGTAATAATTGCTTGTCCTGATCAACAGTCAACACTGACTGATTCATAAATGCTGAGGCCAAACTGCTGGGGCAATAAACTTGAATTGTTGACAGTTGATGCCTTTTAAAACTCCTCATAATAATTTTTAGAAATATCTAGACTCCATATCATCCCTAAATGGATGTCCCAGCTTAGAAGACCCGGATAGATGCTTTTTCATACCCTGCCTTTCCTAGAAACCGGGATAATAGGTAACAGGACCACCTATGTGGATAAAGCAATTTCATTTATCATGTCATATTACGGAATAACTTTCAAGATAATCTATAGTGTTTATTGTCTACAGCTGAATTCGAAGTGAGTTATCTTATTCGTCATAAGAGATTTGATACCTCACCGTACCTCTATCGAGATACACTAGCGAAAGGCCTAATGCGGGCTCGTGTATTGTGTGTATTCTATTTAATGATTTTTTTCGACCAATAATAGTTACATGACATACTATCCGTGGGGATTTCCCGCACGATAAAAATAGAAGGCGGGCGAGGATTCGATTCCAGCTCAGTGAAAATATTTGTAAAATATATTATGGATATGTGTATTTGCATGGTTCGTTCGTTTCCGTGTCTCGGAGAGCACGCTAAGCCGTTCAACCATAGCTACGCTCATTCGTTAACTTATAAACATAATATTTATCATCCCTAGGTTCATGGTGTACCTGAAGCTGTCAGTGGTGATGGGGCTGAGCTGGCTGTTCGAGATCATCAGCTTCGTGTACCCGGTGTTCGGTGTGTGGCGCATTTCAGACACCTACAACATGCTCATTGGATTACTGATATTCATTATATTTGTGTGTAAGAAGAAAATATACAAGAAGCTCTACAAACGGTAAGATTTATTACTAGGGAGTAATGGCTTAGTGCTTAGACGCAGTACATCGAGTAATTTACTAACTAGAATATCATTATATATCATAATATCATTATCATATCAGCCCCACACACTTCACTGTTGAACATATGCCTCTCCCATAGACTTCCAGAATGACCGATCTAAAGCAGCCCGCATCCAGCGCTTCCCGGCGACCTTGATGAGGTCGTCCTTCCACCTGGCCGTTAGGCGTCCTACACTACATTTGTCCGTACGCGGTCGCCATTCCAGAACTTTCGTTCTCCTACGGATATCATCGTTTCTGACGCGATCACTTAAGGAAATACCGAGCATGGCCCTTTCCGTAGCTCGTTGAGCGACTTTGAGGTTGTTTAAGAGACCCATAGTGACAGACCACGTTTCAGATCCGTTAATCATCACTGGTAACACACATTGGTTAAAGACTTTCGTCTTCAGGCACTGAGGTATGTCGGACGAGAAGACATCTAGTAGCTTCCCGAACGCTGCCCAGTCGAATCGGATTCGTTGATTTACCTCGTCTGCGAAGCTGGAATTGCCTACCTGGATCAGTTGACCTAAGTAGACGTACTCATCAACAGCTTCTAAGAGTGAGTCCCCAACATGAACCGGTAAAGGCGCAACATAGACATTTGACATAACCTTTGTCTTGTCCGTGTTCATCTTAAGGCCCCTACTCTGTTGAGGTCTTCGAGCATGGTGTTCAAGTCTACCAGCGATCCTGCCATTATGATAATATCGTCGGCAAAACGAAGGTGAGTGATATACTCGCCGTTTATGTTGATGCCACGTCCTTTCTAGTTCAGTAGCTTGAGGACGTCTTCCAAGGCAGCGGTAAACAGTTTCGGAGAGATAACGTCCCCTGTCGGACGCCCCTATTCACTGGAATTAGTATCGTGCTCTGTTCCTGTACTCGGACCAACATAGTGGCGTTCTGGTATAAACTCTTTAACACTTCGATATACCGGTTATCTATCCGGCACCGCTGGAGAGACCGTAGCACGGCCCATATTTCGATCGAATCGAAAACTTTCTCATAGTCCACAAATCCTAAGCAGGGAATCCGATTATACTCTTTGGTCTTCTGTATAACCTGCCGCAGCGTGTGGATGTGGTCTATGGCACTGTAGCGTTTTTGGAATCCAGCTTGTTCGGGAGGTTGGAAGTCATTGAGCCTGTTGGCGAGACGGTTCCTAATAACCCTCGAAAACAGCTTGTAAATATGGCTCAGGAGCGTGATGGGCCTATAATTCTTCAACAAGGTAATATCGCCTTTCTTGAAGAAAAGGACCACCACGCCGCTGTTTCACGCTTCCGGCGTTATGCCTTCGTGTAGGACGGAATTGAAGAGCTTCTGAAGGACTTTCAGTACCGGCGTTCCGCCCGCTTTCAAAAGCTCTGCTGTAATTCCGTCCTCACCCGCCGCTTTGTTATTCTTTAGCTGTTTGAGGGCAATCCTAATCTCGTATAGGCTGATGTCCGGGATGTCTTCGGTATAATGTCGGGTAAGCTTGGCTCTTGGATCTTTAGCCATGCCAACGGGCTGTGTTACAGATGTGTATAGCTGTTCATAAACCCTTTCGACCTCCCTAAGTACCTCTGCCGTTGTCGTTGCCATGCCGCCATCCTCCGTCTTCAGCTTCGTCAACCGGCTTTGTCCTACGGACGCATTCCTCACAAACACAACACTCCTTAGTATTATAGGAGCGAATGTCGTGTCGCAAATATTTCTGTATGCGTCTGTTCTGTAGCGGCATAGATCGACGTTTGGCCATGGGATCTAGGGTCTGGGTAGAAAACTTTCTGAGGTTTTTGTTTAGGAGAAGACCTAAAGAATTTTGATCCTACCGTTTGAACAGCTTCTACCAGCACGTTGTTTACCGTTGTCCCATTGCAACCTACTCATTTCCTCTTCCACCTCGAGCAGCTTCTCGTCAGTCCTCATCGTGCTAACATTGTGTGTTACCAGGGCCAGTTTCCGTTTGGAGTGGTAGCCGAATCTCTGCCGGGGATTCTTCGCATCCCCTGCCCCGCCGTTACCATGACCACTACCGGAGCCAGGAATAGCGGGGCTGCCGGGGACAGGGGCCTGGTCTTTTTTTGTCCGTTCATTTGGAGGTTTTTTGCCATACTCGCTACGCTTGGCAAATGAGTTGGCGAGCGCGGTATTAGAAAGAGAAGAAAGAAAGAAGAAGATGAATGAAGAATAAGATGCCTCACAAAAGACGCCGCTGCCCATCCTTTGGTGTTCCCTTAGTCGCCTCTTACGACATCCATGAAAAGAGATGGAGTGGTCCTATTCTATGCTGGAAACAACACAGCCTACACGACATACAACTAATATTATTTTATTTTCCCTAGGGTCGCGCTGAGCAAAACAAGCCGGTTCTACCTGGGCTCATCGAAGAGCTACACCCACAGTAGCTCCGACTCCAACACGGAGAATGTGTCTCTCCGCGTATGTGGCAACCCTAAAGGACAGAGTATTTACACTAGCACAGAACAGAACAAGTGAAGTTTGACAGACTCTGTGGCGTGGCGGTAGTGGATGCGGCTGCTACGCAGGAGACGCGGGTTCGATCCCCGCTCACGACAAATATTTGTATGCGTGAATATGGATATTTGCGTTGGTTAAGCACGTTAAGCCGTCGGTCCCGGTTGTGATACAAACATCTATGGCAGTCGTTACGGGTAGTTGGTCTTAAAAACCCTATAGCTGTTCTAACTACAATACTTCGATATCGCCAATGGGTTGTGGAGGTCAGATGGCAGTGGCTTCACGGAAAATATCGAAGATCAGGCAAATCCGCAGTTAGACTGAAAAAATGCGGAGCCCAGACTCCGAGGTGGGAGCTTCAGACTTCAGACTTCTTCTCCATTCTAGCGGTATCGACGTGTGTGTTCACAAAGCCTGCAAGAAATTTGATAATTAAAATCGTCTGGTCATATTTATTTTTTATTTATTTAATTTGTTGTGGAAACGCGGCGAGTATGATGGGGAACGATCAGGGACGGGCTTTTACCATTAGGTTAGGATGAAATATGTACAATTAGGTATATAAGTATAAGTTTGTGACTGTGAATTAAAAAATTGAGGATAAAAGAATGACAATCTGTGTAATAGTTATTTTATTTCAAGAAACAAAACTGTATTCAAGGATTTAAAAAAAAAATCGTTTGCTATAGCCGGCAATCGAACCGACTAAATTCCTAAAAATAACATCCTGTATATTTATAGCACCAATCGTAATGTCAATCATAAAAATCAAATCTCTCTAATAAACATGGTAAATGAAATGAAAGAAAATCCTTGAAATATTAACTATACAATAAATGAAATTTTCCGAAATAAAGCACCTAAAAGGCCTCAAAGTAAAAAGTTCACCTAATGTCAACATTGAAATTTCATATTAAAAAAAAATTACTTGCCGCTATTTTCGTGCGGATACCGCCGCTGGTCAGTAGGCAAACCAACTAAAATCGCGCGCCGTCCCAGGTCTCAACAGTTTATAAGGCAACCACCAATAGGGCAATTCTCTCGCCATCTTCCTTGCCCTGGCCTACACCGCGTGGAGGTTTCCAATCAAGCACCCCAAATTACTACCCACCCTACCTACCTACCTCATGCAAAGTTCGATAATTTAGTACTCATTGTTATTAATTATTGGCTTCAAAGATAGCTTTATTGTTGATAAGGTTCGATCTCCGTGTAGTGCAAATATTTGTATGAATTTACATGGGTTTTGCATTGGTCTGGTTCGTGCTTAGGAGAGCACGTTAAGCCGTCGGTTCCGGTTGCCATACGAACATCTATAGCAGTCGTTACGGATAGTCGGTGCCCTAAAAACACCTACAATTGGTATAACTGCAATGCTCGAGAATCGCCTTTAGGTTGTGAAGGTCAGATAACACTCACTCCACGAAAAATATCAATGTTAAGCCAAATCCGCAGTTGGACTTTTGAAGTGGACCCCTGACTTTTCACCTTGGTGAAAGGTTCGCATGCGACTGAGATTGACGCTAAGATAAAGAAGGAGGTAGGTATATGCTGGCGCCTTGAGTAAAGTGCCGTATCTGCTGGCATTGAATTTGAAAGTTAAGATTTTGGTTCAATTACCGAGAGTCGCAATCGAGTTTTTGAAAATTTAAGAATTATTATTATTATTTATTTATTCAGAACAACTTTTACATTGTGTTGAATTTTACAGTAATGAAAACATAATAGTACAAAATAAAATCATGCCGAATCATCATCATGCTTTTTTTACAAAAGAACAAGAATAGCAAAATAAATGTCAGTAAAATAAAATAAAATATTCAATAATTCCAAAATGTCACAAAAAAAAAATGTCAATCAAAATTATATAAAGGCAAAAAACAACAATAGCAATAGATAAAAAAATATATCCTGATAACAAATCTACATGTCACAATCAATAAGAATTTGTGTTACAATAATTAAGAGGCGAAAAGAAAAAAAACTGAGTTCACAACATGTCATCTAGAGAATAAAAACAGCCTTCCAATAAATACTGCTTTAGTTTGGATATAAAGTTTTGTTTCTTAAAAAAATAAAGGAATGTTTCCTTTGAATGAAATTCGCTATCTCCAATATTTTCATTGGTAAATTAAATATATTTTCTACGTTTCTTTTCTACCTTTGTACGAGAGTAGATCGCTAGCGCCCAGTGCACCCTTAGCAGCACAGAAGAGTGCCCCACCTATCCCCCTTTCCTCTTCCGTTCTTTTCTTTTACTTCCCAGTTCCTCTATTCAATTGGCATTTTTTTTTTATGTAGGACACGTCAATTTGACTTCACCTCGCCTGATGGTAAGCTGAAGGCAAAGTCTCAGAAAAGAGGGTCACCATTACAAACACGTACCATGTTAACAATGGTGGCACTCAGCTTGACGGCCTCAACAGATGCTTTTTCACGCCCCGCTTAAAGGACCCGGGACTGTAGGAAGAAGGAAACACGTGAGCTGGCAAGGAGTTCCAGGTCTTAATGGTGCGACAAAGAAAGGAGTCACCAAACTGCTTGGTTCTTGAAGGAATATTCTGCACCGTATACGGGTGACATCTAAGCCCTGCTCGTGTTGTCCTATGTAGGAAAAGAGAGGGCGGGACCAGTTGGAAGAGCTCATCAGAACATTCACCATGGTAGAGACGGTAAAATACTGCCAAGGATGCAACATCTCTACGAGATTCCCAATAATGCGGACCGCACGTCGCTGCAACCTGTCGAGAGCATCTAATAAGTACTTTGCGGAGCCATCCCAGAGATGCGAGCAGTATTCCACGCAGGACCGAATTTGGGTCTTGTATAGAAGACACCGCTGCTCCGGCGTGAAAAACCGTCTCACTCTGTTCAAGACTCCGAGTTTACGCGAGGCTATTTTGATGATACTCTCGATGTAGTTTTTATTATTAAGTTTGCAGCGAACATCCATACCGAGGATAGTCAGGTTGTCCTGCAGTGGCACTGGAGTGCTCTGAAGAGTGGGAAGGGGAAGGAAAGAAGATACCTTTGCTGTGAACGCACATGCCTGTGTCTTCTTGGCATTGAACTCGACCAGGTTCTCAGAGCCCCATTGGGAAATGTTGTTCAGGATCCGGTCAAGCTCAGTGACAAGAAGCTGCCTTTTATCTGCGATATCCGACTGCTTATCCGCAGGACGTCCATGATAACTCCCGTGCAAGGTGCTACCATCTGCATAGCAATGAATGCTGCCGGTAGACAGCATGTCATTGATATGCAGAAGAAAGAGCGTAGGGGACAGGACGGACCCCTGCGGCACACCAGCATTTACCTGCAAGAACTCCGAGGCGCGTCCATTACAAAGGACGCGAATACGGCGATCCTGCAAGAAGCTAGCAACCCAGTTGCATAGTCTAGGGGGCAGACCGAAGGCTGGTAGCTTGGAAAGAAGCGATTTGTGCCAGACTCTATCGAAAGCTTTGGCGATGTCAAGACCAATTGCCAGTGACTCGCCGTGCTTGTCCATAGCCTCACCCCAAAGATGGGTAACATACGCCAGAAGATCACCCGTTGACCGTTTCGGCCTGAAGGCATATTGCCGGTCATTAATTAGGGAGTGATCTTCAAGGTGACGCAAGCAATGTAACGAAAGATAATTTGATGCTAGGGTTTTATGTGGAGTAAAATAAAGTGAATTGATTGAGCTATGAGAGCACTGTAAAATTAATAATATAAAGTCTATACCGGCTAGGGTATGAGCAGAGATAAATAATAAAATTGATTAACAATTTGGAACATAATTGTAATCGATATAAAAGCGTTACATGAATTTATGTATAGGTATTATGGAAATGTAATGAATCTCAGGGCGGATTCGCAATAAATGTTCTGCCGAGGCGTTGCTTGATCCGTTGTGCAGAGATGGTAGTATGCACTTAGCTCGTTCACTCCCGGCTGCTGATGTTGTCGGCGTGCCAGGGTCCTCGCTGGTGTGTCTCACGGCCGAATGTTGGCGTGAAGCCCGGTGCGAAGACCCTGGAAAAAGAAAGAGTGCGGGTCAGTTTGTCACAAGGGAACTACGTCCAGTGACCCGCTAAAAATTATAGCAGGTGAAGATAATCTCCCCAGCGGCAGAACAGCGTAGCTTGAAGCTATAAGAAAAAAACATTAATAAGTAGCGCAAGCTGGTGACGTGACCTCCGACCGTAGAGGTCATCGGTCTCGTGGCAGTAAATAGTAGGCTGAAATAGCACATACTAGAATCATAAAATAATAAATTAAAACATAGATAGGCCATGCGTATTAGCAGGCATAAAGCTGCACCGCTGGAAAGTCTTCACCTGTAGAAGAAGTAGGAAATGTTGATCTCAAAACTTACCCGGTGCCGACAGCAGTTGGCCGCCGGGGTCAAGAGTGACCTTCCTCGGCGAAGGGTAGCCGAAGAAAGGGACCACTTTAGCGCCGTAAATAGACACTTAGGTAATGTTGTCCAATCTCGCTCGCACAGCCATAGACAAATTAGTATATCGTATCGAAAATACTAAATTATCGACTATTTTAGACCAATTATTTAAAAATAGATTTATAAAAAATCCACAACGTTACAAATTATGTGCTCGAACACCTTGCACAGCACTGAGGTGATGGCTATGGGTCGATAGTTAGTCGGGTCTGAGCGATCCCCTTTCTTGGGGATCGGCTGTACATTCGCCTCCTTCCAAGTCGAAGGCACTGTACCCGAGCTGTAGGACAGCTGGTACAGCCGCGCAAGCATTGGAGACAACTCTGCTGCACATTTTTGTAGAACCACTGCCGGAATACCGTCCGGACCACTGGCTTTCCGGACATCGAGTGACTGCAGCACTGCACGGACATCGCGTTGCCTGATACGAATATCAGGCATTGCATGGTCCCTGATCGGTAGTGTCGGTGGCTGCATGCCACAATCATCGATTCGGGAGTTGGCCGCAAAGAGATTAGCCAGCAAATTTGCTTTCTCTTGCGACTCATGGGCCAGGGATCCATCGGCGTTGCGCAGCGGCGGCAGCGAAGGCTGGCAGAAGTTGGCTTGCACGGCTTTGGCCAGTCGCCAGTAGCCACGGCTGCCCGTGGGATGCGCTACTAGTTCCTGACCAAGCCGCGCTATGCGCTGGGCATCCGCTTTGATATAAGCCCTCTTGCAGACCTTTGTGGCTCTATTGTACGCCGCCTTGAAGTGGCCCACGTTAGGATCGCACGTAGCGCGCGCCCTCACCCAAGCGCGGTACGCGGACTATTTATGATTAACAGCCTCCGCGCACTCGCGCCCGAACCAGGGGTGGGCTCTGCGGGCACCGGCGACATCAGTGTAGGGGATATAATATTCCATGCCCAGACTGATCTCACCGGCGACAGCAGTTGCGCCCTCAGATGGGTTCTTACCTTCAAAGCAGCGTTCAACCCACGGGATGGATGCAAAATAGTCACGCAGTCCATCCCAGTCCGCTGACGAGTAGTGCCAGAGACGCCGTTTCCCCTGTACGGGTCGTGGTGGCGCTTTAATGGGCACCTTGGAACGGACCAGACTATGGTCGGATCCGCCTAAAGCGGCACTCACCGAAACACTGTACTGGTCCGGGCGACTCGTCAGCAGAAGGTCCAGCAGAGAGGGCTCATGGTCCGACCTTTTTGGTATTCTAGTAAATTCGTGTACCAGTTGGGTCAGGCCATGCGCCAGAGCAAATGCATGGGCGGCTCTTCCCGCATGGGTTGTTTTAGAGGAACCCAACCAGATCTCATGGTGGGCGTTAAAATCCCCCAAAAACACCAGCTCAGCGTCCGGAAACCGCTCCTGCGCATCATCTGCCGCCTGACTCAGGTATTCGAAGAGTCGAGTTGTCTCGGCATCTCCTGTATGGGAGCGGTAGAGGCACACATAGATCTGACTCGTAGAACCATGGTCTATGTGTACCCAAAGGGTGGAGAAGGATGGGTCCTCTAGGCAGCGCAAACGGCGACAACAAACATCCGCCCTAACAAACACGCACACCCCGGCTTTTGCACGGAAATTCTCCTCGAGGACATAGCCGGGGTAGAGCAAGTAGGTCGTGTCGTCAGGGCGGCGTATTTGTGTCTCCGTAAGAAATAGCAGTGCTGGTTTTGCCGTCTCCAGGTGTTGGTGGACGGCGTTGAGGTTTGTATGGAGCCCACAGATGTTCGTGGACTCCACCTCAAATAGCGAGCCCGTGGGAGAATGTCTTGTCGCTGTGTAGCCCAGAATTCTATTTTGCGCTGCCATAAGGAGGAGGTAAGGGAAGGCGTGAAAAAAGGGGACTATCGTCGCAGCACCGCGTGACATATCGCGGGTGATTGGTTTTGTCTATGAATGTGAGGAACGGCGAGAGCCGACACGCCGAACGGAAGGGCCCCCGTACCCCCCCGAGTATGGTCGCCGGGCTCCCTCCGGTCACCAACCGGCACGACGAGCCATATCGGGATTATGCGCGACCTGGTGGGGCAGCCTCCCAGGGTGGTTAGTCCCGGTTGGGCCCCTGTACTATGCCGCGGGCGGCCAGCGGCACCACCGTTTCTACAGGTCTCCCTGTTCGGCGCGTCGCCCCGCGCCACAATCCCCCCTGCCCGGCTATGCACTTGCTGACCCCTGAACGCAATCCAACCGAGATTGGACTACTATGGAGGGTTTTTCGCATAGTGCACGGTGGTACCAACCCGGTCGAAATTTGTGACAGATTTGTGTCATCAAATTTCTACCACCCTATAATATCCTTGTTCTGTCTCTGTGAGCATGCTTTTTGCGATTCCTCTGGTTTTGGGGTGGGAGATATGTGATGGATGATGCTGCAGATACCGGGTAGGACGTGTACTAGTCTTTAGATAAGTCAATATAATTGTGCTGGCTTGACTGAATGACTGCGCGGGAGTCGCAAATGGCGTCCTGTTCGGTGTTCGGTAACATGATTACATAATAGGTAGGTACTTGTAAGACTTTGTCATTGTTATTGAATGGTGCGAGAATTTCTGAAAATGTTCGCGTTGTCTGGCGTAATGCAACTTAATCTAATTTTTGTTGTTTGTTTGGTATAATGTATCTTCATTTAGTAGTCTGAATGAGAAAATAATATATATTCCAAAACCGTCATTGTTCTAGCAACGATTCACCGCCGGGTGGCGCAATTGCGTGATGCGTCACTTCACAAAATGGACGTGGACGAAAATCAGCGCTTGGTGTAGATTTGGTCTTCACCGAACACTACATCACAGCACCAAGCTGAGAAGCGACCAGTTTTGGCAGCTGCAGCGCATAACATATTTTACATTGTATCACAACACAAGAAATAAATAACCATCTTTCAAGGCAAAGCACGTAGGCCACTGTACTGGATTTGTTTTGTTGTTGTTATAAATTTCACATCACATCATAGTCATAGATAAGTAATACGTAAGTATTCAGTACTTAATTATTTATATGATCCGGATTATCATTCCATGTTTAGCGGGAATTAGCCCGGCCTCCCGCTACGACCGGCTTCTGTAATAGGTAAGGTATGATGTCATAGATCGATATCATAGATTACGTAATGGCTGAGGAATGATGGTCAATGTTGCCAATTACAAAGGCAAATATATAGTTTGGGGATGGTTTTTTGTGATGAAATTACTGTACTTAGTTACTTGAGTACTTGTAATACATTTTTTGATGTGGTGTGATGTTTGAAGTACCAAGCTTGAAGCATCATATTATGTTGGAAGATGTATTGCAAGTAACACTATTTAATATGTTTTTTTTTGTCATCAATAGGTATTTTGTTATGTGATCTGTTTTGTGGCTGCAGTTAGCTTAAATAAACGCATTTTCTTTCTTTCTTTCTTCTTTCTTTTTCTGGATGCAAGCAAATAAACATTAATATAGGCTTACATACATTTATCATTACGTTACACAGCATGTTATCAAATCCATATCCATCTGCTGCTTATTTTATTTTATTTTATCATTTTAGGAAAACTTACAGCTAAAAGATAACAATAGGTAAATTCATATAACATAGTGAAGGCCATTTACAAGTTTTCACCAATAACATTTTTTTTTTAATTTTAAAAGATTCAAGGGCAACATAATTTTATGGGCAGTTTTACATTTAGACAAAGTAGATAGTTATATTAAGTACTAACAAAAGCAATTTACTAATGCATGAAGTAGTGGTCAC
This sequence comes from Eilema caniola, assembly GCA_949126895.1. Taxonomy (NCBI): domain Eukaryota; kingdom Metazoa; phylum Arthropoda; class Insecta; order Lepidoptera; family Erebidae; genus Eilema; species Eilema caniola. The sequence goes on from OX421472.1 coordinate 25,590,179, forward strand.
ATAATGCTTTTTTTACTTTAGAAACAGTAGTGAAGAATAAATCCATGTCAACATCCCGACATGCCGCATTGTACGTACGGCAGGCTCGTAACAGGTAAGAATTTTGTCTGTAGGTAGTTCTTGCCATAGGAAGATGCAACAAGTTTGGCTTACGTAGAAATAATGGCGGCGCGTAAAAGCCTACCTTGTTTACCAGGTCTGGTGAATCTACTGTTCCATTACAAATTGACATTAAGAAAGTTAAGTCCGCTATCCTACGACGCTCAATTAGAGGTAAAATGTGAAATTTTTTACAGCGAGTTTGATAATCAGGCAGATAACAGTTTGATCGGAATTGAATGTACCTTAAGAATTTTTTTTCAGATTCAGATTCATTTATTTTCATAAACACGGGTTACATGGATTACATGGATGTTATTTCAATATAATTATCGTTTGTTATTGTGCCAACATGTTTTGCCCAGACAGGCGTACAAAAATTATATTATTGATCATTGAAAAATTATTTTATATTAAAAGTTATGTTATGTCAGAATTATGAGAATTAAATAGCAAATTACAAAAACATTAAGGGTCTGTTTCACAATGTACGGATAAAGTTCCAAATAGTTATGTTACACATAAATTATTCGGAGCATAAAAGTTCTGAATAAGAAACGTTGCGTTTCACAATGTTATTTTATCTGACACATAACTATATGGAACTTATATGACAGCGCGGTGGCAACACCAAATACACACGTTCCGTTTTTTGATATCATGTTATTAAATAAAAAGAAAATTAACATAAAACACTTATAAATGTATTTTAAGTATTGTTTTACATTAATACCATAATATATAATTAGCTCTTATTCACATAACGGTTAATTTTCTATATAAAAACTACATATTAACAATTTAAGGTAATTGAATATTGCTTGTAACGAAACGGGATCTCGTTTGACAATGTCGATTAACTAACTACATAACATAATACCGCGAAATTTTGAATTGATGCTGGATGCTATTTGTAGAAGTCAAGTTTACATATTGGTGTTTGTGTTTTTGTTTGTTGTGTGGGCACAATAATATCTATACGTACTTTTATAAAATGTCGACAGTGAAACGTGAAAGAAGCGGTAATTTCAGCCGGGAAGAAGTTGAGCTTCTGACTTCATTAGTTGCTCAGTATAAAAACATACTGGAAAATAAGAAGAGTGACGCAGTCACTTGGCATGAGAAGGAACAGTGCTGGAAGACACTGGAGGCCACATTTAATAGCACAAGTGGTGCAAACTTCCGAAGTGCTAAAACTTTAAAAGCCAAGTATGAAGGCATAAAAAGAGCCACTAGGAAAAAGTCAGCCGTAATACGTGCTGAAACATATCGCACAGGAGGGGGCCCTAGTGCTGCTCCTCCTCTAACACCTATAGAGGAAAAAGTTAAAGGAATGATATTATTGTCTGTTGATGGAATTGAGAGCGTATTTGACTCTGATCATCTTGGTAAGAGCACAAGTTTTAAATTGTTATTAGTTGTGTACTGTGTACAATTTGATTAGCTAATGTATATTTGGTATAGTCAATCTTATTTAGTCATATGGTCAACAGAATACTTTTATTCCGCCCTTTCTCATCCTTATATTATTAATCTATGTTGCAGATTCTATACAACCAGCAGTTCCTAGCCAGGATAATATTTTATATTTAACAGTAGATTCACAGAGTATTGAAGTGCCAGAGATCATCACAGAATGTAGCCCATCGGTGGATGCAGATATGGAACATCACATAAGTAAGTTACATTTTCTACATGTAGAGTAGAGCTAGAGCCCGTAATTCAAATATTATTGCCAGTTGTTAATAACAAAAATTAATTACTACTACCATAAAATTCTGTATAGTGCACGACAGCCTCCGTGGCGTAGCGGTAGTTAACGCGGCCGCTACGCAGGAGGCGCGGGTTCGATCCCCGCTCAGTGCAAATATTTGTATGCATGAATATGGGTATTTGCATTGGTCTGGTCGTGCCTCGGAGAGCACGTTAAGCCGTCGCGTCGGTCCCGGCTGCCATACAAACATCTATGGCAGTCGTTACGGGTAGTTGGAGCCCTCAAAAATCCAACAACTGGTCTAGCTGCAATGCTTCGATATCGCCTTTGGGTTGTGGAGGTCAGATGGCAGTAGCTTCACAGAAAATATCGAAGTTTAGCCAAATCCGCAGGTAGACTAGTAAAAGCGGACCCCAGACTCCAAGTTGAAAAAGCTTCGGATGCGACTGGGATTAACGCTAGGATGAAGAAGAGATAAAATTCTGTATAGTGCTATTGAAGCGGGCCTAAAGAATTAATCAGCTTATCCATTTTAAAATATGCTACTTTTTGTTTTTCAGTTGAGGATGAACCTACACATGAAAACTTTGATGATGAACAATCTCCAAGAAAAAAGATAAGTAAGTAGTGTTCCTGATATTGTGTGTCAGTATCCTACTAATATTATAAATATGAAAGTTTGTGAGAATGGATGTGTGGATGTGTGGATGTTTGTTACTCTTTCACGCATAAACGGCTGGACCGATTTGGTTGAAATTCGGTATGTAGATAGGTTATACCCTGGATTAACATATAGGCTACTTTTTATCCCGCGTCCGACATCCACGCGGGCGGAGCCGCGGGCAACAGCTAGTTGTTGATAAGCACATCTGCACCATGAATTCACCTTTCTTCTTTTTAATTTCAGCTCTACATACCACACCTAAAACAGTTGCCAATGATGAGAAGTGGACTAATTGGAAGCCAAAATCTTTGCGTTCAAAAAAACATCCCGCTTTATGTAAGTTCTAGTACCTAATATTAAAATTAGAATAATCAAAGCACTTAGATTATGTTATTATTTGTTAATTTATATTGATACACAACATATTCTAAACTGCAGGACTTCGATATTGCCTATTGGTTTTGGAGGTCAGATGGCAGTCGGTTCACGGAAAATATTGAAGTTCAGCCACATCACAGACTGGAAAGCCAACCCTAAGTCAGTAGGGAAAACGCTCAGGGAATGATGACACAACATACTTAATTGATTTCACAGAGTTGGTGGCATAATGGTAGAACCACTGTCTGCTGTTAAAACCTAGTTTGATTTTGTCTAGCGGAGACCCTAAGTCCTGCAGTGAGATATGTATAGGTCAAAATGATGGTATTCATTCTAGCTTGTGTAATATTCACCAGTAGGTATTCAAAATCTATAAATAAATAAAATCTTGTTTCAGCTGCGGAGAAGATGAAAAGGCCATTTGAAAAAGTAGCAGATGCTAAATTAGAGATTGCAGATTTGCAAAAGAAGATTCTGGAGGAAGAACTACAAAATAAAAGGAAGCAATGGGCCTTCGAAGAGGAAGAGAGGGAGCACAAAAGAGAAATGTGGGCGTTGGAAAAAAAATACATGTTAAATAAATTAGAAAAATAATTCGTCTTTTTTATTTACATCATCACAAAATACAAATATACTTTGATAACCTACCATATCTTTTAAATCATTGGTTACCAAAATGGAATGCAAAATTCTGAACCTTTATTTCAGAATTATATTATTATAGTAAAGAAGCAAAATAATAATTAATTAAATTAGTTCGCACTGTTGTATCCCCCACAATTTCTGGTCTGCTTTCGTTCAGAACATCATGTTCATCTGGCTCATCTACTGGTTGGATGACTTCAAAGTGATCATCTCGCATATCTATTGCAATATTGTGCAGTACTGCACATGCCACTATTACAGCCTGTACACGAGACACATGCAACAAAACTTTCTTAGATAAAACAGGGAATCTATTTTTCCAAACACCATAGGTCCTTTCCACAACATTTCTGCTTCTTATTTGGGACTCATTATACAGGTGTTCTGCTGGAGCCATGGGATGTTGTAATGGTGTAAGCAGGTATGAAGTATTTTCATATCCTTTATCACCGACAATCATACAGTTTCCAAATTCTCCATTTTGAAGTCGCTGCTTTATAAAAGAATTATTAAATATTGTTTGATCATGTGCTGCTCCTGGCCATCTAGCAACTATGTCCAAGATCTTTAACTTGGCACTCACTACAGTTTGTACATTAAAAGAAAATTGTGACTTCCTGTTTCTCCATTCCTCTGCACTGTTTCCACCTGAAAATATTGAAAGAAACAGTATTTATTTAAAAAAACAGGGAGCTGTATTTAATCATGTAGGCACATGGTTTGATAGATATTAGATACATTATTAGGTATATATTTCAGTTTATTCATACTATTTATTTTATCTTTTACCTGGAGATTTTATAGGAACATGGGTACAATCGATAGCGCCAATAAGTCTTGGGAATTTAGCTATATTATAAAATTCTTGCTGGATTTCTTGAGTGTTGTTTGGAAATTTGATAAACTCCGGACGCAATCGTGCAATAGCATGTGAAACTAGGTAGATAATGCGACTGGCAGATGCTTTGCTGACACCTGAGAAATCACCTACTACTGTGAGAAAACTTCCCGTTGCGTAAAATCTCAATGTTAATAGTAGACGAGTAATCGGCCTTATAGCCTGATTCCTGAAAAAAAAAGCAGGTTGGGTTAGATCAGGTATCTAAAGCTAGACGTAGGCGTGCCATTGATAAAAAGAAATGCCTCGTGGCACAGACTAATAACGACGCCACGTGGTATTAGAAAAATGGTACTGGATCGGAATAGACTTTAGAAATGTTGGTCGTCGGTTGTTAGGTAGGTACGGTATGTTCTTACTTACCGTTCTGTAGTAACAGAAATGGCATTCTCAATAATTGGATACACAAAAATCACAGCTTCCTTAGTCAGTCTGAAACGCGCCCTAAAGTCCGTTTCGTCTAAAGACTCCATATAATTTATTCTTTCCCGATACACAGGAATCCTGCGTGGTGTTGTGAGGCTTTCAAAATATTCATCAAACTCATCTTCAAGAGTCTCAAAAATCTCCATCATTGTTATAAGTAGATATATATAGGTTATTTAAATTAAACACGACACTGATTCCTCTCGGATAAACGTAAATATTATACAACACGAACGAAAGAAAGACTTGTATTGTAATTACTTTTAAATTTGTAACTGTCAAACACACAACAAGCTAAGTACTTATGTTTAAGATAAATGTGCTATTTGCCACTTCGTCTGACCCATAAGTTATCGTGGACTTTAAGTGACACATAGCGCTATTTGACAGTCGTGAAACGCAACAATAGTGTTTATCCTACCCATAAGTAACAAATAGCTTATTCGGAACTTATGCAGAACTTATCGGCACATTGTGAAACAGACCCTAAACCTAGTCAATAGCATAAATAGGAAATCAAATAGTTCATGTCAATATTCAAATTTAAAAATGTCAATACAAAAAATGTCAAATTCCCAAAAATAAATTGTACATTAAATCAAAAAGTAAAAATTAGCCAAGAATGTCATGCATAGCAATGTTTTTAAAAATTTTCATTAAGGAAATCCATTATGTTGTAGTAACTCTTACGACATAGTATGTCCTTCAAGGTCTTTTTAAAGGGATTCATAGGCAAATTCTTAATGGATCTAGGTAATTTGTTAAAAATCTTAGGGGCTAGGCAGAAGATGCTCTTGTTCATGAGCGTCGTTCTAGAACTTTGTATCCTTAGTCTACTGCTATCCCTTTGACTGCGTGTAGAACCATCCGCCACTCGGGGAAACAGCTCTGGATTAGCTTTCACAAATATGGCAGTTTCATATATATATAATGACGGGAGTGTAAGAATATTATACGTCACAAAATATTCTCTGCAACTATCTGTCTTTTTAAGATTAAAAATAGACCTAATACAGCGCTTTTGAGCTTTGAATATAATTTCCTTGTCGGTAGAATTGCCCCAGAAAATAATGCCATAACGCAGGACGGATGCTACCAATCCGTGGTAGGCGGTAAGTAGGCAATCTGTATTAGTGATTGGGGAGAGCTTAAACAATGCATATGCCGAACTGCTAACCCTTTTACAAATCTCCTCAATGTGAGCCTTCCAATTTAGCTTCCTGTCAATGATTACGCCAAGAAACTTTGCCGTATCTACAACCGATATTTGCTGACCATTTCCGCTTATAACCATATTTTGAGAATGTGGTTGGCGTTGACTGAAATGCATTATTTCTGTCTTATTTAAATTAATTTTTAAGTTCTTAATGTCGAGCCAGGATACCGTCTTGAAGGTATACCGTTGTATACCTTCAAGACGGTCATTATAGGTGTTATAAGTTCTAAATGCTAATGTAACTCTGTCTGTCTGTTGTACTTTAACGCCTAAACCGCTGAACCAATCTTGATGACAGAGGTTGAAAAGGCTAGGTACCTTTTATCGTGAAAAAAATAGATAAAAGAGTTTAAATAGGGGATGTAATAATTATGAAAGTTCGTAATTTTTGTAGATAGGTGAAAAGACATAATTCACGTTTCATACATTTTTGGCCCTATAACTGGTACACAGATGGATTAGAGCTTGCGAAAAGTCATTGGCTATGTTTGGCTGCAATAACTGATAATATTTTTCTTAGACTATATCACCACATAGCGCGGAGCCCGTCAACAAGCCCTTTCGTCCCTTTGTTAAGGAGTCTTCCCCTGGGCACCTTGCCTGGATCAGATAGAAGTCCTTTAGCAGAGATAATTGGTTTAGGTGGTGTTGCTCAGGTGACATAGAGCTCCATCATCGCCACAAATTACGACAGTTTTGGGACAAGCAATAATTACTACACTATACTACTATAATAATTAACTATCTATAAGCACGAAACACAAAAACCACCCAATGAGGTGACAAGCATAGAAGTGGGGCCTCTGGACTTTATTTCCCGAGTGTAAGAGTTTTGAAATTGATTAGGTATGTAAAGAATGAATGTCTGTGTATGTGATGGTCTACGAGTGGTATTCGACGTACTCACATACTTGGAATGGCACTCAGTGGCTATCAGTGCAATTATCAATAACTTTATGTTGGTTAGCTCACTTTGAGAAAGTGTCTCGTATTATCGTTATACAAATATAATTATGTTGTATGTGCAAAACACATAATTTATTATCTCACGCAGTGGGTAGGACAGCACTTGAGGCAGTTGCAGTAAGGTGAGGTGTCCATATCAATCACGTCAACCGAGAAAATAAGATATAGTTATGTATTATAATTATAACTTTAGTACTCTACCTGCTAGGGCCATAATAATCTAAGAACCTGTGAAGTGAGTCAGTGATTGTTTTGTGCGTAAGTACATCATAGTACTGGTAGGCCTACCTAGGTAAGAATACTTGAATATCGTGAACCGCGATTACTTTGGTTTATTTATATGTCAGCTAGCTAAATCAGCCGTTCAATTAACCGCCTATATTAAGCCAGGGCAGATAATAGCAGCATGTGACCTGTTGAAAATGAAAGGAAATATGGATAAAACACTTGGAAAATTAAATTAATGGGGCTGAAATGGCGTGCATTTTAAGGGTGAAATATGATGTTCCGTCATTTGCAGCGAAACTAAACCTGCTTGCGAAAAAAATGCTTAACAGAGCGAAGCAGTACTTCACTGCGGGGCAACGACTCTTCTTTCGGCCCCATATGGAGTACTGCTGTCAACGTTTTGCCGGAGGACCTGCATACCAGCTTGAACCCATCGAATCGATACAAAGACGTTAAGGCTCGTCGACAATCCCATATGCACAGGCGATGTGGAACCTCTCAGCCTCAGGAGAGACTGCCTCGCTGTGTGTGTGCTACCGCCTATACAATTGTTTGGCATGATGCTCACAGCCACATTCTATCATCGCACCGCTCGCCATAGGCAGGGAATTCATTCTCACACATTGCGACCAGAAATGGTACGAAATAAAAATGGAACTTCAAAGGAAAGGAACTTCATCCCACGCACGCTCAAGCTGTATAATGAACTCCCTGCTATGGTTTTCCCAAGCGACTGTAATATGGGGTTCTTGAAGAAGGGCATTAGAAGGTTTCTTTAGAGTCGGCAGCGCGAGTGTGACGCCCCTGGTGTTGCACACGTCCTCAGGCCACGGTAATCACTTTCCATCAGGTGGGCTGTGTGTTTGTCTGCCGCCTAAATGGTATAAAAAAAAGTTAAAATTCAAAAGTTTTAGGTAATAATGAGGTCTACAACTTTAATTTTTTTTTTAATTGGAAAAAGGGCTATTTGCCTGGCCTTTTAATCAAATGGCTGAACATCATTCAGGCCATTAATTGAACGGCACTGTTCAGTAAAGAGCCGAGGTGGTTATTTGAACGGCTATATTAGTACCTGGATGACCGAGTTTCACTCGTTATTTTTTCTTTTTTTAGGACATTTTCTAAAAATGAATTCTTGCTAGATTGATTTATCGCCCCCAAAACCCCCTGTATACTAAATTTCACGAAAATCGTTGGAGCCGTTTTCGAGATGCCAATTATACAGCGTGGAAGATTTCAACCTTACCTGAAAGGGGACGTACTATAAATACTGGATATAGCTAATTTCACTCAAAGGAAACATTCCTTTATTCTTGAAAAGAAACAAAACTGATTTCAAAGATTTTTGAAAACGCGCTTGCCACACCCGGTAATCGAACCGACTAAAATTCCAAAAAGTAACATTCTGTATTTTTTAAATCTACCTAACAAACATGGTGAATTAAATGAAAGGAATTCCATAAAATCTTTACTTATAAACTCAGTGCCAGCAGATACACTATTTTTACTCAAGGAGTCATCAGAAACCTTATCAACAATAAAGTTATCCTTGACGCCAAATATTTATTAAAATAAGTAGATACTAAATGACAGAACTTTGTTTATGGTTTAGACTGTAACTTTATTGAGTAACTGCACGAGGTATGTAGGTAGGGTTGGTAGTAATTTAGGATGCTAGATTAGAAATCTCCACGCGGTGTAAAAAAACCCTAGGCAACAGAGAGAATTGGGTTTGACTTAGCTTCGATATTTTAAGTAAAGCGACTGCCATCTAAGCTCCACAACCCAAAGGTGATATCGAAGCATTACAGTTAGACCAGTTGTTGGACTTTTTCGGACTCCCAACTGCCAGTAACGACTGCCATAGATATTCGTATGGTAACCGAAACCGAAGACTTAACGTGCTCTTCGAGGCACAGCCAGACCATATGCAAATACCCATATTCATGCATACAAATATTTGCCCTAAGCGGGGATCGAGCCCGTGCCTCCTGAAGGTACAGAAGATGTTAATTGAGCCCGGAGATGTCATGCGGTTTTAGTCGGTTCGAGTCCGATGTAAACTGACCAGACCAAATTAGTATTTTTATTTAAATATCGAATTTCATTGTTAGTATGATATGTGATGAGCCTTTGAGTTAAAGTGCTTTATTTTGTCAAATTTGATTTATAAGTTTAGATATCAAGGATATCTTTTCATTTAATTTACTATGTTTGTCAGAGAGATTTGATCCTTATGATTGACCCTGTCAATGGATAACATAAAAATAGAAATTGCAATATTTTCAGATTTTAATCGATTCGATTACCGGTAGTGGCAAGCGAATTTTCGAAAAATTTTGAATACCATTTTATTTCTTTTTTTTTCTTTGCAATATTTGATATCTAGTATTTTCGAATTAGTCATGTTTAATTTAGAAAAATATAATCATAATTCTGACGCAGGTACACTCAGCATCAGATCAATCTTCATGTACAAAGTGCTCAAAATGATCTTAATTCGTTGGTTCTTTCCCCTTCCTGTTGACGCATTGTTTTGATATTTGATACGTATCTTTAGTTCGGACAATAATACAATTTAAATCAATAAAACAGTTTAATTTGCTCTTAATAACTTGGTTTTAAGATCATTTTGAGAGTTTCTAGTCAAGATATTTCTGACGCTGACTGTACCAAAGTGTCCAAACCATCTAACTGCTTAGGAAGTATTTTCACGCTGTATATATACTAAGTTCAACGGTACAACGGCCAGGCTGAAGGACGACCTCATCAAGGTCGCTGAGAAGCGCTGAATGCGGGCTGCTTTAGATCGGTCGTTCTGGAAGTCAATAGGAGAGGCCTGTGTGCAACAGTGGACTATGTGCGGCTGATATGATGATGATAAGGTGTTCTTGCGCTTCTCCACCACCGTAGCACCGCGTGCTTTCCTCAAAAGAGAACCAAGAAATGATGTGTCTGGGTTCATCATATCCGCGGGTAACTATACCACCGACCATCTACCAAAGTATAATCGCGACCCCAGATTAATACATCCCAACATTTCAGACTATTTGAATGACAAAAATGCTTGGGAATAAGTAGCTCTAAGTCAACACAAGAAAATGATTGTACATACATGACGACGTTTATTTTAAAAAAGGTTTCCTACTGAGTTTTTTGGCAGTGTTTCTCAGTAGTTGCCATGTCACGTACTGCACGGTAGGGGAAAAAATGACGATTCTAAACAAATTAATAAATGATTTTTTGAATTTGAATTTGAACCAATAGCTAAATAGTCTTTCGTATCTTACTGTGGTGCATGCACAAACAATATTTGCCTTATACTTTACCACACATAGTAGTATTCACAGGCAAAAGCTTTTCTTCGTTAAGAGAACTCTGAAATGACACGTAGGAAGAGTTGTGGAAGGTACAGTCAGCCAGACCGATCTTGATGAACTAAGTGGGACTCATAATGATCTAAATGCCTTTGTTTCCCCCTTCCTCTGGACTGATTGTTCACACCTTTAGTTCAGACACTGATATAATTTAAATAATAAAATAGTTTGATTTGCTCTTTGGTTTTATTTCAATGAGTTGCTTTTAATGCCTTCGGATTAAGATCATTTTGAGTATTATTTGTAGTCAAGATCGCTCTGACGCTTGTTATACGTTAGAGTAGTAGGTATGAGCTATACGGTTATTGTGGACCGTGTGATGAAAGAGACTTAGTCGTTTTAGTCTTGTAAGAAGCGACTAGACTACATTTTGACAGCTAAAGACTGACTTAGTCCTTTAAACCCTTAGTTTTTAGTCTCATAAGTCTTTTTAGTTCTCGACTAAGCCTTGCGTAGATTAAGCATAGTGTCTAGTGCTTTGAGGCTTATAAGGCTTGTTAGTCTTGTAAGCTTTGTAAGTCTTTTAAGGCTTTTAAGTTTGAGCTAAAAAGACTCGTCTACGGAGTCGTGTATAAGTGATAAGTTATAAAAAAGATTTAAAATTACTCCACCTTTTAAGAATTATCAAAAATACTAATCCCCATTGCAGTAACTACTAAACTGTGCACTAGCTTAACACTCGGAAGTAAATAAATATAGCCATATTATAAGCTGTTAATAATCATTTTTGATTCAATCATAAAATGTGCGTGTTTTTTTTTACGAAAACAGTTGACCTCTATACAGCACGGAGTCCATATACCTACTTACGTGCTTTTTTTAACAGACTGCACCTAGTCTATATAATATATGGACATCGCCCAAAGTACTTGTATTTAAGTAAGTGAAATATATACCTTATTTCATTCTAACACACCGTTCATGTAATATAGGTACCATCTATTTCATATTTAGTGCTGGATAAATTATCATGGGGACACTGACTTAAAAGTCTAGCTGTATAAGATACTGTTAACCGACTAAGGTGTAAGCATTTTCTTAAAGGACTGAGTCGTTTTAGTTGTATCAGTCTTTTAAACTTTTTAAGTCTTCAAGCTAGTCTTATTAGTCTAAAGACAGTCTTTTTAGTCTGAACAAGTTTTATAAGTCATATTTTAAAGGACTTAAACAACTTAGTCTCTTTCATCACTATATCACCCCACCCACTCGCAAAACATCTACGTGTTGGTTTAGTTTTTTATTTTATAATATGAGCGATTGCAAGCCTGTTCCTGTTTCAAAGTCATTTAAAAATGTATAAAGACGAAATGTGTGTGAAAATTTAGAGAAAGACTGACTGACTTCTCATATTTTAGGATTGATGATGGATTAACAACGTAACCTTCTGTTTCTTCATAGATACCTACCGCGGATGGTGAAAATAATATCACAACTCAATCAAAAACTCCAAAGAATTTTACCTTCAAGTGCAGAAGAACTCAGGGCTACCCGTAATGTACTCAATGTAGGGGAATAAAACTATGAATCATCGATCGATATTTCAATGAACGGAGAATTAACCTAATGCTACATAAACATAAAACTATGAGCACAATATATTCCACTAGTCGCTAAACAGGACGTGACCATGGCGCGTGCGGAAACACTGTCTTTGTTCATAATATTAGCATTTTTAGTGGACATAGGGGTTGCCTTTTCAAGCTCTTGTCCTACAAGTGGGATGGGCAAGAAGTGTATTTATAAATGTTGTCCGCTGGGAGAATATGTGTCGAGGAAAGAGTGCGTGAAGCATGACGTGGTGGCAGACTTTTCTATTCTGAATGTGTACGACCAGGACTTGGTGCCGACGGGGAAGAACGTTCAGGATGCTTTCACAGTACTGAACAGCAGGTTCGAGGGGGATAACTACTTCATAAATGAATCTGTTAACAGAAATGCAATTGGATATCGGGCCTATGTTCTTGAGGTAAGTTTCATTTTTGTTATTTATATGGAAAACTAGCTTCTTCGTCTTCTTCGAGTCGACTCATAAAATTTATTAATTTTGTCGGCCCAGTATTTACGGCTACAACATTATCCGTCGCCCTACATAGGTCCGTGTTAGTACATGTGGAAGGGCACAGTGGACAAGAGCGTAAAGGTAGCATGAACTGGGATGGGCTCCCACAGTCGCAGGTGTATCTCTTCTATATAGCCCCATTGAAACGGAAACTAGCTGATGTCTGTGTATTCACCCGTGTGGTATTCTAGCTAGCTCATGTGTTATCTCTGTGCCAACTTTCATTCAAATTCTTTGACTAAAGAGCTAGATTTTTACAAATGCAAGTGACCTTAGATCTAAATATTAAAAACTTCCAGCTTGATGCCTGTGGCTCTGAGATAACCAACGATTCCACCGATAGCATTAAAAATTCCATCAAGTACCAGTCTAAAAAGAGATCCTCTCACAGTTTAACTACTGAGTGGCTACTTTCATATTTTCCGTGAAGCGAATCCCACATTAATTCTACCACCCATGAACGGTATCGAAGATCTGTAGTTTGACCAGTTGTCGGACTTTTTAGAACTTCAACTACCCTTTTTTTACGTGCGGGAAATCCCCACGGATACCCACCCTCCGGAGCCGGAGGGGGAGGTTATGTCGTACTCGAACCGACTAAACCGCACGCCGTTTCTGGGTCGTAGTGCTAGGCTGAAGGTGAGGTTGTCATGCGACATATCCCTCGCATCCCGGCTGACACAGGGCCATCCCTCTCGGTCTGGCCCTCCTCGGGAGGGGGGGACCACGCGGTCCCCGACTCAACCCGCATCGTCCTACGATGCGCGCTGCTGCCGTGGAACTACCCTTAACGTTTAATATAGATCTTGGTATGACAACCGAAAAAGCCCTATAATGTTTATTTAATATTTTGCTTGATTAAGAGGAATTGCGATTGTGACGTGACAAGGCTACAGGTAAAACAAACAGTTACCTCGTATTATCTGTAGCGAGAAGTGACTCTCATGGTTCCCGTTAATTCGATTCCCGTTCAGTATAAATATTTGTATGAATGAATACGTTTTTTTGCATTGGTCTGGTATTTCTGTGCCTTGGCAAGGAGTCCTAAAAAGTCCGACAACTGGTCCAATTGTAATATTATTATGTATAAATTGCACATGCATTACTGAGATCATATGGCAGTCGTTTCACGGAAAATATCGAAGTTCTGCTAACCTCGTAGTTAGACTAGAAAAGCAGACCCCAGAGTCAGAGGTGGAAGCTTCGGATATGACCGGAATTAACGCTAGGACGAAGAAGAACAACGTTATGCGAATGGTTTCAAGGAAGGTACTTCCCCAGAGGATAGTTGCTGATCTTATTTTAAGTTACCTCTTACAAATTGTTCTTACTTTTTAGAATGGAGACTTGATATTGGAAAAACCAAACGTATACTACCGTTGGATTACAGTACCAAATGAGATGTTCTGCTTCGATTACATCATCACAAAGAAGGGAGGCCTCACGAAGGAACCCAAGGTTTTTGCAGTATTCATGGACGACAGGAGTATTATAACAACCGGTGGGAACGGTACATATTTAGCTATTGGTAAGTGTATTCAGGATTTAAAATATTTTGATGCTCTTGGTTTGATCTGCCGTGGTGGAAATCAATGTTATTGCAAATCTGTGCAGATATTGATAATTCTACTCGAGTCGCACATATTGATAACGCGTTTGTACTTTTCCATGATATTTTTCTTGCGGACCCACCATACCACCGGCCAAACTCCTGGTAGTAGGCCAGGTCCCAAACCATTCCACGACAGCATCGAAACCTGGCCGGTAAGGCTCAACAATAAGTTCCACCAAGCATCAATCATAGTATAAATGGCCGACTCGAATTCTTTCTCTGTGGTCTGCATGGATGAAAAAAATACATCATGATAAAAAATGCTAATGGTAATTGAGTGAAAATAATTGTAACATCTACTTACTACGTTTACTAATATGAATAAATACATTATATTAGTGTAATGGTTAAGAGTTATACGCCTGGTAAAGTAGGGTGGTGTTAGATCAGTGGCGGAGAGGCCTTAGGATTTAGGTCATGGAGTGACACACATCCTGATTGACATTTACCATCAGGAGGTTGGAATATAATAGGTCGTTACATGAAATTGCCGTTTTATTGAAGAAATTAGAGGAAACCCAATTTGCAGTACTAACATTTTTGCATTTTCTTAGGAATAACAAATCCAAATTTTATGATATTTTTTGTGTATGAATGAGACAACATTAAGCTGACAGCAACTTTTATTACATTTCTGAAAAGTGAAAGCTGTAATAAAGTAATACGGAATTTATCATCAAAATGGATAGCATTTAGGAAGTACTGTTTTGAAGATCGCAGTTAATTTATCAAGCGGCCAATTAAAACAAAATTTAATACTAAGTTGTAAAATCTTGAAATCAGCAAATAAAGTATAAATAATGGAAATAGCTATTAAATTACAGGAACAACGAACTCGTGAATCTATAAGAAAATTTCGGCAAATTCATATGTAACGACCTAATACATCAAGCCGAAATTTACGTATTAGTAAATAAAAAAAGATCTAGGAATACATCTTTCGTTTCTTCCACTTTCATAATTATTTTCATACTCGCTCGCCGGTATCGGGTTTTCTTGATATGTCCTTTCTTTAAAATGTTTTCTTTCTTCACTATATTGTTTCTTTTCTAGCTCGTTGGATCTCCTGTGTGTTCCTGCTACTGCTGCTTGTGGTGTACTGGTTATTGCCAGAGCTGCAGAACCTGTGCGGTCTGATACTAATGAACTATGTGTCGTGTCTATTCATGGCGTTCTTGCTGCTGGCTGTCATCCAATTGGACTCATACCCTCCTAATGCTTGCAGGGCTCTTAGTGAGTACTTTTAAAACTAGTAGGTATATTATAATCTTTTGTATTAGTGAATGTTATATTTTGTGATAACTGTGTGTGTGCGATCTCTGGCATTAACTATCAGGGCTTTTAGAAATCACTTGGTAATCTACACTATTCATACTAATTACAGCTGAAGAGTTTGATTGTTTGAATGCGCTAATCGCAGGCATTGCTGGATCCAATAAATAAAAAAAAATCCTTGGGTTGTATGGTCCGTTTGTCGAAAAAGAAAAAGGCTTTGTACCATCACGCACATACACCCTATCTTGAGCGATATGTAAGGCTGCCATTTGCAATGTTTTGGGTGGGTTGATTAATTGTCTAAACTTTTGTTTTAGCGTTGGGTATCTACTTCTTTTTCCTGGCTTCGTTCTGTTGGATGAGTGTCATGTCGTACGACATTTGGTGGACCTTCAGGTAATCATCTGGTATTGTTACCAAACTAGTTGTATTCATTCCTGCATATCTCTGGTTACTTGGTTGAAAGACAAGTTTGTGATGTTCGAAATTATTCTACAACGATATTATGCTCTTACAAATGTTCACGACCCATGTAGCGGGTTCAAGTGCCGTCTAAGCTTGACTTTTTCAATCTAAATTGATTTCAATAGTTACCATTGTATGCCATAAAATTTCATTAAACCTTGTAATGCACCCTGGGAAACGTTTTCTCAAACATTTCATTGTAATAGACTAATAGAAGCCCGCCGAGAGCTTCTCATTATGGAGCGGTATTTCAAACCATTGCTGTATTTATTTTCTTTTTGTGTTCATGTTTTTTAAGTGTTATTTTAATGGTGTATGCAGAATAACCTAAAAAGGAAACTACTAACAAATGTGTTATTCCCCAGAGGCTACGCTAAAGCGCGCCCCATCCACCGGCGTGGTGAGCGCTTCAAGCTGCGCATGTACTGCCTGTACGCGTATGGAGTACCCCTGCTCATGACCATCTTCCTGTTTACATTCATGGTCGTGGACATGTCCAGCGTACCCGCCTTCATCATACCCCACTCGTTGAGCACGGGCTGCTTCCTCGAAGGTGAGCGCTCCAATATGTACCAATGTAATACATACCTTGCAATTATATTATTATGAAATTACGTACAACGTAAAATGACTTTTCTCGTTCCGATTTTATGAACTAGAAGAAGATAAGGGAGGTAAATTAATTGTGTACCTATTGTTTGTTTGACCTCTAGGTTACAATACAAAAACAGGAAATTTGATTGAAAATTTTATTAATAGGTAGGTAGGTACTATTCTGGGATTGAATAATGTTTATCATTATGAATGAAATCAAGTATTGTACCTATATTTAATTTTAATCCTACATTGTGAATTTTATGCATTTGTTGATGTTGTGAATTATAAATATAGTACATTACTGCCGCGGCCGCCAAGTGTAGTGTTGCCGGACGATCGTGAAGTATGCGGGCCAGCACGCATTACGGAGTCCGGCAACGCTCAGTTGTGGCCAAGGCTTGTATAGTGCTTTTCTCAAACAATGCGCGGAAATTAAAGCTAAGTACAAGTTGTAGTCTAGGCAGAACTTTTTAGTTACCTACTTTTCAAAATCAATGACGAACAAGGAACAACAGTAATTTTTCACGCGGCAAAATGTCCATTCGTTTTTTATTTTTCTTAATAAACAGCATTCTATTTGCAAGCCAGTTCTATATTTAAATAATGCCTTAGATAAGTTACCTCCTTGGTTGCCATGGTCCGGAGTAAAAGATGGTTCCATTTTTAAATTACACGACAGATATGAGTTTACATAGTAATTTATTTGGCCGCTAAAATACGACAGAAATGGATTTTCATACAACTTTTGCCGGAGGCTGCTCGCATGTACAGCAATTTTGATTTATCTTGAAGAAAGTTGTCAAAATAATGTTCACATTTCCAAGCATGTTTGAGAAATAAACATTTTTATTGCCAGGACGAACCCATATTCATGCCTACAAATATGTGCACTGAGCGGGAATTGAACCCACGCCTCCTGTGTAGCGGCTGCATTCACTACCGCCACTCCACAGAGGCTGCCAGGGTTACTTAATAGATAAATAGTAGTGTGGTTTTATATTTACGTGAGTCAGCGACCGTGAAACGTGATTCAAATATAAATACTTAAATAAATCATCTATTACGTGTTTGACGTTGAGAAAAGTAACTGTAATTCCCACGTACTACTGTATAGTCTTACCAGTAGTACTAATAGGAATGTTCCCCATTCCCTGCTTCTTTACTTCTTATTGAAATGCAATCTTTACAAAATCCTTCTTTTGTTTCTTTAACGAAAGTATTTCTCGATTCTTGAATCACAGTAAGGAAACCTTCGGGTGCGAGTTCGACTATTATCATAACTTTCTTTACTTGACTTACAAACTTTTTTATATACCCTTAGGTTATTTACAACTATATAGATACATAATGTAGAAAAGAAACTAAAAACTCAATGTAAACTAGTGCGAAAATTCACAGTAGTACCATCAATGGTACTAACCAATGGTACAGCTGGGAAAGAGGGGAAGATAGTGTTTTAAAAACTGATTTTTGTTTTAGAATATAGACTTCAATCTACCAGATTTGTCGATCGGTTTCTCTAGATGGACTGCCTCATTTTGTACAATTTTTTCGACATCCCCTAATGTATTTTAATTCAACACAGATATACCAAAACTGCTGTACCTGTACACGCCCATGCTGATCCTCATCACCTGCAACTGGCTGTTCTACATGATGACTGCCTTCAACATGTGGCGCCTAAGCCGAGGGACCGCAGTCCTCGACACTGCAGCGGCCGGCTCTCCAGCTGCCCATCGTTCTCAGAGGCGCAGGTCAGTGGTCCTCCAAGGCCTTTTTAAGTGGCAGACCTGGTGGACAAGGCCCACTTGATGGAAAGTGGGAGTCACACTCGTGCTGTAAGCACAGTGTAGAAGACAAAGCAGGACAAGCCTTTGGTCTTCCCACAGCACAAAGACTCTCCAGTGGCCTCTGGCTACCCAACTTACCGCCGGCAACATACATGTACAAGATTTTGACGGGATTCGTGACCCCTGTGACACCTATCTCGGACCACGTCTGCTCAATATACTTATTTAGACTATCATGGTCAGTCACATTGCTATTTGAGGTATCAGAAATCTATTTCGGTACAAAACTCTCATGGTAAAACAATACTTAGTGAATATTTCTTAGGTTTTTCTCCCTTCACACTACAATACAGAACAATGGCTTAATTACGACAATAGGTACTTCTTTTACTACTCATCATATTTCCGAAGCAGGAAAAAGATTTCTTGAAACTGAATTAATACAAAAAGATGTTTAGATTAACACACTTTATAATTTGTTGATCAACAAGTGATTGTTGATTTAGTAAAATGTTAGATCAGTTTCGTATCGTGTGTATGGCGGGGTTAGTAAGTTCTTCTTTTACCTGCGGTAAATCCCCACAGATATCAGACTCGAACTGTCTAAACCAAATGCCGTCTGTGGGTTGTTGTGCTAGGCTGAAGGTGAGGTTGTCAGTGACCCAGGGCCATCCCTCTCGGTCTGGCCCTCCTCGGGAGGGGGAAGGCGCACATCGCGCTATGCGCGCTGCTGTATGGCGGGTTGTTGTTTCTACCTACTCTTGGGGTAAAATTCAATTTATAATAATTATTCTCGGCAATCTTTATCCTTGGATGTTAAAACAAGTTTAGTTCTAAGTGCTGCAAAACAAGGAAAATCCATATCCAATGACGACCCCGCGGTCGGTTTCTGGAATATTATGACTTGCTTTATTTGCTATAATATTTATTATGATATTGCTTGTAATTATTAACGGGATAGGTACCTACCTAATAATGGAATGGGTATAATTGGAATCATACTGTGGTCAGTATGTAATCGGGGTTAATTATTAACTGTTAATAAATGCTTATAATTATGGTTAGAAGAGAGAACAAAACATTGTACAAATTATAACTCTCTTGTCGTCTCTCTTATATAATAGTAGTTCTATTGGTAAGATATCTAATAATAAAAACCAGCCAAGTGCGAGATTGGAATTGGAAGATTTCGTACCATTCTGTTTTCAGTATTGTTTGTTATAGCGACAACAGAAATACATAATATGTGAAAATGTTAGCTACCCAGCTATCACGGTTCATGAGAGCCTGGTGACAGACGGAGAAGTCAGAGTAATAAGGTTCTTTCTTTACCTTTGTGGTATAGAACTTTAATAGTGAACCATTTCTTATTACCATAAAATTAATGTTCA